>CM052896.1:77335109-77423659 GCA_028534135.1 Potos flavus
GGATCATGACCCGAGCCAAAGGCAGACGCTTAACCGACTGAGCCACCCAGGCACCCCTGTTAATAGATTCTTAACACTGTTTTAATATATCCTTGTCTAAGCTTAGAAAACCAGTTACTCTCTAGCTTCTGTTGGTTGGTTGACTTGCCTTTCAAAAATTACTTCCATTTTTAATGAAATATAGATTACATAATATATGTATATATATTATGTATTATGTGATTTTAAAATATTAGTAATATAACTGTACTCCTACTAAAGTTACAAGTATATGTATGGAATAAAAAAAACCAGAAAAGACATAGTTCACAGTACATATGGAAATTTAGCATATGGGACAAAGATGGGCTTTGTAGTAAATGTTATTGGGTCAACTGAGTAGTCGTTTGGAAAAAAAAAAGATGAAACTAGTTTTGTGCTTCACACCATGCACAAGAATTAATTATGAATTTATTAGGGAACTAAATGTTAAAAAAATGAATCCGTACAACTACTAGAAGAAAACATGGGTGAATGCTGATGTGTGACTCAAATCCAAAGATTTTGAGGATAACTGATAAATATGATGACACAAAAATATGCATGGCAAAACAACAACAGCAATACACATCTGATGGCATATCATAAATAATGGCAAAAGACATCTGATAAATTGAGAGAAAATTTGCAACCTATGGCACAGAAAGAGGACTAATAATATTAACATATAAAGAACTCTTAAAAACTAAAGAACAAAGGATCAAAAAACATGAAAATAAGTAAAACATATGAAAATACATTTCAATGAAAGATATAAAAATGATAATATGAAAAAATTTTCAAACTCACAGAGAAATGCATATCAAAGTATCTCAGCTACCGTTTCTCAGCTACAAAAAAAGTGAAAAATTTAAAAATATGACAACACATTTTGTTGGGGAAATAGACTGTCTTATAAGTTGGTTGTTAGAATACAAAGGAGTATAACCCGCTCAAGTGGGATTTGGCAATAGATAAGAAGCCTACATGTGCATTTATTCCCAACAGAGAAATTCTACCTCTACAGATCTGCCATGATGTTGTATCTCCCACAATATGAACATAAACATCTCAGTGAAAGATTATTCACTGTAGCATTCTTTTGGGGGATTTCAAATAATTGAAACAACCTAAATGTTCATATATTGGATTGTGTTTTAATAAACTATGACACAGGGGCACCTAGGTAGCTCAGTCAATTAAGTCTGAGAGTCTTGATTTTGGCTCAGGTCATGATCTCAGGGTGGTGAGGCCAAGCCCCTCTCCCCACAACTCCTTGTCAGCTCTGCACTTAGCCGAGAGTCTGCTGGAGATTCTGTCTCCCTCTCCCTCCCCACGCCCCGCCCCATTCTTTCTCTCTCTAAAATAAATAAATAGATCTTATTTTTATTTTTATTTTTTAGAAATACATCTTAAACAAAAGTAAACTATGACACACCCACATAATGGACTATGCGACTGTAGTAAGGAATGAAGAAGATCTCTATGAACTGATGTGGAGTGATTTCCAGGATATGTTTATATTATTAAGGCACAAAAAGCAACGATATCTATATAATTCTGTCCTTGTGTGACAAAAAATGGGGGGGATGTAAGAAATAAAAGAGCAGAATAAATACAAGAAGGGTAAACTGGGAAATAATGAGATTGGTTATCTACAGCATGATGTGGAATGGAGTGGAAAGAATAAAGGAATGAGCGCAGTCCATCAGGAATGAGAATAGAGATTCATTTGATTATCCTTTTTTATATAGTTCTGCTTCTTAGAAACATGTTACTATTTCACATACTCCCCCAAATAAATAATCAAAATCAACCAAATCAAAATAAAATCAATCAAAATAAAAACCATTTATTTTAAACGACCATTAAAATTTGTAAAATTCTAGCTAGGCTAATCAAGAAAAAAGGAAAACACCAAAATTAATATTATTAGGAATGTAGGGGGGGATTTCACCATAGACATTTCACATAATAAAAGAATAAATCTTTGAATATAATTTTATCAAGAATTACAATACTAACAGAACAAAGAAAAATGTATAATAATCTCCATACATATGTAGAAGAAACATTGAAAGTCAGTATTCTTTTGTGATTAAAATCTCTCAGCAAATTAAAAATAAAATCTGCTAAAGGCCATCTACAAAAACCTGTAGTTAACCAAATACTTAGTGGTGAAAATTAAATGATTTCTCTGTAAGATAAGGAGCAAAGCAGTATGATCTTTCTTTCCACTTTTATTTAACCTTATAATTTAACTTGAAACCCTGGACAGTTCAATAAGGCAATTACATAAAATATATGCATATTGAAAACAAAGAAGTGTTAAAGGACATAATCTTGAGCATAGATATCCTAATGGATCTACAAAAAAACTACTTAGAACTAGTAAGTAACTTTAGCAAAGCTGCGTAATAAATATCAATACACAAAAATCAATTCCATTTATATTTTTGTACTATAACCTATATATTTCTACTTATATATATTATTATAATACTAACAATGAACGATTGAATGATGAAACTTAAAAAATATTATTAATAGCATATTATCACAGCATTATTTACAACAGCCAAGATATGAAGCAACTCAAGTGTCCATCTATAGATAAATGGATAAACAAGATATGGTATATATACAATGGAATATTACTCAGCCATAAAAAAGAATGAGATCTTATTATTTGCAACATGGATGGACCTAGAGGGTATAATGTTAAGTGAAATGTCAGTCAGAGAAAGACAAGTACTGTAGGATTTCACTCATACGTGAAATTTAAGAAACAAAACAAAGAAAAAAGAGACAGACTGAACCCCTCCCTTTTTTTTTTTTTAAGATTTATTTACCCATTTATTTGACAGAGAGAGGCAGCAAGAGCAAACACAAGCAGGGGGAGTGGGAGAGGGAGAAGCAGGCCTTCTGCCAAACAGGGAGCCCGATGCAGGACTCGATCCCAGGACCCCAGGATCACGACCTGAGCCAAACGCAGAAGCCCAATGACTGAGCCACCCAGGTGCCCCTAAAAAGACTCTTAAATATGGAAAACAAACTGATAGTTGCCAGAAGAGAGGTGGTTGGGGGTATGGGTGAAATAGATAAAGGCGATTATGAGTACACTTACACTGATGAGCACTGAGTAATGTATAGAATTGTTGAATCATTAGATTGTATACCTGAAACTAATATAACACTGTATGCTAATTATACTTCAGTTAAAAAGTTGAATGAAAAAATATTTATAATGTCATGAAATATTTGGGAAAAATTTAGCACAATATTTATAAGAACTCTTACAAAAAAATACAAAACACTGTTAGAGAAAATAAAGAATATACCAATATATTGAGAGATAGTCCATGATGATGAATTGCAAGACTAAGTGCCAAGATGTTAGTTCTTAAGTTGATCCATAGATCAATGTTTTTAATGCAAATTGACAGTCTGATTCTAAAGCTTAGGTGTCAATGCAAATAGCGTAGGATAACTAAAACAATTTGGGAAAGACCAAAGGGGGCTAAACTACATGATTTTAAGGCTTTCTCTAACACTGCAATAATCAATACAATTTGACAGTGCTATAAACATAGACATATTGAACAATGGAACAAAAAAAGTGCAGAAGAGGGTTCCCACAATATTCGCAATTGATTTTTGACAAAATTAACAAAGGAATAAAATATGGAAAGGTAGTCTTTTTTAAAAAAGGTGCTGGGATATCTAGATCCTGATATGAAAAAAATAAACCTCAACTCATGTTTCACAACATACACAAAAATTAACTTAAAATAGAGTATGCACCTAAACATAAAGCCAACAATAAAGATCACATAAGAAAGAATTTATGTGACTTTACGATAAGCAGAGATTTCATAAACAGAGGACACTAAAATCAGTAATCGTAAAAGAAAAGGATGTTGCATTGAACTTAGCCAACTTAAGAAATATTTGGTTTAAAAAAAAAAATATTTGGTTTGAAAGATACCCTTAATATGAAAATGCATGTATATTTTATACCTTCATATATTATATATTTAATATACTAAAGATTTTATATTTATATTCATTTTATATTTTATATTTATTATATATGCATATATTTAAATGTTTTTATTCAAATATAAGAAAAAATCATACAACTCAATAAGAAAACGACACATGACCCAATTAAAAATGGATAAAGGTTTATACATACACCTCATAAAAGATAAAAAAATAGCCATTAAAAACAAAAAATGATTAACATCATTAGTCTTTAGGGAAATGCAAATTTGTCTCAAAAATACTTCTACACACTAGATTGCCTAAAATTAAAAAAAAAAAAAAGACTGGGGCGCCTGGGTGCCTCAGTCGGTTTAAGCCTCTGCCTTCAGCTCAGGTCATGATCTCAGGGTCCTGGGCTCGAGCCCCACATGGAACTCTCTGCTTAGCAGGAAGCCTGCTTCCTCTGCTCTCTCGGCCTACTTGTGATCTCTCTCTTTCTGTCAAATAAATAAAATCTTTAAAAAAAAGAAAAGACTGATGATAGCAAATGTTGATGAGACTATGGAGCAAATAGGACTCATATATTTTTTTGCAAAACATTTTGGTAGTTACTTATATTAAACTAACATGAATTTACCATTTGACTCAACAAGTCTACTCTTTTTTTTTTTTTTTTTTAAAGATTTTATTTATGTGACAGAGAAAGAAACAGTGAGAGAGGGAACACAAGCAGGGGGAGTGGGAAAGGGAGAAGCAGGCTTCCTGCAGAGCAGGGAGCCCGACGTGGGGCTCAATCCTAGGACCCTGGAATCATGACCTGAGCTGAAGGCAGATGCTTAACAACTGAGCCACCCAGGCGCTCCAGCATTTCTACTCTTAAGAGAAATGAGTATCTAAGACAAACTAAAGTATTTGTCCAGAAAATGTCTTGCAGATTGATTTTTTAGCAGCCCAATCAATTTGTTTATAAGATCTCAAAACTGGGAAGAAATCAAATATACATCAATAGGTACGTGGAATTCAATGGAATATTTTTTAAAAATTAAAAATTGAATACTGATATATGCTACTGTAATGATGTGTTTTAAAAAATACAATACTGAGTGAAACAATTCACCCACAAAAGAGTATATATTTTTTCATCAATTCATATAGAATTCTAGACGGTAAACTGATCTTTAGAGACAGAAAACAGATCCGTGGGGTGTCCTGTGATCAGAGATAGGGAAGGGTCCAACTGAAAAGGAACAGGAGGAAATGTTTCACTGAGGTGGAAATAGAAGTCTTCTTTAGGGTAGAAGTTAAATAGGTTACATTCATCAAATTATAAGACTTCATAATGGGCACATTTGATTGTAAGTGAAATTTTAATAAATTAAAAATGTAAAACAATACTATCTTTAATGTCACTAGTCTATAGGTTATGATTTTACTCCTTGTATTCTATAAGAATAGTTTTATCTATATGAATATTTAGTAAAGAAGGTGCATACTGCATGCATTTTCTCTTTATCTTTGCAACTAAGAAATTTCACCTGGATGAACCAAAATGAGGATATTTTACCAAGATTCATATTTGATATTTAATAGTGTTTATGGGTCTTTTTGTAGCACATGATTATTTTCTTCTTACATTACTATTTTATTTTCTATTTTCTATCACTTATGCTTTCTGTTTTTTTAAGAACTACTAAAAGGACATGTGTTGGAATTTTAGGCTCTGTGTCTCTGTTTATCGACACATTTCATACTTCAATTTCCATGTTCTTTTATTCTGCATTCTTAGAAATTCCTTAGTTATCCTTTACTTTCCCTACTCATTTTTTTTAAAAAGATTTTATTTATTTATTTGACAGAGAGGAGAGAGATCACAAGTAGGCAGAGAGGCAGTCAGAGAGAGAGGGGGAAACAGGCTCCCTGCTGAGCAGAGAGCCCTATGCGGGGCTCGATCCCATGACCCTGAGATCATAACCTGAGCTGAAGGCAGAGGCTTTAACCCACTGAGCCACCCAGGCGCCCCTCCCTACTCATTTTTAATGCTCAGCTGTATTAATTATTTTAAGGACATTTTGAAAGTAGTGTTACTGTCTTAATTTCAACAATCATATCTTTAGTTTCCAAAAACTGTAGTATTTCTTCTTCTGAAAAGACTTTTTCATTTCTGGGTATGACAGCCACTCAAAATTCTCTGAGAAAATTAATCACTGATTACAATTATTTTAGAATTTTTTCCTGTTTTCTGGCATATTCTTTTGCTTTGAGAGTTAAGACTTTATTGAGTTCATGGCCTTTCCTTCTTGCTGTTTGATTTTTATCATTTATATTGCAATTTTTGACTGGTTAGATCTGTAATTTGAGCAATACAGTAGTCCTGCCTTTTCCATGGTCTCACTTTCCTTGATTTCAGTTGCCTATAATTAACTCCAGCCCAGAAGCAGATGGTCCTCCTCCTGATGTGCTGCCAGGTGATGGTCAATAGTAGTCTAAGGCTATGGCATAATGTCTATGTGATGTGCCCATGCCATCTCATCACATAGGCATTTTATCATCTCACATCACTAAAAGAAAAAGGATGAATATAGTACAGTAAGATATTTTGAGAGAGACCACATTCACATAACCTTTATTACAGGGTATAATTATAATTGTTCTATTTTATTACAAGTTACAGTTGTTACTTTCTTACTGTGCCTCTTCTATAAAATAAACTTTATCATAGGTATGCATGTATAGGAAAAAACATAGTATATATTGGGTTTAGTAATATCTGCCATTTCAGGCTTCCACTGAGGGTCTTGGAATGGATCCCCCATGGATAAGGTGGGACTACTGTATAGGGAAATGGAGAACACAGTACTTCCTTAGCTCATTTGGAAATGTCTGGGAGTGCAGATTTTGAATATATGCTCCCTAGTCCCAGTGTTTTAGCAGGGAAAAGAAGGCGGGGCCAGCAGATTAGTGTTTTTTCTTTAGTGTGTTTGAGCAGCTTTATTTTTTTCCCTGGATGAAGAATCTCCTCATTTTTTTGCTAGTGACTTTGGTATTGCTTCCAATGTTACGATTTTTGTTTTGTTTTGTTTTCATTTTGGAAAGAGCATTCGACATATTTAATTAGTCATCTCGAACCAGAATTACTACTTGGCTACTTTCATGAACAATATAAGTTCAGTGTTTTTACTTTGAATAGTAGTATTCTCTGCATTATTTAAATGGGTGTATATCATCACATTTTATCAATATAACTGCCATAATGACTTCACTAATCCCTTTCCGTCTTTCTGTACTATCACCAAATTCCCAATGTAGAATGCAACTTGTGCATTTTTAATATTAAAACCTGCAGCTCTAAGAAATTCTGAGAAACCATTTTTTTTTAAAGATTTTATTTATTTATTTGACAGAGAGAGAGAGATCACAAGTAGGCAGAGAGGCAGGCAGAGAGAGAGGAGGAAGCAGGCTCCATGCTGAGCAGAGAGCCCTATGTGGGGCTTGATCCCAGGACCTTGAGATTATGACCTGAGCCGAAGGCAGAGGCTTTAACCCACTGAGCCACCCAGGTGCCCCTTCTGAGAAATCATTTTAACTACACATATATAGTTACTTCATTTTGTCCTTATTCAAAGTTCTGAAATTTAGACAAATTAGTCCCAGCTTGTATACACAATTCCCTTTCTATTGGCAAACGTATGTGATATACTGTACTTGAAACAGACGTTAGTCTAAATTATAATCAAAATTATTAAAACAAACATGGCCAATAAAAGAAAAAAGTTTAATTCAACACTTTAATGCATCTGCTTTGAAGTTCTACTTCACATGATGCTGGCTAATTTTCACATCTATTTTTCTCTGAACTAACTTCAAGAATATTAGAGAAATGCTTGGAAAAACATATTTAAAGGGACAATTCTTTTTTTTTTTTTTTAAAGATTTTATTTATTTATTTGTCAGAGAGAGAGAGTGAGAGAGAGATCACAAGTAGGTAGAGAGACAGGCAGAGGCAGAGGCAGAGGGAGAAGCAGGCTCCCCGCCGAGCAAGGAGCCCCATGCGGGACTCAATCCCAGGACCCTGGGATCATGACCTGAGCCGAAGGCAGCCGCTTAACCAACTGAGCCACCCAGGCGTCCCTAAAGGGACAATTCTTTAAAATCAATTCTAAGAGTAAGATGAACGAAGCCTATAATGCAAGTGGATAGTAAATGAAGTTTTTTTGATTCATGAAATGGAGTTGAAACCTTGACAGTCTTTTTATATAAAAATCTTCAAAAGCTTATCACTTATGACTTTCATGACAAATTTTCATTATTCTGGGTTTTCGTGAGTCATAATAAACAAAATCTGGGACCTTAGCTCTTTTTTGGCAATGAGCTTTTTTTTTTTTTAATTTGCTTTATTTCCAGTTCATCTTGTTGTAATCCAAATACAAATGAAACAATTAGTTTTAAAAAAGTCAGTACAATGATATTCCATTAACATTTCTCTAAAGTAAAACATGATCTTGGATTCAGAAATGATAACCTTTGAAAGGTAAGTGTTTGCAATGTTATTTGAGGAAAGTTAGAGGTAACTTCACATGACAATACCTCTGGCATGTATATTAGAACTAAAACTCTTTGTGTATCCCAGAACTGATTGATGTCCAAATTAATCAACATTAGTATGACTTAAAGAACTTCAAAGCTTCCATCCGAAGCAGAGGTTGAAGTAGGTTAGTTGTTATTTTTGTCCTTAGGCCTTGTCTTTTTTCTCATCACTCTCCTCATGTGAGATTTTATCTGGTCTCATGACTTTAACTGTCACCCCTTTACAGATGACTTTCATCTTAGAGTCCCTAGGTAGGAGCTTTGGATCTATTTCCGATTGCACAATTTGACAGAAGCATACTTTGTTCAAATAGTACTTCAAATCCAAGAAACTTGTTCTTTCCCAAGTGTTTCTACAACAATCAACTGCACTACCATCGTTTTAATCATCCAGATCATAAAGTATAATTTAAGTTATCTTTAACTTTCCCAACTTCTTTACATTGAGTTTATTAAAAAATTCTACTTTCCCACACAGTTGATCCTATATCACACTTTTTCATTCCCATAGTCTTTGCCTGGATCTAGATCTTCATTACGTTCTGCCTAGAATACAATCTACTAGCCTTTTAATTTGCCTGCCTGCTTTCTTTCTTCTCTCACTCCTTCCTGTTTCTGTTTTTACCTCTAGTCTCTTCATCATAATTAACCAGACATTTTAGTCTTAAAACAGAAGTAGTATGATACTGATACATTCTGAAAAACCTTCTTCTCCATTAACAGCCATGGCCCTATTTCAGAAATGTTTCCACCACAGTATCTCTCTGCACACACGCTCTTCTGCTACTGACGTTGGCTCCCTATACCATGAATCGGTTTCTTTCTTCACCTAATTGAATCTGGCACATATTACAGCTTTGACCCACTGAATAAGGTAGACTTGATGTTCTGCTACCTCCTGGTGAAACCCTTAACTGCTCTGTAATGCTATGCTTTTTGACTGTTGAAAACAAATTGCTATGTGCATTATCGTGCTTTATGAAGCCTGAGGCACATGAACAGTAGACTACCTGGAGGAGGAATACACAAGCAAGAGCACATCTAGTCCCCAGACATACGAGTAAAGAAGAGACTTTGGAAATGCATCCTGCAGCCTAAGCTGCTCCAGCTGACTCCATGTTGATCAGATACGAACAAACACAGCACATCCTTCCAAAATTCCTGGCTCATTAAATTGTGAACAAAATAAAATGGTTGCATTAAATTTTGGCATAGTTTTGCACTAATAGATAACCAAAACAATGACAAAGAATTAAAAAAATAATAATCTAATATTTTTGCTGTGATCTGGACAAATCGTGATTTCCAGTCAAATATTTTTACTCTATTGAACTTATCCCAATTGTGCAGACCAATATTAGTGTACTTGTTATTTCTTCCTTCTACTATGAACCTGCATACTTTATATCCTTTACAAAAGCTGTTAACTTGAACTAAAACCTTCTGTAGAGGCAAGAACTCCAAAGGCTAATCATTCTTTAAGCTACAACTCAATTGTCACCAAGTTTCTAAAGTGTTACTCTGTCCCTGTAGTCCAGAATTTCTCTGTTCTGTGTGTTCATCATCCTAAAAGTATTTTCATTTAATATTTATGCCTTTCTTGCTCTTATGACATTATTTCCTTATATGGTTTTCTCTCCCTTGCTCATGTTTGTTAAGTAGGCTAGGTTATACAGGGGTAACCATACCTAAATTTTATTGACTCAGGTAACTCACACTGCAGTCCAAACGACTGTTAGTGATGGCTTTGAACTCCAGTGGTGGTGATTTCATCTAGCAGGTTTTAAAAGTCCTTCTAGCAGGTTCCTTACAGCTAGTAGATCTTCATATCCTTCATTGGATCTTCTGCATCTTTCCTATAGATGAGGGAAGAAATAGCAAGCAGAGAATTTCATGAGAAGTTTAGAAGCCAGGTCAGTAAGTAAAATATAGCACTTTAACCTACATTCCTTTGGTTGGAATAAATCACAAAGTCCCATTTCAATGCAAGGCAAGCTGTAACTATATAATAAGAATCTTAAACATGTTTTCTTAAGGTTCTATGTAGGAGTTTTTTTCAGCAAAAATATGTCTTGGTACAGAGTTGCTGAGCCATATGATATACTTGTATTTAATTTGATCAAGTAAATCTAGCTTGCTTTTCAGAATGGCTGATCGGTGTCCCTAAGCAGCAGATCAGGATGGTTCCTGTAGTTTTTTTATCCTGCCAACACCAGGCATTACAGTGTTTTTACTTTAACAGAAGTAGGCATAAAAGAATATCCCATTGTTGCTTAACTATTTAGCATTCATTTATCTATCAATTATGAACTTATTTGCATATATTATTTTTTAAAAAGACATCATATTTTTGGACCTACCTTTATAACTTTGTCCTGATTGCCAAACTATTCTTACGTGTTTCATGTGTCTCTGTTATATAAAAAGTAAATTCTCAGTGTTCCAAGATTCATTGTTCATGTACCACACCCAGTTCTCCACGCAATTGGGAAAAAAACAACAACAACAACAACAACAACAACAAAACAAATACCAAACCAATTATCAAGGTACATTAGACATTTTGTGAGTCTTTTGACCTCTGGAGTTTTTTTTTTCTATTTATTTATTTATTTTTTTGTGGTAAGAACAATAAACATGAGATCTACCCTCTTAACAACAACAAAAAAAGTAAATTCTCTATCATCTTATCTCATTCTCTCTCTAATTTTGGTAGTGGTGTTTTAATTGAATGAAATATTTAATTATGATTTAATCAAATATATTTTCTAATAATTTGTATATTTGAAAATTTGTTTAAAAATTATCTTCTAGACTCTAGATATTTTCCTGCATTTTCTGTAAACATTATACTTTTCTTTCACATTAGGTCTTTGCTCTATCCACTGTGCACTCTTGGATGTAATATTAGATAGGAATTAAGCTTTTTCTTTATGTAATGAGTCAGTTTTTCAAACACCATGTCCTGAGCAGTCTGTACATTCACCATTGACTTGCTGGGTCATTTTTATCATGTATATCACATAATGTTTATTAAGGATCATTCTTTCAGGCCTCATTTGTTCCACTAGATATTTTTCTCTTTGTGCAACAATACTATGCAATGTTTTTTATTATGGCTTTGGTGTGTGTTTTATTTATTTATTTATTTTTATCGCTTCTCGGCCTTTTGGCTAAGATCAAGTGTAGTATCTGTTCTTATCAGTTTATTTATTTATTTTTGGTGTGTGTTTTAATGTCTGGTAGAGCACTTCCTCCTGTTACTTTTTTCATCTTTTTAAAGGTTAAGTTAGCTATTTGTGCAATTTTATTTTTTGAACAAATTTTATAGTAACTGCATTGAAATCCTGAAAAATATCAAACCACAATATTTAATGAGATTGCATTGAACAAACATATAAGGCATAATTTGGGGAATAAGCAGCCTCTTTGTGTTATTTTTTTCATGCTATCATGTTTTTTTAAGAGTTTTTTTTTTTAAAGATTTTATTTATTTATTTGACAGAGAGAGAGATCACAGTAGGCAGAGAGGCAGGCAGAGAGAGAGAGGGACGCAGGCTCCCTGCTGAGCAGAGAGCCTGATGCAGGGCTCGGCCCCAGGATCATGACCTGAACCGAAGGTAGAGGCTTAACCACTGAGCCACCCAGATGCCTCTTTTTTTAGAGTTTTAAGATCTCTTAAGATCTCTGTGGTTGATACTCTGAATAGTTTTCTACTTGATTATATATGGTATAGAGAGGTACTATAAAATTTTATGAATTGATTTTATTTCTAACAACTTTGCAGAATTCTTTAATCAGTAACAAACATTGTTGAATATGAATTTCTAAAATGATTTTCATACATTTGTAAATGTAACAATTTATTTTTCAATATTTACACATTTATTTATATATTTTCATTTTGTAATATTGGTGATCAGGGAAGTGGTATTATGCTAAACAATGGTGAGGACTATGGGCATCTTATATTTTCTGGTTTTGTTTAGTAAAATACTCTATCACGTTAACAATAATACTTCCTATTTTAAAATTTTAAGACTTGATCTTTTTCCACATCTTTTGAGGTCGTCATATGAATTTAAATTTTAACTTATTAATGTGGTAAATTATCATTATAATTATTCTGATGTTGAGGTATCTTTTCATTTTAAAGGTAAAGCTACTTGAATCTGATATAATATTTCTTGAGAATATTGTTAGATTTAGTTAGCTAATATTTAAATTTTAGTGCAATATTTTATTTGTTAATTAAATTTTCATTTAAATTTAATTTAGGATTTTTGATTTACAGTTCAAAGGTGAAGTAGGTCTATAATTTTATTTGCATTGTATTTATTTGGTATTAGAATTAAGATTACACTAGCCTCACAAAATGAGCTTGGTTTCTTTAACTCTTTTATTTTCTCTATAAAATAATTTTAATTTTTATCAGGGGCCTACAAAATAGGCAGTATCCTTCTCAATTTATAGTTGTTGAAGTTGATGATCAAAACTATTTTCTCAAAAGCCCATGACAAAGCCAAAATTTTAACCAAGGTCTATGTGATCCAAAAGTCTGATGAACTTCCCTATAATTTCCTATAACTTGTCAATATTCAGTAAATGTCTGTGGAAATGTATTTGAAGCAAGACAGAATAGCTGGTCCTGGTCAGGAGCCAGGCTGCCATGTCTGCATCCTGACTGCCGTTTGCAGCCTGAGTGATCTTGATTACTCTGTTAGAATGAGCCATATGAAACTGATGATATTTCGATTTTTTAATTTATAAAATGACAGTCTCATAAGGTTTAACCTAATATTTAATCATTTGTTTCCTCAATTTTTCATCCTTACCAGTATGTTAATAGCATGCATCCTATTTTTTTGTTTGTTTGTTTGTTTAAGGAAAATTGAAAAGCAATGCAAGTAGGTTTTTAGAACAGTACTTGAGATATAGTAAGGGCCTAAGACTGATAACTTGTAATTACCACTTATTTTTAAAAGTATATATCAAAATGTGTCACCTTAGTGTTAAATTTCTACATGTCATACGAAGCTATAATTTTCAGAAAATGATGCTGGATGGAGAGTCACATTAGTGTAGTGATTTTTACTTCAACATTAAAATTCAGTTTCCAACAGGGAATGAAATTTCCTTTTTCTTTTCTTTTCTTTTTTTTCTTTCCTTTTCTTTTCCTTTCCTCTTCCTTTTCTTTTCCTTTTTTCTTTTCCTTCCTTCCTTCCTTCTTCCCTCCCTCTTTCTTTCTTTCTTTCTTTCTTTCTTTCTTTCTTTCTTTCTTTCTTTCGTTTTCTTTCTTTCTCTTTCTTTCTTTCTTTCTTTCTTTCTTTCTTTCTTTCTTTCTTTCTTTCTTCTTCCTGCCTCCTTCCTTCCTTCCTTCCTTCTTTCGTTCCATCCTTCCTTCCTTATTATTCTATTTATTTGAGAGAGAGAGAGAAAGAGAGCAAGAGTAGGGAGAGGGGCAGAGTGAGAGGGAGAAGCAGACTCCCCGCTGAGCAAGGATCCCTATGTGGGACTCAATCCTAGGACCCTGGGATCATGACCTGAGCTGAAGGCACACTGGAGATGAAATTTTCTTACAAAATTTTGGATTTGAAGGTAGATAATTTTTTTTAAATTCTCACTTTTATATAGTGAGTTTTTTTTTAATCCATAATGTGCATTGTTTTAATCATCTGACTCATTATTACTCATTTACAAAGATAAAGTGTTAATTATAATTGTGTCAGAATTCTAGCTTTGTATATATATTTTAAAAGCATTTCAGTATTTTATAGGCAAAAGTGTTTATTTCTAATTTACAAGATTAATGTTTGCAGTCAGGATACGGGAATGACAAACACAATGAGATGACTGCAGCGGGAGATTTATAGTGAAGTTTGGCAAATAGAGCAACAGGCAGAATCCCCATGCTGGTTATTTTGTTGGTACTGTAGAACCAGATCGTAATCATTATAATTAAGTTAGAAGAGATGTCCTAGTTCACATCAGAATGGAGGATAAAGAGTATTTATCCTTAAGCACAACTGGAATCCAAATTCATATTCACTCTGTGAACCTGCAATAGCAGCATGAATGGAATAGATTGCTTTGTACATAAATATTTTTCATAGATTATTTCCCCTTTCCCTAGTTGTATCCTTTTTCTTTATTATGACTTAATTCAAATTTAGATATCATAAACTGCTAATAAAAATTCAAATGTTCTCATAGATTTGCTTTTTTTTTTTAATATTCAGCTTAACCAGGGCTTTAAAAGAATGTCATAAGTATTGTCTTTTATCACTTAATTTCAAAATCTATAAGCTCAGTTTTTAATATTTAGATATACATAATATCCATTCATTATTTACTTTGGTCTAAGAATGAATGACAATTTTAAAAGCAGCAAAGTTAGGATTGAGAGCCTGATTCAAGGATGCTTAAGATATATAAGCTTTACTCCCTTGTCTCTTTTTAGAGAACTTACCTTTTCTGCAGCTGAGAACTACTGTGTAAGTGGAGTAGTTGGCCAACTATGTGGCTGGCTTTCAGAGATCGTTGTCAACATTTTGCCAGTTGGCCAGAAACAACGTTTTGATTAAATTCCCTTCTTCTGGATAAAACACTGTCTCCAGAAGGCACCTGTTAAAATGAGACATGAATTATTTGAAAGGAGGACTATGCGGAACAGAATAGAGATGTCGTTAAAGTGATGCATATCGCCCCAGAGAGAGCTCACATCCTCAGATGAGGACATGAGGGTACTACACAATGAAGTTTTTGCCTGAGGAATTTACCAGGCACTGTAAGCACAAAATGAAGTTTTGAGGAATAGAATGGTCATATTTGAAACATATGGAAAGGGATTATTTATCTGTGTTTGTTCTGAGGGATTTTGTACTGAGTCACACACTGTCTCTTCTAACTCCTTCTCGGATGACTATATGGTTCCGTAGGTCAGTAAAATTTAGCATGGAGCCCTGGGTCTAAAAGCACGAAGCCCTGAACTGCAGGTAGAAATGGGGAGAAGGTAACTTCATTTGTATACCCTGTGAAGCATGAGATACTTTTCACTTTTAACGCCCTCTGGACACGGATTATTAGTTAACAGTATAATACCAGAAAGATAACCATTAAGAATAACAATGTGCCTGCTTTTACCATTATCTTAAAAATACTGTCGAGGGGTGCCTGGGTTGCTCAGTCAGTTAACTGTCTGCCTTCAGCTCTGGTTATGATCCCCAGGTCCTGGGATCGAGTCCTGCTTCGGGCTCCCTGCTCAGTGAGGGGGGTCTGCTTTTCCCTCTCCCTGTGCTCCTCCTCCCTGCTTGTGTTCTTCTCAAATAAAAAAAAAAAATACTGTCTAGATATAAGCCAATAAATTATATAGTTGATATAAGCGAATAAAAGAAAAACAAAAGTTATAATCTTATTTTTGTATGTTACCAATCTACTATATGACTGCTAAATAGTTAAAAATAATTATTTTTGTTGTACAGAATATGTCTGTGGTCCTTGAAACTATATAAATACATCTTGAGATATATAAATTCAAATCAGAGTTTTAACTCTTCAAATAACCTAATTATTTCCACGAAAAGTTATTATATTGACATCTGACTATTATGAAACCATTCTTAATTTGATCATATTGAAAGTTAAGTGAGAAAATGACACTGATCTTGAATTGTGTGAAATTATTAAATAGTATTGCTTACATAACTCAGCATAATCAGAATGAATTTGGACATATTCCTTCACAACACCATCTTCAGAGGACAGAATTTGTTTTTGGTAAATAAAAACAAATAAAATAAAAACAAATTCAGAAAATTTTCATGCCCTTACATTGAATGATTATATTTTCACTTTATTTAATGATAAAACCATAACCTTTAAAATTATGATGTAATACTTTGTTGAAAATACATTGCCTTTAAACATGCTTTTTTTCAGTATTGACTGCTATTATTCCAAAGTTAAAAAGAGATTACAAAAGAAATAGAAAACATAGATATGGATATTGCACCAGAACATTATCATTATTTTTGTTCTCTCAAAAGTAGAATGCAATTATTAGCTTGTTTTCAAAATGGATGGTTTGAAACACAAACCTGTAATATTTCCCTAAACAATTCAAAAGAAAATACGTATTCTTTAATCAGTAACTTTGACAATAGAAATAGTGTTTTTTTTTAAATTACGAATGTGTACTAAGACAAGAGAGAGGGCACCTGGGTGGCTCAGTTGGTTAAGCGTCTGCCTTCGGCTCGGGCCATGATCCCAGGATCCGGGATCCAGTCCCGTGTCAGGCTCCCTGCTCAGTGGGGAGTATGCTTTTCCCTCTGCCTCTGCCTTTCCCTCCTCCTCTGCTCATGCTCTCCCCCCCCAAATAAATAAATAAAATCTTTAAAAAAAATAAGAGAGGTTTTGCTAATAGTACAAAGACAAAATTTTTTAAAAATCATATTTTTAATGCTATATATTTATTGAGCATCTATTATACACCAGGTTATCTTTACCTGTCTATCTCAAGAGCATAGTTGGAAATGTCCCCTCTCATCTTCTGTTTTCTTTTTTTTCTGTCCCTGTCTCTATGCCTTTGTCTATCATTTGTTCCCTTGCTCACTTTTCTCTTTGCAATATTAATATGTAGGAAAATGATATGAGAAGATATGTAGCAATTTGTTTCACAGGTAGTCTTTCAGCTATTATAAAATGGGATAAATATTTTATAATTTTTTATCTGCTACTAGAAGGTTAGTATATATTTACATCTGTGAAACTACTACCATGTGTGTATTTGATCACTCATTCATCCACTAGATTTATTTAAATTTATACATTGTCTTTAATATCCACAGTAATTTCATGAGGTGCATCTTGTTAGTGCTATTTTATTTTTTTAATAATGAAACTAAGCAGCTTAGTGCCTGAGTCACTTAACCAAGTTTCCATAGTAAGTAAATTGACTACCTGTTTTCTGATTCCCTCCTCCTCTTCCTGGATAGCAGATGGACTAATTATAGTCTATGAATTTACTTTTTTCATCTTCTTTTCTTAGAATTTACCTAAGCAGAATTGAATTGATTGAAATGTTTTATTTCATATAGCATTTTGTATTCTGTGATATATGATAGGTAGATAAATAAATAGATACATGTAGATATAGATACAAATAGCCTATAAATATACATATATAAATATACAGGTTATGTATAGTAATTCATTCATTCATTTATACTTCCTTTTAGGACCACAATCCTACCAAAGTTTTAGATTATCTTCAATTGCCAAAACCTCTGTGAAACTTCCAATTTACTCAATCCCAAATATCCCCCCATTATTTCATAACATTAATGATAATGATAAATATAATAATTTAATATTAATATCTGATATTTATGGTGGTCTTATTAATTCCAGTTTCATATGTAAAACTGCACTCAATTCTCCAACTCTATGAGGTACTTACTATTAATATGTCACTTTCACAGATGGGGAAACAAAGTCACAAGAAAGTTCATTAATCTGTTCGGGGTCACAGCTAATAGTAATAGCATTAGAATCCAAACCCAGGCCGTCTGGCTCCAGAGCCCACACCCCTAACCAACAGTCCTTAATTTTTCTTTGATAATACTTCTACATTTACATTACTTATATCATTTTGCCTCACATCATAATGTTTTGCGTAAGCTCTCTGTTACATAATATTTTTACTTAATATTTACTGAGTAGTAATTTCGCACCAGGAACTGTTGTATGTGCTGAGAAAGATAGAAATGGTAAATGGAGAAGAGAGAATTTAAGAAATTAAACACTAAATGAACAAAATGTTAAAATACTGATAACTGTTACAAATACAACAAACATTGTGTATTGTAGAAGATGACTGAAAGGGCCAAATTAGATTAAATGGTCATGAAAGGCCTCTCTAAAGAGAAAGCATTTGAGGTGAGATGAGCCCTGGATGGAAGAAGTTGCCAGGAAAGCAAATAGCAGAGTTCAGAGTGTTCACGCGCAGAGGGAACAGCAGATTTAAGGGATGTTTAAAAATGAAAGGACTTTGATGTGAGAGAAGTAAAAACAAGGGGATGATGTTAAGAAATTAATTCTAAGAGAGGCAAAAGACCCAGCTTATGGGTGACTCATTAGTTCAGAAGATGGTGATTGGTTTTTATTTTAAATGTATGAAGTCATTGACAAGATGAAGACAGATAAGTGACATAATCCAACTTGCACCTCCCCCACGCCACCCTCTTTTTTTGAGAACACTCTCACTGCCGTGTGGGCAATAGACTATAGGGAAGCAGTAGAATCCAGTAAAAAGCTATCGTAGATTTTTATGTTAAGTGATGTTAGTACAGAAATAGGTAAAGGGAGAAATGGATGAATGTAGTTTGGAGGTGAACAAACAAGAGTTAATACAGTCTCTTAAAGGCAGAAACAATTACTCACTTTTATATGTCCAAGAGTGTTCTGAATATAGTAGGCCTTCTTTCATATTTTGATATATTGAGTGTGCTTAAATAGCAGTTGCATCAGTTAAACTATTTCAAAGTTCTATTTTATTTCTAAAATATAACAGCAGTTTTAGAGTTAGAATGTTGATGTTTATATATTAAAAGGGTTACTTTGAAAATCTTCCTAAAAAGTGAAGTAACTCTTGCCTGCTTTTTCTTTATTGGGTAAAAGGAAAATTTATAGCACCAAATCTATATTTATTACAAAGAAGAAATATCTCAAATCTATAATATAAGCTCTCTCTCACCTCAAGAAAGTAGGAAAAGAAGAACAAGAGAATGACAAATGGCATAAACCAATTAAATGAAAAAAAATAGGAAAAGAGAAAAAAATGTGTGAAACAAACATATGGTTCTTTGAAGGTATCAATAAAATCAATAGATTTTTAGCAAGACTGACAAAGAAATGGGAGACACAGAGTACCAATATAAGGCATGAAACATATGACATCATTACAGATCCTGCAGACATGAAAAAGTGAATGGCTGAATACTGAAAACATCTTTATAAACATAATTTACCAATTTAGATGAGACAGATAATTTCCTCCAGAGGCACAAACTATCATAATTTCCCCAATATGAAAAAGATACTTTGAATAGTTCTGTAACCATTAAAGCAATTAAAGTCATAATTAAAAACTCCTTAAGAAGAAATCTTCAGGTTGGGATATTTTCACCGAATTAATGTCAAATCTCCACAATCTCTTCCAGGAATCCAAAAGAAGGGAACCAATTCCAACTCATTTTATGAGGCCATAATTGCCCTGATACCCAAACCAGACAAAAACAGTACAAAAAAGAAAACTACAGATCGATTTTCCTGAATAATACAGTGCATAAATCCTCAAAAATATAAACCACTGAATCTGAGCAGTAATATATATTATCATATGTTATGTAATAATATAAAAAATGATATACCATGACAAAATGGGGTTTATTCCAGGAATGCAAGGCTGGTTCAATATTTAAAAATCTGCCATATTAACAGCTAAGAAAGAAAAATAATATGATTATATGAATCCATGGAGAAAAAAGATTTGAAAAAATTAATCATTAATTGTAAAAATTCTCAGAAATCTAAAATTATATAGGGAAAGTTTTACAATTTGATAAATTGGTAAGGAATATCTACAAAAACATACTGAACTCTATTTCTTGTTTCCTTTCTCTCTCTCACCCCTGCCCTCCCAGTAGCAAAAGACTCCCAGCATTTTTACTTTGTTTTTCTTCTTCTTTTTTTTTTTTAATAAAGATTTATTTACTTGAGAGAGAGCACACTTGTGTAATCAAGGGGAGGGAAAGAGGGAGAGAGAATCTTAAGCAAACTCTGTGCTGAGCATGGAGCCGGAAGTGGGGCTTCATCTCATAGCCCTGAGATCATGACCTGAGCCAAAACCATGAGTCAGAGGCTCAACTGACTGAGCTACCCTGGCACCCCTTTACTTTGCTCTTCTAAGGCTTTTTGTTTGGCTTCTTGGCTTGGTGGATCATTACAGTTTCAGAACTCAGTAGAAATCTTGAAGAGACAATCAGATGAACTTTGGGCTTAGGTATTTTTTCTTCTTTTCCACCACAATCCTGACACTTCCAGCTTCACATTTTTGTCTCCTTAGTCCTGTGATACTGCTAAAGTCCTGCTGTTTTCTCTGCCTCTTTGTATGATCCCTCCTTCTGGGCTCACTACCTAGATCCTCAGACTCATTCCTCATGTCCAGAATTGGTGAATGCTTCAAGGAGAAAAACAAATGCCTGAAAACTGATTCGCTCCTTCATGGCTCCCTCTTCTTTAAGATTTTGGCTTTACAATTTTTGGCAGCCTCAAAAACTTTCCCATATAATCAGAAATTCATTTATAGTTATTTTTATCATAGTCAGCTTTTCTAGTTGTTTTCTGGGTGTTTTCTAGTTCTCGTTGTTTTTGTTGTTGCCTCTTGTTTTCTGTTTGTTTTTAGTTTCCAACAAAATTGTTGTTAAGTCTTGTAGTACTGGGGGGACAGGAATAAAGTTCAGTTATTTGTGGATTTCTTTATCAAATTGCAAAAGTTCCCCTACACTCCCAGAGCTTTGGCTTGCTGCAAGCTACATTATTTTAGCTGGAAATAGAAGTCTTGAAGCAGAGGTTTCTAAAAGGTTAGAGATATAATCATCTAGAAGGGACATAGAAGTGAAGAAGACAGTGATGTTGTTATCTGAGCCTGAAGAATACGAAGTGTTGGAGAAGGAGTAGTCTCAAAAAGACTGTCACAAAGGAAACCTGAGTGTCAGTTAATGCAATGAGAAAGAAGAATAGTTAGCAATCATCCTAGAAAATTCTATAAAATGGAACCCAAAACCACAGTAAGCACATTTAACTGTTTTTGCTTCACTGCTTTGTTTCATTAGGCTTGCTGCTTCCATGGTTTAGGTTATCCCTAGTGCAGTTTATGTCCTGGCCATTAGACCTAGTGGTTTGTTTTCTAGCTAGAAACCAAACTACATATTGCACAGTTTAGATCCAGTCATGTTCTTCATCAGAGGTTCTGAATGTTGTCCTTATTTAAGAAGATTATGCTCAATGGAAATAATCCACTGTTTGAAAACAAAGGAAAAAATTATGCTGCTTGTAGGTGAGAATGAATGATTTCCAATACAGATTTTGCACTTTTAAATAATAGTCTCCATTATTATAAACTGAACCTACTTAAAACACATAGACATTTTTATTTATTTTTATTTTTTGAAGATTTTATTCATTTATTAGAGAGAGAGAGAGAGCATGAGTGGGGTAGGGGGCAGAGAGAGAAGCAGACTCCTCACTGAGCAGGGAGACCGACATGGGGCTCAATCCTGAGACCCCAGGATCATGACCTGAGCCAAAGGCGGATGCTCAATTTACTGAGCCACCCATCTGCCCCATGTAGACGTTTTTAAATAGTTTTTGTATACTACTGTTTAAAGGATTCAGGCTAATACAAATCTCAGGACTTCATGTTTACATGATCTCTTTAAGTGAAGGCCATTAAAATGTGTTAATTACACATGGATATAGGCTAATTTTCATGTTTATTGTGTATATTTTTGCTTGTATAATGTATCACTTCAGATGTTTGTGGTTTTAGGTCGGCAAAATTATATTCCATTTCAGAATGTCTTAAGCAAATAGGAAATGTGTTATTTTACACAATTGAAAGTAGAAGATGGTATAATCAGTTATGTCATTAAAGTCCCAAGCTTCTTCCATTTGTCCATTATGGCAATGGTAATAGAAATTCCATCAAAAGATATATCCCCCTGTGCTTGTAATACTACTACTCAAAGTATCTAGACATTTCCTACTGAATCAACACTGCTCAGAAGCAGACATTTCCAGTGTTTCCTTTTTGAGACTGAATAAACTTGGGCACCTGGGTGGCTCAATTGGTTAAGCATCTGCCTTCAGCCCAGGTCAGGATCCCGGAGTCCTGGGATTGAGCCCTGAGTTGGGCTCCTTGCTCAGAGTCTCCCTCTGTCTGCCATTCCTCCTTCTTGTGCTCTCTCTCTTACTATCTCTTTCTCTCTTTCTGTGTCAAATGAATAAATAAAATCTTAAAAAAAAGACTGAATAAACTTTTCCTAGAATTACACTAACATCTCTAACCAGAATTTTATTCCTCATTTCTAGCTATTTTCCAATCACTGATCGGGAAATAGAACTCCATGATCACTTTGGATCAGAAGTCTCCCATGAGGTTAAGGATGGAACTGGTCACCTTGAAATCAAATGGTCAAAAGTAGGGAGTGATGTGTGGGCCACCCTAATAAAGCTAAATTTTTTTTAAGGGTTCATTTATTTATTTAAGAGAGAGAGAGAGTGTGCATGTGCTAGCTCGAGTGGGGACAGGGACAAAGGGAGAGGGAGAGAAAGTCCTAAGCAGACTTTGCGCTGAGTGTGGAGCCCAACCAACGCAGGGCATTGGAGCCCCGTGGGGAGTTCAATCTAATGACCCCAAGATCACGACCTGAACCAAAAGCGAGAGTTGTACGCTTGACCAACTGTGCCACCCAAGCACCTCTAAAGCTAGATTTCTGATAGGGAAGATGAAAACAAGGGAGTAGGTGGATGCTGATATTTACATTCAATGCTCAGTAAATAACCATTATTTTATATCATCTGTTGTTCTAAATACTTTTATGTGTTTTTTGTTTACATTTATTTTATAATACCCTATAGATTATTATTTTAATTATAAAGATTATAAAGGAGGTGAAATACAGAAAATGCATTTTACAGGTAACTTGATCTTTTCTCAAACCCTTTATAATGCAGCTGGGAGACTGATCTGTGTCTTCCCTCCTATTACTGCTTGATTTTTCTGTTCACTTTTCTATAAGCTTCTTGAAATGAAACAGGCCATATTCACAGAAGTTTTCAGTATTGTCCCTGTACCACTGAAGATGCCTGAACTTTTCTCATGATAATTTCTCTGTTGACTGGGTAAAAGAAAGCTAGCTACCATCATTTGAACTAGGATTTGTGGGAAGGGTTTTCTCATTTACATCGGCTATTTACTGAAAATCTAAGCAGCTGGACTCAAATAAAGAAAGGTAATATATGTTTTTTGCATTTTTTAGTTTTTTGAAATTAATAGACTCTTATACAAATATTTTTCCTTAAAAATGAAATGGTTTGGGAAGATTATGATTTCATAATCTTTCCAGGTGTATCTCACCTTAATGATTATATAAATTTGTGAGGAGTTGTATGTACGGTCACTTTGGCCCTGAATCATTTACAATGTAGTTGAATACCTCACAGATGTAAAAAAAAAAAAATTTTTGAGATGTATATAACTACCTCTATTTCGTTCTGAAATTTCTAATTTCTTCTCTCTCTCCCCACCTTGAGCAGGGCGGGGGGTGGATTTCCTTTCAAATCATAGCAACAGATTTATACAGATTTATTGTAGAAATGACCTGATATTTTTATTGCGTTTTTTTTTTTTTATTTTTTAGAGAGAGAGAGAGAGATAGCAGGGCTGGTTGCAGCGGGAGAGGGAGAATCTTAAGCAGGCTCTATACCTAGTGCAGAGCTCAATGTGGGGCTCAATCTCATGACCCTGATATCATGACCTGATCCAAAATCAAGAGTCAGACACTTACCCAATTGAGCCACCCAGGTGCCCCCATACATTTTTTTTTGATGAAAAAAAAAATTTTTTTTGATGAAAATTTTTAAGATCTACTGTCTGAGCAGCTTTCAAATATGCGATATAGCCTTATTAACTATAGACAGACATCATGCTTTATATCACATCCCCATGACGTTTTTATTTTATAAGTGGAAATTTGTTCCTTTTGATTCCCTTCACCCATTTCATACACTCTGACCTCCTCTCTCTGGCAATCACCAGTCTGTTCTTATTATCTATGAGCTGCATGGTGTGTTTTGTTTGTTTTCGTTTTGTGGGGTTTTGTTTTTGTTTTTGTTTTTAGAATGCACATATAAGTGAGATCATATGGTATTTATCTTTCTCTGTTATTATTTCACTTAGCATAGTGCTTTCAAGTTCCATCTATGATGTCTTAAATGACAAGATTTCCTTTTGTATTATGGCTGAATAATATTCATTTTATATATATTTATATTTTTATATTATATATGAATAATATTCATATTATATATATAATACATATAATGCATATAATATTCATATTCATATACATATGTGTGTATATATATCTCACACTTTATATATATATATATCTCACACTTTATGCTTCCATCCATCATTTAGGTTGTGGACATTTAGATTGTGTCATGCCTTGGATATTGTGAATAATGTAATTGTAATATAAATAATGAATAGGAGGATATACTTATCTTTTTGAATTAATGTTTTTGTTTTCTTTGGATGATTCCCGGTATAGAATTGCTGGATCGTATGGAGTTCTGCTTTTAATTTTTTGAGGAATATCCATATTGTTTTATATATTGGCTGCACCAATTTACATACCCACCAACAGTGCACAAGGGTTCCCTTTTCTCCACATTCTTGCCAACACTTGTTTCTTATCTTTTTGGCAAGATCCATTCTAACAGGTGTGAGGTGATAGTTCATTGTGGTTTTGATTTACCATTCCCTGATGATTAGTGATGCTGAGTACCTTTTCATGTACCTGTTGTCCATTGGTATGTCTTCTTTGGAAAAATGTCCATTCAGATCCTCTGCCCATTTTTTAATCATGTTATTTGTTTGGTTTTTAGTTATTGAGTTGTATGAGTTCTTTATATATTTTGGATATTAACCCCTTATCAGATATATGATTTGCAAATATTTTCTTCCATTCAATAAGTTGCCTTTTCATTTTGTTAAGGTTTCCTTTGGTTTGCAGAAGATTTTAGTTTGATGTAGTCCCACTTATTTATTTGCTTTTGTTATCTTTGCTTTTGGTGTCAAATCCAAAAACTCTTTGCAAAGACTGATGGCAAGGAGCTTACTGCTTATGTTTTCGTCTAGGATGTTTATGGTTTCAGGTCAAATTTATTTTTTAAATGGCATAAACATGGTTTTTTTTTGTTTTAATTCCTTTTTTTTCTTTTTTACTTGCACCGTCTACTTCCCCTACAGGGATATTTAGAAAACTTTTTTGTTGTTCTTTCCTACTAGACCATAAGATTAATGAATGCAGGAAACCTGTGAATCTTGATTATCAGGGTATCCCCAGGCATAGGCACTTAGCAGAAGTGTGAAATAGATGTTTGCTAAAGCTAAAAGCTACAAAAACATGGTCACTTTGTACCGCAAATGTTTTTGATGCGGTCATATGCTTGCCAATTATGTTATACAAATTGTCCTTACTCACTTGTTTGTGTTTATCTATTTTTAAAATTTTTATGTTTAAAAGCATATCTAACAAGTTAGATCTTTTTTTGAAAAATCAATTTTAAAGTGCAATATTTTTATTTTGGATTTTATTTTCAATTCTTTCTTATTGTTTAGAAAGCAAATGCACTTTTAGCCAATATTTGGAGAGATTTATTTAACTGATCTAGGCAACATCCTTCCCACAAGTGCCTTAAAACAATGCATCTAGTCAGTCTTTGGGTGACGGTGGTGTGGAGTGGTTGTGTAACATTAAGACAGAGAGTGTGTGTGTGTGTGTGTGTGTGTGTAGTCCATGCAGCAACAAGATGTATAAATTTTCCATGTTGGTGCTGAGACAGATGAAGTATCTCCCACCAATAAATTCAAATATTTCACAGCTGGTATGCCTACTGTTATTTTTTGAAAGTACTATGACTATATTAATCTTGGGAATAGATACAATCTATTTAAGATAAGTGTGTAGGTTTTGTTGACAACTCATTTCAAAACTTGAATAGATGGCAAATAATTTGTATTGTACTTCTATTAGTATTAAAATTGATAGCAGTTGTTCAATTAAATTTATTTAATGAGAAAAACTGAAAACGAATACATTCTGTGACAGATATCAACTTTCAAATAATATAGCAAGGCCTGGCATCCTATAATATTCAGTCTACCCAAATTGGCAGTAAAGCCTTTTGGAAAGAAATAAAATCAGTACCTTTGTGTTATCCTGAAATTTCCTGAGGGCCTCCTGTCTCCCACAGCAGCCAACTCCTCTTGGCTGAAGGTGTAGGGAATGTAAAAATTCGTCACTTTAATGGGTGGACGTGAAGAAATTATATGTATGGTGAAGAAGAAAAGGGATTTGTGAGAAATAAATGTTAGATGGTAGTAAAAACCGTCTTTATAAAAACATTTTAAAATATATTTTCCACTAGAAATAGAGGGGGGAAAGCTTGTGATGCTACTCACAATAAAACAATTTTCTCAAATATCTCCAGACCTTGTTACTCTGACTGAAATGGAGTGTGTGCCTTTGGGATGTGGTGGTTATTTTTTGTTAGAGATGTGACATATTGAAGGAGTGCTGATTGGTGGGATCAGGTAGAGTACCTGCAAAGCAGCAAAATGGGAAGCTCTCAAAATATTACTGCAGATCTAAGGGGATGGAAAATCCTTACAAATTCAAATACATAGATGCTGTGGATTTCTGTTATTAACTAAACTGGATGTTTTGGATTTTTTTTTTTGGTATTTTGCAAAGAATGATAAAAAATATTTCATTAAGGTATTTTAAGTAAATTATGTCATTATCATTTATAGTTATTTTTAGACTCAAGATGACAGTGATCTGTCCTTTTGTTTACAATTTACGGTGCCTGCTTGTTACCGAGAGATAGACAAGCATAGGCTCAAATTCTGGCACACTGATTCTTGTTTAAACTATTTTATTTTCAAGGCCTATCTTAAATTTAGACATAAAATTCTATACCACATTTGTGATGTGTAATGTCATTATAACAGTAAGAGAAAATTAATTACATGCTATTTTATCAATTAGTAAAGACATATTGTTTAAGAGAAGCACTAAACTCCAAGAGGCTGTGAGTCAGACGGAAACATTTTATCATTTTCCTTATTTATGAAACTAAGTTCATTCTACTTCCCAAGGATGCATCAGATCACTTGTTAATTGATCTGCCTGATTAACTTGAGATTCAGCGAATTTTATCATAATGGAAATCCGGTGCATTAGGGAGAGCCACGTAAATCATATAAGACTCGTTGAATCTGGACATTTACTTGATTTCTCTCTAAATCAGAATTCAGGCTTCAAGAATGCTTATGCAGGTATTCCTTTCCAATTCTTCAACATTCTCACTTAAAGATGGCCTCTCAAATGCCAGCTTATGAGAAGGACTATAAACAGGTCTTTGCTGGTTCTTCATACTCAGTGTCGAAGCACGTAACTTTCATGCTTCTTGGAAGAAAAACAAGAGCAAGAGCTTGAGGCAGAAATTAATTGTTTAACTAATCTTATCTGTTCAAGTTAGGACTAATCACCTATGAGGGTATTGTTTTTTTTCTCAGAAGAGAGAGAAACAGGGGTGCCTGGGTGGTTCAGCAGGTTAAATGTCGAACTCCTGATTTTGGCTCAGGTCGGGATCTCAGGATCAAGCCCCTGTGTCAGGCTCTGTGCTCAGCATGGAGTCTGCTGGTCCCTCTGTCTCTGCTCCTCCCACCTGCTTGCATTCTCTCTCTCTCTTAAATAAATAAAATCTTTAAAAAAGAGAGAGAAACAAATAGCAAAATAAACCTATGTTGTTATCATTCATTTTGATTAAATATAAATGATTTTATCGGTTTTATACTATTTTCCTATATTATTTTCATAATCTTATTTTTATTACTATGTTACATATGTTTTAAGTCCTTTCTTATTACTGAAAATCATCCTTATGCTTTTATTGTTCATACATAATTATTAAATGCATTGTTCTAGGCCAGCGTTTCTTAAATTTCAGCATGCATTAGAATAACCTAGAAGGCTTGGTACAGCACATGTTGATTATTCAGTCACTTCCCTAGGGTTCTGATTTAGTAGAGGTAGGGTGACGCCCAAAATTTTGCATTTTTAACAAGTTCCAGGTGATGGTAATGCTGCTGGTCACGAGAATCACTGGTCTAGGCATTGCAGGTATAGCTGTGGTCAATAAAGAATCCTTGCCCTCATGGATATTGTGTTACTTTGGGAGATACAAACAACAAATAACTAAGTCGGGAAGATACTGATGGTCATTGCAGTGGTCTGAATATGTATGTCTTCCTCAAATTCACATGTGTTAAGTCCTAATGCCCAATGTGGTGGTATTAGTAGGGGTGCTTCTAGGAGGTGATAAGGTCATCAGGGCGGAGCATACGATTAATATCCTTATAAAAGAGAGATGACTGCTGCGCTTCACGTCTTCCTCCAGGTGAGAGTAGGGGGAGTCTGATTCAGAAGAGGGCCGTTACCCGACTCGGCTGGCACGCTGATCTCGGACTGACAGCCTCCGGAACTGTGAGTAATACATTTCTGTTGGTTTTTAAAGTACTCAGTTGGAAGTATTTTGTTATAGGAGACAAAACAGAGTAAGATGTCATGAATACTATGAAAGGAACCATGGTCATAGGTAGAGATTTAGTGGCGTGGTAGTGGAGTGTTTTGTTAACCAGCATGGCCAGAGAGGGTCTCTCTGAGGAGGTGGCAGTTACCTTAAAAGCCTGAAAGATAAAAGGCCAGGCCTATTAAGAACTGTACAAAAGAGGGTTGATGTGATTTTGATGAGGGATCTCGTCTTGGCTCTGCTAGTCATTAGTTGTGTGACTTGAATATAATTGTTTTTCTATATATGCAAAAGGAGGGAAAATACTCCTTGCATAGAATTTTTGTGGGCGTTCCAGTAAGAAAACCAGGCCTCTTCTAGTATCTGGCATGATACCTAACACCTCTCTTTCCCCTACCCCTATACTATGTAACATGGTTTATATACATTCATACCTATTAAAATTTAATATATCCATAATTTGGTAATGATTTTGTTTGCTTAATTCTCAATCCTCTGTTACTCTGGTTAATTCAGGGAAGAATACAGCCTGCATCCATTTTGGCTAGCCTGCAATATTTTTTATTTTACTTTTGGCACAGTAATAGCCTCAAATTTGTTTAGTTTTTGAACTAAATTCACAGAAAAAATTTATGTGGAGACTATAACAAAATTACACTTCTAACACAGTATCTACCAATTTATAGGAGTTGATGTAAATTTTTTTGTCCACAATAAAATGACATACAAAATTTAGTAATAGAGAAAAAACTTAATACTAAGGAACTCGGAACCTCTATTGAATTTCCATTCGTCTGTTCATGCCCAGGTAATTGGTGGCATTCTAGAATACAAGCTTCTGGGGCACCTGGGTGGTTCAGTTGGTTAAGCAGCCAGCTCTTGGTTTTGTCTCAGGTCATGATCTTGGGGTCCTAGGATTGAGCCCCGTGTCTGGCTCCACACTCAGTGGGGAGTCTGCTTGAGGATTCTCTTGCTCTCCCTCTGCTCCCCACCTCCCCCCCGCTCTGCTCTGTCTCTCTCTCAAATCTTTAGAATACAAGCTTCTATTAGTGCTGACATTTACTGCCTTTTGAGTAGATGTAGAGCACTGTACTAGGCCTTATGAGAGATACAAACCTATGTAAGACCTGATAACTTTGTTCAGGGAGCTTAGAGTCTAGTTGGGGTGGGCTAATGGAATTACATTGACAGTAGAACAGAATATGAGATATGCTTTAAAAGAGATAAAGGTAGGTACTGGAATAAAAAGTAGGAGTTATCAATAAATAGCAATGGGGCAAAAGACCACAGCTTTTGAAAGAACTATATATTAGATGCAGGTGCAGAGATAAGTAGGGTTAGGTACAGAGGGTAGTAATCCTATTAAGTAATTCCAGGTATGAAGATGAAAAAGCTGAAATGACTAGGGTATGACCAATAAATAACAAACAAATGAAAGCTAACAGTCGGGATAAGATTGCAACACCACCTTGTACTGTGTAGAGCAGTGAATGTTTGGTTGTAGAGTTTACTCGAAGAAACACTATAGACAGTCATTGAGGTTGTGTTAGCTGGTAAGTTACGTTTTTTCAATGTCAGCATGGTGTTAATTGCAATATAGGAGAAATAAGGGGAAGGAGAATTCCAGTCTCTTCAACTTTAAATTACTTGCTGCTGAGCTTAAATGTGACCTTTCATAGTCTTGTGCCTTTTTTTAGCTAATCATTAGTACAATAGGCAACTGGGTTAGTCAGGTGAGTTCATGATACGTTCAACACGCTGAATGGGGAAAAAGATGTAGCTAAGAATACTTTATTCGGCAAGGCTCTCATTTAGAATAGAAGAGCTATGAAGAGTTTCCCAGGCAAATACAAATGAAAGGAGTTTGTGACCATTAAACCCGCCCTGCAAGAAATATTAAAGGGGACTCTTTGAGTGTGAAAGAAAGACCAAAAGCAGCAAAGGCTAGAAAGGAATGGAGAAAATCTCCAGAAACACCAACTTTATAAGTACTACAAATGTAACCAAATTCATATCTATCAATAATCACTCTGAATGTCAATGGACTAAATGCTCCAATCAAAAGACATAGGATGTCAGAATGGGTTAAAGAAAAAGACCCATCTATATGCTGCTTACAAGAGACTCATCTTAGACCTAAAGACATGCAGATTGAAAGTGAGAGGATGGAGAACCATCAATCATGCTATCTCCATCCTACTGGACATCAAAACAAAGCCAGGGTAGCCAAACTAGATTTTTTTTTATATTGCCAAACTTTTATTTAAATTCTAGTTAGTATATAGTGCAATACTGTTTTCAGGAATAGAAATTAGTGATTCATCACTTACATAGAACACCTGGTGCTCATCACAAGTACCCTCCGTAAAGCCCACCACCTGATTTAGCCCATCGCTCACCCACCTTCCCTCCAGCAACCCTCAGTTCTGAGTCTTCTATGGTTTGCCTCCCACTTTTTAATTTTTTTCTCTTCCCCGTGTTCATCTGTTTTGTTTCTTAAATTCCACATATGAGTGAAATCATGTGGTATTTGTCTTTCTCAGACTTATACTTACTATGTATATACTTACTATTCATATTAAAGTATAGTAATATAATCTAATCTAATACATACACAGGACCACATGTTTTTATTCATCATGACTTGTTAAACAGTCTACTAAATGCCCCTTCTATATGTCTCTCCCTTATTCCATGTTTAGATATACAACATACATTCCCTCATTGTTTTAAAAAATGGGGTAAAGGGAGCATAATTTAAGCACACTTTTTCCATCTTTTATCAACATAATATTGGACATACTATATTGGTAAACACAACAGATACTTATTGATTGTCAAATAACATCTTCAGAGTACAAGCAGGGGGAGCAGTGGGCAGAGGGAGAAACAGGCTCTCTGCTCAGCAGGAAGCCCAATGTGGGGCTCCATCCCAGGACCCTGGGATCATGACCTGAGCCAAAGGTAGATGCCTAATGGACTGAGCTACCCATGCACCCCTCAATGGATTCTTTTACATAAATATATAGTACTTCAGTCAGTGGATAGATCACAACATAGCCAATCATTGTTTACTGTTCTTGTCCTCTAAGATTAGTGCCATAATAAACATTCTATATATGTCCTTAGGAATTGATGCTTCATTCTTGTGCTGTCACTGCTCAGGAGTGGAATGGCTGTGTGTTATGGTTTAAGAATTTTAAATTTTAATAGATATTTTCTGATAGTCTTAAAGAGACTTTGACACTTTACATTTCTATCAGGGTTGTATGAAATTCATCTGCATTTCAAACAAGTGGTTGCATAGCTATTTAAAATTTTTGCCAGTGTGATATAAATTGGTAATTCACTTTTAATTTGTATGTCCCTATTAGATTGAGCATATTCATACATTTTTGGCCATTTGAATTTTGTTCTTCTATTCATAGTATTTTTTCATCTATTGAAGGCTTTTGCTGTACTCAGCCACTATAGAAATTACTGCTTTTTACATTATGTGTTAATTAAAAAATAAAAATTACTGCTTTTTTCCTCTTAGCTGTATTGAAATATTTTCCTGATGCAGAAATTGTATATTAACATTGTTATTTTCCACACCTAAACATTTAAAAAGAACATTTACATATATCCATTTTGTAGCTTATGATTTTGTCATCTTGAAGTAAGGTATTCATCCTTATATAGTCTTTTAAATTTCCATGAAAGATTTTTTTTTTAAGAATTGAACACTTTATTGATTATTTAACTCAAGCAATGAAGGAACCAGGCAGATGTTATAACTGGTTGAGAGGAAAAGTTAAAAAGCACAAATTTATATGTAGTAAAGGAATGTTGAAATTAATGTACAAATGGAGGCAACCCTGATCTTTCCACAGTGCGGAGGAGGGGGAATGCATTCCATGAAAGATTTTTATTCAATTTTTGCCATCTAATTCATTAATCAGATTGGAATATAATGTAAGATAGAAATACTCAGTTATTTTTTTTCCTGTAGTTATTAACAGTATCATTAAGAAATACTGTCCTTTTCCTATTTCATTTACTATGCTTTTGCCATTATCAGGAGATTAAAGTGACTGTAAGGTGTGTTAACAAATTTACTCTCACTGTTAGGTTTACTATAATGTTTAAACTGGGGTTAAAATCTTGAAATCAACACTTTAATTCTAAGAAACTCTACTGTAATTCAAATGAAATTTTTATTAACATTGTATACTGACGTGATGTTCTTAAGTTTCGATTTCTTCCCATCCAAAAACATGTACCTTTCCTTTTATTCACATACTCTGTTGTGCCTCTTAATACTCTTCATATAGGTCCCCTGTATGTTTGCTAAATTAATACCTGAGTATTTTAACTTTGGTTGCTATTAAAAATGGAATAGTTTCCATTGCCCTTTTTCTGTTTTTTTTTTGTTTTTGCTAGAATGTTTAAAAAAACAAAAACCTTGATCTTTTTTTAAACCATTATCTTGAAGGCAGATACTTTACAAAATTTTTTATTAATGTTGAAGTTACCAGTGTTTTTTCATTTAAGATACTTGTTTTTTGTTAAATTTAGTGAATTAGTTGTATATTGCTTATTTTTCTTAGTATGTGTGTTGAGTTTTATCAGGTTCTTTTAATCATCTATTGATGCTGAATATAGCAAAATTAGTTTTCAAAACTAAAAACAGCTAGACATCACTGCCTTTGAAAATTTGACAAATACGGTCATCCAACAATTTTACGGTGGCAAGTAATTCCTTATAAAATGACCCAAATGAAAAGCAGTGTGTGTCGCGGTAGAAGACAGATGCATGATTATGATGGGAGTTTGGGGAGGAAACAACCACAAAAAATACAGTACAGGGTCAGTATTTCAGCTATACTGGCTATCAGGACCAATATAGACTTCAAAATGTAAACCAGATGTTGCATTCATGAATAAGTTTAAGGTCTTTAAGTCCAATTTCTTCAGGTTGCAAAATGGAGAGGGGAGAGGAGAGATGATTTGTGCCCAATTTTAAGACTCATGTACTTGGATTGAAAATGCAAAGTTATAGGCAAGGTTACAGAAAATTGGTGTGTGTATATGTATGTGAGTAAGAGCGTTTGATTAGAGCGTTGTCTGGAAAAACTCCTTCAAAATGAAGCAAAAAGCTCAGAATGAGACTCACCCCCAAGTGATGTTCAGGGTCAAGGTTGTTTTTCTCATATTAGAAAGCCGATTACTCCATGCTGTTTTTGAGAAGGTGTCTTTTCAAATGCTCAGTGATACAGTCCTGAGCAGCAACAGCAGGAGGTAGAATTGGTTTTCTATCTTCAGTTTGGCAGACATGGCTATTGAAACTACATGAAACTACAGGGTCAAGGATCATATCATCCAAAGGACTAAAGTGGAATCTTTGTTTTTTTTTTTTTTTTTCTTTTCTTTTCCCCTCCAAGGCAGGATGTGAGGTTTTTTTTTTTTTTTGGTCTGGTATTTGGATCCTGAAGTTTGGAAAGGAGAAACTCTGTCATGGGACAGAAAAATAAAACCATATATTTATGACATAAACTAGAAATATAATTGTAATTTTGTACTATTAAAGTGGGAAAACCCATTGTAACATAATGTGCAAAGTGTACTTATTGGAATATAAAGTTAAATTTTTGAATTATCAGACAAGTATAATTGGTATATTTAAGATTAAAAACGATACTCGATTCAAATGAACTTTCCCAATGAAGCTTTCTTAAAACAATTCTGTATCCTATTTTTATTAAGACGTTCACTATTTCAGAAGTGTTTTCAGTATGATACTACAGCATTTCAATATCCTACCTTTTAAAATTCATCCAATACTGGTAGAACACCTAATTATGCTAGGAGTAATCCAGATGCTGGGCTATGTCAAAGGAACAAAGAAGAATCTTATAAAGTTTACATTCTACTTGAGATATACAATAAATATAGCACATAAATTGTACATTTTATAGTACATAACAAAGTGCTAAAAAGGTAAGGGGAATTAGAATGGGAGAGTAAATGAAATGTTACATAAGATGATTAAAATGTGATATTTGAGCCAAGACTTAAAGGAGTTAAGGAAATTGGCATCTGGATATTGGTGAGGAGAGGGATACAAGCAGAGCAGAATGGATACAAAGACCCCCAAGGTGGGAGCATGTTTGATCAGTCCCAGGAAATGTAAGAAAACCATTAAGGCTGCACCAGTGAACCATTGGGAGAGTGGTAGGAAATGCTATCAAGGTAGTGGGAGAAAGTATCAGGGCCTGAAATGACTTTTATTTTGACTCAATTAGGGAGTTGGGGTGGGTTGTATGCAGAGGAGTGTCCCAATCAGATTTTTTAATTTTTATATATATATTTTTGAAGGATCCCAAGACTGTGGTATTGAGGATAAACTATGGGGGTGGTGGTGGGGGGAGTGGGAACCAGGGTTGTGAGATATTTGGGTTGATACACTTTGAAAATAGTCTCCATGATTTCCCGGTAGAAAGAATGCAAGGTGTGAGATAGACAGCAAGGGTGACTGACAAATTTTGGCCTGAGACATGGAAGATTGTAGATGGCCCAGATCTGGGTGATAAAATGAAGAATTCAGTTTGTACAGGTTTTTGACACTTATTTTTAACTGGAGAGGCTTATATCTATCATATGTGTGCATATATAGTATGTTACATGTATATGCAATATTTAATATATCAGATGGATATGTAACACTTCTCAAGGAACAGCTCCTTAGGTACAGCTCAGTATTTGGGAATTGTAAACAAAATAAAGGAGAAAAATCTAACATTAAGAATGGTGCTAACGATTCAATATAGAGTCCATAAATAACTAATTTTTATGTAACCTCGGTCATAGTATCCCAATTCCCTGATCCACAATTACCTAATTTGTAAAGTTTCTATGATCTCTGGTTTAATTCCAAAAAATGAGCATGTTAAAAATATCAAGACTGATATTGGCAAATCATTCTATATAAAACAAACAATGATTTTTAAGTATTCAACATCTTGCAATTATACTCAACTATTTATAAAATTTCTTAAGCTTTGTTTCAGGAAACTTCCCTACAGTACAATATTACTATCAGTTAACCCTTTCACTCTGGAGAGTACAGATGACCAATACAAATGTGAACGGTGGATTCAAGGAAACATTTCCTATAAACTTGCCCTCCTGCTAGTCCTGGGTTAGAACCATGTTCTGAGATGCTTTATCAGTGACATGGATCACAGCAATCTGTACTGCAATTGTCAAGTACCCTGTGAATTTCCTGAAAGTGACAGTTATTTTATCGGAATAATTTGTGGACAGTCATTGGTGTATCATCTGAGCTCAGTAAATGCTTGTTGAATAAAAGTCACTTTTCTTCCACTTTCTGAGCTCATATTTGAAATATGACAGCATTTAAAACAAAATTTCTAATATAAACATTTTACAGTAGGAATGAATGCCTGTAAAGGAGTTTATCTATAAATGTTATAAATAGCACCATTGCTTTCATTATGTAGTTTAAAAATACAAAAATTCTAAAAAGTGAAATAAAATGTCAATAAGGCATGTAAATATTTAATGCTTTCAGAGAGATGATTCTATTCTGTGAGTAAAAGGGTGTGTCAAGAACATGTTAATCTATCAAAATAAGAAATCTGGTAAAGTGGTTAGAGAAAAGTTAGATATCTACAGTTTGTAGATATCACAAGCTTTGCTTTTTATCAGTAATAATCAATTTGTAATTTGTTTTATAATCTGTTTTGGACAACAAATGACTTGACTGTAACATATGTAGTTTAATGTAAAATGTGGGTTCAGGAAAATGTGATCCTACAAATGATTAAGTCCTACATAGTTACTGTGGTTGAGTTGTAGAGTGGATAAAATCTTTCATGGTGGATAAAGTGAAATGGAAATATGATCACTTGGAAATTTCTTCTGTGCAAGAGAAAACCCCAAGCAAAACAAAACCAACCAGAACACAATAACATTGCCAAGGGAGAACAAAATATTCTTAGTAATGAAAGAGCAAGAGAAATTGTTCCAGTAGTACATGCAGGAAAAGTTCACATGAGTTCATTATTTAGTCTCCCTCACAAAAATCAGTGAAAACATTTTGGAAGGCCACAAATGTACTTTATAAATTACAGAGCTTTATGATGGTCATATTTACCCTAATGATAAAACTTATATAAAATCTTTGAAATGTTTGTCTATAAATTTTCTGTAGTGATCACTTCTTTGGAAAAGGTTTCCAATGGTAAAAATCAATACTTCAAAATAATAAAAATTTGCAATAAAATTATGAAAGACTTTCTTCATAGCATCAATAAAAAATCTTATCAAGCCACCTAATAGTTATCGCCTACCATGTATATTTTGGCTAGGCATTGAAAATAAATATTTAAGGAGATCTTGCTTCAAAAGGCTTACCATTACCACTAACACATTCTTAACTATAGAGAACAAACTAAAAACTGCTGTTCTTGAACAAACTAAGAACAAACAAACTGCTTTCTGGAGCAGAGGGGGAGGTAGGGGAAAGATGGGTTAAAAGGGTGATGGGCATTAAGGAAGGCACTTGTGATGAGCACTGGGTGTTATCTGTAAGTGATGAATCACTAAATTCTACTCTTTAATATTATACTATATGGTAACTGGAATTTAAAAGCTTGAAACAAAAAAGCTAAAAGGAAAAAGGGTTTACCATTTTGCTTGGTATTGGGCACATTGAAAAGCAAATAGCAATTAACATTTGTTATACTAATTGCATATGATGGGAGAAGTATAGTGTGCCTTCAGAGCCCTTAGGCAGTATCAGTTAATAGAATAGAATTAGTAATACACTGTATTAGTTTCCTATTGTGGCTATAACAAGGTGTCACAAATTTAGTGGCTTGAAACAACTCCAGAGCTGTAAAAAAGTGTTTTAAGTCTAGAATGGGTTGCCTGGGTTGTATTCTGGAGGTACTGGGAGAGAATCTTCATCTTGCCGCCTCTAGTTTCTAGAGGCTGCCTGACATCCTGGACTGATGGCTCCTATCTCTAAAACCAGTGGTGTAACCTCTTCCAATCCCTACCCTTCATACTTCTAGTTTTCTCTATGACCCAGCTGTCTTTTATTAGGACTTTGGTGATTACATTGGGTCTACCTGAATAGTTCATGGTTCTCTCCTCATCTCAGGATTTTCAACTGAATCAGCAAAATCCCTTTTCCACGTAAAGTAACATATTCCTGGGTTCTAGGGATTCAGGCATCTTTGGAAATCATTCTGCTTGGCACCCCCCACCCCAGGAAAGATCCTAATTTTTTCCTTTAAGTTAAATATAAAACAGACCAATTTCTATTAGGCAAGAAAAATACTCAGTAAATGATTGTGACATTTGATTATGTATTTAGAGAGAAATCCTCCATTTCGGTGGAGGATTTTGCTGATCAGATAAAGAATTCTATAAGAATGATCTATCTCCGAGGGATGCCATTGGTACAGATCATAATGGGAATGGCTTCACTGGAATTTTGTAGTGCCCTCTTCCACAGCTGACCACAGCAGCACTTTTTTATGGTAGCAATGGAAATGACAAAATCCTTAAGGAATTTGGCAATATGTATTAAAATTCAGCTATCCATGCCCTCTTGGTAACTTCACTTGTTATTTTATATATATATATATATATATATATATATATATATATATATATATACACACACACACACACACACACACACACACACACACAGTGTGCTTAACTTTCTAAGAAACCTTTTATGTGTAATGATGGTCATTCTAATGTCTAACAGAAGATTATTGAAACAGTATAAAATTTCTAATATCGAGAGCTTAAGTAAAATATTTAAAACCAATTGTAATGTTTAAATTTTACAATGAGTTTCGACTGATAATAGAACATACTTAAGTGATATAATCAGGATAGAAGTTTCAAATATTGGAGACTTAAATCATAGTTGATTTCCCATAGATATTTATCTCCATTGTCTACCAGTACCCCCACCAAAATACAATGAAAAATATTAAGCTACTATACAGAAAGATACAATTGGTAGTGCAGTAAAAGTTCAGTAAGTGGAAGACAGGTTGTAGAAATGTGACTAGCTTGGGAGAGTAGAGGGAAATACGATATTAAGCATATGGATTTTAAACTGATTCTTATCTTTGCATTGTTTCATTCTTTATTCAAAATCTCCAGATGGGTCTCTGTTTCCAAAGTTTAGGATGGGGGAAACTTAAGAATCACTGGAGGGAGGAAGGGGGTTTAATATCTGACTTCCTATGAGTTCTGCAGCAAGAGGTGTTGCCTTGCCCTACCTACCACCAATCTTGGGCAGCCAAAATAGAACAACTAAACTCCACAGGTCAGGCAGTTTTCTATTTTCTCCCCAAGCTATTATCATTTGCTCACCTTCAAATCCACCTCTGTTTATCAGAATCCAATAGTTTTAATCTATAGAAACTTTGTACATTTTTTCCCTAAAATTATAATGAATTCACTAAATGAATTTCTATAAGATTCCATATTTTAAAATCTCATTTTGTTTACTTCTGGTTCCATACTTCTTGAGGTGGAAGTGAGTATATACTTTTTATTTTGAGTAATATGCTTTTTGTTCTTAATATACAATGTTTATTCTGGCTAAATCTAAAACTAATCTATCTGCAGTTTAAGAGGACAGATGTGAATTCATTGGGAATGGATTTCCTCATTTCATTTGAATTACCAAACAATGTTTCATATTTGATTCTTAACAGCACATTTGTACGACAAGCATTGTCACATGACTAAGATACTGACCCTAGTTTTTTTTTTTTTTTTTACGATTTTATTTGAGAGAGCACAAGCAGGGGGGAGTGGCTCGCAGGCAGTGGAAGAGGGGAGAAGCAGGCTCCCCATTGAGCAGGGAGCCCAGTTGGGGCTTGATCCCAGGATCATTACCTTAGCTGAAGGCAGACACTTGACTGAGCCAGCCACTCAGGCACCGCATACTGACCCTATTCTGAAGGAATGCAGTTTCATGAGAGAAATACCGAAATCTAATGTTGAATACATAATCTATACTTTAAATTATGTACAAATGGGTGTGGGTGCACAAAACAAATGATTCACCTTGAAAGGGTCCTCACAAAGAATAGGTCATTGAGTTGATTCTAGAAAAAAATGAATACCATTAGATCTGGAAAGCTTAATATTAGTACCAGAAGAATTACCATGTGCAAAATCAGACATAGATGAAAGAACCTTCTCTGGAAACAAAATAACTAAAAGAAAATTAGTGTTTTGGGGACCTTAGTGTAATAGTAGTTCTAAAAATATTTTGGTAAAGTGCTGGGTTCGGAGTTTTACTTTCCTGCTAGCCATTTAACCTCTCTGCTGTTCCTTGAATACAGGTTTCATTTTTTTTTTTTTTTTTTCTATCTCTTTAGTGCAACTCTAGTAGCCACATTCAAGCTCACATGGGTGGTGCACTAATAACAAGAATGATTGAGTATGAACATCTGACAAATCTCTTCACAAAAGTTCACTCCTATAACTCCGTGGACAGGTAGTTATTTGAGTTCAGGAAAATGAAGAGGCCATGTCTAAAATAAGTTTATATTAAAACCTCAGAGAAAGGAAAAAATGTACTCTTTAGCAAGTATTGCTTTCAGAAGAAAAGGTGATCTCACTGCTCTGAAAATGTCAGTAAAATGTCTTTGCTCATATAATTGAAAAATGACTGGTTTCCAACAGTGTCCTCCCTATAATCCAACATGATAGTTAACACGGTATAATTATTAATATAATTACTCAGTGGATTTTATTTACTACGGTCTATCAGATTCTGTTGCCTATTTTTTCCTTCCTTGTAAAGTCCTTCTTTTCAACTGGGTCTTTTCCTTCAACAAACTTGCTGTAATAATTCCCATATTGAAATAGATACAGTTTCCTAATAAATAGTAGTAGATCTCCAAGTAAAAGTATTTTGTGTGTGGCTCAAGTCTGATAAATCACAACGATCCGTTTTCCTTGGTGTCCATTTTCCATGTTCCACAGAAGCTCTGTTTTGAATCATTGCTCCAACTGTACAAGTCATTTCTGTTAGTAGTGGTATATAAATGTGGTATGTATGCTTTTCTGTGTTCAATAGAAAAGCTTGTGAATGCATAAGTTGTTGGCTATCTCTCTTTGCAGAAGATAACTTTGTGAAGAATGATACTATTGTGACAAACAGGTAAAATTACCTAAGTAATCCAGTACAAGAATTGCCTCAGTTACCTGAAAACGTTGCTTCTGTTAAACTATTAGCCCATGTACATTTAACTTAATTGATGATCCAGTAAAGCCAGTAAAATGAGAATACTCTAAAAAATATTTAAAACTAAAGTGTCATTAGAATTATTACCAGATTTAAATAATACCTTTAAATCTGCTACTCATTATTCTAGACTATTAAGTATCAAAGTGCTTAACACAGGAAGGCAGGTACTTATTTTATTCCCATAGTCAAAGTTTAAGACAAGATAACATGGATTTTCCTGAGAATGTGTAAAAGAAAAAAAAACTTTTGCAATTTCTAAATAATGGACAAGAATATAGTCTTTGTAAAACAAACAAACAAAAACGAACGTGATAACCTGTCCTATATAAAACGTCAGATAACATAACCCTTTCCTTCTCCCTATATCACTTGGTAGGGCTAACAGAATACCCCAGACTGGGTGAGTTAAACAACAGAAAATTTCAACACTCTTCAGAGGATGCAAGTCCAAGATTAAGGTGTCTGCAGGGTTGGTTTCTCCAGAGGCCTCTTTCCTTGCTTTGTAGAAGATAACCATCTTGCCGTGTCTTCATATGAACTTTTCTCTGTTCAAGTCCCTCCTAGTGCCTCTTATTATGGGGTCAGTAGTGCTATTGGTAGGACCTTTACAATCTCATTTAACTTTAGTTACCTCTTTAAAGGCCCCATCTTCAGATATAGCTACATAAATTTCAGTGATTCAACTTGTTAATTTGGGGGGATACAATTCAATCATAACATTGCCCTTTCTAGGTAATTTATTCTTACCCTGTACCTATTTTCATAGCTTTAGATCTGATTACTCTGCAAGGTGTGATCAACTTCAATACAATGATAATAGATGTATTTCTTCATTGAAGGCCCTGAATATCTTGTGGAAATAGCAACTTCGATGTGTTCAGGTTGAAGACTGGTAGGATAGTCCTTTCTAGTGTTGAAGAGGTTGTTTCAGATGATAAGAAATTAAGTTGGCAAATCAATTATTATGACATTAGTGAATGCCTACATTTATATATTAGGGATAATGTTTAAGAAAATAAGCATCTCTGATTTCAGATTGAATATTCAAACAGGATAAATCATATGGATTTGTGTACTGTTACAGCACATCAAGTGCTGAAAAAGAAATTTTAAACATTTAAACATTAATACGCTTGACTCTTTTTCCTTAGTGCTTTTAAGTGATCTACACTTTAATGCTTTCAAATAACAAAATACGTATCTGTCAAGGATTAATTTTACAAGAAATTTACATAAACAAAATCTATTAAAGTTCTAGGAATATATTTCAAATAAACAAGTTTTGTTTCTTGCTAATCTAAATCTTGTATTCATCAAGTGCCTACTGACATCCCAGATACAGTTCTAAGTTCTAAAGTCCTATCAGTAACTAGCATGGAAGGGTCATGGTCCTTGATGAGTTCGTAATCTAGTAGGAAGACAAAGATAATTAACAATAAACAGTGAATAAGCGTATGCTAAATAAAATGATGAATACTAAAGAAAAAATCAGCATGATGGAAATAATGTAACATTGAAAAGTTGAAAATTTAAATATGGAGGGCAGAGTAGGTCTTATTGAAGGAGCTATAATAGAGCAAAATTGTAAGTAGATGTTAAATTAGACATGCAGTATTCTGGCATGGGAAATAACCAATACAATTGTCTGGAATATTTGAGAAAAGGAAGGGAGTAGGTTTGGCAGAATTGCGTGCAGAGATGGGAAAGTAGTAAAAGATGGGTTCAGACAGAAAACTTAGTATTTACCTGATAGAATTTGGTAAAGTCTATATTTTTAGAAATTTATTGATTAATCCCATTGAGAGAACAGGAAATCGCTTTTAATTTTTCACTTTGTGTATTTTATTAAGTTACATAGGCTAGATAGCAAGCAGAACCCTGTATTTGGAAATAAGATCTAGATACATTAAGAATAAACATTTTAATAACCTAAGACTGTCAAAATATCGGACTTTTTTTTTTGTATGCTTGCAGTTTTTCATGTTTCTCACGAAGTCATGCTTTTACTTAGAATCCAAAAAAATATGAAATTGATAGTATAGTAGATAAATGGTATTTTCAGTTAAAGTTGAGAGCAACATCACTAGCCTTTGGGCTACATACTCTCTAGTAGGTCATATTTTGCCTCACACCACATAATGTAGAAGAAACTAGCAACTCAAAGCTCCATTTCCTAGCTCTAATGTGGCTGAGTATTTTTATTTTTCCCTTTCATTTTTGACTGGACCTCAGGTGTAGAGGATTGGCTTAATTCTATTCATGGCATATTATCCTCATGGTTCTGTACAAGGCCCCACTTATTTTTTCTACTTTACCACTGTTTGTTTCTGTATTACCTGTTATGTCCTCAACATTATGTATTTTCCATTTAATACAAAGTAAAGAGCAATTATAGAATGATAACTCAGTTGTGTACCTTTTCAAATTGAGTAATTAAAGGATCTGATTTCCAAAGATGCATATTTTTCTCTGAAGTCTGTGGTGAATTAAAATCAGTTCAATAGTTTAATGAAAGGGAGCTGAAAAGTAATGCAAATGTATTATGCCCTCTGTCAAAATAAACAAAATGATTAGGCTAATTTCTTCTAGTACTATGCCAGGCAGGTATTGAAACTATAATTTTACAGAGAAAAAGACACTGGATTTGAGTAATTTGCCAGTGGATTTCATTAACGTATGGATATAAAAGTATCCAGTTTCTATCCATTCTCCATGTCAATGATAATGTTATCTGCTTTGAATTTTCCAGATGACTAGTTAAATAATTATATCATTTAAACTTTATTTAGATCTTAACACCAAAAACAAAACAAAACCTGATAGGACTTAGCTTATTTATGCATGGTTTATAAAGTACAAAATTCAAATTATGTTCTGTTCTATTAAAAATCATTCCTTCAGAAAGTAGATTTCAAAACAGACAATGGAGCAATTGCTTGCTTAAACAAGTGTTGGTAATTATCCGAGGTCTATTATTTGTACAACAAGAAGAAATGCATAAATCATAATGCCATCCAGTAGTATAACATTTAGTGACTGAATTAAAGTAAGCATTTATACCTTATTTGGCAAAGAGGAATTGCCACATAGGTTGAGCTGAACTATTTCACATACACACACGTTTTCCTAGAGCGCAACCAGACTTCATAGTTGAGGTTTATATGAAAAGTGAGAAACAATATGGTTAGGAAAAAAAGATTGTAAACTGTTTCAGTTCTACTTTGTTTTTAGAGCAGGAAGAAAATTTGGATATCAAATTTTTTGGCTCAACCCTGTACAGTTGTGGGAATGGGTTAAATGATTTGTTCGATGACATTATTTTAAAAAATGAAGAATCATTTACTTCTAAGACTCCTACCACCGGTTTGGATCCTTGGACTTTGGACTGTTTTTTTCAACATTGATCTTAAATCTGTAGTAGAACTCTTAAAATACCGTAAGGAAACTGATGTGACAGGGTATACAGGATGGTTTGGAGAAGCATAAAGAGATTAACACATAGACCATGGTAAATGAGGAAAAGACAATGGGAAAATGGAAATAGAAGGTGCTTACAGCCCAGGACTTGGTTAGGATGTTGGGAGTTAAGGACCTAGACAGTCAAAACCTTGCTTTAAAAAGGTAAAGGACGACTGATTGCTATGCTTGCAAAAGGAAAATTTTAATAGGACTGACACTCTTGAAATAAGAGCTTTAATAATGAGATCCATTTGTTGACAGGGAACTGTATGCTTATATGCTTTGCACATATAAGAGGTAAATGCTAGAAATGAATTAAAAATCAATAATTCCAAAACTTTACTACCTTCATTAAGTGCCCAGATTCTCCAAAACTTTTAAGATAAAAACTATGAAAACCGTCTAATGATTTCAACAAGAGTTAGATTGCATAAGGTATAGAATGTACCCATACAGAAGAATCAGATATGCTGACATAGCAAAATAGTTTTAGTTTATAAATGAGTATTCAATGCTTTAATCAACACATTTGTTATGTTTTTGAAAGAAATGGTTGTGCTCTTTATAATTTATAATTAATAATATAATTATTTATACAAATAACTAAGCTTGTTTGCCTCAGTGAGAGTGGGAAATAGACAAGCTTCTGTACTCCTTGAGCATCAGGGAAGACTTATATTAACATCTTTTTTAAACATTTGGATATAAACATTAGGTTAATTTGGGAAGTTAGGGAAAAATTTTAGAAGAATCATTAACTTTTAGATAATGAGTTTTAAACTGAAATGAAAAATAGTTTACTACCCTATGTTGGAAATCAAATACATACTTGGCTCCCTGTCGACAATTCCTTCTTGTCACTGAAAAGTGTATCAGGATTAGTAGACCATCTGCAAAAGTCACTATACTGAAGTTTATGATTATATTCTAAAAACAATATACATAGAACTCTTAAACTTTTGTATCTGGAAAACTGAACAGGAGCTGTTCTTTGGGAAGAACAAGGGCTTTTTTTTTTTTTTTTTTACATTTAGACTGGCTCATAAATATTTTTGAATTAACATTTTTATTTTTTTGGAGATTTTATTTATTTGACAGAGAGAGAGATCACAAGTAGGGAGAGAGGCAGGCAGAGAGAGAGGAGGAAGCAGGCTCCCTGCTAAGCAGAGAGCCTGATGCGGGGCTCGATCCCAGGACCCTGAGATCATGACCTGAGCCGAAGGCAGAGGCTTTAACCCACTGAGCCACCCAGGCGCCCCTGAATTAACATTTTTAGAATATATTTTGATTTATTGAAAAGTTGCAAAGGTAATACATGGAGTATTGGCCTTCATCTAACTTCTTTTTAGCATTTTACCCTTCACGGTACATTTGTCAAAAGTAAAACTCCTACTAGTACGTTATCATTAGGTAACTCCAGACTTTATTTGGAGTTTAGCAATGTTTTCATCACGTTCCCCTTTCTGTTCGAGGATCCAATTCACTATGACAGTTTCTCGGCCTTTATTTTCCCTGACCTTGGTAGGCTTGAAGAGTAATGGCCAAATATTCTGTGGAATGTCCTCTAACCTGGGCTCCTGTGATGTTTTTCTCATGATTAGATTTAAGTTACGGATTAGAAATACTGTTGGGGTTGAAATGCCCTATTGCTCAATTTATATCAGATATGACGTTGTATCTATATACTGTAATTGGTGATGTTAAGCTTCATCCCTTGGATAATATGTTGCCAGGTTTCTCCACTAAAAAGTATAACAATGTTCCTTATATCTACTCTGTTCTTTGAAATAAAGCCTAGCTTATCCTCAAGGGGTGAAAGAGCATTAAACTCCACTTCTTAGAGGGGAAACTACTATATTTATTTGGAAATCTTCTGTAAAACAGATTACATAGTTTTTAGAATAACTCAAATACAAATTTCATTCCAACGATTCCTGTATTACAAAAAATGAATATTAACGTATTTTCACAGTTATATTGTCTTTTGTCAACATATAAAACCATACAAGTAAGGTTGAATTTCCCCTATGTTTATCTTTTCAAAATTTCTCCTTCCTCTTGTATTTGAGTCAGCCACCTTAAGGAAGTGGTCATATATACTTTATTCCATGATTTTATTCCTACATGTAGTCCTTAAAGAATCATACGTGTGTTTTTCAGGCAAACGTTTACATTTTTCTTTAATCTTTACCATTACTTTGAGATGTCCATATTTATGTCAATAGATTAATTTTGCCTACTGTGTTTTACGTTTTGAATATGACATTTTATCTTTGATTACTAATGGACTTCGGGTTGCTTTTCATTTTGAGGCCATGACAAATACTGGTGAATAGGCTTATAAATCTCTCCTTTGTCATTTGTAGAAATTCATTATAGAGAAGTAATTATTCAACTGTAGCTGTATATTAGAAACCCCTAAGGAGTTTAAAAAAAAAAAAAAAAAAAAAAAAGAAATCATTGCCTGGGCTGGACCCCAGATTCTTCCTGAAGTGGCAGATCCTGTGTATATGGCTGTGTATCTCCTTATAACTCCCTAGAGCGCCAATGTATAGAGAGCGGTAAAACTATTATTCTTACATATGTGTGGAAATAGACTTGTGTAGTATTTCTTTTAACTATATTAGATCTCTCTGTTGAAAGTGGTTGTATCATCGCTACATGTGAGTTTAGTCACCCTGAAATCCTTAACACTTGAAAGTGACTGATTTCTTCCTCAAAAGTTTATTCCATTTTTTAGTTATGTTCTAATTCCAATCTCGTTACTCCATGGCCATTGATTGAGTGTAATTTTGTCTCTGGTTTATGATAGAAATATTTTTTTATGATAGAAATATTATGAATACGAATCCACCAGTTTTACTAGCTTCAAAGGACACAAAATGGCAGTTCAGTGCTCAGCCAGACAGCAGTTACACCAAGACATCTTGCAACATCTCAAGTGTAGTTGTAGGGCATTTCTACCCTACTTCGGGATGCCTTAGTTATAAAACATGAAGTGGGAAGTTACCCTACATTCCTGATAACCACTTGGTTAAGTGCCAAGTATAAGAGTTAAGTGCTGCCAACTCTCACCACTGCCAATATGGAGGCAGTTTTTGTCAAAAATTTCACAAGAAACCGTCCTATCAACTCAATAGTTAACATCGCACGTTTACCTTATTTATTTATTTGGATAATTTCTTTGAGAATATGAGCAGGAGGAGGGGGATCAAGAAGACTCCCCATTGAGCAGGACACCCGACATAGGGCTTGATCTCGGGACCCTGAGATCATGACCTGAGCCAAAATCAAGGGTCGGACACTTAACCGAGTCACCCAGGCGCTCCACATTTACTTTCAACTGCGATATTTTGGAGAACAGTATTTAGGGAGGGTAGATTCAGGCTTGTATTATACATCCCATGAGTCTGGGGTGGGGGTTCATGACAGTTGTTAACATTTCACCCAAATTAATGAAATTGCATATGTTTGCTTTATTTTTTAGTCCTTCACATTTACTTTCTGTAAATTACTTATTCATAGCCTTTTCCCCTTGTAGTCTGTCTTTATCTTATTGGCTTGCGGAAATTCAAAAAATTCTGAAAACTAACTTTCTCTTATACATTACAGTATTTTTCCCTCTTTATCAAATGCTTTATCTTTTTTTGGTATTAGCTAACATTTTAAAGCTAGAAGGTGTGAAATATACTTAAACATGCATGAAATATATATATATGTACATGCACAAAAACATGTAGTTATAGACATGCATGTTTATGTAAAACTGAAATGGGTTATTCTACAGTTGAGTAAACTTAGAAGTATGTATTGCCTGGAGATCCATAATAGTTAAAGGATGGTATCAAAAAAAATTAACATTATTAACAAAATCCAACATGATTAACAAAAAGCAAGGGAATGAATTGAAAATGGTTGTGACTCAAGACAAATATTTAATGTGTTCACTGAAAGGTTTCCGATATCTGATGTTTCCAATATTTATTTCCATTACTTTATTCCTTACTTATCCCATCATAAAATACATAAAGCAAAAGCAACCACAATGAAATGGCAAGATTTTTAGGCATCTATAGAGCAGAATAGGACTCACTTTTTATGTCTTAATTGCATAACATATGGTTTTAAATTATCAAATTACCTGACATGAAAATGGACTGTGCCTTTCCCTTTTGATTTATGTGATTTTACTGAGGCGTTGGTGTGGCACTGAGTCAACCAATAGGACTTGATCACCAAACCATGGGGATGAATGGTATCTTTAAAACTTGAAAAGTTTGAGAAGTTTTGGTATTAATTTTTAAATACTACATAGAATGCCAACTCTGGTTCTAGACTTTTGTTGTTGGAAATTTTTACTTCTTAAATTATTATGAGCTGTCATCAGTAACTCTGAAATGGTGTAATAATCCTGTCCAGAAACAATGCTGACTGCAGCTTAGTAGCACAGGCCAGGAGCATACAGATGGCTAAGTGAGAGCAACAAAGTTGTAAAAGAGCTTGAAGTAAAATCAGAGTATATTTTAAAAAAATAAGGTGAAACCAAACAAAAAACTTGTATAGCAATAATTGCATTTGGGAGTTTTCTTAATGCTTTCTTTAGTGACATTTTGAAACATGTTATTTCAACCAGTATTTTTTAGTATTTACTTTTCAATTTTGGGATGTCACTTGCTATTTTCTTGAGTTAAAATAACACAGAGAAAGAAGTGGCCAAGACAAAAGCCAAAGTCTTTATAACCTAATCTCAAAAGCGAACATACATCACTTCTGTAGTATACAGTTGATCACACAGACCAATCCTGGTGCAGTGTGAGGGAACTACAGAAGAGTGTGAATGTCGGGAAGGGGAGAAATTGGGGATCACTTTTGCATCTGGCTATCCTACATATATATGTGTGTGTGTATGTATATGTAACACTTAGTGTAGATTCAGCGCAAAAGTTTAATAAATATGGCCAAGTGTTCTTACTATATACAAAAACCCATGGTTTCATTGGGTTCTTTTGCCAGATCAGTTAAATGAGGGCCAGAGGTTTTAAGTTTCATTTGTGGTCATGAAATTAGTAAGTGTTAAGTATGATAGTCTGGCTGTTTTGATGTCAAAGCCCATTTTTCTGCTGAATGCAAAACAAAACCCAAACTTTTCTTTTATATATGTCTGAACATGTATTTTTTGTATGTACTGTAATAGGGCTAATATTAGGCTCCTAAACTTCTCCCTGCTCCAAAGTTGTTTCTCCAACTCTCTACCCTCAGTCAATGGCAACTTCATATATACTTAAGTCAAAACTTGGTCACTTTTTTCTCACACTCACATAAAATCTATCAGCAGATCCTGGCTAGACTTTCCAGTCACTTTTCTTTAGCTCTGTTTATCTAAACTCTAGTCCAAGATAGCAGCAGCACTCACTCGGATTATTACAGTAGCCTGCTTCAGCATATTCTCCACATAACAGCCCCCCTAAAAACTATTAAAGGTTTAATCATCACGTCCCATTTCCCTACTGAAATATTTCCAATGACTTCTCAAGTTATTCCCACTTCAAGCCAAAGGTTTCTCAAGGCCCCACATGTAACTTTCACATTTCTGATGAATCTTTTATGTGTCTTTTTACAATCTATGTTCTGTCCCTTCATTCATGCCAGCCTCACCTCATTTGTTTGGACTCTTACTAATTTATCAAGCACACAGGACCTTTTAACTGCTTTTCCCTCTTTCTGGTTTTCTATCATCTGAAGTTTTCATTCCTTCATTGAGATCTTTACTTAAATACAAATTCTCAGTGATGCCTTTCCCAGCAACCCTGTTTAAATTGCATTGTCTTCTCCTCTCCAGAATTCGCTTTCCTTCTTTGCTATTGTACCTTTTCCTTAATCCAATATTCTGCCCAGCATCCACTATACTTTTTTTGTTTAGTCTCTTCATCATAACATAATTAAACTCTGACGCCAGGACTTTTACTGTTAAGTTTATATAAAATTAGAGGAAAACTGTTAGTCATGAGGAAGATACGCTACGTGATAAAAGAAATCTACCACGAATAATCAGAATCATAAAGTTTTATGCATCAAAAATTGAGCCTATGAACAGAATATATCGAGCAAAATCATAGAATGACAAAGCAAATTTAAAATTGACATGTATGATAAGAGATTAATAGTACTAAATTATAACAAATGTAAAGACTTAGAACAACATAATTTACAAGTTTGATCTGCTATTTGTAGTACCCTGTAAACAGCTCCACTCAGTATAGAGAAGATACATGCTTTGTAAGCTCACATGAACTAGTTTGAAAGTTTAACAGAACCTACCACCTGAATTAACAATGGTGCCCTTAAGGTATTTACCTGAGAAATGAAAGCGTATTTCCACACAAACACCTTGTACTCAAATACTCCAAACATTTCTTCATAATTGTTACAACCTGAAAGCAACCCAATATTCGTCAGTAGATGATTGCATTGGCAGGTTGTGGTATAGCTATACAATACAATTCAATAAAAGGAACAGATTATCGCTATACTTGATCATGTGACTGGATCGGAAAAGCATGCTATGCTAAATGAAAGGTAGATGTAAAAGACCAAATTCAGTATGATTCCATTGATAGGAAATACTAGAAGAGTCAAAACTACAGTGACAGGAAGTACCTCACTGGTTGTTGAGAGCCAAGAGAGAAAATTGACTGAATCCAAATCCAAAGGAAGTTTGGATGTTACGGGGAATATTCAATATAATGATTTTTTTTTAAAGATTTATTTATTTACTTGACAGAGTGAGATCACAAGTAGGCAGAGAGGCAGGCAGAGAGAGAGGGGAAGCAGGCTCCCCGCTGAGCAGAGAGCCCAATGTGGGGCTCCATCCCAGGACCCTGAGATCATGACCTGAGCTGAAGGCAGAGGCTTTAACCCACTGAGCCACCCAGGTGTCCCTATAATGATTATTGTGATGGTTACTCAACTATATTTGGCAAAACAAACAGGCAGTTAAAATTGCTGAATTTTATTTTATTTTATTTTTAAAGATTTTATTTATTTATTTGACAGAGAGAGAGATCACAAGTAGGCAGAGAGGCAGGCAGAGAGAGGGGGAGAAGTAGGCTCCCTGCCGAGTAGAGAGCCCGATGTGGGGCTCCATCCCAGGACCCTGAGATCATGACCTGAGCCGAAGGCAGAGGCTTAACCCACTGAGCCACCGAGGCGCCCCGAAAATTGCTGAATTTTAATGTAAAATATACTTCATACATTTGTTTGATTAAAAATTCATTGAAAACAAAATCAAATCAACCAATAATAAAAACAAATTTGCCCAAGTAAATTGTTAGTCACAGAAATATTTCATCCTTTACACAACATCTTAAAAGAAGCTGAAAAAATTCTATGTTTAGATGGATCATGTAATGAGAAATGACGTGCTGTTTTCAGAAGTTGTTTCCATATCTAGAAAAGTTCTAAATGGTTTGCATTTCCCTTTCAGGGTGATAAATCATTTTTGGCTTGAACTTCTAGTCATGTATCCCTCATTTAATAACATTTGCATTACTCAGCTTCTTTCTTTTGAACATACAACTTCCAAATCTGACTTTGACTTTTTGGACTGCCAAAAGCAGTGAAATACTTGGTATTCTTGTTAGGAAGAAATTAATGTAACTTACCTTACTGTTTAATAGACATTCCAAAAGGGAGGAGTGAACTAAAGCAAGCAAACATACACATAGGACTAAATTTACTGCATTGCTCACAGTAGGCTTTGATTTGAGGGTGCTTCATTTTGTACCAAAGGCTTTTGAGATGAACCAGTGAACACTAGGCAGTGCAGGACTGTCACTTTTATTTTTTAAGGCAAATAAAACACAATTTGTAAAGTTGGAAAAATATGGCAGAAAAAGGATCAGATAAATGAAACATGTGTTATGGCCACATTTGGAAAGTTGATCTATTACCACCTACAGAAGAAATCCTAAAACTATTTCTACTGGACTTCAGCTACTGACTCCAGCAAAATTAATGGACTGTCTGTAGTCATGTGTACAGCACTTTTGTAAAAGCGTAAAGGTAAATCAAACAGGAATTGTGTGTAGTATCAACGGTCAAAAGGAATTTAAGGACAGATTGGATTCCTGAGATGACCAGATAAGGAGCAGTCATTCTATGGATTGTGAGGGGGTGGGGAGAAGGAATGAAAAAAGAAAGACAATCCTTAAATAGTTTTTCTTCAAAGTATTGTTGATCTGTTAAATTCTACTTTAAGATTCAGTATCTCTGAATATTGATAAATCACAAATCAAACATAAAATAGATGCCCACATTCCTTAATACTGTGGTAATTTACAGTTAGAAAAGTATTAGGGCAATTGTTGATGAGTGTAGATTCCTCTTCTAATCATTTACTGTTGAATTCATGCTCTTCATCCCTTGCTAAAAATGTTGCAGGGAAAGAGAAGGGAGGAAATATCAGAGGAGGGCAATGTTTTGAATACCTGCTGTGTCTCATGTTACCACACATAATCTTCATATCCTCCAAAAAAAAAAAAAAAACCCCTCAAAGATGACTATTATCATTTTAATGATGGAGACATGGAGATTTAAATCATTTCTATAAATGCCCGAGGCTAGTAAGCAGGAGTCAGAATTTGATAAACTGTTGCATTCCAAAAACACTTTCTACCCATACTATATCCTCTTCCATTTGAGTTAAAAGAAACAGGAAATGTATATTATTTGGCTCAATCTATTGTCTGTATCCATATCTATAATCTGTAGATGGGGTGAAATGCATGAAAGCAAAATTCCTTAATTTGCCTAAGAACTATAAAGAGGGGGGATATCTGGATGGCTCAGTTGGGTTAAGCCTCTGCCTTCGGCTCAGGTCATGATCTCAGGGTCCTGGGATTGAGCCCCGCATCAGGCTCTCTGCTCAGCAGGGAGCCTGCTCCCCCCCCCCCCCTGCCTGCCTCTCTGCCTACTTGTGATCTCTCTCTGTTAAATAAATAAATAAAATCTTTAAAAAAAACAAAAAACAAAAAAAAACTATCAAGTAGGAATCCATCTTATTCTGCATCTTCCCACCCCACCTCCCAAGTTAACTGGAGTCTAATACATACTAAATATTTAATACAAAAATAAACAGATGTGAACCATAATTGTATGCTTAATCCATGATCAAAAAATATTAAATATACTTCTATAAAATTGAATAAAAAATGCATGGACATAAAAGGCTTTTCTCAATCACACTAAAACTAAAATCTTAATACACATGACTTCTTTGAATTAATATACTACTCCAAAGAGAAATATGAATTGAGAAGATAAAAAAAAATTGAAACTTGAGATAAAGATTTTGTTCTTCCCATTTTATTAAAACTAATGGAAGAAACAGCAATGGAATTAACCTCAAAATTTATCCTTCTAAATATATATATAAAAAAAAAAGCCAAAGAATAAGTGGGTTATAGTGATATAACAAAGTACTCATTAAATAGAAAAAACAAAAATAACTGGGAAAATTGAGTGTGAATAAGTTCAACATCAAATCATTAAAATTAAAACCAGTATGTCCAAATTCTGAACTGATGACTTATAAATTCTAATCATTAAAGAAAAAAAAAAGTGTGGTCAGAAAGAACTCCTGTGGTGGTGTAAAAGAAAGTCACTTCAAGGAAAAATACTGGGTTGTATATATCCCAAGCCTCATTTGTGTTTAACTCTTTGCCTAGATCATTTGACTTCTAGGAATTTATCTTTAATCTTGATTCCTAATCTTGGATGTGAATCTTTATGTACAAGATTCTCATCACTGTTAGAATGGGACCATGGTTTATTGAACTGCGTTATGTAGAAATAAGAGGCATGGTTACAAAGACTTATTGTGGCAATGCTTAAATAAGTAAATGAACATGATACATGTTGCTATGTGACTTCATATTTTAAAAGTTATACACTACAGGGTGCCTGGGTGGTTCAGTCAGTTAAGCGTCTACCTTCGGCTCAGATCATGATCTCAGGAAGCCTGCTTCTCCCTCTGCCTGCTGCTCTTCCTGCTTGTGTTCTCGCATGTTCTCTGTTGAATAATTAAAATATTAAAAAAGTTATATGCTACAAAAGAGGTGGATTAAATATGGTAACACTTGTGGCTTTTTTGGGTCAGGTTATGATTCTCATTTTATTTTTATACTGTATATATTCAACATTAGACAAACTATTTTTATAATCAGAAGCCTATCTAAAAGCAATTTCATAATATGATTTTTTTTTTTTTTTTTTTTTTTTTTTTTGGAAAGTATGCTTTCAGATTTTTCTTCTGTTAATGGGACTAAGTGGGAAACCTCAGGTATCTTTTAATCTTCCTTACTGCTCAACCCCATCATTCAGTCAGTTGCCAGGACACTTTAATTCAAGCTCTAAATACTTTTTAAATTCTGTGCTCCCTGCTTTCTACTCCCACTGCTATTGCTTTGGTTCAGTATATTCTTGGTTTTCTGTAGGAATTTTAAAATAGCCACCCAACTGGTTTCCTTTGTTCCAGTCCAGCTCTACCCCCTGCCTTTCCTTCAATTCCTCTTCCTAGCCGCTGCCAGAAGGATCTTTCTACAACACAATTCTGGTCATGTAGTTTTCCTGATTTAAAAAACACAAAAGACCTCATAACTTTCTATTTCTTACAAGATCGGACACTTTACCATGTCACTTGAACTTTCTAAAAATGGGCTTCATTTTGCTTTTACTTATTTCTTTTAACCCCAATACACATGCATACAGGCACATGTGCACATATGCACATCCATTGTATACTTAACAGAAGGTCTAGTTACACCATTCGCCATTTTCAAACACTTGATGAATTTTTGTGTACACTTTTTTTTTTTTCTTAACATGTTATAGTCTAAGCCTGGCAAAAACCTTCCACATTTTTCACAGCATGGTTTAAAAATTGCCTTTTCCATACCACACACAAATATTAAGCACATTTGTCAATGTTCCTTGAGTGTTCTCTGGGCAGCTGTTATTTCACACTAATAAACTGTTCTTTGCTCATCTTCACCATCAATGGCTAGCTCTATGATTAGTACCCAGGAGGCAGAGGCTATACCTCACTTATTTCTGTATGTTTGTGTTCTGAACTGTATATAGAATGTAGTAGATGCTCAACAGTTTTGTGAGTTAAATCTGAATAAGTGCCCTAATGGCAAAACCACAATGATCTATAAAGGTTTTATAAAAACTCTTTTGGTGAAGAATGTTGCCATACATCTGTTATGTGAACTGATACTTTATGCTCTTAGCCTCTCGCTCATTATTTGACGCACAGCAGTCTGCCTTTCAGTTCCACAATGTGACCTATGATATTCTCCCTAGGGTCTCCAATCAGACATTGCTGAATTCAGTGATCCCATTTAATTTATTTTTAATGAATTAATTTCTGTTAGTTTTATAGCCATATTTTCTTACTTGAGCATGCTTTAGGGTTTGACTCTCTTCAATGCTCATTTTTGAAGCTTTCCTCCCCTGGGTGATTCCTACCTCTCTGGTGCTGGTATTTTTCTAATGCTCTGGCCGTTATGTCTCTGTCCTGAGGATTTCATTTTTCATTTCTGTTGTTAAATGTTGGTTATCATTTGCACTTGTCTTCTGTGTGCTCATTCCTCATCTTCGGTATAGCCCCTTTCTAATTCTCAATGTCGCAGATCTAACAATTTTTATAAAATATAAATTTTATTGTTTTGGCTCCCTATTTATAAACCCTAATGGTGACTGTAAATTTGCTCATGTAAACATTTTTCTTATGTGTTACAACGGAATATGGGTTAACAATCAGACATCAGCACTTAAGAGGTGGCTCATTATTCAGTCTGAGAATTCGCTCAATCACAATACATCATTGCATGAACCCCCAACATTCTTGATCTCTTCCTTTTTCCCCCTTTTACTTCACAGCATCTACTATACTCTGGATTTTACTCTTCTCACCTTTTCTATATCCTAGCACTATAATTTCCACAAAGGAAGGAATCTTTATCTGTTCCAAATGGTTTTGTTCACTGCTGTACTTAAGATTCTACTCCTAGCACATACTATGTGATCCATTAACCTCTTTCAAAGGAGTAAATATGAATGTTAAACTTTTTACCTTCATTCTTATGAAGTTCTATTGGTTCTTCTGTACCTCAGTATTTCTTGACAATATTTTGTAAAATATTAACCCAAGGCAGTTTTATATCGCTATTAATGAGTTTCCCTAGAGATTGGATTTCTTAAAGCTGAGGATCTGCTCCATAATTTCCTCAGGCCAACCATGATTCCTGATAGTCTAGATTTGGTGTTCCTTCTACTTGGCTAACCTCTTCTCTTACCTACTCTTGCCTGCTGCTGTGCCACTGCTTCCATTTCTTCCATTACCATGGATATGCAAATCCATACTCCATTCCCCTCTCTCTCTGGATGTCTGGGGTAAGAGAGAACAAAACTTTGAGGTCCTGTTCTAACAGTGTTACTTATGAGCATTAAAGTGTTATATTTCTTTTAATGCTAAGAACAACTGGTTAGGAAAGTTAAAGAGGTAGTATAAACAATAAAGGGGATTAGGTTGTTGAGTGGTGAATTAGCAGAGGGTGACAGAAATAAACTTCTTTCCCTTATGTGAATCAAGAATGATTAAAAGAATACTATAGCAATTTGTAACTTAATTTTCATGTTGAAGGAAATAAACATTCATATTGATAAGTGATCATATGTTCTGATAAGTACTAAGTAAGAAATGACAATTTAAAAAGTTTGTGAGAACAATAAAACCTAGAAACAGAAATCTCCAACATTTCTCAGGAAATATTGGACAAATACAAAAACAAGAATGGAGATTAAAAAAAAAAAAACACAACCAAGGCTGGGACTTTTCAAAGAGGAGTGTAGATGACAGTTTAATCTGCTGGAGGACGACAGGATGAGCTATTTTAAATGCTCAATCAAAAATTCAGATGCTGGTTGGATACCTTTCCTCAGTGTAAGATTAAATCCTCTTGAATCCTGTTGCATGTTAATTGGTGCCTGGAGATCTTCCATTCATGTTGCAGATTAGAGTGGGGAGGGCAATGAAAAATATTTGAGCCTCTTGAAGTTCTAAATGTCCACTTCTATAAAATTGCATCAGTGAAGATATCATCCGATTCCCCCGGTGTGTACCCATTCTGCTGCTAATGGTTGCAGATAAGACCCAAATCTTGCCTCTGATTTCCCTTGGAAAGTATCAGTCATCTAAGGCGCACATTTGTGTGCAAGTAGGGATAGAATTGTCTAGAGGTTGGGGTACCTGCAGACCTATCCATTAGTATATTGCTGGACTTCTTTTCTTCCTGTGAATACATCCTTCATGTATTTTCTTCATAATTTTCTGGAACCTGATCTTTTTGAAGATTTTAGACTCCACAGTCTCCATTTCACATAGCAGTGTAACTCTCCACTCCTTCGCAGTATGGTTGCTCACTGTTGTTTATCCCTGAACTCATCAATATACTGTACTGTTAGTGAATCATTGACTACAGGACCAAAATAACAAAAAATTGAAATGTTTACTTCTCTGTTACCCACCAATGTACCTGAGGGAAAAGGAATAAACAGATTTTTTTTTTTTTATCATTTCTTTTTAAAGATTTTATTTGAGAGAGAGAAAGAGAGAGCGAGCAGGAGAGGGGGAAGGTCAGAGGGAGAAGCAGACCCCCTGCTGAGCAGGGAGCCCAATGCGGGACTCAATCCTGGGACTCCAGGATCATGACCTGAACTGAAGGCAGTCGCTCAACCAACTGAGCCACCCAGGCACCCCAGATTTTTTATCACTAAACCTATTATAGCATCCCCCTTAGATAGCAAGAGTAGGTATATTTAGCTTTTTAGTTTTCTCTTCTAGAAGTCCTCATATTTGACAAAGATGCATTCCTACTAATAATTATAGCTAGAAAAGTCACCAAGCGCTTCCTTTGGGCCAGCAGCTGCTAAGGGCACCATTTCCTTAAGTATAACTAGTGGACATTTACAAAAGTGGAAACAATTTAAGATGTTAAATTTCACCTAGATATTCACTATTCTAGTCATGATCCAAACCCATGTAATATCCTCCAATTTTTATTACCATCACACTGTATCACTCTTGCTGGTTGAGAAGAAATGTGGGGATGATCACTTGAAATCACTAATCACAACGGATTTTAAAACTTTTGATGTTCCCAGTCTCGTTCTTTTAGCCATGTTCCCTGAACAGTGAGCTTGTAATTGCTGAAATCCTGGGTTTGCGAGCATCTCCCATTCAGTAAGGATGAAGTTTAATTCTGTCTCTGCTCAGTCTGGTAAAATAGGAAAGTGGAATTTAACCCACTTTCTTCCTTTCTTAAAATATCACTATGGATCCCTGTTCTCTGTACTGTCCTCTGATGGTATTACTGTGCCTTCAGCTCTTTAATGCAGTCTGTAAATTACAGGTTTTAGTGTAGGAAGATCTATGATTTAAAACAATGTTGTAAGACAAGGAAATTAAAGTTAAGTTGTCATAATTGTCGAACCAAGAAAAGGTGTATAAGACATTCAACCATAGGTAAACCAAACTTTATGTTGTGATTTGTTTGAGCTGGAAAAGCTCAAGATTTGTGATCCTTAACGTATGCTGCCCTTCTTATGTGTTTACTTTTTCTTCCATTTAGTATTAATTTCTCTTGTTAAGTCTCAGACCAGGAACACTTAGTTCTTGCTAACAACAACAAACAAGCTTGCTAAACAGGCAAGTATTGGCTAAGTGGCACAGTCCATTTTTTTTTTTTTTTTCCCATCACTGCAGTTTTCTATCATCCTCCATTTGAAAGCAGCATTCAACTACTTTTGACCCTGTGGTTCATTAATATACAGAAATCAATACTGATGTGAACACACTTTTTTCCTGTTACCCAAACTTACTCTAATCAATTTGAAAATTTTCCTGTTGTCTACATTAAAGAACTTTATTTGATTTTTATACTAACATGTTTAAAAATTATTAGGTAAAGCTGTGGTTCATTTATATTACGTTCTTACTGATTTTCATTTTTCACAATAATTTACATATCTGGGTAGACTAAAAGGAAGTTGCGAATTCTAGGCATAAGAATGACACTCCGGGTCAGATTTACCATTTTCTAGCTGTGTGTCTGTGGGCAAGCCACTTCATGAATCAGTCATTTTTCATTTCTAAAATGGGCTTAATTATGCCTCCCTCAAAAGTTTGTTCTGACCAATGAGACAAAAGAAGTGAAAGTGCTTCTTTATAAATAGCCAAGTGCCTGGTAAATGTTACATAATTACTTAAAAATGCTTTATGTTTAAAGAATGTAATATATATATTATGTATATTTAAAAATATGGATGTGTAAGTTCTGTGCAAGTTTAAGGTATAGATCACTCTGAAGCATATGTCCAACACTCAACAGTAATGCTTAATATACAGTTAAAAAGACTTTTAAGTCTATAATTTCATTCTTGAGATAATTGTTTTGAGTTGAATTATGTTATTGCCCCCATTATGTGAGAGAATAACATAACTTACTATCATACTCAATTTGAAACTTAGATGTGGCTGATATAGTTAATTTGGAGACATTATTTGCTGAGAGGAGCACAAGGTAATTTATAACTATATTTAATACTATTGAGTTGGAAGCTTTCAGGATATTCAAAAGGAAGTGATACCAAAATATTTAAAAATCTATCCCATCTAGTGGCTTGTGATTCAGGGTGCTTAGACACTTAAAGCTTGATCTGATGTACTTAGCAAAGGGGCTGATTTCCTTTCAGGAGCTTTGAACATTGTAACAATTCGGATTCTATATCTGTCCTACCTGCCTCCTATTTCAACTTCTATTTCTCTTGATTGCTGGGCATCTAATTTTATCTAAGGTTTTGTTTTGTTTTTGATTTTTTTTTTAAGCCTAGTTTTTTTTGTTTGTTTGTTTTGTTTTTTTAAAGTAGGTTCCATGCCTTGTTGGGAGCCCAAGAGGGCTCGAACTCACAACTATAAGATCGAGACCTGAGCTCAGATCAAGAGTTGGAGGCTTAGCCAACTGAGCCATCCAGGCGCTCCTATCTCATAAGTTTTTAATGGACATCACTGCAATAATCTAGAACTTGAAATCTTACTATTCTAGGCAACTAAAGGCAACCTCTTTTTGTTTGGGTACTAATAGTAAGATGAAACTCCATAAAAGTTTTTTGTTTTGTTCAAGTTTTTTTTGTTTTAATTCCAGTAGAGTTAACATAGAGTATTATGTTTTAGGTGTACAATACAGTTATTCAACAATTCTATACATTCCTCAATGCTCATCACAATAAGTATTCTCTTAATACCCACTCATTCCCCCACCCACCTCTCCTGATAACCATTGGTTCTGTATAGTGAAGAGTCTGTTTCTTGGTTTGTCTTTTTTTTTTTTTTCTTCATTTGTTTTGTTTCTTAAATTTCACATAAGTAAAATCATATAGTATTTTTCTCTGACTTATTTCACTTAGCATTATACATTTTAGTTCCATGTTGTTGCAAGTAGCAAGATTTATTCTTTTTTATGGCAGAGTAATATTCTGTGTGTGTGTGTGTGTGTGTACCACTTCTTTATCTATTCATCTATGGATGGACGCTTGGGCTGCTACCATAGCTTACCTGTTGTAAATAATGTTGCAATAAACATAGGGGTGCATATATCTTCTCAAATTAGTATTTTTGCATTCTTTGGGTAAAAACCCAGTATTATAATTACTGGACCATAGAGTAGTTCTATTTTTAACTTTTTAAGGATCCTCAATATTTTCCACAGTGGCTGCACTGGTTTGCACTTATAGCAACGATGCATATGAGTTCTTTTTCTCCATATCCTTGCCAATACTTGTTTTTTATGTTGATTTTAGCCATTTTGACAGGTATGAGGTGGTATCTCATTGTAGGTTTAATTTACATTTCCCTAATGAGTGATGTTGAGCATTTTTTCATGTGTCCGTCAGCCATCTGTGTGTCTTCTTTGGAAAAATGTCTGCTGATGTCAGTTTTAAATTGGATTATTGATTTTTTGGGTGTTGAGTTATATAAGTTTTTTAATATATTTTAGATACTAACTTGTATTGGGTATGTCATTTGCAACTTCTCTACTGCAGTTTGTTGCCTTTTATTTCTGTTGGTTGATTCTTTCGCTGTGCAGAAGCTTTTTATTTTGATGCCGTCCCAATAGTTTATTTTTGCTTTTGTTTTCCTTGCCTCAGGAGACATATCTAGAAAAATGTTACTATGGCTGATGTCAGAGAAACTACTACTTATTCTCTCTTCAAGGATTTTTATGTTTCCAGGTCTTTAGTCCGTTTTTTTTCCCCCCAAATACTTTTATTTTTTCAGTGTTAAAAGATTCATTGTTGGTGTACTACACCCAGTGCTCCAAGCAATACGTGTCCTCCTCAATACCCAACACCAGGCTCGCCCAACCCCCCACCCACCTCCCCTCCAAAACCTTCAGTTTGTTGCTCAGAGTCCACAGTCTCTCATGGTTCCTCTCCCTCTCCAATTTCCTCCAATTCTTTAGTCGGTTTTGAGTTTGTTTTTTGTGTGTAGTGTAAGAAAGTGGTTCACTTTTATTCTTTAGAATGTAGCTGTCCAGTTTTCCCAACACCATTTTTTGAAGAGATTGTCTTTTTCCCATTGGATATTCTTTTCTGATTTGTCAAAGACTAATTGCTTATGTAATTGTGGACTTATTTCTGGGTTCTTTATTCTCTCCTATTGATTTATGTGTCTGTTTTTGAGCCAGTACCATACTGTCTTTATTATGACAGCTTTGTAGTATATCTTCAAGTCTGGGATTGTGGTACCTCCAGTTTTGTTCTTTTTCAAGATTGCTTTATCTGTTCGGGGTGTTCTGTAGTCCCATACAAATTTTTGTTGTGTTTTTTTTTTTTTTTTTTTTTGAAATAAAGATTTTTCTCCAACATTTATGTGGAAGATGGGTATAGAGGAAATGAGCATACCTCAATATACAAAGACCATATTTATGTTCTGTGTAAAATGCTGTTGGTATTTTGATAGAGATTGCATTAAATCTATAGATTGCTTTGGGTAGTATGAACATTTTGATAATATTCGTCTTCCAATCTGTGAGCATGGAGTATCTTTCCATTTGTGTCATCCTCAATTTTTCATCAGTGTTTTGTAGTTTTCACAGTATAGGTCTTTCACCTCTTAAGTTTATTCCTAAGTATTATTTTTTGGTGCAATTGTTAATGGGATTGCTTTCTTAATTTTGTTTGCTGCTTCATTATTAGTGTATAGAAAGGCAATGGATTTATGTACACTGACTTTGAATCATGTGACCTTACTGAATTCAAAAAGGTTTATCAATTTTGTTGATCTTTTGATCTTTTGAAAGACCAGCTCCTGGTTTCATCAATCTGTTCCATTGCTTTTTAAGTTTCAATTTCATTTATTTCTATTCTGATCTTTATTATTTCCTTCCTTCTACTGGTTTTGGGTTTTGTTCTTTTTCTAGCTCCTTCAGGTGTAAGGTTATGTTCATTTGAGATTTTTCTTGCAGAGAGGTTTCTTGTATTCTTCACCCAGTATCCAGTAGTGGTTACAGCTTACATTAATATGTCACAGTAACTGCACAAGTAGAACTACTGTAACATGTGTATAGTTGAATTTATAGATGTCATTTTTCACATGTTTTGACAGATATAACCACTGCAATCAAGATACAGAACTGTTTCATCACCACAAAGATAGGTGTCAAGACTTGTCAGTTCAAGTAAAGTGTAGAAATGTTGTACTCCTTTAATTTTCTGCACTCATTCCTTTTCATAATATTGAAGGGCTAGACTTTCCCCCATTGTGTATCTTAGCTCTCGTCACAGTGTAATTGATTATATAAGCATGGTTTTATTTTTGGGCACACTATTCTGTTCTATTGATCTATGTGTCTGTTTTTAAGTGAATACTTTACTGTTTGATTACTATAGTTTTGTATTATATCTTGAAATCAGGGATCATGAAACCTCTGGCTTTGTTCTTTCTTAGGATTGCTTTGATTTATTTATGGTCTTTTGTGCTTCTAAATGGATAGTTCATTTTCTGTGCAAATGCCATTGGAATTTTGATAAATTGCATTGAATCTGTAGATTGTTCTGGATACTATGGACTTAAGATTATTTCCATAATCTTTGAACACAGCATATCTTCTCAATTATTTGTGTTATCTTCAATTTCTTTAATGTCTTAAAGCTTTTAGTGTACAGGCCTTTCCTTTGCTAAATTTATTCCTAGGTGTTTTATTCTTATGCAGTTGTAAATGGGGTGGTTTCCTTAATAACTCTGATAGTATGTTGCTATATAGAAATGCAAGAGATTTTTATATATTGAATTTTGTATCCTGCAACTTCACTGAAAAAAATTATATAGTATTAACACTCTTTTGGGTAGAGTCTTAGGGTTTTTCTGTATATAATATACTGTTTGCAAATAGTGATAGTTTTACCATTTCTTTTACAATTTGGATGATTTTAGTATTTTTTTTCCCAAATACTTTTATTTTTCCAGTGTTACAAGATTCATTGTTTATGTACCAGTATTTCTTGCCTGATTGCTCCGACTAGGACTTCCTATACTGAATTGAATAAAAGTGGCAGAAGTGGGCATCCTTGTCTGTTTCTTGATCTTAGCAGAAAAATTCTCAGCTTTTACTGAGGATGATGTCAGCTGTGGGCTTGTTAAATATGGTCTTTGTATATTGAGGTATGCTCATTTCCTCTATACCCATCTTCAACATAAATGTTGAAGAGAAAAATCTTTATTTCAATTTCCTCTTTTAAGGTTATTTCCCTGGGTGGCACCTAGGTGGCTCAGTCAGTTAAGTGTCTGCCTTTGGCTCAGGTCATCATCCCAGGGTCTTGGGATCGAGTCCCCCATCAGGCTCACTGCTCATCAGTGAGTCTGCTTCTCCCTCTGCCCCTCCCACTTCTTGTGCTCTTTCTCCATCTCTCTCTTGCACAAATAAATAAATAAATAAATAAAATCTTAAAAAAAAATATTTCCCTGGGAATAGAATAATAAGTTGGAAGTTTTTCTCTTTTAACATTTAAAAAAATTCACTTTCTTTTTGCTTATATGACTTTGAGAAGTCCACTAAAATTTTTTAATGAGACAAATATTAATATTTAACACTTAATTAATATTAATTAATATTTAACACTTCATTATATTTGTATCATTCATTATATTTGTATCAGGACCAAGGAAAATTAAGGCTATATGTACTAACCAGAATAAGACTTTACACAACAATTTATGACCATCCGTAGGAGATATACAAAAGAAACTTGAATCTTTATACAGCACATAGCACTGCAGCAAAATGTTAAGCATTGAATTAGAATTCTAGAAATGGGGTAACTTATTTAAGTTTTATTGTATTGCTTTATAATAAAAATCCATGTGGGATAAATAAGAATATTTGAGTAATATAATCGAGCATAATTTAAGATATTTATAAAGAATGTTATCTTAAAATGTTTTTTCCATATCCTTGGAATGCTGTACACACACTAAGATTATATACTGGGCCAGAAAAACCTTAATAAATCCATGGTATGGGTAAAATGTTTATCCTACTCTTGCTCTTTTCAAGATTTTCTTTGCCTTTGGTTTTTTATAGTAAAAGGAATATGCCTCAGTGTTGTTGGGTGTTGTTTGCTTGTTTTGGTACTTTGTATATTTCCTAGTTCTGTGGTTTTGTGCCAATTTTGGAAAGATCTAGGCCAGTATTCAAATATTCCTGATACTTCTATCTTTTCCTTCTGATATTACAGTTGTATATTACAACTCGAAATTGTCCCACAGTTCTTGGATTTTCTGAGGTTCAGTTTGGGTAGTTTTTGTTTATATTCAGGGTCACTGATAATTTCTTTGTCTAGTTTACTGACGTCATTAAAGAATTCCTAATTTCTGTTGGATTTATTTTTAATATTTTCGTTTAATTCATCCTTAATTATTACCTCTCTGCTCCTATTACTCATCTGTTACTGACTATAGTCTATTTTTTTTTTTTTTTCCATTAGAGCCCTTAATAGAGTAATGTTAGTTTAAAGTCTCAGATAATTCTAATACATGTCCTGCCTGAGTCTGGTTCTGATGATTGTTTTGTCCCTTAGGCTGTGATTTTCTTTATATTTTGGCCTGCACTGTAATTTTTTAACTGAGGGATGAGTTGTATTGCAAAATAACTGGGGCAAACAGGCTTTTAGCATTAGGATTTATGGTGATCTAGTTAGGAATTGAGTTGTGTTTAATATCTGCTCTAACTACAGGTGCCAGTGGCTTCAGATTTTTCTAGTGTCCCTGGATTTTATGTATATATATATTTTTTATCCCTCCTGATTTTTGTGTTACCTAAATACTTCTCAGATTCTGTATCTCTTATCTAATTCAGCTCTAATCCACCGTTACTATAACTGAGCCCTATATTTGTTAGTATGGTGGTAAGGGGGCAGGAAAGATGGCGTGTTCAGTAATCTCCAGTTGAATATCATTGCTTCAGGGAGATTGTGTCTTGAGGCTATGACATTTGCAAGTGTTTGTCCAGTGGCGTAGTTCTACCTCGGGGCCCTTACTCCATTCTCTGTCCACAGTTTCCTAGTTTATTTCTTCAAAGCTCTGTTGTCTGTTAACTATTATACTCTATGGTGATACAAAAAGGCTAGAATGTACTGGAGTCAGAGAAATTACCTTATATTAGCTGAGAGAAGGCTCTGGCAAAGTATTACTCTGTGAAGTAGGCATTTGCTATGGAGAACTCTCCAGGTGTATTTAACAATAAATACTTTTTCTGTGCCCCTAATAGGCCATCAAGGAATTGGTATGGCATCTTTTTTAGAACATGTTGGCTTTCCTGATTTTAAGGAGCATGGACATGTGGGAGCTCTCTAAGACTCTAGGCCTATGAGTTTCTCCTTCTCCATTTCCAGCAACTTTTCAAAATTACTATTTCAGTGTTTCTTCTAGTTTATGGCTTCAGCTTCTCTAAATAAGCAGATATAAGCTGTGATTGGATGCATTTGTCTCTTGATTCTTTGGGTGTATAGGTTTTCATGGCTTATACTGGGTCAGCCGATCTCTTTTATAGATGTCTTATATAAGTTAATGTCTTCACAAATAAGGGAATGATTTGGCTCCAGATTGTCAGTCTATAGCTAAGCTGTGCTATATTCTACAGAAGATGGAAAGAAAATGAGAAAGCAATCAATAGGAAATCGCTCTCTTCTCTAAATTGTGGAATAAAATTTCTGTATAAACCTAAGTAAAATATATTCCTTTAAAATGATATTTGAAATCTTTGAATAAGCAAATTTAATACTCTCCATTAAAATATGCTGGGTCTTAAGTCTTTTCTAAGTTTCTTATATCCCTCATGGTGAAAATATATGGTAAGAGCATCTGGGTCAATGGTTTTGAAGAAGAAAATTTTGAGGCCAGCTTGAAGAGATAACATGTTTTTCCCTGCCTAATTGTCAAGTTGCTTTTTTCCTTATTTCCTGGGATATATTTAAGTGTAGACCATTTTCATATATATATTTTAGAACTTGGTCTTTGTGATTTAAAGATTCCTGATTTATAAGGCTATGTTTCGTATGGAATATTTTCTTAAGTTATTTCTAAGTGTTTGTCCCTTCATTTGTTCACTGGTGATTGTCAAAGTACTTTAAACATGTGCAATTAAAAAAAAAAAACAGCTTTTTATAGCCATTGATATTCCTATATATTTTTCAGATTTGCTCCCGATCAATGATTAAATACAGTCTACCATTTAGTGCTTTCATCATGTTGATATAAGGCACCAGGAATCAACATATTTTCAGTTTATTCTTCATACTGATAGTGATGAAACTCAGGAGTTATTGCAGGTCTGCTATGTTTAAGGAGTTTCTAGGAATACTGGTTGAATTAGCTCTTCTACAAATTGAAATATTTGAATTATATATTAAAATATTACCTGTCATTTCATCTCTGCTCTATGAACCTTTCCACCAGATGGGCAGCAAGATGGAGTGAGATCCCACGTTACAAATCCCCTGGAGCAAAACGTATAAGCGTCTTTACTTGGGTCAAAATCCCCCTTGCTCCTATGGGTAAAGAAATGCAAAAATTGTTTCCTAGAATTCTGTTATCTAACTTTATAAATGTGATACCTCTGAACCCTCTCCTAAACTTAACACATTTTATTCCTACTAAATGTGATCTACTCCCCCATCCAATATACTGGAAGGCCCTATGAACAATACAGTATATGCAATTAAATTTTTGGTAGTGTTTATTTCCTTCACAATATTAATTGCACTATTAGAAGTTGGTTTATTTTCATTTACTATGCTTTGTATTTCTGCCATCCTATGCATTTCTCATTATCACTTCTTGCTTATCTTTATAGATGTTGTGTTCTCTTACATATTCTTGAAAACATCAATAAGATTTCTTACAAATAGTTGATACATTTCTCTCATAAAGTCATTTTCAGGGATTTGACATCTTCCTGGTGTTAAGGATGAGTTTACAATCATCTTAAACTATAGCAGTTTTTCAGAAGTCTCATGTCATGTATTAAGAGCTAAAATACATATTTTTTATACGTGTGTATATGTAAACTAGATCTAGAAGAATACATAAATTGGAAATACTTGTTTCTTCAGAAAAAGGGAATGGAGGCTAAGCAATACAATTAATTATAAATGGTTACTTTTCTAATAAACAGTTATAATTAAGTTTAATGTGAAGAGTAACCATGGTTATTTATGATGATTTTAAAGGAAAATACACTTGTTATTGTCATAACAGCAAGAAATGTCTGGCAAATTTGCTAATGGACACCTATTGATGTTTTTCAAAGCAGGAAAGAGCACTATGAGAACAGAAAGAAAATTGCAATGATTGAGGATTAACTAGAAAATGAGGAAACATAAAACCAAAGAAGGGATTAAATTCCAAGAAGCTTTACGGTGACATAACAAGCAAGAGAGCTGTAGTTAGAAAGGGAAATGGAGTTAGTGGAGTGTTTCTTTTGTTTTTGTTTTAGCAAATTGAACCTTAAGGTTATTTGCTTGTAGGATGGTACGTTCCAGAAGAGGGGCTTCTCATCAGTAGAACCAATTAGATGGGGGAGGTCTGGAGACTGAATGCAGCAGAAGGTAAAAACAAAAAAACCAAAACAAAACATTAGGAAAGAAGAGGAGGACTGACTGAACTCATGCTGGATGGAAAAAGAAAGGATAACTTGTCTTGATTATCAATTGAGTAGATGAAAGGTGAGAGTTGTTAAGATTATTAAGAAAGGAAGGAGTGATGGTACAGACAGTGGGGACAGGATAGAAGAAAGTTTAATAAATTGAAAAATATGGTATAGAACATTTATATAGAGAAAACTTGCGCGTGTGTGTGTGTAAATTTGCGTGTGTGTATAAAGACAGGAAGCTAAAAGGAGGAATGTATATAACTTAGAATCTATTCTTTGGATGAACACTTAGTCCAGCTATGTTCCAGACACACTATTAGTAACCGAATATACAGTATTGGACGAGAAGAACTTTGATCCCCCCACTCAGTTTTCAGTTGAGGTGAAGATAATGAGTCTTTGGTAATGGAAGTCTATTTCTTCTATGTTTGCTATATTTTCTTAACTTTCCTCACAGAACATGTTTATGTTCCTAATTAGGAAAAAGACACAAAGACATAAAAAAGATAAAGATTAAGATTGAAAAAGACTGGTGACAATAAAATATTTTCCAAATAGTAACTTGCAATAACTTAGAAAATATTTTCACCTCAATTTTCTAAGTTTTAGATATTCCTTTGAAAGCTTAAGATGTCCATAGTCCTCTCATAGTCTTTATAAACATGAGCTATACCTAATGTAACTTTTAAAAATACTGTTTTAGCAATGGCATATTTTAAAAATGAATTCATTGATTTCTATGAAAACATGTATAAACTGTATAGTTTGAATTTTTGGAAAACTAACTTTATTTAATATACAAGGGGTTTGCAAAATGGAACAAGAAGGAATTTAGTCAAGATTTAGCATATTGGATTGCATGCATGTTTATTGATATACTCCTCTTATTTTTCCATATCTTTTTGGTTTTAGCTGGAAAATAGCTTATAAAACTAAATTATTGACAACTTCCTTTAAATCTTGAGTAAATTTCCTTCTGAAGTACTACATATCTATTCTGGAAATGGTTTTATGAAAAAGCAACAGAAGGATTACATGGAAAAATATGTATGTAAGCATAACCTCTGTTGGTCTTTTTCAAAGCAGAAATAATGTCATAGCAATCAACAGGATGACAGCCATCTTACCTACATTATATTTTACATAAAGAATTCCTTGTCCCTCTTAACTCAGGTCCCAGATGTAAGTGTATTAACTCAGGGTAAAAGAAAATAATCCGAGAAACTTAAGAACTCTAATAACGAAAGATTTTTGGAATAACCACAGAAGATACCATCTCAGTAGACGTCTGTGTTCTTATTGTTGGCTCTTAAGTTGCCAGTTAAAAACAAGCATAATCCAGTCATCTCTAGAAAAAAAGTAACGTTGCTTTAGTTTACTCATTCATAATATAACTTCTTAACCATGATTACACATTTTTTATATAAAAGATACAGTGAACTACATCTACATTTTGTAGGGAAACTACAAAATATATTTTAAACAAATTGGTTAAGCACAGTGCTAATGAACTAATTTATATAAGCCAAGTAAATGTGTTATGGCCTATATCAATAAATCATGTCTCTTGCCCTAGATAAAACCTTGGATATAAATGTGTCATTTATTATAACAGGAGTCAAAAGACAGAGGTAATTGGGTAAGTTCAAATTCTATTACAAAGTAAATGTTAACTTACTTAAACAGTTCACATGCATCAAATCACTACACAAAAACCGCAGTGCTTTAAAAGAAAGCTGAAAGAAAATTCATCTTGCTATTACTATTTTTCACTTGATGTTGAAGGACAATCTCTAACAATCTATCTAAAATAGAAAATATCACCTTCTAGCCCTATAACCGATTTTTCTTAGCACTTATGCACACCTGATGAGTTACAGATCTATTTTCTTGCCACCTCACTAGAATGAAAGCTCTTCTGGATCAGACCTTTCTTCTCTGTTAACTGTTGTGTTTTCCTGGTCTCCAGGGTCTGAAGGTTGTTGCCCAATAAGTATTTTTTGAATTAATAATTCATCCTCTTGGGGTGCCTGTGTGGCTCAGTTGGTTAAGCGACTGCTTTTGGGTCAGGTCATGATCCCAGGGTCCTGGGATCGAGCCCCACATCAGGCTCTCTGCTCATTGGGGCAGCCTGCTTCTTCCCTCCCCGCCAACCTCGTGTGTGCACAGGCATTTTCTCACCATCTCAAGTAAATAAAATCTTTAAAAAAAATAATTCATCCTCTTAACTATAAATACAGAAGAATTAAAAAATTACTGTTGTAAAATTTAAGTATATATACACACTTGAAGAAATATTTCAATACATACACTTGAGTTTGGTGAGGTCTAACTAAACAGACTCTCAGCCTATTGAAAGCTAAGATTAATAAGTATCACAAGACCAAGATGTCAGGTAGACCATTTTGATAAAGCGGAACCATAAGTTAATACATCACATCCATGCATTTTCACCAGTATTCTCTATTCTCCAATGAAGAATGCATGAACAAAAGCACGGTCTATTAAGAATCCCCCCCCCCCCCACATTAGTGTACTATGGATATGATCTGGTATAACGTACAGATTATTTAAGCATACATTGCCTTTACTTCCCCTAGTTCATAATGTAAATAGAGTCCTAAGATCTAGCTGTGAAGTTTTATTCACAAAAGTGTCTTGAAATAAGTCCTGTCATTGCAATACAGTAGTTTCTGCTTTGAGAGTCCCATTCTGAGACTCAACTCACAGACTGGACTTGTCAAAACCTTCCAATTTGTCATCAACTTCCAGAGTGCAAAATGTGTGTGTGTGTGTTGGACTTCTCGTAAATATTACTTTATATTTGTGAAAATTTTCAGCTTGAGTTAACTCTATCTTGTCTTTCGGAACTTAACAGATTTGAACTAGAATTTATCACATGTTTTCATAAGTACAACTTTCCTCCACTATCTGAAAGTACAGTGGTCCTATGGGACTTTTCGTAAGCTGAAATGGAGTAAAGCAGAGTGTTTCCCATGTTCCGAAAATTTGCATTAAGCCATTTAGCATATGAAAGACCTATATTAGTACTTGATTTCACTAACAAATCTCATGAGAATTTTGGCTTGTATGAGAAATGTAGACCTCTGGTAAAAAAAAAAAAAAAAAAAAAAAAAAAAGAAAAAAGTGGTATAATGTGAATTTCTATAAAGTGGGGAATACTTATATCTCTGTGGGCATTCCTCAGAACTTAGTAATATTAATAAACATACTCCCTGTGACAAGACAAAGCATACAAGATTTAAAAACCAAAAGAGAGTTCTGTACTTTCATTTCTTGGGTAAAATATTTCCAGTCTAAACTAAGCTGTTTTGATTATAAACCAAAGAATTCTCAAGGCAATTTGTGATTGTTTTCGTTCAGAAATAATCATTCAAAATTTCTCCTTGCATTAATTTTAAAAGAGCTTATTCTTAAATGGAAGTGGAGTAAAGACTATGCTGTATTCGTATTTTCAAATGTGGTTGATCAATTCCTTTATCACTTAACTTTCATCATTCCTGAGTTACTTCAGGTTGAAAAGGGCAAGACTTTCCAGATAGGGACATAGACAATAAAAATATGAAAATGACATTTCTATTTTCAGAGATGTCACTTGGGCCAAAATTCAAAGTCAGTTTTAAAAAAGAAAAATATATTTCAGAGCTCGAGGAAAGTAATGCAATACTCAGATCCTAGAGATGATGAGAAATCATAATTCCATCCACCATGCTATTGCTTATTCTGGAAAATTCTATCTGGTACTGTAGCATATGGATTTTTAAAAGGTCTAGAGATGAGAGAAAAGGAGAAAAAGCCCGGGTCCCAAGAAATAAAGTTGGCTCAAACACCCTACATTAAAAAAAAAGTAAGTTGCAAAGGCAAGAATACCAGTGAGTGAACTGGAAACAGACCACCTCTTTTGGTTTCAGATAAAAGGGAAATTGGCAACCACAGGTCTATTCTTCATATCTGACGGGTATGTGAAATTATTTTTACGTGAGATAGAAGAGAGAGCATATGGTATTTGTCTTTCTGACTTACTTTACTTGGCATAATGCCCTTGAGGTCCATCTAAGTTGTCACAAATGGCACCGTGCCATTCCTTTATATCTGAACAATATCCCACTGTATATACACACCCCAAAATTTCTTTATCCATTCATCCACTGATGGATACTTAGGTTGTTTCCATATTTTGGCTCTTGTAAATACTGCTGTAGTGATGATGGAAGTGCATGTATCTTTTTGAGTTAGTGTTGTCCTTCAGATAAACACACAGAAGTAGAGTTGTCAGATCCTATGGAAGTTCTGTTTTTAATTTTTTGAATAACCTTGATAGTGTTTTCTATAGTGGGTGCACCAATTTACATTCCAACCAACAATACATGAGGGTTCCCTTTTCTCAACATCTTTGTCAAAACTTACTTTGGATGACTATCACATCCTACCTCTCAGAATAGCTAGTCTTTGTGGTTTTTATTTTCATTTGCCTGATTAGTAATATGGAGCATCTTCTCTTATGCTTGTTGGCCATCTATATGCTGTCTTGGGAAAAGTGTTCAATTCTTCTGCCCGCTTTTTAGATTTCGTTACTGAGTTGGAGCTTTTCATATATTTTAGATACTAACCCTTTGTGGGATATAGGATTTGCAAATACCTTCTCATTCAGTGTACTGCCATTTCATTTTTGTTCCCTGAGGGATAGCTTCATTGGTCACTAAACATGTGACAACCCTGAAGGCTACCTTTCAGACAAAGCTCTGCAAAGAGGCCTCCTTCATAGAAAGACTGGCAGGCAAGTTAGCCCCTGTCTGCTCTCAGTGCAGTGCCCTGGAGATGGTGGCTTGCCAAGAACTCTATCCAAATGTTACAGTCCCATGGGTCCCAGGCATGCAAACCCCACTCTACCTGAGCCAGGTGATTCAGGAGCATCCCCTTGACAGCAGCTGCAAAAACCAGGTCATCAGATAAAATATATAACCAAGACACCAGACACATGGAAAGCTCCCCTCCAGGAGACAGTGATAACCTAGAGTACAGTGGAGGGTGAGTACAGAGATAGTCTGCCCTCCCAGTTCTCTGGACAAGATTATAGTTGGCCCCTAAATGTCTATTTAATCAGAAGTCTTCCCTTCAGGCCATAATAACTATAGTTAGCTAATAGGCCTCTTTCACAGAAAGACTGAGCCCTTGGATTTGCTGTAGCTGTCTAAGGACTCTATTGGTTACAGTCTTGTGGGGCCCATGACCATAAGCCCTATTGACCACAAGAACCAGGCATTGTAGATGTGTTCCTTGGCAGTAGTCACAAAACCCAGGACCCCGCACAAAAGTAGGAGTTCTTTTCTGGGTGACCCCAGTTACTACAGTCCACTGGGTCAGGAATGCCAACTCCCCTGGTCTCTGGAGCTAGGTGATCAAGAAGCATCCCGTAAGTGGCAGCCCTTAAAAAATCAGGGCACCAGATGTGTGTAAAAGCTCCCTTCTGGAAGATATAGCCCTCTGGAGCATGGCAAAGGAAGAGTGTGAAGATGGTGACTGCCAGTCTCCATCCCCAGAGAATATTAAGGCAGGGTCCTAGATGCATGTGTTAAATTAGTTGCTTGCCCCTCAGGCCGAGGCTTTAATATAAGCAGGTGAACTTCTTTCCCTTTAAGTCTGGCCACAAGCAGCTGCCTCTGAATTGGGCTCTAGATGGGGGTGAGTTTGAATGTTCGAGCCCTGTAAGAGCAGTTTCTCTTGATACTACCGTCTTGGTTTCGCAACATGAGCCTTGTTGGTTTTCAGAGTTACATGTGTTTAGGGCTTGTCTATCAAGCGTATGTCTTAAATGTTCAGATGACTGGCATGGGGTTTGAACCCTCAGTTCCTCGGGGAGATGTTCCCAGTTTTGAGTTCCTCCTAGGTTATGGGTCTTTGCACCAGGAGTGGGGTTTATGGTGAGATTCTATCTCAGACTCTCAATCTACTTGGCGGTTTTCTTCCATTTGCCCAACGTGTCATTGTCACTTAGCCTTTGAACTCTTTTTTTAAAAAGGGAGTTTTCCATATGTAGCCACAGACTCAGTGGGTCTGTGGGTGGAGGTCTGTTCAGGATCTTCCTATATCACCATTTTGAACTGGAACCTTCTGGAATTTGTATTTTGTGTCCTGAACAAAGCTCTGCCAAAAATTTAAAGTGCTTTCAATTACCAAACAGAAGCAAATCCTCAATGCAGTTACTTCACATTCAAGCTTTAAAGAACTCCACAGAGAAAAGCTTAAGGAAGATAGTTCACAATAAAAAATCCCATGGGAAAACCAACCACCATGACTGAGTCCAGAGAAATAACCAACTGCACAATCAAGCACAAAAAAAATTGCACATCCATTATCATGTCCGTAATACAGAATTCACTTACAAATGTATTTCATATTTTAATAAAATGGCTTAAACATGAAATAAGTAGCAACTCATAGTCAAAGATTTGAAAAAGAACCAATTTCTACAACTAAATACAATTGGAAAATAACCCAAATGGATTATGATACCCAATCAAGCTACAGAACACCAAAGGTAAAGAGAAGATTTTAAAAACAGCCTATAAGAAATGAAAACTAATGTTTAATTTTTCAGTAGCAATAATAGAAACAGGAAGTCCTATCCATGATTCAACTGTAAGGAAAAAAAAAAAAACTTTGAAACTATGCTTTGAGGAAACTTTTAATATTGTAGTGGAAACTATTTTTAGGTTAACCAAATTCTCAATATAGGCTCTTCTAAATGTAATAAATACAGCATGTGGAATTTAAACAAATGAGCAAAAGGGAAGAAAAAAGGAGGGCAAACCAAGAAACAGACTCTTAACTATAGAGAACCGATGGTTACCAGAAGGGAGGAGGGTAGGGGGATGAGTGAAATAGGCGATGGAAAATAAAATGCACTTGTGATGAGCCTTGGGTGTTGTACAATATACCAATTCAACACTTTTATACACCTGAAACTAATATTACACTATGTTAACTAACTGGAATTTGACTGAAAACTTAAATGTTTATATAAAAAATTACATTTGGAAGTTGTAAGATGCAAGGAAAAATAGCAAAATATTAGCAAATACATGACTAAGGCAAATACTGACTTTACAAAATCATAATGATATAATGATGGCCAATTTGTGGTTTTCTAAAAGATAGAATAATGAAAAATATTAGCTTATATGTCCCACATGCCTAGAGCAATGACATTGGTAAAAGAGGGGTGCCTTTAAAAAAACAAATCATTCTAATATCTTTGAATAGCTCAAGAGAATGATAAATGTCTTGATAAACGTACATACCAATAAAGGTCTTTACTGGATGAATCTGAACAGCCCAAAGCTAGCCTCTTTGGAAGTCAGCATGTTATAGACCTGATAAATCGACTTTTCAGCCTTTCTTTTGGCTCCTGAAGTTTCCTGGCTTTGCTGATATGCTCCAGCGGCTCCCTCATTTGCCTCCCTCTTCTCTCCTTTCATGTTACTCTAGAGTGTCTCTTTGTAATATTGCCTGTCCCTTTGGAATACTATTTGAACAACTGTTTGTGCTGAGAACAACACTTATTGCAGTTTTAATCGACTGCATCTCTTAAGATACATTTTTTTTTTTTTTTACATGCATTGAAGTAGTTTTTAACAGTTTGTGTGTAAGGAGAAGTTCATTTTCTCACCATAATACATATACATTTGTGTCATGTATCATAAAACATCACAAGGAGGAAATGTGGTATAATGGAAAAACACAAAGCCAGAAGAATTTCTTGTTTCTGCTCTGTACTAATTTGCTCTGTGATCCTCTCCGTTCACCTAACCTCTCTGGATAATAACGCTTGTTCTTCCTACCTTGAGGATAAAAACGAGCTAATGGCTATTAAATTGCTCTGAAACAGTTCAAAGTGTTATTGTTACAAAAGAACAGGCCACTTACCAAAGGAAAAAAAGAACAGAGCTAAATCCTGCAGCCACTTCACTTATTTTTTGTCATGCCTTAGGGAGTTATTCAATCAAATGTTGAACTGTCCACTTTAGAATCCTTCAAGCCCTAAAATGATCAATACTTTATTTGCCTCTCTTTCTATTTGTATCATGTAGCTTTGATATGTGTCAAGGTTAAGAGAAAAATCAGTTTAGATTTGTTTTCCATATGATGATAAGGTCTGATGCTGGTAACAATGTGTTGGATGTAAGTATCAAAATAAAATACTCTTGATTATTCATAAGTAGTGTTTTGAATGGGGAAAAAAGTCCTCAGGTATACTGGAGAACTTTATTTCTTGGAAGTGTTTATAAATTAGCCCAGACTAAATATGTAGAACCTTAGAAAGACAAATAGATGAATGTTGTTCTTTTATACAACCATACTGGATAATTCTGTTGCTTCAAATTTCTTATTTAAAAAGTGTATTTTCCTTACGAGACCTGAAAGTCTTGCCCAACACTTTAACTTGTTTCTCTCTCCTTTGCACTGTGCTGCAGCTACCTGTTTACCTGGGCCAATTATTTTACCTATCCTGGAACATGTAGCTTTTCCTAAGAATAATTACTTGGCCATTGAGTTATGTAAAATACTTAAGATTCTTCTCCTGACAGTGAGTGTGGTTGCAACTAACTCTCCTCTTGAGAATAGCTAAGGAAGTTGGAAGAAATTAATTTTTAAAGATTTTTCTTATAGTTATTGGAAGAGCTAACAAATCAGCGAGAAACTGTGGAAACAATGTGAGAGAAAGAGGGAAAGAACTTTGGCACTTAAAATTACTTCTAGTTCAAGGCTTCTTCCAGTTCCATAATTACGGCTGAGAAGTTGAGAGACTGATTAGTATCTGAGGATTCAAGTACTGGGAAAGAATTTGGAATTTGGAATTCAATGCACACCAAAGTGGAGCAGCCATTGTTAACCACAAGGCTTAATATGTTCTGTCATTGTTAACCTCCTGCTCTAGCTGCTTGCCCCCAAATAGGATGGTGACTTATGTAGAAACATGAACTTCAGTTGGCAAATCAAGAGACATTATAGACAGTGGAAAAGCAAACAGACCAAAAACGCTTGTGAATCCAGATGTGGACTTTAGGATAAAAATGCTTGTGATGGTTAAGGGAGTAAGACAAAATTGAGAATTTAAGTCAAGAACTGAAATCTATTGAAAAGAACCAAATGGAAAGTCTAGAACTGAAAACTACAATAGGAATTTATAACTGAATAGGTTATGTTATAGAAGATTGACTATAATTAAAAAAAAGTGAGTACACTGGAGGACTTCAGAAGAAAATATCCAGAGAAAAAATAAAAAAAAAACATAGGAAATTGTATGAAAGACATATAGGATACAGTGAAAAAGTCTAATACATGCACTTGGAGACTTAGAAGGAGACGAGAAAGAAGATAGAAGTAATATAAAGAGAAAATGGGAAGAAAAATTCGAACTATTAAATATCAATATTTATGAAAACAAATATGAGTAAATCTTAAAAGTAGGAAAAAAACCAAAATGATGTATTTTAAAGGTACAAAAATAAGATGGGACTGATGCCTTGAACAATGGAGATCAGACTAAGATTAATATAATTTGCTGAAGGAAAATAGCTGGCAAATCAAAATGCTGTAACCTGTTAATATATCCTTAAACCAAGTAACTAAATACAAATAGCTCAAAGGCTATTAACAGATATTAGATATTATGAAGTATAAAATGGTGAATTAGAAAAATTTTTTTTAAAAGAGGTACATAGAATTCTATTCATTGTTATACAACAAATTACCACAAACTTAGCATCTTAAAACAACATGTGTTTCTTATGTTGTGGTTGTCATTGGTCAGGAGTATGAACATAATCTCACTGGGTCCTCTGCTTAGAGTTTCATAAGTTGTGTTCAGGTTGTGAGTCAATCTGTATTCTTTTATGAAGCTTGGGGTCCTCTTCCAAGCTCATGTGGTGACTGGAAAAATTCGGTGTCTAAAGAACCCAAGTCTCTATTTTCTCACTGAACGTTGTCTAGGGACTGCTCTCAGGTTTGAAAGATCTTAAATTCCTTCCCATGGCCCTCTTCCAGTGTGCCTTTCACTCAGAATGTGGAAGTTTAACTTGTGCAGGCTAGGAGGAGTTTCTCTTGCTCTTGTCTGCTAAGATAGACTGTTACATTATGTCACATAATTTTGGAAGTGACTACTCTTTCACCTTTGACGTGTTCTGTTGGCTAGAAGGAAGTCTGTTTCTGCTTCCATTCAAAAGGAAGGAATTACACATAGGTGTGGATAAAGGGCAGCAAGAATCATGGGGCCATTTTAGAAATCTGTTTACCACAGGAATACAGTGAAAAACCTAAAACAAGTATGAGTGGAATCTGAAGAGAGAATATTTTATATATATATATATATATATATATATATATATAAAATATACACACGCACATATGTACATACACACACACGGCAAGGGTGTAGACTAAAGATATGGAGCAATCAGAACTCTCAAGTGCTTCTGATGGGAGACAATATTGCTACAGATACCTTGAAAAAATAGGGAAGATTAAGTAAATCTGAAAACTGTTATATAATCCAGAAACTCCTTTTTTTAGGAACACCTAAAACATAGGTATATAGGATTACCAAAAAGCGTAACAGAATATTCATCACCATACATTTGTATCACGGTATGTAATATACCTCTTGTTATGGACAGAAGTGTCTTCTAAATTACTATATTGAAGCCGAACCCCCAATGTGGTTGTATTTGGAAATACAACCTTTGAAGAGGTAAAGTTAAACGGGGTCGTAAGGGTAGGGCCAAATCCAATATGACTGGTGTCCTTATAAGAAAAGGTTAGAGATACAGGGGATGTGTGTGCCAAGAAAAGGTCTTGTGATAACACAGCTGGAAAATGGCCATCCTCAAGCCAAGGAGAGGCATTAGGAGAAATGAGACCTGCTGGCACCTTGATCTTAGGCTTCCAACCTCCAGAACTATGAGGAAGTAAATTTGTTGTTTAAGTCATTGTCCTATATTTTGTTACAACAGTCCTCTACCAAACTAACACGATATCCACACTGAAAATGATAGGATCCCCATCAGGAATAGAATAAATAGACTGTGCTATAGTCATGCAATGAAGTACTATGTAGCAATGAGAAGGAATAATCTACAACTTCATACACAGTATGAATGAATCCTACAAAGACAATTTAGAGCCAAAGCCAGTCATGAAGTAATAATACATCTTGTATACCAATCTTACTCTGGCTTCAAATACATGTGATTTTGTTTAAATAATTTCATAAGCATTGGCATTGAGTCCTACTTACTTTAACAAATATTTGTTGATTGCCCACTATGTACCATAGAATGAGGGTATATATTATTGAGCCAGTAGAGATTCCTGCCCTTAGGTAGCTTATTTTCTAGCAAGGGATACTCAAAAACCATCACTGTAGTAAGTACATTTCTTAGTATATTGGATGAGTGCTGTGGGGGTGAGGGTGGGGGGGGGGGGAAGAAGAAGTAGTAAAGGAATCTGTAGTATTTGGGGAAAAAAGTTGCAATTTTAATAGTATGTTCAGGACAGACCTCTTGAAGGAGGCATTTGAACCATTGCTTGAAGGATAAGAATGAGTGACTCTTGCAGATTTGTAGGGGTGGAGCATTCCAGGCCTAGAGAAGAACTGGTGAAAAGACTCCAAGCTGGGAATGTACCAGATAAATTTGAAGAACATCAGGGGAGTCAGAAGGCCTGTGTAGTGAACATGGGAAAATAAGAAAAATGATCAGAAGTTTGGAGATGGAGAACAGGGTATGTGGGCTTTATTTTTTTTAAAGAGAGGTGTTTTTTGTTTTTTGTTTTTTTTTTAAGATTTTATTTTTTGACAGAACAAGCGGGGGAGTGGCAGGGAGAGGGAGAAGCAGGCTCTGTGCTGAACAGGGAGCCGGATGTGGAGCTCCATCCCAGGACCCTGGGATCATGACCTGAGCTGAAGGCAGATGCTTAACCGACTGAGCTACCCAGGTGCCCCAAGTTATGTGAGCTTTAAAGCAATTATGAACACTTTGGTTTTTGAAATGAGACATTTGGGAAAAGAGTAGTGATGTTATGACTTACTTTAACTACTGTGTGTTGTGAATAGACTGTAGTAGGGCAAGGATAAACAGGGCAATTTGTTACAAGGCTATTACAGTAATCCAGGGTAGAGACGATGATGGGTGGAAGAGTGTTAGGTCTTTGGAATTTGGGTACATTCTGAAAATAGAGACTGAAGAATGATATGACGGATGACCATACAGAATGAGAAATAAAAGGCCACAGAAAAAAACAAAGTTGCCATCAACTGAAATGAAGAAGCCAAGGGGTAGAATGTTTAGGTGGGAAGAAGACATCTAAGAGGTCTCTTAAGCATCCAAATGAGAATGTACCTTAGGCATCCAGAGGAGGTTATCAATTGCTATATAAATAACACCCCAAATCATGCTGGTGTACAACAACAGCCATTTTATGACTTTTCATAATTCCGAGGAATGATGTTCAACTGTATAGTTTTGGACTGTCACGTTTGGAGTCTTGTAGGGATGTAGGCCGAAACTGACCTGGCTGAAATGTCCAATAGGGCTTTATTCAAATGTCTAGTATTTTGATATGAATGGCTGGAAATCTAGGGCATGGAGAGCAGGTGGGCTTCCCTTTTTTTATGGGGCTTTTTCATGCGGGATTTCTACTTGGTCTCCCTAGCCCAGTAGCTGGACTGCTTAAATGATGGGGAAGGCACCAAAAGCACAAAAGCAGAACTTGGTAGGCCTTTATAAGGCTTAGAACTTGAACTTGTACCACCTACTTCCTTAGCATTTATTGGATTAAGCAGATCACATAACACTACCCAGAATCAATGTGGCAGCAGTCTCCAAAAGCATGAAAAATGGGTGTGTAATTCACTAGGGCCATTTTGGAGGTTTGGAGGCTAAATGACACAGGCACATAAGATATGAGAGGTCTATTAGGCATTTAAGTATAGATGTCAAGGAGATAGTGGGACATAGGAGTGGAAGTTTTAGTAGGGTAGTCTGGTTTAGAGATAAAATTTCTAGAATTTTTGGCATATTGAGTAGATGAAATCACCAAGAAAGTGATCTACATGAGAATCAAAGAGTGAAAATGTTCTGGTTATGTATTTAGAAAAATCTTACTGAGCTTGAGGCATTTCACACTTGACACAAGGTACATATAGTTAGAGTTTTAGTTGTATGGCAATCTAGGGCTCATTGTGTTACCTTGTGAGTTTGTTGTACTACTTACCTGATACAATTTGAAATGAAAAACAAAAATGTGTAACTTAGCTGGGTGTACATTGTGGCCTTGAGGTAAAGTAAATGGAAAAAACTATCCTCAGATCGATTTTAAAGGTTTCTGGGTAAGGGAAAACACTAAGATACTGTCAAAATACCTTGAGGGGGTAAATGGTTTGTCTCATTAGTCTCCACTGGACACAAAGGCCCAGGGGAAGTAGCCTTAGGGAGGTTCAAAGTATTTCTGTTTTTCTGCTGAGCGTCCTCTCCCCACCAGTTCGTATCCTCTACTCTGCAAAGAGCACATCACCACCCCAGTTTGAATCTGACCTGTGTGTTACCCATTGCAGTTGAAACTTCCTATGCTTTTCCAAGCCTCTGTCCGAAAGATTTGGTAAAATCCAGGAACATTTATTGAGCTAGAGGAATAAAGCCTATCTTGCATTTGAAGATAAGGGGATTAGATGGGGAATATGGTGGTAATGACCAAATATGGGTGTGGCAGTGGAAGGAAAGCTGGTCCTGCCCTGTTAGTGAGAAGATGTTCTCTGCCAGCTTCTCAAGACCTAAAGCGAGAGCGTAATGGGCTAAAGAATGCCTGAAACAGATACATCAGCTCTGCTTTTGTTTAGATTTACAGTTGAACTGGGTGAGTCCACTTATATGCAGATTTTTGATAAATACAGTACAGCACTACAAATATATTTTAGGATTTTCTTAACATTTTCTTTAGCTTGCTTTGTTGTAAGAATATAGAATACAATATGTAAATGAAATGCGATAATTGGCTGTTATCAGCAAGGCTTCTAGTGAACAGTAGGGTATTAAGTTTTTGGAGAGTCAAGTTATATGTGGATTTCTGACTGTGTGGAGGGTCAGTGGGCCTAAACCCCTCCCCCTGCGTTGTTCAAGGGTATTTTCTTTCGCACTGATAGGCAGAGCCAAAATTTGGGGGTCTAGCTTAAGCAGGGAAAGTCAGCCACTGAAACGAGGTAGTGCTTTAGACATTTGGCCAAAATTAGGTTAGGCATAAGGAGTCCTTAAAGTCTCTGGGTACAGTTGACTCATCAGTAAAGTAGGCTTGAGTTTAAGCAACGGCATTTTAGTAAGAAAGAGCGTGAGTTTGTATGGGTGTTCCCTCTTCCTTGCTCCTTGGGGAAACTAGTTTAAATAGTAGGTGGCTGCTTGAGAGTTAAGGTACTCAGTAATCTGGGTACTCCTAAATAAGCTATTTTAGTGTCCTTCACAAATTCGTCAAACTGTGTTTAATATGGATCTTTATGAGTAGAACCAGACCGTTTAAATCTTCTCTTTGTATGATATAAACTTGGAATAAATAGAATAGTCACTCTTAGGTTATTGTCAAAACTACCCTGAGCAGCGTTACTGGATGCTAACTTGGTATGCACCACTGAGTTGGAAAGAATGCACCACTTGAGGGGAATGGATGCTGATTTGGTAGAATTCCCTTTGCACTTCATAATCCATACAGATTTAGAGCAGAGTTTGGCCTTTTGAGGTAATCTGCGCCTGTTCCTTTTGTGTGATGCTGATTTTTTTTCCCTTTGTCTCTACACATAATAGTTTATGGAACACATAAACTATTTCTTAATGAGAAGAGACCACCCCACAACAGTGTTTACCAGTAGTGTGTGTGTGTGTTTTGCTCTCTTGGTTCAAGTACAGCTACTCGTGTATATTTCAAGTACGAATTGATATACACAACTCCAGTTCAAATTTTCGACTGTATTCATGAAATCTACCATCCTCAGCAAGGGTTGATGGAGAGATTTTTCTCCTTATCTGCACACAATAATTTTATTCCCAAGATGGAATAAAACCATTCCTTTCAGCTTTTTTAACCCACTTTTTGCTTCTGAAAATTGAACATTTAGAAGTGGAACTTCTGGAGGAAGTTGAGGAATAAGGGGTATGAATAACATGCATGTATCCTCACAATAAACTAATACATGATACAGGTATGACTGCTAATTTATTTGATCTTCAGAAAGGTTAGTAGTATTCAGTGGTTGGAGATAAGGAACAGGAATGGAAAGATTAAATATCTTTAAACCTGAGTATAACACGAGTTATTTTCATAAACTCTACAGTTCAGACATAGGTTGCATGTAAATAAAAGGTTTTGGTTTTAGTGTCATTTAAAATTTTTTCCTGTGTATCTTCATACAAATGTTTGTAGGAGTTTAGAAAATGTTCTCTGTCCAGGGCTCTTCTTCCTTCAACTGTTCGAATTACAACTAGGCTTTTGGGCTTTTGCTTTAGTCGTTTTGGGTTTAATTCCTGTCTTTCATCCGATTTAAAGCACTTTATAATTTGACCTGATTTTTGTTTGGAGCTTCTTGCAGTGCTCTTCCCTAAAAACTCTAATGTCTCATCTATGACTAGGGAACAAATAATTACAATTTCTATGCTGGGAATGTATAGCATTGAGCTTATATTTCATGTGTATGGAGGCATCTATCATTATACCTTTTAGTTCAAGCGCATAATTCCCCTGTGGATTCTGTAGGGGAATAAACCTCCCTTGCAGGTGTAGAACCACTACCAAGCAGAGATCGATGAGTGACTAAGTAGTTCTTTCATTTTATTTAGAACTAAGGCTTCATCTTGATACTGTTCTTTTCCTAGCACTTGATCCTTTATTTTTATTCCAGTCTACCTCTCCATTGGTCATATCCAGACAATAATCTCTGGGAACCAAAGGAAAGAATCTAGCGAACCAGATGGAAACTGAAGTGGGACCCATGGATTATATAATATGAGATCCATGTGGATTCTTGATTACAGAATCCCCAGCTCTAGTAGATTCCTGATTACAGAATCCTACAGGTCTCTAGTTTCTGAAATTCTTTAGTTTCCACTTTCCAAATGAAAGCACATTTTTCTCTTAGAACACTGTCTTCAAAAAACTCCTGAATCTCTATGCTCAAAACTATGCCTTTAAAACTACTTAATCTGTTTTCAACCTGGAGTACCCCCATTCCTCTCATTCTTATTCCTCCTATCGTGTCTGAAGTTAAATTTATCTCTTGTTTTGTTTCTTATGTTTTTGTTTAATCTTATTTTTTAATTCCAGTATAATTTCAGTGTTACATGTTTCTGTGTACAATATAGTGATTCAACAATTCTACATATACATAAGAGTGCTCTTAATACCCCTCACCTATTTCACCCAATCCTCCACCCACTTGTCTGATAACTACCAGTTGTCTATCTTTTAAGTCTTTTTTTGTGTCAGAGAACGTAGAAAATATCCTATAAATCTCATTTCCTCAGGTTCAGTTGATTAGAAATGGCATATTGGGTGTTAATTTTCCATAATTATTTTTCTTATGACTCTATTTGAAGCCCTGTGTAAAGGCTGATACACTGACTGATTCATGGTCTATTTCTTATCACAAAAGCCACAAAATAAAGAGCCTACTTAGAATTTATTTTGTCATCTACTCTCCCCTTCTTGACCTTCCCATACTGAATTCTCCAATTTCGTTTTTACTCTTCAGTTCAACTCACTGTGGACTAAGAAGGAAGTGAAACTGTTTGGTCCATCATAAATACTTGCAGGTTTTTCATTTTTTATTTCAGAGAGAGCATGAGAATGAGCTGGGGGAGGGAGAGGAGCAGAGGAAGAGGGAGAGAAAATCCACAGACAGACACCTTGCTGAGGATGGAACCCAAAGTGGGACTTGATCCCAGGAATGAGTTCATGACCAGAGCAGAAACCAAGAGCAGCTTAACTGAGCCACCTAGGCACCCCAGCACTTGTGTATGATCTAGCATGCTCTTATGCCTCATTGGTGGGGACAGTGTTGTCTATAGTTTAGCCCTGGGAACCAGCTGCCCTCATCCTTATCCTTCACAATATACCTGTTGTCTTTTCCTGGTGGGACATCAAAACTAGTCCAGAATTCATTCCTTTGGAACATATATTTGGGGAAAAAGGAAAGACCTATGCCAGGGTTCTGTAACTTACTGGACAGATAACAATCTATGATATAAGGCTTTATATTCTTCTTTTTGTTTCTGTAGGACATCTCTAGTACTCCAGATCAACTAGGCTCCTATGAGCTGATACTACTACACTTGGCCATAGGTGGTCTTGAATTGATGCATATTTGGCAGTTTATTTTTAAATGTGATTTTAGAGACCCTTGGAAAACACTCTAAACAGAGATGTTTGCCTCTTCTTTACAATCAAAAGTATTCTACCATTCTGAGCTAAAGTGATGACCTATATTAAAATAAAAGCTAGCTGTCATTAATTTGTATGTTATGGAAAATAAATGTATTTCATTCTTTCTGAACAGGAGGACAGTAAGACTGAATTAAGACCATATAGCTTTAATAGAGAAGATAGCTTAACAAAAAGTTGTAGAAGGCATATGTAGTCAATTTTTACTATTTTGCCAAAAATCAGTTTTAGGACATTAATTAACATTTAACATGTTAATGTTTCATTCCTGATGCCTTAGATGTGGTAGATAAGAAGTCTTTCCATATCTGAAGGTATCCTCAGAGTTTTAGTCATTTTACTCATATAAATACTGGAAATTTCATCTCCTACATTTGTAATAAAAATTTGGCAACTAAAATCCAGTTTCCTGCTTCCCACCCCGGTGGTGGTTTTGTTTTTAATCTTTCAGAATGTCTTTGTGTGCTGTATTAGTTTCTTAATGGTTGCTATAACAAATTACTAGATTTAATGGCTTAGAACACATGTTTATTATCTTACAGTTCTGGAGGCCAGAAGTCCAAACTGAGTCTTATGGAGCTAAAAGCAAGGTGTCAGAAGGCTAGTTCTCTGGAAGGTTATAAGAAAATCTGTTTCCTCTTCTAGCTTCAGGAAGTACCTGCATTTCTTCGCTCATGACCCCTTTGTTGCATTACATTTCCTCTTACTCTTCAATGAAATTTCCCTTTGCCCCCCTTTTATAAGGACCCTTATGATTACATTTTGGTAATACAGGATAATCTCAACATCTCCAGATTCTAAATTAAATCATGTTTGCAGAGACCTTGCTGGCCATTTAAAATGACATTCAAGGTTCAAGGAATTAGGACCTTGATATTTTAGAGGGCAATTATTTGACTTACTATGCATGCTATCAGTAATTACATTTTAAAATTTGTACTTCGAATGTTTATTGAGTGTTAGCCTAAGTTATTGTCACACATGTATGTTTATTTGAATGTTAACTGGAAAAATTATTTCATATACAAACTCTACAAATCTACATTGTCATATAGATTTTATTGTGTTTAAATATTTCATTATATAAGAAAAAGGTATCAGGAAGAAAGACCACTCTCGCAACCCAAAATTTGATTTGAGTTGAGATAGACAAAAGTTATTTTTAAAAAGTTATTTGTCATCTCCAAATTAACAGTCTTTTCTAGTCTCTCTTGCATGTGTATGTGACAGTATATTTAAAATGTAAATACAGAAAAATAGTTTACCTCCACATTAAAGAACAAATTGAAAGGATAATACCCTTTTTCAGAATAACAATCTTAGGAAACTGGTTGAGAATCCTTCATGAAGAGTAAATATCTAATTTTTGAGTTCTCCAAAGGTCATCTCTGTGTATTTGTAGGTTATTGATATTTGCTTTGAGGTTTCAGAAGGTTGGGAAAATATTTGAAAAAGAATTTTTGACAACCAGTGAATGTATCTTTTAGTGCTTTTGAAAAAGGACTGGAATCACTAGCCACCATGATGAATAGCACTGTAGGATGTCTGCTGCTATTATATCAAATGTTAAACTAAAAAAATGCAGTAAAATCTGGATCTCCTAAGGAACAGCTACTTACGCTATGCTTTTGACATAGAATTTATACTGGCTGGGACATATTCTATAACGATAAATCTCTTGGGAAAGTAAAAGGAAAATGTTTGAGATGACTGCAACTCTTGGCAAAGGAATGCAAAGAAATTTGGTAAAGATAAATTCAGGTCCAATTTAACCTGGAATGCCGGGGCAAACACAAGCAATTTGTGATTTTCATACCTATACCGACATAGCAGTCCTGATACCTAATACAGAAATGGGCTGGAAATGGCGGTCTCTGGTTCTAGATAGACTCAGGACATGTTGTGTGGAATCTGGAATTTCAAGAAAAATAAAGCCCAAAATATATCTGTGTTCATAAGCAGAGAGGATGGTCTATTATTCTTCT
>CM052896.1:77423759-77449493 GCA_028534135.1 Potos flavus
CTCTCAGTTTCTCAGTTGGATTAAACTTCCTGCCCACAGAGGTAACTTGTCTGTCAGTGCATTCTTTTGTGTCTTCCTTTTGCTTCTCCATCTGACCTCCCTATCTCACTTCCTGACTCCTACGCTGCATGTTTCCAGAGATCACTTGCCAAATAAACAACTTACCTCTGGACGTTTGTCACAGGATCTTCTTTTGAAGAACCCAAACTAAGGTAATTTTTATTGGAACTGGACATAAGAGAGTTTCAGGATGAAATTCTGGAATTGGATCACATCACTCCCTGGCCAGATAGAGGCTGTAAAAACATGTGCATGATCTGCCCTGGCATGGTATTATAATAGAATTAAAATGACTCACTTGTGGATTCTAATAAAATATGTTGGCTTATGCAATATGTCTAGCATTTTAGAGATATGAAGGCAATAGTGAATATAAGACGGATCAATTCATTTGTTTAGTGTCATAGATGCATGCATGCATGGATAAAAGGAATTGACAGCTTAGGGTCTGGTGTAAAATCAGATGGTCTTGATGACCACATATAAAGAAATTTTCTTCCCTTACAGTGGAGAACAAGACTGTATTGGAAATCACTAGTCACTCACTTGAGTTTGTGTTTCTCATCCCTTTACATTTCAATTCTACTGAACCAGAGATCTGGTTGCTGAAGAAGAATAAGGGTTTCTTCTATCATGTAGCACAGCAAGAATCTCACTAATCTGAATTATGTCTTTTGCCTGGCCATTTGGACACTTTAGGACTGTAGATTAGCAGACAAAGGAGTTATTCTACTACCTTGGATAAATAATGCTGATTTTTGTGAGGAGATAAAATTGAATTGCTGACTCAGCAACTGGCCCAACTTGATCCCTAATGGGATCAAGAATGACTATATCTGGAGTTTAGGGGATTCACCAGGAATACTTTGGGTACTTACATGCCTGGTTATAACTGTAAATGGAAATTGTAGCAATCATGGCCGGACAGTGGCAGGGTAAACAGAAGTTCAGACTCCTCAGGGATGTTGACCTAGGTTTCCCTACTAGAAAAGCAATCTAGAGTAGCAGAAGTGCTGATCCAGGGTAAAGAGAATCTAGAACGGATACTGGAGGAGACAGATGATATCATTTGTGACCTTGGTAACAATTGCAGAACTGGGAGTATAGTTTGTCACATAAACCCTCTAAAGCTTGCTTTTTTTTTTTTTTTTTTTGGTGGTTAGCTGCTACCTTGGATAATCAATGACAGGATAGAATAAAATTAATGTTGGGCATGAGTGGATCTAAATACTGCATGTGCCTTCACTGTTTTCATATATATTGGCCCATCTTCCAAAGTCAGCTCCTGCCTTGCTTTAACTCAGAGCTTTTTCTGACCTTGGAAACCTAGTCTGTAAACCATAGGTCAGTGAACAAAGGGATCTTTACCACACTCTCCCCTCTTCCCCAGGAGCAACTCTCAACCAAAGATTTCTAGAAGTTGGTAGATAAATATCCTAGCACCTATCACTCTTACTTGGGTGGGAAAATGTTAACATACATGTTCTGTCTTGGGTCTAGAATTCTCAGTGGCATCGAGAGCCAGTTGCCTATGGTGGCAACTAGCTTGATAATTTAAAAGTGATTGATATGGGATACATTACTGTTTTAGTTTCCTATTGCTGCTGTAACAAGTCACCACAAATTCAGTGGTTTGAAACACAAATCTATTATCCTATAGTTCTAGAATTCTGAAGTCTGAGATGATGGATCTCACAAGCCTAATAATGAAAGTGTCAGCAGGGCTGCATTTCCTATGGAGGCTCTAGGGGAAAATCCATTCCCTTGCTTTTTCCAGTTTCTGGAGACTGCCTGTATTCCTTGGCTCATAGCCTTTTGTAATAATCCCTCCAACTCTTACCTATTAAGTTTGTCATCCAGTACTGCTTTTGGCTCTCGTTTTTATGACAATTTGGCAATGGAACCAGTTTTTCACTTTAAATAAAATCAGTGAATTTATATGGCCCTTGTCTGAGCTATCACTCTTTTGGCAGATGGCTTAAATGACTTGATACACACTTGAGAAATTAAGGTAAATTTATTCCACATTAGTGGCTTTGTTGGCATTATATGTCACATAGCCCCGTAGCTGGGTGGAGAGTTACAACATTTTCTGTAACCCTTTAAAGCAAAAGAAAATTACGGCTTTTTCATATACTTAGCCAAGATGAAATAGGGCTTCCAAAAGTCAGAGGTAATTCTTTAAATTTATGACTTCTGCCTCTTATTTACTAAATGGTAAGGACATGTAAGGATTTTAACAGTTGTATAGGTAACCTACATTTATCTCTATAATGCTAGCAAGACCAGAATTTGTCTCTGAGGATGACAACTCACAGTTGTCTGTGAGGCAATCACAATTAGAACACAAACTTCTCTACTTTGGGTAGGATAAATTTGAACAATTTGTGTGAAATTATTTTCTGGGGAAAATAAGTCTAGATACATTAGAAAACCTTGTATGATTTCCTATTTCATTACTTTCCCACATTGCAAAGTTCCCCTATAAAGTTACAAGTATGTGAAATCTTACTGCTGTGTCCCATGGAAGAACGGACCTGGCCTACATATGTCTATCTGTTGGTTACTGTCACCAAGAGCATTAGGTGTGAGCATTGGAAGTTAGGGAGCTCCTGTATGAACAAGGGGCATAGAAGAGGAAGAAAACGGATGAATTAAGAGTGCATGGCTCACTCCAGGTGTAGTCCTTCTTCCTTGGTTCAGAAACCTGTTTCTAGAGGCAATCATAGTGAATGGAAGGCTCGCTGGAGTGGGGGTCAAGGGCTATCTTCATAAAAAAAAAAATCTTTTTTTTTTTTTTTAAAGATTTTATTTATTTGACAGAGAGAGATCACAAGTAGGCAGAGAGGCAGGCAGAGGGAGAGGGGGAAGCAGGCTCCCTGCTGAGCAGAGAGCTCGATGCAGGGCTCGATCCCAGGACCCTGAGATCATGACCTCAGCCGAAGGCAGAGGCTTTAACCCACTGAGCCACCCAGGCACCCCCAAAAAAATCGTTTTTATACTCTGGTTCTTAGACCTCGTATCCATCAATGATTAATTTGTACTATATAACTGGTCATTTCTCTCGCAGTTGTAAGAATGCACTTTCCCTAGTAGGAGCAAATATAGATTAAGAGGCTTAATTCTTCCTGTTTAAGTAAATGTTCTCCTTGTAGAGCATTTACTTTTGAAAACTTGTAAGTTCTTTCCCAGTCTCATGAAGTGTACACAAATCTTCTTAAAAGCTAAATACACCCCTGACTTTAGGATTTAGAAATGTCTTTCTTAAGGACTTGGAAATCATTTTTTTGAAATGTAACCATCAAGGAAGATAGTGCCTCTATCTCCCAGTCTCTAGGGAACTGTAGGAGCCTAACTTTGGCAGACACCTTACTCTAAGTCGTATAACTGCTTCCTGTTATAAAGATATGGGAAGTTTGTTAGCTAACCGACTTTAACCAAAGGGGGGAAAAAGATGGTCACTTCAACTACCAAGTGAATTTGGGATGAACTGTATGTGAGAAATGGTGCTGTGAACTCTCTAACTTGAAGACAAGTTGTTTATCTTGCACACATACATGTAATGGGTGGTATCTGCATTGCTATATAAAAGGGTGAGATTCCTTTCTGTCTTTGCAAACTTTGTGGGGGACTGCCTGTGATGGGCCCCACATTCTGGGCTTATTCATTGATGACACTGTCTTTTCTATAATCATGGAGGGGTTTTTAGGGTTGTAAGATTTTTTTTTTTAAGTTCAATTTTCCTCAACCTGGATATATTCTCTAATCATTAAAAAAAAATTATACTGTCTTGGTAGAGAAGTTTGAAATGTGTCAGATAAAAATCTATAAAGAATAGCATTTATCCTTGAAATGTTGAATTCTGAACAGAAGGAAGTCAGAAGTGTCAGAATTTTACCAGAATCTTTTCTTCCATGTTGTCTTGCAGCTTCCCTAGGAAAGATGCTATTCCCTCATTTCTGTTGCCAGTCTCACTCTTTTTCACAGCCCAAAAAAGTCCTTTTACCAAGGTAAAAGCATGTGAACCTTAAAGATAAGTTATTTTACCAGTAAAAATGGCTTTGGTTCAGGATTGTAATTCAGGATGTGGAAATGATGGCAAAACCATAGGCAAGTCCAACAAGGGAGAGAGAAATTATGGAGGAGGATGAGTAAGTTGGGGAGGGGTTGTTTTGAATAAAAGTTCACTAGAGTTAGATGAATGGATAAAGAAGATGTGGTCCATGTACACAATGGAATATTACTCAGCCATCAGGATGAATACCCAACTTTTGCATCAACATAGGATAGGACTGGAGGAGATTATGCTAAGTGAAATAAATCAAACAGAGAAAGTCAATTATCATATGGTTTCACTTATTTGTGGAACATAAGGAATAGCATGGAGGACATTAGGAGAAGGAAAAAATGAAGGGGGAGAAATCGGAGTGGGAGATGAACCATGAAAGACTAAGGACTCCGGAAAACAAATGGAGGGTTTTAGAAGGGAGGGAGGTGGAGAGAAGGGTGAGCCTGGTGACAGGTATTAAGGAGGGCACGGATTGCATGGAGCACTGGGTGTTATATGCAAACAATGAATCATGGACCACGACATCAAAAACTAATGATGTACTGTATGGTGACTAACATAACACAATAAAAAAAATTCTATCCCAAAAATAAAAATAAAAGCATATAGAATGAAAAAAAGTTCACCGTAGAAAAGTCAGAGTTGAGGGTAATGATGGTTTTACATAGGTTGACTTGTAGGGATAGCCAGTTTCTTGTAGGAGATGGCAATGTATGTTGTTCCCTTTTGGGACCTGTAATTGATTCTTTCCTGTTGGTGATTATTTGTTGGGGTCTGTAATTGATATGTGTGTTGGAGTCTTTAACTGACAATTCCTCCTGTTACTGATGTTGAGGGGTATGGCTTCCTCTTCTGTCTTCCTGACTCCACTCAGTGAGGTTTCCCTTTAATTCTCACAAGCAATACATGTAAATTGTTCTTTGAAAAATTACTTAGTGGCTTCCAAATCCTTTCTTCTTGGTCTATATAATCTAGACCTTCATATTCCAATTTCTCATTTAGAGGGAAGAAGCATTTACAATATTTAATCTATTTTATTACTATTTTCATTTCAAAATGATGGAAATTTAAGCCAATCATAAATATAACTACCCTTTCCATACAGCTTATGACGTAAACAAAGGTTAGAAGGTCAAGCGCTAGTCCTAGACTGCCCAGTAAGATTTAAAATGCAGAACTTTTGATCACAGCATGGTTTCCAGTCATGAAAATTCCATTAAAAAAATAACTTCATAGCTCAAGAAATGAATATGCTAGTCAAGTAATTACCTCACCTTATCAAATGTAGCAAATATAGAAAAGGAGGCAGTACTATAAAAAATTAAGTTTGTTGGGACAAACCTGGGTGGCCCAGTCGGTTAAGCAGTTAAGCATCTGCCTTCAGCTCAAGTTGTGATCCCAGGGTCCTGGGTTCAAGCCCTGCAACTGGCTCCCCACTCAGCAGGCAGTCTGTTTCTGCCTCTGCCCCCCCTCTTCCCTCCTTATGCTCTCTCTTTGTGCCCATGCGAGCTCTCTCTAAATAAATCTTTAAAAATTTATGTTTGTTGGGAGGGAGCACTTCATGGTGAGGTATTTCTAAAATTCTTTAAGGTGATTTGGAGAGTTGATATTACTGAGGACATGAAGAGTAAATGTTTTATAGTCATTTGTGAAATGATTTATTAACATACCTGAGATAACATAACCTCCTCAGACTTTGGGTCACCTTGACAGATATATTGATTTTGGCTGAGTAAACCACAGATGCTACAGTTACATTAGCTGTGTTTCTTCACTTCAGTCTGCTTTTTAAATCCACAAAATGCTTTCAGCTGGTAGTGGCAACTGTACTCTCTCTATAATTAGAATGTTATTAGCCTTAAAAGGCAGATCTGAAGAGAGCTTGTTTTCTCCTGTAACTTTAGGCACACCAGCCCTGAAAAAATTTACTCTGAGCTTTTTCTCTAGAGACCTAGAATCTGTGTCTTTTTAAAGATTTAAATTAGTCACAGGGCACCAACAGCAGTAGCATTGCAAGATTTTGCTTATTCTCAGTCTTTAACTAATTGCCCCATTTAAATGGCAGCCAACTTTAAAAAAATCAATAGTTGCTTTGCTCAGATGTTAGTGGAATTATAAAAAATCTACTTTGTAAATCATGTTGCCATTCGACAAAGGATAATATTCTTTTAATCACTTGTTTTGAAACTCTAATTGTATAGTCTGCCAAGTCCTGTGTTATTTGGTCTCAAACAAATATTATATTTAATCTTCTATAATCACTTTAATGTTTGGAAGAAACAAAACAGCTGCCTTGCAGGACTTCTAAATGCCAAGCATGCATGTCTCACCGTCAATAACACACTATTGCTTTGAAAGGAAGTGAAATTCAAGACAATTGATGCCTCAGTTGCTGAGGAAGCAGAGGAAGAATCAGATGATACAAAGTTGCTTGCTCAGTAAAATTGCTGCATGCTGAGGAGTTCAACCATGTCTTGATCTCACTGGGAAAATCCTGCTTCAGTAAATTGAACAGTGCTTTTAGTGACATGATTCAGATGAGACAATTCCTAAAGTATGGATTGTGAATTTCCACAAACTCACATTTTCATTGTATGGGCTGTCTAATCCTATAATGTTGCTTTGTATTTCAGAAGTAGTTTAAAAACATGTCTGCAAATTCTTTGACATCTCTCCATCAAAAGGCAGAAACCGTATCCCTTACCCTTGAAAAAGTGAGCCTTTTTGACAGTGTCAGCAAATGGCATACAGTGGAAGTAATGCTGGGTGACTTCCAAGAGCAGGTTAGAGAAGGTCTTCCAGGAGGTTTCTGCTGATCTCTCTTGGGACACTTGCTCTGGGAGCTTCACCACCATGTAGGAAGTTCAGCTACTCTGAAGCTGCATGGAGAGGCCTCAGAGTAAGATCAAATAGAGATAAAATTGCTGGGAAGCTCCAGCAGTACCTCCAGCCATTTGATCTTCCCATGTCAGGTGCCAGAAACATGAGTGGAAAAGTTAAGATGTCCTCAACTCCAGCCACCTTCAGATTGCAATTGCATGAGCCATCCAGAGGGACAGATGCCTCTCTGAGCCCAATCAACTCACAGAATCATGAACAAAATAAGTGATTGCTATTGTTTTAAGCCATTGATTTGGAGTGAATTTTTATACATAGGAAACTGGGAATGTTGCATTGTACACATTTTAGTAGATATATAGGCTAAAAATGTGTAGTTGCCTAAACACATTTAATTCATTTCTCTTTAATAAAGTTTTCCCACATTATATGAAAATATTACCATACATGATTTCTGACTCTATTTCTCTTGTATATAACTTTATATGTTAAGCCCAAATGCAATAATTGAATTGAAGATGCCAAAGAAGCGTAATTATGATATAAAGTATCTTTAAGGAATATAAAATAGAATGCAGTTTGGCAGGTATTTCGCTAATCTCTTGTTGAATGTGAGATGCATGGACATTAATTCATTTCATTAAAACAAATATGGATTTTTATGGGTTCTATTAAGTTCTCTTTAATGTAGCTAAAACTCAGTGTTAAAGAATAGGGCCTTCTCCATCTTAGATTCATCCTTTCTAAGGATCGAATGTATAATGTATAATGTAAAATGTTTCAGATATATGATCTGAAAGCTCTTTTATAAACGGGACTAGATAAGAGGGCTCTGAAATTTATTTTAATTATTAAAGGAAATCACCTAAGATTATGACAATTGATAAATCACTCAGCATCATTACCTTAATGCATCTATTTTAATAGATTACCTTCTAATAGGCCCACATACGTGAATTTTTAACATATTTCTATATAATTTTTATTTTAGAAAATAATTTGGCAACATACATTTATATTTTTATCCGCTTAGACTATTACTCAAAGTCACATCCTAAGAATAAGAGATCTTGCTTCCTTGAATGAACTAAACACATGACTTTCATAGAACAAGAATTTGAGTACTTGGGGTTTTGTATGTGTAGTCTTTTTCCTAATCCCATGTTTGTCCTCCATATTTTTTGGGAAAAATTTTAAGTCCTATTTTTTTTTTTTAATTCCATCTAACATGGTAGAGCATTGTATCAGAATACAGGATAGTCTACAAGTTAGGGGAAAATCTAAAAATATCAGCTTAATACAAAAATATTTTTTTCTCTGCCATTGCATGGTCACACACAGTGTCAGCAGGAGGTCTTTACATTTCAGGCCCTTAGTGTCTCAAGCAGACAGAGAAGTGCCATATACAATGTTGCTGATTACCAGGACAAAGAAGTGAGAACCCTGAAAGGTCCTGTATTAACAATTAAATGCTCAGCAGAGACATGTATCACGTCTTTTTATTAACATTAGAAGGGTCGATTCAGTCACCAGAGAGACAGCAAGTACAAACCTGCCACATGTCTTAGTGTTTGGCTAGTGATATTAATGGTGACCTTAGGAATAAAGCAGTAAAAGGACAATTGTAAACTTTCAGTTTCTAATATCATGAATCCAAACCGTACAGTTGATACCACAAAACTGAATATCTATAATATTGAAGGTAGTGTTAAATATGAGCTAATACAAAGATCTTTTCTCTTAGATTACTTGCAATTTGATAAAATCCATAAACTAAAAACAGTACTTAAAGGGATAAAGCTTTTGCTAAAGCATGTGATAAATGTGTGCAGAACGCATAATAGAAACAAAGAGGAAAGGAATACTAACTCTGCCTAGGAGGTAAAGGTTTCACAACATGTTCCAGAATTTTTTTTTTTTAATGTAAAAAGTCGGCCATACTAAGCTCAAAGAAAATCTTATATTTAAAGAAAAAAAATCCTCACAACCTACCAAATGGCAATCTTATAAACTTAAGTTCTATTTGTGGTTTCAATTTCAATGAGATATTAAGAATTTTCTATCCCATTTATTAAGCTAAAAGCGCAGTATATTAGACTTCATAGTTTCATGGTTAAAAACGCAAACTTAAAACATGTCCTTGAACACAAAACTCTTATATCTTAAAAAGTGGTTAAAATAACTCTTGAAGATAGTTAACTCTAACCAAATGGTAGGCACTGTGGTCAACCCCCTCACCGCCTCCACTGAACACAGGCACTTTTATTTTGTTTTTTTAAGATTCTGTTTAATTAAGAGAGAGCAGGGGGAAGAAGAAGAGGGAGAGGGAGAAGCAGGCTCACCGCTGAGCAGGAAGTCTGATGTAGGACTCAGTCCCAGGACTCTGGGATCACGACCTGAGCCAAAGGCAGAAGTGTAACCGACTGAGCCAACCAGATACTCTACACAGGCACCATTCTTAAAACAACTTTTGGAGGTAAACAGACTCCCCTTACATGATCTCTACGGATAAGGGAACTGAAACTCAGAGTTGAAGTGATGACATGTATGAGGTTTTGCAACTATTACATAGAGTGGCTGTTTCAAACAACCTCTGACATCACAACACAGACTAACTCCATTTAGTATATTTCACAAATATTAGCAGACTTCATAAAACTAAGTTAGAATGAATATATATTAATAGAGGATATGTATTTTTAATGAATGCCTCTTAAAAATAATTATCTCACATTACCTAAATTGATTTTTCTTAACACAATTGAGTTATATTAAATCCAAAAATCAGCTGACTCATTATCTAAGTGCCAATAGATTAAAACCGAGGATTTAACAGTGTTGTAATATGTGGATACCAGTTCAATGCATTCTAGTTTCTATAGGATCTTATTTACAAAAGCATAATGAGATTTGTGGTAATTAAATCATGAAAGAGAGCTATTGAATCAAAATTGGAGCATATTCTAACTATTGCTTTCTTAGAAGACATGATAAACCTATATTAGAATCATATAAAGTAAATGGAAAATATTTTCTACATGGCAGTGGAAATAAATTTGTATTTTTGGCACCACTTCTGTATAAAAGAAAATGACATCAACTACACAACAATAAGAACAAAACACCACTTACTAAAATCTTTGGGGTAAGGCTTACTCCATTTCCTTACTTTCCTAGTTGAGAATATGTGATTAACTTATCATAAGAACTTTAGGCTGAATTAAAAATATTCCATGGTCTATGCCATTCTGCTTGGAGACTATACCAGATTAAAAAGCTGTCAATATGATATCACAAATTGATAGCTGTTCTTTACCCTTTCACCATGTAAAGATGGCTAAAGATTATTTCCAACAAGTTGATTTTAAATTCAAAATATACTGTTTCCTCTACCAAAAGGTAAAATACTGAATGGTTCCTGAATGATTAAAGAAGGTCTAATAATCTGTAGAAAGAAGATAGGATAACAAAAAGTCTGTTACTCTTATTGATATACTCTCATTTAACATGAGGCATTAATTTGCAAAAAAAAAAAAATCAGGCCTTGAACTTCAGAACATGGTAGGTGGTAAAAAAGAAATACATAATTGAGCTTATACAGAAACAATTGTTTTAAACGTATTTTATATTTATCCCAGGATTTTTTCCCCCACTTTGATTCATAGATACTGTTTTTGTGAAGGTTGATCATACTGGATAATGCCCTCCATGGTTTCAAAATTCCTTATACTGTGACCTTTATTATCAACTTAATTAGCAAGAATCCCTGAGAGATAGCATTAGTGCTGCTTTACCACACTATATTAGATAAAATGTGTTCTTCAAAATAGCATGTTTAAATTATCCCTTTTTATCCACTGCAGACTGAATGTATTTGTTAACAGTCTATTAATTTTGAAGTCACTGAAGCCAAAAAGAACTATAGGCGAATGGTGTTGGGGGTGACAGCCCAGGTTGCTGGAATAAGCAATTTGAATATCCGAGGCACTGAATAGATTGGTTTTCTATTAAGGCAATAGCCAGTATTCCCCTCCTAGGTCTTCCTTTGGGAACAATAACTTTGCATACGATTCCACAACATCAATTGTACCTTCTCCAGATAAGTTTGGTAACATAATCTGTTCGTCAAAAGCAGGAATAGGAATTCCCCTTGACCAGCATATATGTGTGTTTCCCATTTTCTGTATAAAGAGCAAAATAGGCATAATGGATAAAAATCGATGTGCAAAGTACTGAATAGTCACAGGGCAGAAAGAGGAAACAAAAAAAAATAAAGGGTGATTGCACTCCAGAGAAACAAGAGTATGTGAAAGAAAGTAATGGAGAGAGAAAGAAATAAGGCAAAAAGAACAGTGAATTAAATCAGAAAAACTTTGAGTCTATGAAATTGATATCATCTGGCCACTGAGTCAAAGTAAATGAGAGCAATCAGCTTGTCATATCTAAGAACTGTCAAGTGAGCATTTTCAACATCCATCTAGGAACTCTACCAAAATAAACTAGAAGAAAGGTCCTTCTGCAGACAAGAGGCTAAGGGAAAATTCTCAGTTAGAGAAGTCTAACTTAATTTTTAGACTCTGGAACAAAGAAGACCTCACTTGTGCTATTGTCTGTAACATGCCAACCTCTGTGCCATCTGCATCCACTGATTCTCTACACTCAGGACAGAAAGAGACCTTTAACTTCTTTGAATCGTTGATAGAATGAATAATGTACTAAAATTGTGGTTCTGAAAGAGTATGCTAGTAGGAATTACTTGGGGGAGGTTGACAGTAATTCAAATCTCCAGGCTTGACTCCCAGAGATTCCAATCACTGGGTATGGAGTGATATATCCGGTAACTCTTTTGAACTGATTCACTTACTCTTTTAACCCATGTCAAGGGGCTGATATTTTACCTTGCTTGCAAGCAAACAAATTAGCCTGCCACAGTTTCAGGTATATTGGCAAAAGATAAAAGATCCCTGGGTCAGAGACTAGGGACTTTGTTCCTCATGGCACAGAAAGTAGAATGATCATCGATCAGCAGTTTCCCTCCCCCCAAGTCCCACAGGTTGATGCTGATGCATTCAGACAGATGTCTGCACATGCATTGCGCTGGGGCCTAGGAGAGGAACTCCAGAATTAGGAGAGCTTTATCAAAACAAAACTCTGGGTACAGTTGCAAGAATCCTAGGACTCCTCCCACTTATGTTGACCATAATCTTTAGAAAGCATAAGCATAGATGTATACATCCATTTTTAATTAGACTAAGTAAACATGATTTTGAGTATTATTCCCTTGATTATACTTTTTGCCATCAAAGCAAACCATAACGATATATCTTTACTCATAGTCGTGGTTATTTCTGTAACTGTCTTACCACACAAATATCTCATTCCCACTTTTTTTTCTTTCTCCATGTGACATCTTTTCTTATCATGTCTACTCTAGGGGAAAGAAGAACAAGTGCGTGATTAGAGAATGTATTTTTATTCACTTAGAGACTGCATGAGAAATCTCATTTCCACATTTGCCACATTTAATTTCGACTAAAGTTCTAAGCTAGAATTCTAGCTTTGCTTCAAATTGATCATTCTAAAAAATAAAGTCAATATTCAACAATACAGGCTTGCTACTACTGGTGACACTCTAGATTTTATTTTCTGTATCCATATTTCTGATCATATGGCTTTTTCCTCTGATTATATCCACATATTATACTGTATATTTTGCCAGTGCCATGCTCTCCAAAAAAAATCCTGCAGACCTCAAGGTGAAAATTATTTTACCCTATATATCTCTTCTGAGGCTAGGTTACCTTTCATGTCATTTAACCACATCTACCTTACATAACCAACTAAATATATGCCAACCTTTTCTCTGAGACAATGAGGATTTCAGGGCTATGGATCAGGTATTATTCAAGATGTGTTTACTCTCTCATACCCTCTCTTCTTCAAGGGTCACCTAAATAGGTCATTATTGGTCACTTTGGCACTCAACCTTTAATTATCCAAATTGCTTTTTTGGATAATCTGTCACTACCTGACTATATGTTTTCTCTATTATCTGACTCACCTAATTAACTCCATGATGGCAAATACTTATTAATTTTGTGTACTCTATTTCTAACACTTAAAGCAATGCCTGGGTACAACATTGTTGAATAAGCTGTTGAATAAACTAAAACAAAATCAGACCCGTAACTTTTGAAAGCATCCACCTAGCATGACAATTATCTCTATATGAAATTAATGGGTTTATTGTAGATTATTTGTATCAATTCACTAAACAATTCTTAAAATGACTGCTTAAAGAATCACTAATACCAGCAGGTTCCATTCTTCTGACTTAGATAATGTCATTATCTGCCTTTTATAGACCACTAAAGATTAAGTATCTAGTGATTAAAAATTAACAGAATTATATGGATATATAAAGAGAGACACATATCTAAATTGGTTAGCTCTATGGGCAATGCACAATCTTTTATCTCAATAAATTACATTAACTACAAATCCTTCTTTTTTTTTTTTTAAACTTAGATTTTGAAATTCTCTACCAAAGCCAAGTTAGTGCTACCCATATATTTGTTAAGGAAAATATGTTTATGGTACAAAATTCTTTCTAGTACACAACTTAGTAGCTCATTCTTTTAAGAACTGGTTTCATTATTCCTTGAAATATCAAATGTAGGCCATCAGAAGTTATTTGTCTATATGGTATTTCTCAAAATCTCACATCAGAGGAACATTAATTTAGTAACAGCTTAACCTTGTTGCATTTGATTTTTCTGGTAAATATTAGTGTTTTTCTGTGTTCTACCAGTATTTTCTTCACAGTAAATCTACTTGTTATATCTTTTACGTATTTTGTACAGTTGTATATTTTATTTTTTGTATTTTTTCTAACTGCGACAAATGTTTGGGGGAAAGTTTTATTTTGAGGGATTAAATTTGAAGTCTGAACATTTAATCTAGGAGACTAAGGACTTCATTTGTAAAAGTAATGGTGCAAAAACAAATACAAAGCAAAAAAAACAAACACACAAAAAACAAAACACCAAAAAGACATGGTTATTTTCCAACGTGGGTGATTTTTTTTTTCCTTAAAGAAGAGACTCTGGCGACAGAGAAATTGGGAAATACTATTACATTATTTGGTCAAAAATTAGAATTCTGGCATGTGGAGGATTACTGAGAGGGGCAAATATGAATTTGAATATATGGTCAAAGATAAAACCAAGCCCACAATTGTATCTTAAAGCAAACAGGAATAGTGTAGTTGCTTCTTATATTTGGACTTTTATCTTAAACATCTGTATTAGTTCTAGAGTGTATTATCAGGTAAGTAAAGAGAGCAAACTCAAATATGATTCAAAATGGTATGCTATGATCTCTCTATTTTTTTTTCCAAGTCAGGTATCAAATTTTATGAAAAAAGGATCTTCACTTACCAATGTCTCTTTGATTTGGTATGAGCGGCCTACTTTCCTAAGCGAAAGAAATTGTCTTCCTCTGAAATAACTAAACTTCCGCACAAACCGTATCAATTAAAATAAGTATTAAGAATGTAGTCTCTCAGTGTTTAGATGCAGAGTCAGAGAATAGCATACTGTGAAAGCTCAAAGCTGATGACCTATTACAAATTTAGTCCTATTTTTCTACAATATGATTCTAGGCGAAATGTCTTCAGGCTGTGGTTTAGACAGTATTGAGAAATGTTAATTTGAAAACCTTTTATGCTATAGGTAGGTAACTAATGATTTCATTTTTGGAGATCTTTTTTTAGATCATAGTAAACACATCAACTTTACTTTCAAATATAACTCTTCCTCTTCCTATCTCCCCTTTAGTTTTAGATTTCATTCTGTCCACCTATTGCACCTACGTATAATACTGAAATCTTGCCTTTTAATACAACTTCTCTGTTTGCTTCATTGACCTATTATGTATTGCAAATATAATGTCGCTTAAAAGCATTCTTTCCTACTCATATAACTAATGCCTTTCCCTTCTCTCTTTATTTTCCGTTGCTATTTAGTTTTACTGCTGTATTTTTATATTACTCCAAAATGAAATTTGGAATAAACTTCTGAGAATTGCAATATTGTGATAACTAAGCAGATACTCTGTCATGTGTATTATTATTGTGGTATTTATGTGTGATGTAGGTGATGAAAAGCTGTTAGCAAATTTTATGCTCACTTTCCTGTAACGTAGTGTTGATTTCTAATCACTTTTTGAAGCTGCTTTTCAGTTTTTCATCCTAATACTATTGAATATAAACTCTGCAATATAGGAAAATAAGCTATAATTTCATAACATTGGATACAGGGCATATTTTTCAGAGGTAAAGCTTTAATTCAGCTGATACTTTACCGTATGTATTGCCTGAGTTGTAAACCTCTCTCACACAAATATAACTGCCTAAGTGGGTGAAAACCCAGCTTTCAATGCATCCAGGGAAATTCTTCTTCCTTGTCTTATACCAAGGCCATTACAGTGGCCCCTTCAAAAGAACCGCCGATACCAGGGATGACTCTCCCTACTTCTGACTTTTTGCTCTTCCTTCCCTTTTTCTGAATTGGCAGTTGGTGCTGCTGCTTGTTGAATCCAGCAATATGCCAGGGAGTCTGCTTCTCCATGTCCTCCCTCCACATTAAGTTCGGGACACTTTATCACGCAATGAAAGCATTGGCTTATGCTGATGCTGCTGGAAAAAAAAACTTGGGGCTGCTCCTGTGCCTCTGTAGAAAATCAAATTTCAGTTGTGGTCTCTATATACAAGCATGTGTCATGTACAAATGTCACACAACTTTACTAATACTTAAATAGCAAAGGTTTATGATGTTCTTTACAAACATTACATATGTGGGAAACCCAAGATAATCCCTAATTCAATATCTCACGTGTTTTCTAATATGCTTTTTGCATGAGTGAAGTTAGTGTGTTATGAACAGAATAGAACCCTCAGGTGAGCGAAGCTTTGTGCAGCTAATGTGAATATTACTGGTGGCAACAAATCTTTTGGAGAAGAATTACCACCCTCCCACCTCTATTCCATAATAATCTCAGATCTAGGTTTTTTTTTTTTTTTTTTTTTTTTTTTTTTTTTAAGAGTAGTCCATATCCCTGTCTTTACATGATCTCCTCCTAGACTTGGGAGCACATGACCTATGACCCAAGCATTAATCAGTAGGATGTCCCACTATGCCCCATTATGTTTTCCAAAACAAGTGAGGAAGCTTTTCTGAATTTATTGGCATCTTCATGAGAACTTTTTATAGAGCTGTAAAGATCCTTTAAAGAAGGTCAGTCTGAAAATGTGATTTGCAGAGACGGCAAAGCCACAAAATGGATGGGAGAGATTTGGGTGACCCCGTTCTGGGTTCTGGTTGTTCGTGTCTTCATTTCGTCCTTGCAGCCGGGGCATGGTGGTAGAGGCTTACTGCAGTGCTGTTCTCTCGATCTCTCATGCTTCCCCGAGACCGGGTTGATTCCTCGGCTTCTTCCATCACCGGCATGATACCTCTTCTCTCTGTTTTAAATGCTCAGTTTTGTTTCTTATCTCCACCGCCCCCCCCATTTTTTCTGTTAGAATATGGATAGATTCACTTTTTCGATCTTATTTGCTGCTTGTTCATTCATTTTGGCAACAGCAGTATCTTATTCCCCAAAGGCTCACCAAGAAATCTAATAGACGAAATGAATAAAAGTAGAGGTACCAGTAAAGCTGTTGAAGTGACATGCTCGTGCATAACCTAACTGGCTAGATTGTTCTAGTTCTCTGCCTTCCCAAATCCCTAAGCATTACTTAATGCAGCTGAAAATACACGCTTATATTCTTTCCAGTTGAGGACACCTAGTTATACTGTAAGCATATAGATGCCTTAAAAATAGAAGAATCTTTAGAAATTTCGATATACTTCATCATAAAGGAAATGGAGATGTCCTTGTTCCATTCAGATAAACATCTTTGAGTATACCCCTCTCGTATCTGCTAATCACTCCAGAAGTTTAGTTCAGCCTTAACTGTATAATTTAAGACTTTACCTTTTCTGTGTCTTCTCACCATTATAAGACTTCTCAGTTCTCGGGGCTATTTGTGGCTAATTCCACCACTCATTTTCAAACCACATTGCTGCTTTACTGTTTCTGTGTGCACTGCCCCCCCCCCCCATGCTCGCTCATTCTCTCTCCCTCTTTCCCTCTCTCTCTCTCTCTCTCACACACACACACACACACGCACGCACACCCCAGCACTGCACTTAAAAAATATAATAAAATCTTTAGATAATCATTTTTTGTTCTCTTGGACTCTTACCAACTAATTCTGACCATCATAGATCCTGATCTACAAGGATCAAATCCCACCTTTGTAACCTGCCCCAAATTGTAGATGTGGTATTTTAAGAGTTCTATCAGAGGAAGTAAATTGTGCGATGGCTAGATTGAATGAGGTAATATACGTATAAGGCAATATTGATTAAGTGGGAAACGCTGAAACAATTACCCAGAAGTAAGACTGCTCCAAGCAACAATTCGCAGTGTCAGACATGCTTTCTAGGCCAGACCTGCCAGGGAGAAGCTGGCATCACTCTACAGTAAACCATCTTTCTTGAGACACAGTAATTCATTCAACAATTATTTATTTAATATCTCTTCTTTCCCAGTCCATGTATTAAGAACTGAGAACAACAGGATTACAGGCATGGATCATATCTTCAGGCACCTTGCATTTTAATATAAAGAGAGGGATATAAATGATAACGTGAAGCTGTATAGTTAGAATGAAAGCTTCAATAAGGTACTGCTGAAGTTGAAAAAATTGGGATGTAAGGCTGCCTGAGGAGGATTTGCTGAGTGGCGTGCAAGGTCAGACTCTGAAGTTACTCTGTGTAACTGATGCATAGAAGGAAGAGTGGGTTGGAGCTGAGGCCCTGACTTGAGGATTCAGCCGGTTTCCTCAAGCTAGATTATTTATTTGTATAGAGGACAGGCACATTACATTAAAATGAACACAATACATGGTTTGTATAAATGGACAGAGATGGTACATCCTAGGGAAGTGGCAGGCCTTGGAAAGAGGCAGACGCAGAGCCAACTACCTCTATAAGACTTTGTTTTCAGTGTACTTAAAATTCTCATTGGTGTTACAAGATACATCAGAGGCCATGTGTGGTAAGTGCTGAGCGCAGCATCTGTCACATTAGAGGTACCCCCAGACGTAGGTTATTCATAATAGCCTGAGTATTAGTGAAATCAGTGAAGGTGGCTGTCCTGGCAGAGTGATTTTATGTGGTATCCTGGAATTCATTCATTAGTCAAGTCATTCTATGCCTGCGTGATACTAGAAGGAAAGATAAACTCAGGATATTCAGAATATATATTTTTTTTTAGTGGTTGGAGTATTAACAAATAATGAAAATTTCTCTGTACTGGGAAGTGTGCCTAATTTAGTTTTAAAAGGCCTATAAACCGTACTTCTGTCCAGTCCTGACTTTAAAGTTTATTATAACCTATCACTGTGGAAGGGTCAAATCTGCCCCTGCACATTCTTAGGTGATGTAGATCTTCCAGTGACTGAGGTGCCTCTAAATAACAGCCACCATTTATGCTGTGGAGACCTATTGTTTTCAAAAAGGACTCAGAGGCTGAGATCCTTGAGCATGGAGTTCTGGCTTGAGTGAAATGGGACTGCTGTCAGATCCAGGGAATCATTCACTGAAGGTTTAGGCACTGCTCTTAGGGGAAGAAGTGGTTTTCTTCAGGAATTGAAAAATCTCAGCAATTCTTGGAGTGGGGGAAAAAAAAAACCCAAACTGCAAACATTAAGCCTCTGGTCCTTTGTGAAGTACACATTTTTTAGAAGACAGGAACTCTTGAGAAACATCTATCCATTCATACAAAACAAATTCACAGCCTAGGCTTACCCTAGGGTTGTCCCTTTATGAAGACCGAGAGAAGTGGTTGAAAATCATAGCCAGTATCCCACCCTCATCCTCACTCTTTAATGGTGAAATGTCATCTGCAGGTTTCATTAGTAATTGAATCAGGAATATTTTAAAATCACATTCATTGGTATTGTTAAGTACCTTAATTTTACTTTGAAGTGTCTTACATGAAGTACTTTGAAGTATAAATTTTATGAGTTGAAGTATTTTTCCATGAGAGATTGTAGTACTATGTATTTTATTCTCATGTATATAAATGATCTGAAAATATAGACTAATCTTAATCATATTCTCCATATTGTTGAATCCAGTCTTAAATTTGAGTACTTATTGCTCTTGTGTGATTTTGCTGAAAAATTAATGTTAGCCTTAAAAAAGTATGTGAAATGGATGTATTTTTTTAAGGAAAAAATAACGGATCTTGTATGTACCAATTAGGTTTCACCACACAAACTTAAATCCACACACTCGGGCTTTTTAGTGTGAAGATATTTCTGCTATATAAATGAGACAAGGGCAGGGCAATGTTTGCTTACGGGTCCAATTTGCTTCGTGGTTATAAGGCAACCAAGTAACAAACAAGGAATTCACTTGAAAAGAGTATTTTCACTTGTTGATTCTCTTTTCTGGATTTTCATTGTCCTATATCATCCAACATTAAATAGTGACAACAGTATCAATATTTAGTGATGCTTAGCTTTTATCACATGAGGTATTTCATTCCTGACTCTTGCTGAGAATAATTGTTTAGTATTCTAAAAGTATTTTCATGGGAAATTACCTGTTTTGTTGATTACAAGACACATTTTTTTTTTTTCCTGGTGTTTTTCACTAGTTTCAGTGGTGGTGCAGGGAAAGATGCTGTAGAATATTTTACAGTCTGTATTCTCAGAGAAATCATGTAAATACACTAAGGAACAATGAAAAATCGTGTAGCAACCTTTTCTAAAGTGACCATTATTGATTACATTTCTAGACCTAAAATGTTAAATAGGGCTTTAAAAACTCTTCCTGAGTTCTATATTTAATGAAAAGATATCCGTTGCAATGAAATTTCAAGATACCGGAAATGCTACAATACAGTTGGACAGAAAATAGCGATAAATATACTGGAACCATGTTACTGCATGGATTGTGGAGCAAACATTTTAGAGAAATTTGCAGTTCCGTGACTAAGTTCACTAAATCGCAAATAAAATTGGCTTAGCTAGATGCATTATGGTTTGCATTTACAACAGAACCGTATGTAGCCATTTAGACAAGATGGTATTTAATGATAGGGGAAAATGTCCATAAGCATTTTGTTCAAAACACATTGTTTAAAAAAAAAAGTTGACTAAACTTTAGAAACTTTAAATTTTTCTTAAAAGTGCAGATGTATCCATGAGCAAAAAGTCTATAGAAACTGTTCAAAATACTAGCATTTATTAATAGGGTGTTTAGTTGATTGCTAGAATGATAGGTGAATATTATTTTTAGTTATGTATATTTTCTAAGCTGTCTCCAGTGAACAAATTGCTTTGGAAATAAGATAAACCAATGTTATAAATGTTTATATTTAAAATAGTCCTCTTATATCTTAAACACATGCATATGACTGGGAACACGACATTCTTTATGCCTCTTAACGCTTACTGTAAAAGTTCCTAAATAGTGAATAAATGCAAATATATATTTGGTAAAAGAACAGGTTCTGTTGTTGTTGTTGTTGTTGTTGTTTTCCCCTGAAAAGGAGTATGTAATTGGAGAATGTGACACACACCATCTACCCAGTAGTGCCCAGAATGCTGTCCCTGTTGGGAGGCATACACCATGGCTTTACCTTCATATATCTGAAGATCATGCATTTGAATCCTGACTTCAGTGAGGTTAATTTCAAAGTTATTAGTGTTATTGAGTGTGTTCTACTCAATAGAGTGTGTGTTCTACTCAGTACACAAACGTTACCTCGTTTCTGTTCAGCATCTCTCAATTGGTTAAGGATCCCCAATAGCATTCAGCTTGAGTTCCAACATGTTATAACACAACACAGAAGATCTAATACTTTGAATGACTTTGGTTATTTTGTGTAGTTTGATAGTGGAAATGGTGGGTGAAGGGATTCCCATTTTAGATGCATTCCTGGATGACCAGTTAAAATACTAATTTTATGGTTTCTACTCTATTAGGCTTTTTTTTTTTTAATATTTTATTTATTTGACACAGAGAGAGAGAGAGATCACACATAGGCAGAGAGGCAGGCAGAGGGAGAGGGGGAAGCAGGCTCCCCACTGAGCAGAGAGCCCAACGCGGGGCTCCATCCCAGGACTCCGAGATCATGACCTGAGCCAAAGGCAGAGGCTTAACCCACTGAGCCACCCAAGCGCCCCTCTATTAGCCTTTTTTGATCACCCCTTCACAGCCTCCTCACTTTCTTCTGCTTTTCAAAGTTGTGTGTTATTTTAACATACAATCTTTTACTGTGATTCTTGACTGTGTTTTAGTATCTTTCAGCCTTCCTCTGGCAGTTGGTTCAGCAAACATCAGTCTCTGGCCCATAGTTATTATTTTAGGGCATTGTTTCTTTTGTCCTTAAGTTCTCTTTTCAATGGTGTTTTCCCTGTAATTATTTAACTAAAAATAGTAGTTTAATTCATTAGATGCCAGCTGGCATTGTGTGTGATTGTACAGTTAAAAAATAGATCTCTGGCCCCTTTCTTCATTCTTCATCTTTCTGTCTACAAATATTAAACTGTTGTTAGAGGCTAAGACACTGAAACCAACTTGCCTGTGTTCAAATCCAAATTCTGCCACTAATTAACTGTGTGACTTTGGAAAAATTCCTCAACTTTTTTTTTTTAAATTTCTCAACCGAATTTGTTTTCTCATATGTAAGATGAGGATGATTATAGTAGGTGTTGCAGAATAACGATGGCCTGTTAAAGATGACCATGTCCTTCAATATAGTACCTTACATGTTTACATCCCCTGCAGATGAGATTTTGCAAATGTGATCTTGAGATGGAGAAATAATCCTTAAAAACGAAATAGGAATTCAGAGTTAGGAAATGTGATGAAAGCAGAGCAGGGGTAATGCAGCATGATAAAGGCATGACTGGCCCCTGATAGCTTGGCAGATATTGGAATTGAGCCATGAACCAGGAATGCAGAAGGCTTTTCGAAGCTAGAAAAGGCAAGGAAATGGATTCTCATCTTGAGCCTCCAGAAGAAACCGGTCTTGTTGACAAATTGATTTTAGCTCAGTGAGATCCATGTTAGAATTCTAACTTCCAGAACTAGAATAATTTTTTTTTAAGTCACTAAGTTTATAATTGGTTATAGCAACAACAGGATGTAGTAGGGCTTCCAGGAGAATTTTGTTGTTGTTGTTAAGCGACAGAAGTTTAATAAGTGAAGGTATGGGAAAAGCTCTCAAGAGTGAGAGGGATCCCGACAGGGTTGTCAATGAGGGGGGCCTTTAGGATTGTTCTTTTATAGAAAGTTAACCAGGGAACTTAACTCCTTTTAACATCTCTGTTGGTAACACCTTCAATGGCTTACTTCCTTTTTTAGGGGCTGGTTATTCTTTGTTGGTCACAGGTGATTATCATAAAGATACCCTACATGACCCACCCCACACGCCTAAGGTAGGGTGGTCCAGTTTGGCCCCTTCTCTGTGGTTTCCCCACACCTCCACATTTTTGGGATTTCTGTGAGCCAGTAGAATTTTAAAAATTAATACTGATGAAGCAGCTAGAGGAGTATCTTACTATAAGCACTATATATATATATATATATATATATATATATATATATATATATATATATATATGTGCCTTCGTACAATATTTAGGGATGTATGTAAAGAAATAAGCATTGAGTAGTATCGACTGCCTCCTACAAATACAAGTCACATACAAGTAGACAGAAAATATATAAAGAATTGTCCCACAGGGCGCCTGGTTGGCTCAGTGGGTTAAAATCTCTGCCTTTGGCTCAGGTCATGATCTCAGGGTCCTGGGATGGAGCCCTGCATCGGACTCTCTGCTCAGCAGCGAGCCTGCTTCCCCCTCTCGCTCTGCCTTCCTCTCTGCGTACTTGTGATCTCTCTCTCTCTGTCAAATAAATAAATAAAATCTTAAAAAAAAAAAAATTGTCCCTATTCTTCAGTTGTAATGTACCTTAAAGGAGACTACACAGACATATTAAAAATTATGTATAATGTGTAATATACATTATAACAGAAAGCTACTGAGGCTTCGGCATATCTGTGTAATGACAAAATGGTAGGGATATGACATAGATGCTCTGTGCAGTTCTTCAATGATGTGAGGCTAGTACTCTTCGATAGAATGTTGTGAACATAATGCTTGCCTTTGGTTAAATGCCAACAGGGAAAAAGCCTTCCCCAAAACAGTCCTTTCAGTTCAGATGACAGAACTTTAGTTGGGAGACATCCAATTTAGTTTTAGAGAAAACCTGAAAAGTATTAGTATGCACTGGGGTGCTTGAACAGTCAAAGGCTCCTTGTGCCCAAGGGAAATAAAAACTGCACTTGGGAAACCTGGATAAACAGAAGATGTGGCCGTGGGAACCTGATGCAGCTGGTCCACTTAGGCTCGACCTTTCAGGTGGTGGTGTTCAGTGAAGAGGTTGCAGCTGTCAGTATAATCGCAACAGAGGGCCATCCATGACTCCTTGTCAGCCACTTGGATTCGATCAGTACTTTTGTGACTCCAGTTACTAAAGCTTTGCAACATCAAACTACGTGCCTGACTCCTGGGAGAGGGGAGTTTCTCTCCCCTCGCCTATTTGAATGACCACCTAGAAATGGCGTCATGAAAGATCTCTCAATCTGAGAGAGATTTGAAGAGTATTTCTATCTCCCACAGGTTAGATCAAATTGAAATAGTGGGGGTGGGAGGCATTCCCTTTTGAGAGATGGTCAAGGGGATTATTAGTGTTTTATCAGAATACATAGTGTATTCCAGGCCATCAATAACTTGGGGTAACTGAAGTCTCCTGGACGATCACCATGTTGTGCAAAAACCTCTATGTTTCACTATTGGTACAGTTTGATTTTCAGATAATGGAAGAGAGACATCTGCAGTTTTCTAGTATTAAAACTAAAGAAAATGAAAAAGTACTTTTATTTTCATTCCAAAGAAGCTGTTGGGTATGGCTGACTTAAGTGCTTAATATGTACTAAGTATCATGCTCTACATGCATTGCCTTTTAAACCTCATAATTCTCTTAAATACATGTTGATTAAATCCTGTGTACTTCATAAATGAGAGCATCAATGTATACATGACTGTTAGAGTATACATGCAGCCTATATTTATCTGACCTCAAAGACTGCTCTAGCAACTTGATAATTCTGCCTTCACAACCTCTTCTGGACACTGTAGGATTACCCCACAAAATACAGGGCCAAATTGTCAAATAGGAAGCATACACACATATGTGTTAAATCCTAAGAGTCTGGCGAATCGGATTTTCTCTGTGACCTTATCTCGCTCGTCTCTGGATATTGAACTTGACTGCACAGCTGCTATACCAAATATTAAAAACCCACAGGAAGCACAGAGAAGCTTGCACCACAGAGGGCCTGACAGTGCCTTTGTCGGAAGGCCATAGCATTAAATCAGTGTAGCCGAAATGTACTTTCATCCTAAAGTGCTCCGATCTTAGAAGTTACCTGAAAGATGCAACACATTTATCTTCCAGACAAGAGATTCCTAGTGGGTTTGCTCCTTGATTTTCCTAATCTGCAGGATTTTTATCCACCAGGGGGCGCCAGAGCAACAACGACGGCACAGGGAATCCCAAGTAAAAAGAACTAATTTTCCCCGGAATAATGACTCAACCCTGGAGATGGGGCAATAGATGACCCCTAATGGCACAATTCATGATCAACCAAAGCTTTACGAGAGTCTATGGTGTTAGTTTTAATTTAAGGAAGGATAAAATAGTTTATACAGAGAATTCTGAAACTTTGTCTATTACAATATTCATCTGCCAAATGTGTCTGAGTCATTATCAAGAAATTATTTTTTTTGCCCACTACTTTACTTTTTCTAATGGAAATAATTCCTAGAAGAAAAGCCAAAAGACCTGTTAAAAAGGTCAGAGACAAATAGTAAAATTAGTTACTTAACAATAGAAATAGTGGCATTTGGGTAAAGAATTTTTTTTTTTTTGACTAGAAAATTCTTGGGATTCCATACAGTAAATATCAATCCTAAAACTATTGCTAAGAAATTTTAAGAAGGGAGAGTTCCCATTCCAAATATCTCATTGCAGCACTCAGAATAACAAAGAATTGTGTTTTCTCTTCCCATACTTGTTTGTGTGTGTGTGTGTCTGCACCATAAAAGTGTCATATATATTATACAATATATGGCATATATGCTTTTTAACAAATGACACATATTGTTTATATGTGTACTTTTTTACATTTTTTCACTTCAATATATGATGAACATCTTTCCACATGAGAACATAAATATCTACAGTCCCTGACTTAGGAGAGTTCAACTTAGAATTTGACTCTATGATGTTGTGAAAGCAATATGCATTCAGTAGGAACAATACTTGAAATTTAGAATTTTGATCATTTCTTGGTATGCAGTACGATATTCTCTTGCGATGCTGGGCGGTGGCAGCCACAGCTCCCTGCCGGCCACTGATCATCAGGGTGAATAGCTGACATGGGACCACGCTGTACCCATACATTTATTTTGTTTTCTGCTTTTAGTTCAGTATTCAGTACATTATAGGAAATATTCAACGTTGTTATAAAATTGGCTTTGTATCACATGATTTTGCCCAATTGGCTTATATTAA
>CM052896.1:77449993-77484998 GCA_028534135.1 Potos flavus
GCTCTTTCTCAAATAAATCTTAAAAAAAAAAAACCAAAAAACTGAAAGTGGCTTTCATTCTCAGGTATGATAGAATAACAGGAATAGACTTACTATCCTTCTGTAAACAACTAGGATATATATAGGAAATGAAAACTAAACCAAATACAGGAAATAACAGTTTTTAGGCACTGGAACACAGGCAAAGTAGGACAGCAATCTCGGACAGAAAGGAACCAAATGAGGTAAATCCTATTATTTTCCCTACTCTTTTGACTGTTCTCAGGCTGTGGGACAGGGAATAGGGCTATATATGGAGCTGTTTGATATCACCCCATTGAGGATATACAGTTCCAATTTCAGGGATGCCAAGGCAAGCACTGGAGAGGAGGGTGTGCAGAGAGGAAGATCTAGAGACTAGCAGGATTGGCAGGGAGTCTCTCAAGTCTTTGAATATGTGAGTAATAAAACACCAGGAAAACAGGGAAATAAATACTGAAAAGGGGGTAAGTCAAACAATTTCCAGAGATCATATAAAGCTTGAATAGTCCACTTTTGAAAGAACCATAGTGAACAGACCTAGTTATACATGGGAAATTGAGTAGAATCCTTAGAACAGGCTTGGCTCAGTACTGAAGCCAAATTAGTCCTAGTACAGATCGTTTAGAACCCACTAAAACTAAGTCTTAAAATTATCAGATTCCAAGTAACTATACTGCATCCCTGAAAAGTTTTATTCTATGTAAGGGTATAGGTATGGAGAGAGAGAGAAAGAGAGTGTGTGTGTGTATACACATTCCAAAATTGAAAAGCATAACATTCATGAGTCTGTTGTTTGTTAAAACCTATCTAGGGATAAAAAGGAAAAAAAGACAGGAAGAATAAGCCTATAACCAGAGCAAGTCTAGAGAAATAGATGCAGTGGGGATGCCATTAGGGACGCGTGCTGGAGACTGGAAGGTTGGAAAAGATGGAAGAGATACTTTTCATGTTTCTTTCCTTTATGTAACCACATTCTCCTACAAATTCTTTCACCTCTCCAGGCCTTTTTTTTTTTTTTTTTTTAGCAGTTGATTTCAGTATAGAATTTTCCACAACAATCTCCAAAACATCATGTCTTATCTCAGAGGCAACTGTATCAGCCAGCCAAATAAACTCAGTTATGAATCAAATTGTAGAAGCACACAGAAACAAACTTGTCAAATGACCATCTACAGGCCAGTATTTGCTTCTCCAGAAAATTAATGACAAGAAAATAAAAATTGAAGGCTCTGGAATAAAAGAAACTAGAGCTATAACTCAGAGTGGGTGGAAAATCAACTAAAAAGAATTGTGTGATAATTAGGGAAATGTGGGTATAGACTATTTATTAGGTGGTATTAAGAGATTTTAACTAAAAAATTTTTAAATGTGAAAATGGTATGATTTATACAACAATTGTCAACAATTTATTTCACCCATAAACCTGAAGGATACATCCTTCAGGTTTATGGGTGAAATAGCCTTGTATGTTGTAGTTGCTGAGAGAACTCAACCTTAAAGGGACAAGGGATAATCACATACAAAATTGTTAATAATTGTTAAATCTGGCTAGTGCGTACCAGGTTTATTATATATCTTTCTACTTTGTATATGCTGATAAACTTCACTAACATTATAGAGTGGGATGCTGGAATAACATACTTTCTAAAATTTAAATTTCACCTCATCTCTAACTTTTGTTGAAGTTGTTATTTAAAGGGGCCTTGTAGTTTAAACTCTCTTGGTGGCATCCCCATTAAAATTATCAAGTTTTCCCCACAAGTATTGTAAGCATACCCTATTGTTTTAGAAAAAAAATTTGCAAACTGCTGTTTGAGCCAGGTGAGACCAATTTCTATAACCAGCCATGCTGGCTTAGTAACTGTTTAGTAACTGGTAAAACTGTTTAAGTTTTACCCCTCGTTTGAACCACCTTGTTGAATCATTTGAAGCAAGCTGTGATGGGGGGATTCTACATGGTTCCTAATATACTTAGACTCTTTGCTTCCATTTGGCATGGAGACAAGTGCAGAGAGGTTGTGAAGGACCAGAAGGGAACTTTTAGAGGCTAGCATAGCATATGTTACTCCTGCCCACGTTCTAATCACCACAAATCAGTCTTATGGTCCCACCCAACTGCGAGGGAGGCTAGAAAATTTAATTTCCTGTGTGTTAGAATCAACTAAGAGATTTACTGAAGCCAAAATATTTTCTTTGCCACAATAGACATTTGGTTTAATAAATACTTTCATATGTTTATACTTACAAACAACCCATTTAGTTTAATTTAAGCTATCAAAAGATAAACTGTCATAACAGGAGTATGAATGGAAAGTTTAATTCATGAATTTGATTGGCAGTAAACGCTTTTGAGCCATATGCCAGAATTAATATCCACTATTCATCAAAGATGGATTGAGTGCCTAACATAAGGGATTCTGGTCAGAGATCCTGCAAGCCAGGATCTGTTACTCTATGAAGAAGAATAAGAAAGAATGTAGGTAATCACAAAAGATTATGTTCTGAGAACAGGTGGAGAGAATACCTCCTTTAGTGTTAGTGGGTTGACACACGTTCTGCAAAGAAAATATGGTCTCTAAATGGAACCAAACTAAAGAGAAAAGTGTTAGCCAAATAAAACTGAGGTTTGTTTTAATGTGTGCCTCAAGCTCCAGGCTAAGGGAATGGCACATGTAGAGATTTGGATGTCAACAGAGCATCTAGACATGTAAGGGCTCAATATATCCAGAGTCAAGAAAGAAGAAAAGAAATGATACAAGGTGAATGAAAGTAAACCCATCTGGTTAACTATTAGGCAACGGGGTTTGGATTTCAAGTTGATATCAATGAGGAGCAAACCTAATTCAGTTATAGATAATATTGGCTGCTTTGTAAAACAAATTTATTTCATAGAATTTCTAATTTTGTTGAAATATCAAAAGGGTGCTATAATTTAAAATCTTCTGTTAGCACTCAGTTAAACATCACATTTTCCTCACGAGTTAGATTTTATTTTCTTAGGGAAAATATAGATAGAATAGAAAGTTTACCTGTTTCCAACAAGTTTATAAAGATTAGGACTCTATTCTTAAAGGGCAATGCGATACAGCATATAAGGGAAAGTGATTCTATAAAAGTCAATTTCTCTTCTCTGAAACAAGTAAATTCTAAACTTTTACTAGTATTTTTCAAACTTTTCTGTTAAGAATTTGCAAGTAATGTAGTACAAGGGAAATACAATTGTATACCAAGTAGGTTTTTGTAAGTCAGATAACGTAGGTAGTGATTTTCTTTATTTCTTTCTATTTTTTTTAAGATTATTTACTTATTTATTTATTTGACAAAGAGAGAGAGAGAGAGAGAGAGATCACAAGTAGGCAGAGAGGCAGATGAAGAGAGAGCGGGAAGCAGGCTCCCTGCTGAGCAGAGAGACATGCGGGGCTTGATCCCAGGACTCCGAGATCATGACCTGAGCCGATGGCAGAGGCTTTAACCCACTGAACCACCCAGGTGCCCCTGTTTTTCTATTAGATTAAGAAATTCTATTTTATGAGCCCTTTGGATTTTTAACATGTCCTTATAATATGGCATATTTACATTTACTTTTCCTGTATTTTCTTACATGCGAAGAAATGTCATGCACACATACACATGCACATATATATAGCAACATATATTTGGGCTTTTTTATTTCATATTTTTAAATGATCTATTAGAATGTATTAAATGTGCTTTAGGTTGTCACTATTACTGCTTGATAGATATGAATAGATAATTTGAGATTTATAAATAGGGATAATATTTAATATAACTAGAAAGTAGAAAATAGCATTTATAATATGCAATAAAATGTTTAATTTGAACTTACTTGAATATATGATCATTACTGCTTATTCTCAAGCATAAGCAGTCTTAAATACACAGAAAAAATTTCCAAAGTTTAGTATCATCTTGCAGTAGAGGCATAAGTAGGTTATCTTTTGAATGATACTGAATATTTCATTCTAATAAAGCTTTCAAGACATTTGAGAAAAAGATGTAAGTGCTAAAATATGCAAATATCAATTTATATTGTGTTCTTATTTGCAGCTTCTGATAACTTTTAGAAAGTATGTTTCAGGGCACCTGGTGGCTCAGTCGGTTAAGCATCTAACTCTTGACTTCAGCTCAGGTCCATGGTCTGAGTCGTGAGATAGAGCCCCACATTGGGCTTTGTGCTTGGTGTGGAGCCTGCTTGGGATTCTCTCTCTCTCTCCCTCTGCCCCTCCCTTCCCTTAAAGAGATGTTTCATAAAAAGCATGATAATTATGAAAAACAGAATAGCTAAAATTAAACTTGTTTATATCTTGTAAGACATATATAATTATTGATTGTAGTATGTGCATATAATATGCACAGTATATATGCATACACAAACATATATTTTTACCAAAGGGCAAACTATATTGTTTTGTAACCAATTTCTTTAAACCTCTAGTGGCATATCACAAAAATATTTTCAAGATAAATATTAATCTACAACTTCATTTTGCTGACAGTATAGGATTCTCTTATGATGACTAATACCATTACCTATATTTAGATAATAACCAAGTGGTCATCCTCACTCTCTTCCCCCACTACCTCTTTTCCAAAAGTAACACAGGTACATGTTCAAAAATGTGTTTTAACTAGTTTTCCATTGCCTACTAAATAAAATTCAGACGTAAGATCTTGCCATTAAATAATAAAAAGACCAACTGATGTATGTTCATATTATAACTCCATTTCACTTTACTGTGTGCTTAGTATGTGCTGGGATGAAGAACTTTGTGTGCTTTATTTTAAATAAGTAAATTGGAATTTTAGATATGTGATTAGAGCAAGAATACTTGTTGCAGATCTTTGAGGCCATTCTGAAATAAGAACCATTTCACATCCACATGCATGCTAAATATTGTACACATGATGCACACTGAGTTCAGATCTCATTATGCAGTTCCTCAGCATTTCAAGGAATCACTGGCAATGTGTTTTCATCAGTGGGATTTATAGAGTATTCTCTATACTGCTCAAACCCATTTTTGTGATCCATAGAACCTACTTGGATGCTCACTTATTACTTGCTCTTGATTAATGAACTCCTAACCTTAACATCTGAAAATGGTTAAAATGATATAAAATATACATCCTATGTAGGCTCTGTTCCTGTCCAATGTATGCTGGAATGCTTAGATTTTGTAATGATTTTTATTTATTTATTTATTTATTTTTAAAAATTTTTAATTAACACATAATGTATTATTTGCCCCAGGGTACATGTCTGTGGATCCTCAGGCTTACACATTTCACAGCACTTACCATAGCACATACCCTCCTCAATGTCCAAACCCAGCCACCCTGTCCCTACCTGCCCCTACCCCCCAGCCACCCTCGGTTTGTTTCATGAGTAGAGAAGTCTCTTATGGTTTGTCTCCTTCCTGATCCCCTCTTGTTTCATTTCCCTCTCCCACCCCCCACAACCTCCCACCCTGCCTCTCGAATTCTTCATATCAGAGAGATCATATGATAATTGTCTTTCTCTGATTGACTTACTTCGCTTAGCATAATACCCTCCAGTTCCATCCACGTCGTTGCAAATGGTAAGATTTCATTTCTCTTGTGGAATGCTTAGATTTTATGTAATTTTGCCTTGGCACATGTGGTAAAAGCTGGCTTGGCCTAATTCTAAGACATAGACAAAATTCAAGTTCTTCAAATACTTTCTGTGACTTTCACATGAGAACACATAAAAAAAAAGTAAAGAAAAATTTAATTTCTAGTAATGTGATTTACTTGATCACATTGGAAATTGGTTTCTCTCCTAACCTAAATATTTCCTGTCCTCATGAGTGTGCTTCTGCCAATTCCATTCTCTGCTACAATTAGCGTTCCATGTGCTAGGGCAATGAGAGTGGCATTTCAAACTCTCCCTTGGGAAGATACATCATTTCTTGTTTGGAATCTGAGTTGAAATCAGATTGCTTGTTTTGTCGTGCCATCTCCTTTCTTGGCATTAAACTTCCCTTTGGCAATAACATATCAAGGTGTAAGTTTTAACCACTTCCTGTCCAATTTAATGAAAATTAAAGTCAAAACCCCTGTTTTGCAGATAAATAAACTGATATTCACAACAATCAAATAACTTTTTCCCCTAAGGAAAAACAGCAAGGAAATGATAGATTATAACCCAGGAATTCTATTTGAAGTCCAGTTCTTTTTCTGCTACCAAAAAATATGACCCCATCCAGCATCCACTTTTCATTATTGAACACTGGGGACAAAACAGATCCTCCTTCTTAAAGACTTAATGTCAACTGAATTTCAGGGATTAATGTTTCTCTTATTCAGAGGAAATTAAAGAGGTCCTTGGCTTCAGGCTCAGTGATTTCTTCGGATTTGCTTTCAAATATGATTTTCACATTCGTAGTTAGGCTAAGGCCTCATTTCTTAGGAACAAACCCCTGAGCCTTATCCTAGTTCTAGTAATAAAACTAGAACACTTAGGTTTATTAATTACCTTTTACATTTAATACATGATGCTAAGAGAAATGTTATACAATTAATTATGATACATGATAAGATCTAAAATGAAGAAATATAAAAATGTTACTGATTTCAAATACATTAATGGTATCATACTCTCTAGGTCCCCAAATTCCTTAATTCTTAACTGTTTTCTGCTCTTATTATTCATGCGTTCACTGAATGAACATTAATGGGGTACTTGGAATTCTGACATTGAAAGCCAGACCCTACTCGAAGGAAATGAAAGGGGTCTCAATACTGATATCCTTCAGACATCCTTGTTCTTCCTACTCATCAAAAATGCCAGCCCTAATCATGAGGCTTCCTCATTTTTACCTTTCCTGCCTTATATTTTCTGGGACATAAGTGATTTTGGGGGGCTCCTCTGGAATGGTATATTCTGCAATTCTGAAGCTTTGTCCCATTGCTAAAGGAGCTTTGTTTTTTTTAAGAGACAGACTAACCTGTATGTCTAACCTATATGAATTTGGTTTTTTGGCATATGATCAATTACATGACTATATTATACTAATATACTAGTATCTTTCAACCCAGTTCAAACAGCAGAGGTCAAATGGTTAAGGGTCTGACTCTTGATTTCAGCTCAGGTCATGATCTCAAGATTGTGAGGTGGATCTTCCTTAAGATTTGTTCTCTTTTTCGAACGGGAACCCTCTTACACTGTTGGTGGGAATGCAACTGGTACAGCCACTCTGGAAAATGGTTCGGAGGCTCCTCAAGAGTTTAAAATAGAGCTACCCTATGACCCAGCAATTGTACTACTAGGTATTTACCTCAAAGGTACAGATGTAGTGACACAAAGGGGCACTTACACCCCAATGTTCATAGGAGCACTGTCCACAATAGCCAAACTGTGTAAAGAGCCCAGGTGTCTATCGACAGATGAATGGATAAAGATGTGTATATGTATGTATATATATATCTGTATATATATACATATGTATACACACACAATGGAATAGTACTCAGTCATCACAAAGGATGAATACTTATCATTTACATGGATGTGGTTGGAACTGGAGGGTATTAGGCTGAGTGAAATAAGTCAGAGAAAGATAATTATCTCATACGGTTTCACTCATATGTGGAATATAAAAGGGCAGAGGACCATTGGGGAAGGGAGGGAAAATTGAGAAGTCATCAGAGGGAGAAAAACCATGAGATACTCTTAAATATAGGAAACAAATTGAGGGTTGCTGGAGGGGAGAGGGGTAGGGTGTGATGAGCATTAAGGAAGGCACGTGATGTGATGAATACTGGATGTTATATGCAACAGATAAGAGGGAATACTACATCTGAAACTAATGATGTACTATAGACAGGCTAATTGAGTTAAAAAAAAATGCTCTCTCTCCCTCTGTTCCCCTCTCCTTAAAGGATACATACAAAGTTCCAATTTTGTGCTAAGATGTTTGTGGATTGCCCCCAAATCTCGAGGTGATTAATTAACCTCTCTGATTAAGTTATTTAAAATATTTTAGATTGGGGCGCCTGGGTAGCTCAGTGGGTTAAAGCCTCTGCCTTCGGCTCAGGTCATGATCCCAGGGTCCTGGGATCGAGCCCTGCATCGGGCTCTCTGCTCAGCTCAGGAGCCTGCTTCCCCCTCTCTCTCTGCCTGCCTCTCTGCCTACTTGTGTGATCTCTCTCTCTCTGTCAAATAAATAAATAAAAATCTTTAAAAAAAAAATTTTAGACTGATGAAACCATAAAGATAATAAGCCATTAAAATTAGGACATGGTATGAGTCTAATACCTATTCAATCACATACATTCCACCAGCTTTGTTAAAAAGGAATCTTAGAACTTTCTCTATCCATGATCTTCGTGTGTATAAGGAAAACAAAGAAAAAAAAATTACATTTAGAATATATCAGTGACCTTATTTCCATTCCTGGATTTTCTGCTGGTTCTTTGTGTCATCTCTTAGCTTCTTCCATCTGAAATGACAGTAACCACTTCCTACATCATAAACGGGATTAATGAGACGTCTAAGAAATATTTTAACTATTTAGAAAATGTGCCAGAACATTCTGCATTCTTGACCTTGACCTTTGCCTGGCACCCTTGAATCCCTTTGTATCCTACTTGGGAATTAACATCTAATAAAAGATGACCGGGAAAAAAGTGCCAGGAAAAGGTACTTTCTGTAAAAACATCTTTAAAAAGTGTCCTTTCTTATGGAATCGTTGAAAGACTCCTTTAATGAAAGTATCAAGTTTTTGACAAAATGCTTAAGATAAAGCTATGAGAATATCTTAACATGTTTAAATTTTATTTGAAATATTGTTATTGACATTGATAAGCTCAAAGTTTTAAATACAGCTGTTTTTATCCTTTGAGTATTATACAAAATCATTTAAAAGGAGAAAATATCTTAAGGCTTGAAAGAGTGAATGAATAAAGAATAATGAGATAGATTGAAAAATAGTGTCTAAGAGCTGGTAGAAGAGTGGTGATTGTTAAAGTAACCAGTCCAAATGACTCACCATGATGAGGTTGTGCTCTGAGGATAAAAAGAGAGCTATATGGACTGTGAAAATGCCCTTTATGCTTCGAAGCGCAGACAGCTCTCCTGTAGATCTTGTTATAGACATGGCATTTTACACCTCAAAATTGATTGCCAACCATTGGTTACATGTGAATATTGAGGAATTACAGCTTACTTAGCAGAGATCACAGCCACTAAGGGCTCCAGTGAAGGGATTGAAACCTCAGCAGTGGTTGTAGATATTCTTCAGCCTTTGAAATGAAAAGGTCCTAGAGGAATGAGCTGAAGTTCTACAGATCCAAAGGGATCAAATGAAATAAATGAAAATATACTTTTATACACCTGTTGAATTCCTGGGATATTCGGGATGTGTTTGTAGTTTTCTTTTCTTTCTTTTTTTTACTTATAATGTTACTAGTGGAAGATTGTTGTAGAATTGTGGAGAAAACTTTATCAATGTAAGTAACCATTGTGCATAATTGATATATAAAAAGAAATGACCAAATAAAAACTTATGTATTGGATATTTAATGAGCAGAATGACAGATTTAGTATTCATTTATTTGGGAAACATTTATGCAGCTCTATGTGTCATACATTGAGCTACGTCTGTGAGAGTCCTCAATGAGTTCATAGTTTTAGAGGAAAAGGCTAGTAACTATAAGACCATGCAATAATTATCATAACAGTTGTATGTAATTAGTGTTACAGAAGAGAGAAAAGTTACCAAAGGACTTCAGGAACTAGGCAAAAACTTTAAGACTACTGCAAAGCTTGGTATTTTTAGATTGTAAGGTACAGGGAACCCAGGGAAGAGATTAGAGAGGCAGAATGAACTATCTTGATTACTCTTGCATGCTTTTCCTGCCAGGTAATTGGGAGCCATTAAATGATCAGATGGACATTTTAGAGTGATCCTAAATTCAGAATTAAGGCAAGAAACTTGTATTACTTTGCTAATGCTGCTATAATATATTATTAGTAATACATATGCTATAATAAATTACTGAATTCAGTGGATTAAAACAACATAAATGTATTTTCTAATAGTTCTGTAGGCCAGAAATCCAATAATCTGTTTCACTGGCACAAAGTCAAGGTGTAGCCTCCTTCTGCGATCTCTGTGGGGAGACTTCATTTCCTTGTTTCTTTCAGCTTCTAGGGACTACCTATATTTCTTGGCTTGTGTCCCCTTCCTCCATCTTCAAAGTACATAACTCCTGTCACTGCCCCTATCACATTCTCCTGTTCTCTGTTAAATCTCCCACTGCCATCATCTTAAATGAACACCGTGATTAAATTTATGGTATACCCAGATATTCTAGGATTACTTCCTAGTGTCAAAATCTTTCATTTATGTCTGCAAAATCCATTTTGCATATTAGGTAACACCCACAGGGTCCAGGGATTAGGACTTGAATATCTTTTGAGACCATTAAAGCCTACTACAGAGCCTATGTTCAATTATAAGGAACCTCTTTCACATATCTTACCATGCACACAAACACACACATATACACACACACTCTGTCTCTCTTTCTCTTTCTCCAAAAAACATGCAGTAAAAACCAAACTAATCAAAACCCACCAGTACACGTACCTGTGCTAAGTCAATGGCTATGGTGGATTTGTTAAGTGGTTGTACAGAGTATGGAAAACAGAAAATTAGATTTGAAATCTAGGTTTATGGCTTGTATAATAATATGCATGATAGCATACTTAACCAAAATGAGGAATTTCACTTATAAGTGGATCCAGATGTGTTTATAAAAAAATCTATGGTGTCGGTAGTCAAATTCTGTTCTACAGATCTCTAGCCATTTCTTATAAAACCAGTTCCCACAAAAGTGTGTACATTGAATGATCACTCCTACCATGACCATTCTCCTCCATACTAGTAATGATAGAAGAAATACTTCTTCCTGCTCTGTCTGTATGGAATACATTTCTGTGTTGTGGAAAGGGTAATGATTAGTTTCAGATCAGTGCATTTCAAATATGTGAATTTTCTCAATGTTAGTACGAACTTTGAGCCGTAAAATACTTAAGGATTTTTACTGTGATATTTTAATTACTGTTCTAAATTGTTATGTGCTGCTGCTTCATATTTTTTGAAAGACCAAGGCACAAGATGAATTACTGCCATTTCAAACACAAATCTAATCATTCCACTGCAGAAAACTAATACCAAATATAATGTATACTTTCTTGAATTCAGTCCTCCACAAACATGACTTTGATTCATATTTTAGACTGGTAAAATATCAGAGTTAAGCATAAGTTTATAAATAATTAGATATTAGAGTTTTAGTTCTTTCAAAAGTAATGACTTCAAAGGAGAAACAATATTAGATGTAGTATAATTTCTAAAGATAGAAACCAAATATTTCCTCCTATGTATAGTTTAATACATATTATGGTTTAATATGAATCATTTATAGATAATTGTTTTTTGTCTTCATAATTTGAGATTCATTTAAATCTTAGATTTTTTATAGAAAATGATCTAAGAAGGAAATTAATCTTCATAATCTCAAATTTCAAATACACTGAAAAACACATTCAAATGCAGAATATAGAAATACTCCATTTTTATTTGCCCCTCAAAATATCCCTATTTCCTACCTATGTGATAGTACTCAACTAAATCAAGAAGATATATGCACCCCTATATTTATTGCAGCGTTATTTACAACAGCCAAAATATGGAAGCAGCCCAAGTGTCAGCTGATAGATGAATGGACAAAGAAGAGGTGGTGTATATATATACAACAGAATATTACTCAGCCATAAAAAGAATAAAATACTGCTAATGTCAACAGTATGGATGGATCTAGAGAGTATAATGCTAAGTGAAATAAGCCAGTCAGATAAAACAAGTACCATATGATTTCACTACTCATGTGGAAAAAATAAATGAACAAAGAAAAACAATAAACCAAAAAACAAATAGCTATAGAGAGAAAACAAATGGTTACCAGAGGGAAGGTGGGTGTGGGGATGGGTGAAATAAGTGATAAGGATTAAGAGTTCACTTATGATGGGCACTGAGTAATACGGAATTGTATAATATTATACACCTGAAACTAATAGAACTCTGTATGTTAATTATACTGGAATTAAAAAAAAAAGCTACTAGAAATAGAATGACAAACATACCACTACTTTTTTGGGCAGATATCTTTTAAACTGTAATTTTGCCTCCTCAATAGTTTTATCTGTCAACGGGATGATTGTTGGAATGTATTAGCTCCTATGAGCTTGACTATTTTAGATACCTCAGTCAAATTATGCTGTACCTGTCCTGCATTTGGTTTATTTCACTTAGAATGGATGAAACTGGAGGATATGCTCCTATCACATATGTCCTTGTTCCCATATTTTTGAAACTGAATGATGGTCTATTGTATGTACATACAACATTTTTATCCATTTATCCATCTATGGACATTTAGGTTGTTTCTACATTGACTACTTTTAATAAAACCGAATGAACATGGAAATGTAGGTATCTTTTTAGGATGGTAATTTCTGTTCTTTTCGATACTCAGAAGTTGGATTTCTGAATCCTATGGTACTTAAATTTTCAATTTTTTGAGGAACCTCCGTACTGTTTTTCTTAGTGGCTGCACCAGTTTACATTCCCACCAATAGTGTGCAAGGATTTCTTTTCCTCACACCCTCCCCAACACTAGTTAACTCTTGTATTTTGATGATAGCCATTATCACACATGTGAGATGATAGCTCATTGTGGTTTTTGTTTGCATATCCATGACGGTTGGTGATGCTGAGCATCTGTTCATGGTTGGTTTTTTTTTTTTTTTTTTTTTTTTTTGGACAATGTGCATGTCTTTGGAGAGCTGTCTATTTAACTCCTATGCCAATTTTTAATCAAGTTTTTTTTCCCCAATTGTAGAAGTTACATATGTTTTGAATATTAACCCCTTATCAAAAATATGGTTTGCAAGTATTTTCTCAGACTCTATAGGTTGCCTTTTTCCTCTGTTAAATGTCTCCTTTGGTGTGCATGAGCTTTTTAGTTTGATGCAGTCCTACTTGTCCATTTTTGCTCTTGTTGCCTCTGCTTTGGTGTATTATTGAATAAATCATAAGGGAAAATCATCATTAAATTGCCTCTGGTATCTCACAGTTTGGGCTATTACATTTAAGTCTTTAATCCATCTTGAGTTGATTTTTGTGTATAGCATGAGATTAAGGTTGATTATCTTGCAAGTGACCATCTAGTTTTCCCATTTCTTGAAGAAATTATCCTCTTAATTTTAAATTCTTGATACCTTGCTAAAAATCAGTTGACAATATTTATATGGGTTTATTTCTTGACTCTATTCTGTTCCATTCATGTATGTCTTATACTACTACCACAGTGTTTTAATTACTGTAGTTAGGTAATTTATTCTGATATGGTATCTCTAGCTATTTTATTCTTTATCAAAACTGATCCATCATGGTCGTTTGTGGTGTGATAGAAATTTTGGATTTTTTTTTCTGTAAAAAATGTCATTCAGATTTTGACAGGGATTGTTCTGAATCTGTAGTTTGAAGTGGTAGTATGGACATTTTAATATTAGTATGTCTTCTAATTCATAAATAAGGGATTTCTTTCATAAATGTATTATACTTTTGAGAGTTCAAGTTTTTCACCTCTTTAAGCTTATTTGTATTTTATAGCTTATGCTGCTATTATAAATGGGATTATTTTCTTAATTTCTTATTCAGATGGTCCATTGTATATAAAAAATGATTTTTTAAGTTATTATCCTACAACTTCGAGTTTATTTTGACATTTTTTAAGAGAATGTTTGCTTTTTTTTTTTTACATATAAGATCATGTCATGTGCAAACAGAGATAATTTGACGTTTTTCTTTTTTGGATGCCATTTTATATCTTGCCTAATTGCTCTGACTAGAAGTTGCAGTACTCTGTTGAATGAGTGGATTTTCTTGCCTTGTTCCTGATCATAGAGGAAAAGTTTTAGCTTTTAACCATTGATTATGTTAACTGTGGGCTTATCATATGTCACTTTGTATTCCTAGTTTGTTGAGAGTTTTACCCTGAAAGTGTATTGAATTTTGTGAAATGCTTTTTTTTCATCTATTGTGGTGATCAAGTAATTTTTACCCTTCATTCTATTAATGTGGCACATCACATTGATTTTTTTGTATGCAGAACCATTCTCACATCCCAAGGATAAATCACAATGTAGTCATGCTGTATGATTTTTTAAAATATGCTATTTGATTCAGCTATCTAGAATTAGGTTGAGATTTTTTGGATTGATGTTCGTTAGGGATATTGGTCTGTACTTTGCTTGTAATGTCTTTGCCTGGCTTTGATTTCAGGCTAATGTTGTCCTCATAAAATTAGTTTGGAAGTATTCCCTCTTCGAATTTTGGGAAGTTCTAAGAGAACGGACCTGAATTCTTCCCACATTTTCTGTGGTATTCAACAGTGAGCCATCTGGTTCTGGGCTTTGTTGGGATGTTTTTGATTATTGAATCAAACTAATTGGTTACAGGTCTGTTCAGATTTTCTATTTCTCCATGCTTCAGTTTTGGCAATTGGTATATTTCTAGGAACTTATTTTTCTAGATTATCCAGTTTGTCAGAATGTAAGTATTTATAGTAGTCTCTTATGATTTTTTTTTTCTGTCTTTTCAGTTATAATGTCTCCTCTTTATTTCTGATTTTGTGCCTTTTTCTTTTAATCTGACTATGGATTAGTAATAGTTTTCAGAAAAGTTTTAGATTCATTGATTTTTTTTTTATTATTTTCAAAATTTCACTTATTTTTGCTGTATTCCCTTTTTGCAATCTTTGGCCATAATTTGGTCTTCTGTTGCTAGTTCTTTGCAGAGTAAAATTAGGTGTTTCAAGAGTTTTTTTTTTTTTTTTAAAGTACTGCTGTATCCCATATGTTTTGGTATGGTATGTATTTGGTTGTTTTCTTTTGTCTGATATTTATTGCTCTTTTAATTCAATCCTTGTCCTAGTGTTTGTTTAAAAATACGTGGAAATTAACAATTTTACTATTGCTACTAATTTCTAGTTTTATTCCATTGTGATCAGAAAAGGTACTAGGTATGATTATAGACTTTTTAAATTTGTTAAAACTTGTTTTGCAACCTAACATATAACTTGTTTGGGTAATGTTTCCTGTGAGCTTGAGAGAAAGACGTATTCTGTTGTTGGGTGGAGTGCTCTGAATATCTCTTGGGTCCAATTGATCTGCAGTATTGTTCAGATTCTGTTTCCTTACTGACTTTTCTGTCTGAGTGCTCTGTTATTGAAAGTGAGATTTTGAAATCTATTATTTTTCTCTCTTCTTTCTTCAGTTTTGCCAGTATTTGCTTTATATATTATGTTTTTAGAGATTTATATAACTACATTTGTAATGTTGTAATATAGCATAATCACATATATTTACATATATTTATAATTCTTATATCTTCCAGGTGAATTGGCCCTTTGATCATTATATAATATCCTTCTTTGTCTCTTGTGATAGTTTTTGACTTCAAGTCTATCTTCTCTGATAAAATTCAGCTATATCTCCTTTCTTTTGGTTAGCATTCCCATGGAATATCTTTTTTTCCTTCCCTTCACTTGCTGCCTATGTGTGTCCCTAAATCTGAACTAAGTCTCTTGTAGACACAATGTAGCTGGATCTTTTTTTTTTAATCCCATTTAGTCACTGTGTCTTGGGGGGAGATTAACCTATTTCATTTAAAGTAATTATTGATGGGAAGAATTCACTCTTGCCATATTGTTAATTGTCTCCTGTCTGCCTTGTAGTTCTTCTGTTTCTTCTTGATGGCTTTCTTCATATTTCATTGATTTTCTTTTTTTTTCGTATCAATATGCTTTTTTTTTTTTTTCAGTATATGTGCTGCCGAAGCGAGCACTGTATCATATGCTTTATTTGCTCTTTTTCTTTTATGTATTTTCTATATGTATTTTCTTTAAGGTTAGCAAGGTTTTCATAAAATATAGTTACAGTTAAAAATACACTATTATAACAACTTCGATAATGTATTTTACACTATTACAATAACTATAATAATTACAATAACATATTACAATAACTACACTTTTACTTATTGCCCCACTTCATCTCCCACTTCATGTTTCTGATGTCACAATTTATCTTTCTATATTTATCCATTAAAATACTTTTATAATTATTTTAATATTTGTCTTTTAACTTTTTAGTAGAATTAAAAGTGATTTACCCTTCAACATTATGGTATTTCAGTATTCTGTATTTGTGTATTTACTTTTAACAGCAAGTTTCCTATATGTTTTCATAGTGTTCTTCAGTCTCTTGAAAACAATTTCAATGTTTTCTTTAGCAATTTTTGTAAATCAAGTCTAGTGGCATTGAACTACTTAAGGTGTTATTTGTCTGAAAAAGATTTTCTCTATTTTTGAAGGATAGGTTTGCTCGGAATAGTATTCATGGTTGGCAGGTTTGTGTTTTGTTTTTCTTTTAGCCCTTTGAGTACATCAACCTTCAAAGATTCTGCTGAAAAATCTGCTTATGGGAGTTCTCTTGCTGCTTTTAGAATTCTCTGTGCCTTTGACATTTAATAATTTAATTATCATGGCTTGGTGTAAATTTCTTTGAATTCATCTTGTTTAACATCCATGTGGCTCCTGGATATGATTGTCCTTTTCCTTCCTCAGATCTGGGAAGTTTTTTGGCCATTTTTATTTTTTAGAAAGCTTTTCTTTATTTTAGAGAACGTGATCTGGGGCAGGAATAGAGGGAGAGGGAGGGAGAGAGAGAATCTCAGGCAGACCTTGTACGGAGTGTGGAGCCCAGTGTTGGGCTTGATCTCATGACCCTGAGACCATGACCTGAGTCAAAACCAAGAGCTGGATGCTTAACTGACTGAGCCACTCAAGTGCCTCTGGCCATTTTTATTTTAAATAATTTTTTGCCCCCCTTTTTCCTCCTCCTGGGACTCCTATTATGTGTATATGGTCCACTTGATGGTGTCACATAACTTTCTTAAGCTTTCCTTACTCATTTTCATTTTTTTTTTCTTTTTTGTTCCTGTGACAGGATAATTTTCATTGACTTATCCTCAAGTTGACCGATCCTAGCTTCTGACTGATCTAGTCTGTTTTTGAATATCTCTAGTGAATTTCTCAGTTCTGTGTTGTATTCAGTTTTTGACCTTCTGTTTGGTACATTTTAATATTTTCTGTTTCTGTTAAAATTCTCACATTATTCATGCATTGTTCTCCTGACATCAATGAGCATCTTTATAAGTTATTTTTCTCTGTCAGGTGAAACATATATCTATATTCATTAATGTTGGCTTCTGGAGACTTGTTCCTTTATTTGGGACACATTTTTCTGTGTTTTCATATTTTTTGACTTTTTATGTTGGTATTTGAACATTAGAAAAAACAACTTCCTCTCCTAATGTTCATAAATGTTTTGGTCCATAAGATCATCCATCAGCCAATAAGATATTCAGAGGGCTTCTCAAGCTTTTGTGCTAATGCAAACCATTGCCTTTATTCTTAATAGCAGCCAGGAGTCCTGGGATTGCTAGATTCCAGTGCTTAGAGTTAGGCAAGATAGAAGCCATTGGCTTGGGGAGCCCCTGGGAAAGTAGGAATATTGAATGTATGGTCCAATTCTTTCCCTTGTCAGAGAGAAACTGAGCTGTGATCTGGAATTTTTTACTTACTGACTGCACTGAGTGGGTGAAGAGGGCTGTGGTGACTGTTTGCATGGTAGTTCAAACTGCCATCTTTGTTCAGTCATTTCTAGAGTGCGTTGGGGCCTATAAGCATAAAAAGATAGGAAATACAGAAGCAATTCCTTTGGGCATGCCTGGAGAAATTGGAACATTGGACCTGCCGTCCAACTCTTTTCATCCCCAGGGAGAACCTTGAAGCCAGGGCTTTCCTCCTGATTCTATGATACTGTGCTGGGGGTATGGATTATGGAGAGAGGGTGTCTTGAGTTATCCTAGCTTTGATATGGCTGGTTTCATGGTTGCTCAGGATTCAGGGGCCTGTCAATTAGGTTAATTTCTTACAAAGGAAATTTACTTGTGTATTGTTGTTGAATTAGTGTGCCTATATGGAGGAAGAGTCTAGGGCTTCCTATTCTCCATCTTTCTGATGGACATGCTCCTAAAGCTACAACTAGTTGTGAACAGATATAATCAATTATCAAAGGTCCTAATAACTTGTGCAGATTTGGGAGTAGCTCTTAAATCTGTGTAATTTCTCATAAATAAGACTTGAGTGGCATCATGATTATATTTCTACTTCTGCAGATGAACAAAAAGTGGTAATAGAACTGCAGTGTAGAGTACACAGGAACAGGGTATTCCTTGTGGGCTTGGGAGGATAAAATGCATGCATTTTAGACATTGATTTTGGAAGCCCAGAGATACTTCTATGTTTTTTTTTTTTTTCTCAGATTTAACTTAGAAGTAAAAATCAGCTAAATAGAATGTTCATGGTAAGCATTAATGAATAATGATTCATTAGTTCAATGATTCAAATGCTTTCCCTTAGTTAGAAATTCTAGATTATAAGTTCAATGAGGACAAAATTTATCTTTAGATTCATTATTATCAGACATACATGTACCCTTACATCTGGTGGGTGTTCATTTGCTGTTTCAATGAATGAATAAATGAAAAAAAGATTTTTGTAATGAAATTCTATTCAAAAAATACTGAAGAATATGGTTAAAAAAACTTCTTGCTAAACAGCACCTTGTAGAACCACGTCCAGTAAATACACACATCAGTATTGTTTATAGGATTAGTAATCCATATTCTTCTGAAGGAAAACTAAAAATTAATGTCTGTTGTAACATTTTCCTTGCCACAGATGTAGAGAAAAAAGAACAATGCTTAAATGATACCCTTATGACATAGTTTCACTTCCTTTAAATATAAGGTAATAACATGAAGCTATTTCTAATTTATTGATATAATACCAGAAAACAATTTAGCTTTCAGTGCATTAATGGACTTAATTATACTAGCTTTTTCATAGTATATTCTAAGTTGAAAAGAAAATACATGTGTGCAGATATGTTTCAAAACGAGTGGGAATAGCATCTGGTAAGACTGGAATTCAGTTTATATTGCATACGTTGGTTATGTGTAAATGACAAACAAGCTCCTGGAACTGGGAGCTAAAGAAAGCTAAACAAATTTTATAACTACTCTCAACTATTCAAATATGGTATAACAAACTCAAAGCACTAATTTTAATAAAAGCAGTATTTCTTCCAAATCATTTAGATATGAGAACAAGTGGTATGTTTTTAAATGAAAAGTATAATGTCCTTCTGAAAACTTTGAGAAAATTATAAATAATATATATTAAAAACACAAAGATATTACTTTCGGATATCATCTCTGGCTTTGATAGAATTGCTAGTATTTGACTAGTACTCTTACTGAGAACAACCGGAAAAGCTGGATGAAATACCAGAAATAACTGCTTCAGGGCATCAAAGATTGGCTGAGGTAGGCACAACTTCATGGAAAGAGGGGAACTTGTGAAAGCTGAGCTAATATTCTCAACTGTCACTTTCCACTTTGTGGTATTTTATGGGGGCAGGAATCTGCTGGTTCTTGGAACTGGCCAAAAGAACCACTGCTAAGGAAGAGAGAAAACAGTAGAGCTACAATTTCAAGAAACTCGGGAGACAAAAATGGGAGTTGGTATATAACAGAGTATTGACAGGAATTAAGAGTCCATGATTCCAGAAAGAAGGGAGAGAATGAGAAATGAGCATGAAACACAATTTTTCTTCAAAGCATTTTCTGAATCCATAAGCAGCATAAGATAAAAGTGTAAGCCATGCAAAAGGGGGCTGAAAAGTAGAGTAAAACTTTCTACACTGTTTTGTTACTGTACCGACAAAAGTTTGAGTTTAGGAAATCAAAGGCTCTATGATATACTCCAAGCTCTAGGTTTGTTTCCCTGGAGGAGTAGAAGCAAACAAAGACACATGGAGCCTTACAAAGACTGAAACCCATTATTAAGCAGCTCATTATTGATTAGATTAAGGTGATCTTTGATTTTTATAGCCTACTAGAGGATTGGTGAACCTATTCAGGAACACGGTAATATTATTCATAAGCCTTACAATGTTTTGTTTTTTATTTTATTTAATTTTTTAAAGATTTTATTTATTTGACAGAGAGATCACAAGTAGGCAGAGAGGCAGGCAGAGAGGGGAAGCAGGCTCCCTGCTGAGCAGAGAGCCCAATGCGAGGCTTGATCCCAGGACCCTGAGACCATGACCCGAGCTGAATGCAGAGGCTTTAACCCCCTGAGCCACCCAGGCACCCCCTTACAATGTTTTATATACAATTTCTAGTATTTAAACAAAAACACAAAATACTAGATGACAAATCACCCCCAAACTCTGTAACATACCACAATTACTTACCTATTGTTCGTCTACCTGTGGTTTAATTGGGGGCAAAGTTGTTTCAGTTTGATGTTTGGATAGAACAACTCTACATTACATGTGTTTATTCTAGAGCTCATGGTGAAGTAGTATTATCTACCCAAAGGAATTTTTCTCAAGACAGAGGTGGATACCAGAGGATCAAGCAGAGACCCACGATGCCCATAAAAGTCTAAATTTGTAATACTAGAGACTGTCACTTCCATTGAGACCGTATTGGCTAAATAGAGTCGCAGAGCAAGCTTCCTATCAGTAGGGGTGGTGTAAGCTGTATGTGAGGAACTGTGAAGTCAAATGACTAAGGGCATGCATTCAGGAAAGATAAAAGAATTGAGAAAGCAGTGTCATCTACTGTAGTCCACCATTTTAGTTACAATTATCCCCATACCTGCCACAATCAAAGTTCACTCAAATCCATCGTTGAATCCTCAGAAGTTTCATCCAAACATGGTGTTACACTTCAAGTTTGGAATATTGTTGTTTATATCTGGTCTGGATGAGGTTTCTTACTCTGGAGAGCTAGTAATTAAAAAGGCAAGGTTTCTATCTCTTGTTACACATACTTCCCCCAAAATAGATTCTGGAAGAGGGATGGGATAAATGTAACAAACATTCTAATTTGAAACAGAGGAGCAACAGGAAAATGTAGTAATCCAAGTGCATAGCAATTCTTGAATTTTGTTGAGAAACAATATTTTCTGGCTCCCTAATCTGAAGTTAAAGAATAGATTTTCTTTAGCTCCTTGTGATTGGCTCTTAGTTCATTGTTTTCCCATAATTCTTCTCTCCATCCATTCTTTCTTTTCCACTATCTTCCTTGTTTACCTCTGAAGGTGTCCTGGGAGAAAATACCTTGCTCGGTAGCTGAGCAACTTTTTGTTATTCTGCTGCTGACTAACAGTGAAAAGGTGGGATCCCAAAAGTGTCTTTCCATCTCCGTCATATTCTGTTTGTTTATTTACTGCCAATATAATTTTTTTTAACTCAAGAGATTTGATCTGACCCATGTGTCAAAGCCACGTGCACAATTATTGTCAAGCTGCCTTTCTTTCTAGATTTATTTGTGGATATTTGGGGAATATAATGATTGTGTATGACTGTCTTTATCTTTCTAGAGACTATTTATTTAGCTAAAATGTTCTAGACACAATTTGCATTTTCTCAAAGGTATTAATAAGGAGGCTTATAGCCACACATTTAGTGAAGTACTTACCTATTTACCCTGAGAACATCTTTCAATGTTGGAGGCCTGGATACCCCCTGCTAAAGCTATCAGTGCCTTGATCTGGTAAGAAACAGATTAATTTTCCAATGCATCCTCTGGGCATTGTTAATTCTTCCTAAGTTTTATTTGCAAATTAGCTTGCTTTTTTTCTCCCCTTACCTCATCTGTTTCTTGTGGCTCTTTGTAAAATGCAGCTAGCAATAGCCAACTCATGGATTCAGCATTAGGTCTCAAAATCTTCACACCCCGCATGACAAGTTAATTAGGTATATTTTCTGCCTTCCAGGTTATCACAGATGACAGTTGTACCAAATATTTGACAGTACATAATAGAGATCGTCCTAGACTTCAACTATCTATAACAATTTCCTTATGAGATATACTTTTCCAAAATTTAAAGACTAGTTTCTTTACTGTTGCCTCCTGTTCCTAAAGTCACTGCCACATTTAGGATTCTGTTCTGTGTGTGTGTGTGTCTGTTCTTCCAGCTATACCTTACTTCTATGTACTAATTTTTGTCTCATGCAACTATTGGCACAATAATCTTGCTGAACTAACACTCTTAAGATTTTAAGGACTTTAAACAAATTTATTTATTTATTTATTTATTTATTTAATTAATTTATTTATTTATTTATTTATTTATTTATATCTATCTATCTATCAACTGTCTTGCTGATGGCCTTGGGTAGATTGAGCTCTGCTTGGTTTTAAGCTGGAGATTAGGTTTATATTAGCTTCATTTGTCCTTCTTTCTGTTAGAATGAGTGCTTGTTCTTTCCTTGATGGAGTTCAGAAATTCCAAGAGGAGCAAGTGAGTGGATATGTATGCTGTCTCAAGGTTCAGAGTCCACACAGACATTCCTTTAGCCAAGGAAAAGCACATGGCCAACCCCTAAATCAATAAAGTGAGGAAAGTACACTCAACTTCTAGTGGAAGGAACTTCAAAGTTAAGTGGCAAAGGGGCTTGGTGCTGACCAGAGATGTGTTTGAAAGAATGCAGTTTCCCAAGCCAATAAATAAATAGGACTAAGGAGGAAAACCATTAAATGGAAACAGATCAACATATTAGATTTTATCAGATAATACAACTAAGAAAAAAGATGAAGTGTAATTTTTCATAAAAAGGAAATGTGTACATAAAAGGAAAGGAAATTCCACAACTAGCTTAAAAAACTGAAAGTGTATACTCAATATATAGATTTGACAAAGACAAAAATGGTTAAAATGTATAAAAATGAGGGTGAAATAATATGTATTATGAGGTCCAATAATGAGAAGAGATGACAGTTGCCCAGCAATATTTGAGAACCTAATGCTCAAGGAGTTTCAGAAAATGAGCTGTAAAGCCACAGGTTTAGGGGCCACAGTTAAACTTAATCAGGATAAAAACAACAACTACCAATACAACAACAAAATCTCGTCTAGGCATAATAAAGTAACTTTTGAAAACAAAGACAAAAAGACAATCTTAAATCATAATATATTCCTGGAAAAAAAAAAACAACTTTGAAAAGTACTATTACGGTTTTAAGCCATTTTTTTCGATGGAAACTATGGATAGCTGAAAAAAAAAATTGAATGCCATATTTAAAGTGCAAAAGAAATATCAACATGAACCTTTAGGACTATACTAAGAAAAAAATTATCCTTCAAAATTGAAATGGGAAGAGATTTCCAGAACCCTGAGTTGATTCAATGCACATCAAAATTCTAAAAAAAAATCTAAAATTAGTTTTTCAGGCAGAAGAAATATCCTGTATCAAAATAAGAAATTAAAGAATGCATAGCAAAAGAAAGCCATTTTTATATAAGTCAAAATAATCACCATGCAGTACAGTGATGATAACGTATTTTGTGGTTTAAAATAAATGAAGAAATAGAATCATCCAAACAATAACATGAAAAGCAGAGAGGAAGGGCGCCTGGGTGGCTCAATGGGTTAAAGCCTCTGCCTTTTTCTCCAGTCCTGAGCCCCGCATCGGGTCCTCTGCTCGGCGGGGAGCCTGCTTTCCCCTCTTTCTCTGCCTGCCTCTCTGCCTACTTGTGATCTCTCTCCTCTCTGTCAAATAAATAAAATCTTTAAAAAAAAGAAAAGCAGAGAGGAATAAGTCATGGAATTCAGATGTTCTAAGGTCCTTATATTGTCTTGGAAACTCATTAATTTGATGTAATTAAGAATGCAAGGCATAATTTCTGGTACAATCACAAAAATTATTAGCTCTGTAAGAAATGCTCTTGGTATTTTGATAGGCATTTCAGTGAATGTGTAGATTGCTTTGAGTATTATAGACATTGTAACAATATTTGTTCTTCCAATCCATGAGCATGGGATGTTTTCCATTTCTTGGTGTCATCTTCAATTTATTTCATCAGCGTTTTATAATTTTCAGAATACAGGTCTTTCAGTCCTTTGGTTAGGTTTTGTGCAATTGTAAATGGAATTGATTCCTTGGTTTCTGCTGCTTCATTATTGGTGTATAGAAATGCAACAGATTTCTGTATGTTAATTTTGTATCCTGCAACTTTACTGAATTTGTGTAGCAGTTCTAGCAATTTTTTGGTGGAGTCTTCTGGGTTTTCTATATATAGAGTATTATATCATCTGCAAATAGTGAAAGTTTGACTTCTTCCTTGATAATGTAGATGCCTTTTATTTCTTTGTGTTGTCTGATTGCTGTGACTAGGACTTCCAGTACTATGTTAGACAGCAGTAGTGAGAGTGGACTACTTTGTCTCATTCCTGACCATAGAGTAAAAGCTCTCAGTTTTTTCCTATTGAGGATGATATTAAGTGTGGGTTTTCGTATGTCGCCTTTATTGTGTTGCAGTATGCTCTCTCTACACCGACTTGGTTGAGGTTTTTTATCATGAATGGATGTTGAAGTTTGTCAAATGTGTTCTCTTCATCTGTTGAGATGACCATATGGTTCTTATCCTTTCTTTTATTATTGTGGTGTATCATGTAGTCTGATTTGCAAATACTGAAGCATCCTCGTGACCCAGGAATAAAACCCACTTATTGTGGTGAATGATTTTTTAAATTGTTCGATTCAGTGTGCTGGTATTTTACTGAAATTTCTTGCATCCGTGTTCATCAGGAATATTGGTCTGTAGTTCTCTTTGTCAGGGGTGTATTTCTCTGGTTTTAGTATCAGGGTAATGCTGGCCTCATAGAATGATTTTGGAAGTTTTCCTTCCTCTTCTATTTTTTTGGATAGCTTGTGAAGAACAGGTATTAACTCTTCTTTAAATGTTTTGTAGAATTTGTCTGTGAAGCCATCTGGCCCTGGGCTTTTGTTTGTTGGGAGATTTTTTGATTACTGATTCAATTTCTTTGCTGGTTATGGGTCTTTGAAGTTTCCGATTCTTTTTTGAGTCGTGGTGGTGTATATGTCTCTATAAACTTATCCATTTCTTCCAGGTTGTCGAATATGTTGGCATATAATCTTTCATAATCTCATAATTGTATTTCTGTGGTGTTGTTTCTTATTTGTGATTTTATTTGGGTCCTTTTTTTGATAAGTCTGGCTAGAGATTTATCAGTTTTAGTAATTTCTTTATACATATGAATATACGTTATATATCATTTCTGTTCTAATCTTTATTATTTCTGTCCTTTTACTGGATTTAGGTGGCTTCGTTTTTTGTTCTTTTGTAGCTCCTTTAGGTGTAAGGTTAGGTTGAAGAGATTTTTCTTCTTAGGGTAGTCCTGTATTGCTATATACTTCCTTCTACAATGAGCTATCACCTCACACCCATCGGAATGGGTAAAATCAACGACACAAACAGCAGGTGTTGGTGAGAATGTGGACAAAGGGGAACCCTCTTGCAATGTTGGTGGAAATGGAAACTGGTGCAGTGATTCTGGAAAACAGTATCCAGTTTCCTCAAAAACTTAAAAATAAAACTACTCTATGATCTAGCAATTGCACTGCTAGGTATTTACTTAAGGAATAAAAAAATACTAATTCAATGGGATACATGCACCCCAGTGTTTATAGAAGCATATCTACAATAGCCAAATTATGGAAATAGACCACATGTCTACTGACAGATAAATGGATAAAGATGTGGCTTTATATACACAATGGAATATTACTCGGACATAAAGAATGAAATCTTGCCATTCGCAACAATATGGATGGAGCTAGAGAGTATTAGGACAGTCAGGGAAAGACAAATATTACATGATTTCACTAATATGTGGAATTTAAGAGATGAGACAAATAAGCAAAGGGGAAAAAAAGAGAGACAAACCAAGAAACAAACTCTTAACTATAAAGAACAAACTGATGGTTACCAGAGGGGAGGTAGGTGGAGCGAAGGGTAAAATAGGTGATGGGGGGGTGCCTGGGAGGCTCAGTAGGTTAAGGCCTCTGCCTTCAGCTCGGGTCATGATCTCGGGGTCCTGGGATCGAGCCCCGCATCAGGCTTTCTGCTCAGCAGGGAGCCTGCTTCCCCCTCTCTCTCTGCCTGCCTCTCTGCCTGCTTGTAATCTCTCTCTCTCTGTCAAATAAATAAATACAATCTTTACAAAAAATAAAATAGGTGATGGAGATTAAGGCCTGCACTTAGGTATTGTGTGGAAGTGTTGAATCACTATATTATACAACTGAATCTAATATTACACTGTATGTTAACTGGAATTTAAATTTAAAATTAAAAAAAAAAAAAAGGTAGTGACTATCAGGTATAACTAAGGAAAGACTTAATTAACTGGAATATATTTAGAAGAAAGAATCCATGAAGAAATAGATGGCACATAGTCAAAGTGACATATAAGTTTAATTGGCATCTCAGAAGGTAATGGGAGAGAGAGAATGGAGAAGAAATAATACTGACTTAACTAACTGAAATTAAGAACTCAGTGGATGAATTGATCTACACACATTTATAGCAGCATTACTTGCCAACAGTAAAATATTAGAAACATCACAAATATTCATCAAGGATAAAGTAGAGATATAAATTATTTAGTAGTAATAAATTATTTACAGCTATATCCAATAACATGGATGAATAGCTGAAAAATCATATTGACCAAAAGAAAAAAGTTTATACTTTATGATCTATGAAATGATATTCAAAAACAGGCAAACCCCTGCTGTGATACTGAAGACTTCTAGTTAGGATGGTGACTAGTTTGGGAATAAGAAGGTGTATATTATTTGGGAGGTGCGTGACAAGGGCTTTTTCTGGTGTGAGCAGAGTTCTAGTTCTTTATGTGAGTGGTGGTTGTACAGGTATCCTCACTTTTAAAAATCGTGTTCTTCAAAAAATAAGGAAATTTGACCAAATATTCTGATAATATTAAGGTCTCATGCATAGAAATGTGAAATTCATAAATATTTGCTGTAAACATTTCAACCCTTAGAAGTCTCTAATGCACAAAGAGGCCACCAATAAATACTGAATTGTGAAGGTAGACTACTGGCCACCAGAAGACTTAAATACTGACATCTAATTTAAAACTGTAGTCTAAGAGGTTGCTGCCTATGTTCTCCTCTAGGATTTTGATAGATTCCTGCCTCTCGTTGAGGTCTTTTATCCATTTCGAGTTTATCTTTGTGTATGGTGTAAGAGAATGGTCAAGTTTCATTCTTCTACATATAGCTGTCCAATTTTCCCAGCACCATTTATTGAAGAGACCTTTTTTTTTTTTCCACTGGAAATTTTTTCCTGCTTAGTCAAAGATTATTTGATCATAGAGTTGTGGGTCCGTATCTGGGCTCTCTACTCTGCTGCACTGGTCTATGTGTCTGTTTTTGTGCCAGCCTGGTGGTGGGTATTGAGGAGGGCACGTACTGCATGGAGCACTGGGTGTGGTACATGAACAATGAATCTTGGAACACTGAAAAAATAAAATAAAATTAATTGGAAAAAAAAAAAAGTCTAGAAACCCAGTCACAGTTGATCTGATTCAAGAAGGTTGTTTCAGCCTGTTGTATAAGAAATTGTATTCACACACCCACACACACCCTACAGAGCTCAACTGCTATTTTATATAAGAATAATACCCTTTTTTTCCGAAGATTAGAGACCCATTCTGGACCCTTACATAAAAGCGAGCTTATTGTTAAATAATAAATGAGTCTTTTTTCCTTTAGAAGAAAAAATAATTATCATTTTTATTCCTTATTATAAATCAATAAATTCATGTTGGATTTATAAACTGTAGTGCGCTTAAATGGACTGAATGAATTGAAACTGGAGATGGAAATCTGCTGGGATTCTATTCTAATTTGGGAATTAGCTACTTTCTTGGGCATAGTGCCTGACACTTGGGAATGCTCAATACTTTCTAGTTACTGTTACCTTTGTTATTATTGGTAATCATAGGCCTTAATTATGTATTGCATCTTGTCATTTCCCGAGTCTCTCTTCTCTCGGAATGTGTAATAAGTATGTAACTTTCTCATCATTTCTGTCTTTACCATTTTAAATATAGGAGGTAGAGAACCTGATATTCATCCTAGCATTCTTAGTGCACAAAATCCTTTGTAGTTGATTACTTCCTGGAATATTAACCAGCCTGCCTGTTGATGGCTGTCCAAACTTTTCTGCAAACTAAAACTGATTCATGCTTCAATGATGGTAGTCCCATATAAAAGAGTAACAGATAGAAAGGGAGTTTAGTTTTGACTGAAAGTATAGCTAACATTTTCTAGACAGTTCTCAGGTATACCAGATGGTTTCCAGAAAATGAAAGAACACTTTATCTCCCTATAGGTGAACAATGTTATAGGCCGCACATCACCATGTCATTTTATTTCATTAATTTTTTTCTCACTTTTTCCAAAAAATACATATCACAATTGTTATATGCCAGGCACTGTGCTAAGCATTAAGGAAGCAAGAAAAGAAACAATCCTAACCACATGATGCTTCTGTTCAAGTGAAGGAGACAACTATTAATTTAAAAAATACACATAAAATTAGCTCTATAGTGAATGTAAGGAATGAGGAATGTATGAAGTGTTAAAGTAATTGGGGAATGTATGAAGTGTTGAAGTAATTGGGGAAACCAAAGTAGGCATTCAGAAGGAAGAAATGATGAAGCGAAGATGCAAAGAAAATCTAATTAGATGGAGAGAGAAAGTATTTTAGGCAAAAGGAAAATAACACATGCATGGATCTTGTGGCAGAAAGGGGGCATAGGAACTGAAAAAGTCCAGTTACAGGAATGCAGGATGCTGAGGGAAGCATGGTGTGAAATGAGGCTGCCATGTTATGAATTTTGATGTCTTTGTGGTATTTCAATCATGGGAGGTGTGGTGAGGTAAGTTTGAGGAAAAATTGCCTAGCTTCAATTGTTTCTGGGAGAGTATGGGATTAGAAAGAAGGAAATGAGAGAAATATTTCTGATCGTAATGACTTGAGTTTGGTCACACAGCTTCACAGCAGGGGTGCTATCATTGAGATAATGATCAGATTGACTCCTGTGTGGAAGGCGTTATTTATTCTAAATGTGTTTGGAAGCTATTGTTGTGTGTCAAGTGCAGGGGGGGGAATTTGATCACATTTGTGTTTCCATATGATAATTCTAGTTACTGTATGGAATTCCAGAAACTTGGATGACTGCCTTTCGTACTTTAACTTTTGAGAAATCCTGTGCTCTGCTTAGTATCAAATCAAATATTTTCTAGATTTTTTATTGAATTAAAGCATATCTTGTGGACCTAGAAAAACAGTATACTTACTAAGAAATTGCACAACTCTAATACAGTCTATTCAGTTTAAATATCAAAGAGTATCCTATAGCTTGCTAATTAATTCATTAATTCATTTATTAACAAATACTTATTCTGTGCTTAGCTTGCACAAAGTGCCCCTTCGGGCACCAGGGATGTAACCATGAACAATCTGTGTAACCTCTGCTTTCATGAGGTTTATGTTAACATCTATTCACCAGTTTTAAGCAACTACATAGGGACTTCTCGAAATTCAATTAAATATGTCATGTAAAAACATTGGATGCTCGTTTAACAACTAGCAGAAAATAATGTAACCGAGACTTGCTGTGGTCTGAGAAGGGTGGGGAAAGGAAAGACTTCTCTCGGAGAGTTGTGTATACGACTGTGTCTGAATAACTGGAGTTAGCCATAGTAAGAAAGTTCCAAGCAGAAGGAACAAACAAGAACAAAGATTCTAAAACAGGGAAAAGCTAGCATATGCATAAAACAAAAAGATCATAATGGCCAAAACTGGAACAGAGAAAGTCGAAGATGATGATGTCAACAGAAAACCATGGGCCTTACAGGCAATATGAGGAATTAGGTTGGGGCACAAATAACAATGGAAAGGCAGTATGACATTGTAGTCATTCTAGATGTCAGTCTCAGACATCCTGTGTCAGTTCTAGTCTTTGTCATTTATGGGTTGTATAACTTTGAAATATTGCTTAAACCTCCCAAGCCTCAATATCATTTGTGAAACCAAAACGATTATAGAATTGTTTGCATAGGATTATTAGGATTAGTTAGAAAATGCATTTAAGTGTTTAACTCAGATTAAGGACTTTATCATATATCAAAGTCATAGCTAAATTGTATTGAAAAATTTGAAGTAGGGCAGTATATAAATATATATTTCATATTTTGATTATAAATATCAGATTTTATTCAAAAGGGTAACAATTGACATAATCTAGAATTTTCTAGTTCTAGTGGATAAGCGTATGTCATGTTTTAAAAACCAAAATAAACTGTTTTGGAATATAATTTTCTTTTGGGGTTGGTGGATGCCACTGTATTAAAGTAGAAAAAATTACAAATTGATACAGATAAAAAGGGACAAGAATATACTATTGGGGCAATTACTATGGTAAGTAAAAAATTTCCTAAATATGTTTTATTTGGTTTTAAATTGTTTAAAAAGTTTCCCTACATTAGAAATATGTTGTAAACAATATGAGCCATGTGTCTAATCACTCCTGGAAAATTTACCAGTTTCATTTCCTTATTTTTTTCCCCTGACCTTTACCTAAAGACCTCTTTGATAAAGCAAATAATTTGTTTCTACAAAAACAATTCAACTTTTATCATGTGTCTACTTGGAAAAGTAGTCATCATCCCAGATGTACTTGTGAATTCTCTGTTCTTATTTATCACTTTCTTATAATTGGAGAAAGGAAGAAATTTTTATTGTTTTCTGTGACCAAAGTGACTAAAAGCCTATAAAAATAATGGACAAGGAGTGAGGGATATTCAACAGCCTGAGAATATCTTATGTTTTCAGATTTAGAATTTTATTCTACCCTCTGTTCAGATAGGACTACAGCCTAGAGAAAATGCAAGAGGATTACATTATTTTTACTTGGTAAAACGTGGGTTCACTAAGGGTTATACGCATTTTTGGTAGACTGGAATGTGTATATGATATATCAGGATTATCACCAGCATTTGAAAATGCTCATATGGAATAAACTTGGCGTGGATGTGGAGAGATTATGGTAGAGGTCAGAGAAATGAAAATGGGGATCCAGGTAAAAATTCATATATGTATATCATACTCATTAGCATATTATGTCTAATATTATGAATATTATTTTATAAATCTTAATACAAAATGCAATACACATTTATGAGTAAATATTTTCTCATTTATGCATTATATTTATACAGATGCATATACATAATATTGGTGGGCCTCTAGTTGTATATAGATATATTTGTATGAATTTGCTTATATTTTTTTCCAGTTGTTTGAGAATTTGAGACCATATGTGTGGACTATATGTCCTAGTGCCTAGCCTGTAGGTCAGAGGTACTTTTGAGCTTTCTCCTAATGCTTTCTGTATTAAGCTAACTGATAAGAGGGAGGTGTAACTCTTTCAAGGAAAATGAAAGATTTTTTATGATCAGACTGATACAGACATACATTATATGCTGTTAAAAACATTGAAATTCTTTAAAGGAAAGAGTCTCGGTTTCTCACTTAAATTTTTAATTTGCTGTTACATTATTTCCTAATGAGGTTTATTTTTATGTCTCAATTAATTTGCAGTATGAAATTATAGGAGACGTATTGTTCCCTGGATGTAGGGCTATTGGGAGCGTAAGAAGAGCTGACGCCATGAAAATATTAGAGGAGAAATACAAGTTATAAAATAACATAAAATTTCCGATAATATCACATAAATGTTTAAGGTCATTTATAGAAGGTACTTAATAACCTCAATAAATGACAATGGTATCACGATTGAAATACCTGATGTTTAAAATAACTTTAACTATACTTTCAAGTATTTGAAGGATATGTTATTCAGAATCTCTAAAGCTGACTCTGCCTTGCACTCAGAAATTCTAGGATTCAAAAACAACCAGTTCCTTGATAGGACATTTTTTAAACATAACTGAGTAGCAGTCAAAACTGAAAACCACTGTCAACTTGAGACTTAGACCAAAGGGTTCTACTGTCCTAGTTTCTCTCTCATAGGACTTGGGTAAATCAATAATTTATTTCTTCATTTTTATGTATAGAAATAACTGATTCATCCCTGGTGAATTTTTTTTCTTTTTCTTCCACCTAATTTGACATAACATGGAAAAAACGGGAAGTGGTATTATTTGTTATTGAACTTCTGTAATGATATCTCCAGTCATTTTGTGTTTTTTTAAAAGTCCATTGGTTGTCACTGAATGCATCTAAAATTAGATTTAAAAAAAATGGAGTGAGGCCAATCTATAGAATAGAGAATATTTGTTGAATAAGAAAGATTACATGAAATAATAAAAAAAAATCAGTTGTTAAAGGCCACAGCATAGGTGAACATAAATGTTGAAGCTAAGCTAGTAGGCTAGAATGAATTAAGCTGGGTATTAGGGGGCATGATGAGTGAGAAGTGATAGTCTTTTATCTAGTGTGGAAGACCAGTGTAGGGCAAAATCTTTGAACTTTAGGCTCCTGTGTTAATGTTTGCTCTTTTTGTAATTATCTAAATTCATCAATCTTAGGGATGAGGTTTTGAAAGGGCAGGTTCCACTGGATACCCTTGGTTTCACAAAATCTCATGGCCCTGCTTTCCTCATTAGATAGTTCCATATTCTTGATTAGCCATTGCCTAGGTATATTAACTAGATTTATGTTGATCTGCAAAAATTTTCCTTTCTTCAGTTGCCTTAATTTCCCATCTTGGCCAATATTAACTAGGTCTTCTACAGGTTGGAATTTGTGCTTCATGATCTCTAGGAGATGCTTGCTGAAATATTTATCCTCAAATTTGGTGTTCAAAGCACCTTTAGGAGGACATCAGCACTAATGGGTAAAGATCTTGGAAGGATATCACGTGCATCCTTATAACCAGAAAAGCTAGAAACATTGAGAATGGCCATTTTTCTTAAAACCATCAAAGACCTGAGATTGGAGGGAAATTGCCACCTCAAATCTGGAAAGACAAGTGTATCTGGAGAGACAGCTGAGATTTTCTAACTAGAGCATAAGACTCTGGGACCATGTACTAGTTAGGAACATTGAAATGACAGTTTTGATGAATTGAGAGAGGTTGAGGGTATACTAGGTTGAGTCAGACACTTTTAGGTGTTCAGTTCTAAGGGAATCTCTTCATATTCATGGGCTTTTCCTCTAGGAATCCCACCAGATTTGCATTCTCAGCATCAGTGCAAGAGGGTTCCCTTTTCTCCACATCCTTGCCAACACCTGTTTCTTGTGCTGTTAATTTTAGCCATTCTGACAGGTGTGAGATGGTTTCTCATCCTCGTTTTGATGTATATTTTCGTGATGATGAGAGATGTTGGGCATCTTTTCATGTGTCTGTTAGCCATCTGGATGTATTCTTTGGAAAAATGGCTATTCATGTCTTCCTCATTTTTTAACTAGATTATTTGTTTTGTCGGTGTTGAGTTTAATAAGTTCTTTATATATATTCTGGATACTAACACTTTATGAGATATGTCATCGGCAGATATCTTCTCCCATTCTGTAGATTGCCTCTTAGTTTTGTTAATTGTTTCCTTCACTATGCAGAAGCACTTTATCTTGATGAAGTCTCAATAGTTCACTTTTGCTTTTGTTTCCCTTGCCTCCAGAGACCTGTCAAGTAAGAAGTTTCTACAGCTGAGGTCAAAGAAGTTGCTCCCTGTGTTCTCCTCTAGGATTTTGATGGTTTCTTATCTCACATTTAGGTCTTTCATCCATTTTGAATTTATATTTGTGGATGGTGTAAGAAAGTGGTCCAGAATCATGATGCCTCCAGCTTTGTTTTTATTTTTCAGGAATGCTTTGGCTGTTTAGGGTCTTTAGATTATTTGTTCTAGCTCTGTGAAAGATGCTGGTGGTATTTTGATAGAGATTGCATTAAATGTGTAGATTGCTTTTCTATAAACATTTCAAATTGCTTTGCTTTGCTATAGACATCTTAACAGTGTTTGTTCCTACAATCCATGAGCAAGGAATGCTTTTCCATTTCTTTCTGTCCTCTTCAATTTCAATTTAATAATTGTTCCATAGTTTTCAGAATACAGATCTTTTACCTTTTTAGTTTATTTCTAGGTATCATTGTTGTTGGTGCAATTGTAATTCTCTCTCCCCCCTCTCTATCTAATAAATAAATAATATATGGATGAATGAATGAATGAATGAATGGTTGAATTCTCCAGGGAAGCCATCTGGCCCCAGGGAAGCCATTTTGTTAGGAGATCTTTTTATTACTGTTTCAATTTCTTTGCTGATTATAGGCCTGTTCAAATTTTCTATTTCTTCCTGTTTCAGTTTTGGTAGTTTGTAAGTTTCTAGGAATTTGTCGATTTCTTCCAGATTGTCCAGTTTTCTGGCAGTTAATTTTTCATAGTATTCTCATAATTGTTTGTATTTCTGTGGTATTAGTTGTGATCTCTCTTTTATTCATAATTTTATCTATTTGGGTCCTTTATCATTACTTTTTGATAAGTCTGGCTAGGGGTTTATTGATTTCATTAGTTCTTTTTTTTTAGTGGCCTTTAAAAAGTATGATTTTTTTTTTTTTTTTAATTTTATTTTATTTTTTCAGTGTTCTAAGATTCATTGTTCAGGCACCACACCCAGTGCTCCATGCAATACGTGCCCTCCTAATACCCACCCCTGGGCTCACCCAATCCCCCACCCCACACCCCTCCAAAACCCTCAGTTTGTTTCTCGGAGTCCACAGTCTCTCTTGGTTCATCTCCCCCTCCGATTTCCCCCAATTCACCCTTCCTTTCCTTCTCCCAATGTCCTCCATGTTTTTCCTTATGCTCCA
>CM052896.1:77485498-77790950 GCA_028534135.1 Potos flavus
AGTGAGGCTTGGATGGCTATGTATTTTCCCCTTAGGACCACCTTTGCCATGTCCCATAGGTTTTGGACCAATGTGTCTTCATTCTCATTGGTTTCCATGAATTGTTTAAGTTCTTCTTTGATTCCCTGGTTGATCCAAACATTATTGAGCAGTTTGGTCTTTAGCTTCCAAGTGTTTGAATTCCTTCCAAACTTTTTCTTGTGGTTGAGTTCCAGTTTCAAAGCATCGTGGCCTGAGAATATGCAGGGAATCATCTCAATCTTTTCATATTGGTTGAGTCTTGATTTGTGACCCAGTGTGTGATCTGTTCTGGAGAAAGTTCCATGTGTGCTCGAGAAGAATGAGTATTCTGTTGTTTCAGGGTGGAATATTCTGTATATATCTATGAGGTCCATTTGATCCAACGTGTCATTCAAAGCTCTTGTTTCTTTATTGATTTTCTGCTTGGATGATCTGTTACTGAGAGTGGCATGTTAAGATCCCCTACAATTAATGTATTCCTATCAATATGACTCTTTATTTTGATAGTTGGCTTATGTAGTTGTCTGCTCCTATATTGGGGGCATAAAAATTTACAATTTTTAAATCTTCTTGGAGGATAGACCTTTTAAAAATGATGTAGTGTCCTTCTGTATCTCTGACTATAGTCTTTAGCTTAAAATCTAATTTATCTGATCTGAGAATCGCTACCCCAGCTTTCTTTTGAGGCCCATTGGCATGAAAGATGGTTCTCCATCCCTTCACTTTCAGTCTGGATATATCTTTAGGTTCCAAATGTGTCTCTTGTAGACAGCATATGGACAGGTCCTGTCATTTTATCCAGTCCATGTGCCCTAGAAAAGAATTAGATTCTGCTACTATAGGATGAAATGTTCTCAATCTATCAAGTCTATCTGCTTCAGTGTGTCATTAAAGTCATCATTTCCTTGTGGATTTTCTGCTTAGATGATCTGTCTCTTGCTATAATGGGGGTTAGAATCCTCTACTATTATTGTATTAATATTAATGAGTTTCTTTATGTTAATTATTCTTTGATTAATATATTTGGGTGTTTCCAAGTTGGGGGCATTAATATTTATAATTGTTAGATCTTCTTGATGAAAAGACCCCCTTAATTATGATATAATGCCCTTCTTCATCTCTTGTTACAGTCTTTGTTTTAAAATCTAGTTCGTCTAATATAAGTATGGCTACTCTGGTTTTCTTTTGATGTCCACTAGTGTGGTAGATGGTTCTCTATTCCCTCACTTTCTATCTGAAGGTGTCTAGCTCTGACATGAGTCTCTTGTGGGTAGCATATAAATGGATCTTGTTGTTGTTGTTGTTTTTTTAATCCATTCTGATACTTTATGTCTTTTGATTGGAGTATTTAGTCCCTTACATTGAGAGTGATTATTGAAACTTATGAATTTAGTATTATTGTGTTACCTGTGGAGTTGGTGTTTCTGGTGATGTTCTGTGTTCCTTTCTAATCTTTGTTGCTTTTGATCTCCCCCCTCTTCCCCACTCATAGTCCCCCTTAATATTTTTTGCAGGGATGGTTTAGTGGTCATGAACTGCTTTAGTTTTGTTTATCTGGGAAACTATTTCTCTTTCCTTTTACTCTAAGTGATAGTCTTGCGAGATAAAGTATTCTTGGCTGCATATTTTTCCCATTCAATATGCTGAATATATCCTAATACTCTCTTCTGGTTTGCCAAGTTTCTGTGGACAGATTGCTGGAAACCTGATCTGTCTTCCCTTGTAAGTTAAGGACTTTTTTTCTCTTGCCGCTTTCAGGATTCTTTTCTTGTCTGTGTATTTTGTGAATTTGACTATAATATGCCTTGGTGATGGTCTGCTTTTGTTTGATTTAATAGGAGTTCTCTGTGCTTCTTAGATTTTGGTGTCTGTGTCCTTCCTTAGATTAGGGAAGTTTTCAGCTATAATTGGCTCCAATAAACCTTCTGCCCTTTTTTCTCTCTCTTCATCTTCTGGGACTCCTATGATATGAATGCTATTATGTATTAATAACACTGAGTTCCCTAAGTCAACCTTTGATCCATTACCTTTCTTTCCCTCTTCTCTTCAGCTTCAGTATTTATCATTTTTATCTTCTGTATCACTGGTTCATTTCTCTGTTACACCCATCCTCATTTTTATGGCCTACATTTGTCTTTGCATCTTGGTTATAGCATTTTTAATTTCACACTGACTTATATTTTAGTTCTTTTATCTTTGCAGTAAGGGATTCTCTAGTGTCTTCCATGCTTTTTTTTAAGCCCAGTTAATATCCTTATAATTGTTGTTTTAAATGCTAGTCTAGACATCTTAGTCGTATCCATATTGATTAAACCCCTGGCCATGAGTTCTACTTCCTGTTCTTTCTTTTGGAATGAATTTCTCTGTCTTGTCATTTTGTCCAGAAAAGAAAAGAAACAACATGTGTTTTGATCTACTTGTTAAAATAAGCTAGATCTAAAAATAAAAAAAATACATATATAAAAATAAAAAACACGATAAAAATTTTAAAAATAAAAACCAATTTTAAAAAAATAAAAATAAAAGTAAAAAGGAAACTAGATCTTATTTCTCCTAGAGCTGAAGCTTTGCAACACTCTGTGGTCAGTAGACATGGTGCATAGGAAATATTTATGCTGGTCTTAAGGGGGGAGTGGCCTGTTGCACTGATTCTCAGGTGGACTTGCCTGGTGGAAATGAGACTCCTGGGCATAGGTTGTGGGGCTTGGTGTAAGTGGCTTCAGCTTCCACTAAGTGGCACGGGTGGTTTGCTCCCTGAGGACTTTCACCTTTGATGGATCAGACGAAAATGGTGGTGCCTTGCTTGCTGGTCCTAGCACTGAGAGTTTGCACACCACCCCTCCTTCAGGAAGCCCTCACAGAAGAGCAATCAGTTACCCCTCTTGTGTATCTGCCTCCTGCCAGATCCCTACCTTCACCCTGCTTGTGTCCAAGCTGCTTTATCTCAGATGCAGGACTGGGTTTCAAAACTCCAAACTTTAGGGACTCCTGTGGTGCAGGACCAGTGCTGATTCTCTGGGGAGGTTCTTGCCATGCTTTTTCCAATTTCTGGCCTGAGGCAGGAAAGTGGTGGCAGGACTACACAGTGGTTCAAGTTTATGGCTAGATAGAGCAGAGTGTCGGCACCCATGTTCACTGCCCTTAGCCAGAGTTCCTGCTCCTGTGCCTGGGAACAGTGTGGTATGTTGGCATCACCTGTTTTGTGTGTGTGTGTTTTTTTTTTTTTTTTTGGTGCAACCCAGGGGATCCTCAGAACATGCTGTCCACTCATGTGTCGCTGCCCCCACTTCCCCACCTGAACACCTCTAAGCCAGGCACAACCCTGATGTTGGAGGACTTCTAAAATTTCAGATTTTATGCTGCTTATAATATTTTGAGATAGTCTCCATAAACAGGGCTCCCTCCCCACCACAGTGGTACCACAGTACCCGCAGTTATATTTCCCTCAAATCAACTCTCCATAGCTCCTACCTTGCAGAAGGTGTCGATCTTCTACTTGTAGACTTGCAGTTCTGTACTCTTAGACCTCAGATTGATTTCTTGGGCTTTAAGAATGATTCAATAATTAGCTGTGTTCCCAGGAAGAGACAACCTTAGGGTCCTCTACTTTTCTGTCATCTTAACTACTCCTCCTGATTCATTTATTTTATATGATGTTTGAGAAAGGCATCCTATATAATAAAAATATTTATCAGGAGACTTATATTAAAAGACAAGTGAGAGCAAACAGGAGAAGGGCTTATGCTTACAGTTAAGTACTTAGATTTCTGAAGGAATGAAAGAACTGGTCAATTTATACAAGAAATGTGTATTGAAAGATTAGATTTTTTTTTCTTGAAAATGTTTGTAAGCTTTTGTCTTTATGCAAAATTCATGAACTTTGTGCCTTAGGTATTAAACTTAGTTATTAATTGAAAAATTAATTAGCTTAATTTGTTGGATGACACTTGTATGGTTTTTTTTTTCACTATGAGTAAAACTGGAGTTAAAAATCATCTATTTTTTTGATGCATATGTACCCAGCATTGTTTTAAGACTTTTTGTAATAGCAAAGACTGAAATAAATGTGTTTATTATATTTCAGATATGCTTCAAAGAAAAGTAAGTAACTAGAAAAGGTCAGCTGTAGGAAACAAGCTGCAAACACCCCAGTGTAATGAATTATAACTTCTGCTTGCTGTAGATGCAGAGGATGACTCCTTCTATATCTGAAAACATGTGCCTTGAAGTTTTCAATTACTCTCAGGATACTGAACATTTCTTCCACAAAATATTTGACAAGCCTAGCTGAAAAATAGAGCTTTGTAGAAGGAAATATTGGATCACTGGAGTGTATTTGAAAGAAAAGCAAGAAGTAGGGTCTTGGCTCCTCACAGATTAAAAAGTAACTACTCAGGCTATCAAGTCCCGGGGAGTAAAACTACTGAAGTCCTTGTTCTGGCATCAAATGACCTTTAATGCTAGAAAAAGGAAGTAAGGATACTATCTTAAATGGATAAAGAAGAAAGGCATTTTATAATGTTACAGACTTCAGTTTAAAATTATGATAATGTATTTATGAATTCCATATATAAAATTATATGGTGACAGCTTTTAATAAGCAGAAATTATAGGAAATGCATGGAAACAAAGACAAATCAAATGGAGACAAAATGAGGAGTGATCTAAAGCTGCTAGTAACTTAGACCTTAAGTCCCTCAAACATAATTTCAAGAATGTCACTTCAATATTTTCTCAAAAACCAACTGTAATACTCATCTTGTCAGAATTTTTGTCCCAATACAAAAACCAATAGCCACATTATACAATTTTGTAGCTTAAATTGATACAGTCCTAAGGAGAATTAGTGGAGGCTTGAATCATCTTCTAATACTGGGAAATCTGGAATTGTTCTAGTGCTAGAATGCCATCATGCAGTGAAAATATATTCTACTCATTTTGAAAATATAGGTTAAAGTACAAATACACATTTTATTATACTAAAGAAAACTAAAATACCTTTTATTTCAGCCTTATCTTTGAATTTCTTTTCACCAAGAATAGTGCTAATACATTTTTTCTAGTGAAAGAAGTGTTTCTTTTAATACCTTTAAATACAGTGTTTTTGAATGTATATCTTCTAAAACCTTCAACTTGCCTAAATAAAAGTTAAAATATTTGCTAATGACTGATTATATACTAACCAAGATTATTCACTGACATATTGCTCAAAAGGAAGGAAAAATTGAAATAATGTAAAACAAACATTTTAAAAAATATCTCTTTTCATCTTGAGGATACATCATGAGTATTAAAGTATTTCTACTCTTTTATGTATAATAGGGAATTTTTTTATGTCTAATCGGAAATTTTAATGCCCCCGAGCAACTAGGTCTCCACTGCATGGTAATAGGATTAACCATGAAAATTTAAAAAAAAAGAATGTTCTCAAAGAGATGGCAGCAAAATGCATCCTGAACTCTGGAATAAATGAACAACAGTTTTTACTCATTCTCTTGTGTCCAGGAGATTAGTGATCAACCTGTATTACCCTGTGTATATCAAGTACGTGAAAGTAATTTTTCCAGACACAAAACAAATTTGCTGTTGTATCTCAGTTAACAGAATGTTCGGTTTATGTGATGGACATTGATTTTCTTAAAATTTGAAAGAAATGTAGGTTGTATCAATTCCAAAGATTTGAAACCAAATTAATATTTTAATGAAATGTTTAAAGTGAAAATACTCATAGGGATAATAGGGGGTAAGGGATAAGAATTGAGACTACATGATGTTACACAAAATAAGCCAGATTGAGGAAAACAAATACTGTGTGCTCTCACTTACATATGGGATCTGAAAAAAACAAAAGTCTAACTCATAGAAACAGTACAATAGTTGTTACCTAGACTGGGGGATGGGGAAGTGAGGAGATGCTAGTCAGAGGATATAAGCTTTCTGTTACGAGCTAAGTTCTGGAAAGCTAATTTATAGTATGGTGACTATAGCTTAAAATACTCCATTATATAAAATTTGTTAAGAGAACAAATTTAAGTATGCTCACCACACACAGTAACTATATGGTGACAAATGTGAAATGATTATGTATATAATGTATATAATATATTAAATCATTACACAGTATACTTCATATATATACAATTTCATTTGTGAACTCTAACACTAAAGCTGGGGAAAGATTTTTTTTTTAAAGATTTTAATCATTTATGAGTGAGATAATGAGAGAAAGAGAGGGAAAGAGGGAAGAGCAGAGAGGGACAAGCAGACTCCTCACTGAGCCCACAGCTTTATGGAGGGCTTGATCTCAAGACTCCAAAATCATGACCTGAGCTGAAACCAAGTCAGATGTTTAACCAACTGAGCCACGAAGGCACCCCAGATTTTTAAAAGCACCTATACAAAAATAAGGATATTATTTCCATCTTCTATTAATTCTTTACATAAATATTTATTTTTGCAAGTTAAAATTATTTGTAATTACATATGCTGTTTAATCACACACTATTGGTTAAGAATTCTGTTTAAGAATGGGGACCCCTGGGTGGCTCAGTCAGTTAAGCAGCTGCCTTTGGCTCAGGTCATGATCCCAGCATCCTGGGATCAAGTCCCACATCAGGCTCCTTGCTCAGCGGGGAGCCTGCTTCTCCCTCTGCCTTTGCCTGCCACTCTGCCTGTCTGTGCTCTCTCTCTCTCTCTCTCTGACAAATAAATAATAAATAAAATCTTAAAAAAAAAAAAAAGAATTCTGTTTAAGAATAATAAATATGATTCCCTTGTTTTTTTCAGACTCTATTTTAGGGTATACCCTGTTTATGGCACTATTAAATTTTTATGATGTATGAAACATTGTACTTTTATATAACTGTAAAAACTGGATGCAAATAACAGACTGCTGGATGTTAACTCTTGAAAGCTATTTAGGGGTGTCTGGGTGGCTTGGTTGGTTAAGCATCTGTCCCTTGATTTTGGCTCAGGTTGTGATCTCAGGGTCGTGTGATTGAGACATGCATAGACTCTGTGCTCAGCATAGAGTCTGCTTGAGAGTCCCTCTTCCTCTACACCTACCACTGGTTGAACTCTCTCTGTCTCTCTCAAATACATAAAATCTTAAAAAAAACAAAAACAAAACACAACAACTAGGAAATTACTGCTTAAGTGAGGGAATAGATATCCTCCCTCTTTACTTATTAGTGGCCAGAATTAATATGAATACATGTTGATTCAGGGGACTACTCATTATCTCTCTATAAATACATGTTTATTGCATTAAAAAATAATATGCCACCTTTTTAAGTTACAGTTAGTGAAGACAAATATTTTTTTCTTCCTGATTTAAAAGCATATATAATCTTCAAGTTGGAAAACTGAAAAACATTTTAAATCTACCATTTTACTTTATTCCTTTATGTGCTATTTTTGTAACTGACAATTCAGGAAAATGACCTACATTTTCTGGAAGTTGTAAAATAAATGTCATGCCTTTATGTATGTTAATGTAATTGTTCTGCATTAAAAAAAAATCAAAATTTATATTCATGATTAGACTGATTTCCTACCAAGTGAAGAAGATAAACTATAATCACTAGATAAGATGAAGCAACAATGATGTTGTGTGCTAATGTATACAGTGTGCTAATAATTTTAGTAACATAGTATAAATTTGAAAAAGCATGTCAGTACATATGAAATTCCTTTCTATTGGTTCAAAATGAGTGTAATAATCCTTGTCAATATCTAGATAATACTGAGAAGTTTAACTATTTTATACCAACTTTATTAATTGCACTTAAATTCCATTAAATCATATCAGATTATCCAACTTAGCTTCATTTGGTCCTAAAAAGATTGCAAACACATAAATCCCTTTCCTCTTCCCCTAGATTCCCACCTTTGCTCCTGTGGTCTCCAACTGATTAGCTTCAGACTTTTCCTTTATTATCTATCTTTTGTGAATAAAACATACTGAGTTCCAAAAGCTTTTTTGTTTGCATTTTGGAATAATGAAAGGCCTTGTCAAAAATACAGACTTCCATGAAGTATTTTGAAAATAGAGAGGCAAAAGAGAAGGGGTATGGCTAAAAGCTAACTTGTCTGTTTTGCTAGCACAGATTCAGCAGGATGGGTTTTTTACATTCATATAAACGATACATACGTAGCTGAGAGTCACAAGATAAGCATTTACCTTTGCATCTCCCACCTTTTTTTCTTCTCTGCAATGATTTTATTATAAATATATTCTTTTAAGATAAACAAATATTGTATTCAAGACTATGTGCAAGCTTGTTCTAAAGTAATACAAATGGAATCAGGAACCACTTAGAAGCAGAGAGAAATAGCAAAGAAACCTGCACACCCTAAGTGTCTTTCTCAAAGAAGTAATAGAGGTTAACAGGGAATATCACATTTCTCATTAGCCGGTTCAGTTAAAATAAGCCTTACGTTTAATTTGCCCTGTTCAGTAAACTGATCTCCTCTCCTCATTCCTAAGAAGTAGAATGGAAAGACAGTCTTCAGAGCTCAACATCAACAGGAAAGATCTCAACTTTGTAACTGCTCAGACACAAAGCTCTTTACTATTTGCCAGGAGCATCATCAGAGTAGTCACACAACACACCAGCCCAGTGTTCACTGTAAGTCTTTTTTCTTCTCTGAGTAGGGGCTACTTCTCTTGTCCCATCTCCTAAGATTACAGTTAACTTATAACTGTTGAAGTTTATTTGAATGATACAGTGTTTTTGTGACTAGATTTTTTCAATCAATATTATATTTGTGAGTATGGTTCATGTTCTCTCATGTAGCTAGAGTTATTTCATTTTCACTGCTGGGGTATTTTCCATCATATAGATAGATGACAACTTACTCCACTGATGGGCATTCATGATGTTACCAGTTTGGTGTGATTACAGAAAATTCTTTAGTGAACTTGTACATGTTTTTTGGTCACGTGTATGCATTTTGTTAGAAATAATCCTAGACATGGAATTCTGTGTCATAGATTATATATAGATTCAATTTTAGAATTAACAGCAAGCCATTTATTAAAATAGTTGAACCAATTTATATTCCCAAATGTCTCCAGTATATGAGAATTTCTGTTGATCGATACCTTCACTAACACTTGGTACTTAGCTGTCTTCACTATAAACATTCTGGACTAAATATTTGTATAATGTGTAGTGGTATCTTACTGTGGTTTTAATTTCAAGTTTCTCGAAATGTACTCATCACCTCTAAATGTGTTTTTGGCTATATGGATATCTTTTGTGAAGTGCCTCTTCAAATCTGTTTTCTTTAGGGTTTGCTATCTTTATGTTACTAGGTTATAGTTATTTAGGTTAGATGTGAATATTGTTTAATGCATTTTCAGCTTCCACATAGCAACTTTCTTTTCACTCTTTACCACAGACAGTTGAATAAAAATTACTCATTTTGATACACTATAATTTAGGAATCTTTCTTTTATGGTTACAATATTTTGTATCCCTAAATATATTTACCCAACTCAAGTTAATGATGTTTTCATAGAAGATTTTTTTTCTCAGCTTTTTATCAACAATAGGCCTGAAAGTGTTATTTGTATATGGTGTGAAGTAACTATTAATGTAATTTTCCTCTGTGGATATGAAATAGTCCCAAACCGATATTGAAAAGATCATGATTTCCCCACTTCTTTGCAGTGCTAAATTCTTCATAAGTCAAATGGTTAAACAGGAATTGCTCAGCTTCTTTCCTCTTTGTGTCATGTATTGGTTTCCCTATCTTTGGGTCAATAGCACACTACCTTAATTAAGAATAAACCTGCTAGTATGTTCCTTTTACAATTTTTTTTCAATGATGTCTTAGCTATCCTTGGTATTTTGCATTTCCTTATAAATCCTAGAACTGGATTGAGATTTCTGGAAAAAATATAGCATCAAATCTACAAATTAATCTAAATTTGGAGAGAACTGACATTAAACCAATCCAATATCAAGGTATATAATTGTTTCTTAGTCTTTATTACTATTATTAATTCTTTCTTATAATACATAGAAATTTTATACATCTTTTATTTGTGTTTATGGCTACTTCTACACTATTTAAGTGGTATCTTCAAAAATGGTGTTTCTGCATATGTATAAAAATATAGTTGATTTTTGTCTATAGCACTTATACTATCACGTCATCCGTTAGAGTATTTCCTTAAAACCTTTTGACTTTATTTCTTGCTTATCATGTTGTATAGGGCCTTCAGTGCTATATGTACTAAAAGTGGTCATTGTGGTGGTCCCTTACTTGAAACTTGATCCCAGAGAAAAAGCTTGCAGCATTTCATTATTATGTATGTTTACTATAAGTTTTTAAATTGTTTTTTGTATGTGAACTTTATCAAATTAGTTTGCCTTCCTATTTTAGTAAGTATATCTATTTAAATATATCTTTCTGATTCTTTAAAAAGTTCATGAATGGATGTTGAATTCAATCCAATTCTTCATATTTTGATATTATCCTATAATTTTTCTTAATTTTACGTATTAGATTTGCAGTGGTTGATTTTTGGATATGAAATAATCTTTGCCTTTCTGATCTCAATGGTCTCAACCCAAGGACCACCACAGAGACATCTGTATTTCAACAATTTGTGTTTATTGATTATTACAGCAAGGGAGAACACATACCATAGAGAATCCCAGAATGTCTTAGCAAGGGGCTGTTAGAATGTATAGAATTTGGATGGATTAGGTAATTTTCATGAGTACCCAAGAAAGCCAGACTTTGTTCTCTATTGAATGCTTTCAGCACAAGGGGGCAATTTTGTGATTGGGTATTTTAATGCATCCTATCCATAAAGCGAAAGATTTAGCCTTGTTTTGTTTCTGTCCTTGGTAATGGAATGGCAATAACTCACATTAACCAATCTCAAGGAATGCTTGGCTATTCTATGGTGTGAGCAATGTTTTGTTTTTAAGCCACTTAATTGAGATATGATTGACATAAAAAACTATGTGTGTGTATGTGTGTGTGTATTTAATGTATACAACTTGATGAGATTGGAGATTAATATGTGTTACATGTGATATTGGGATGATTTTTTTTTTTTTTTTAACATAGTGGCCTTGTCTGATATTGGCATGCTACAAAATGATTTATTTTTAATAGGAGAAAATAGAAATCTAGGTGTGATTACCAGGATAGCTTTTTGCAATTTCAAGTCCTAGATGACAGTGCCAGGCCAGCTCCTGTGTGGCCAAGGCTGCTTTTGTTTTTTGCAGTAAAATTAATACATTGTGATCCAGTTTATTTAATACTGGTTTGGTTTGCTGATTTCATTTAGGAGTATTGCAGCTATGCTCATGAATAACACTGACCTGTAGTTTTCAGAATGTCCTTGTCAAATTTGGTATCATGTTTGTATTGATCTTTCAAAAATGAGTTTTTGGACAGTCTTTTGTTTAACTTTATATTTTTGGAAGAATTCAATATAAGAATTTATTGCATACCTTCTAGGTACTTTTATTATATCAAAACATGTAATTCCCCAGTAAAAAGTGAAGTCAGGTTTCCCCCTCCAAATTCATAGTGAAAGAGGGAAAAATCATAGAAAGCAGATTGGCAGTAATGTGAAAGCCAAGAAAGTGATAGCAAGAACAGAAGGTAGAAATTAGAAAAGCAAAACTAAACAGTCTTTACTATAAAGGCAAGCAGTCACAAAAAGATTAATAAGAACATCAAAAATTTCACAAATGGTAAAGTGATACATCATTCATCTTGGATCTTTAGAAGTTTATGATTAACAACTATTTAAGACAACAGGTGAAATAACCTGTTTTGTGTAATACTTTTAAATGACAAAATAGTACAAAATATTTCCATGACTTCCTACTATATTTTCATTGTGTGCATATTAAACACCAGGAAGGTTTATTTTGGAGGATTATAACAATTTTTTGAAGTAGAACATGCAGCTTTTTCACTCATTTTCAGGGAAAATAAATTTAGAGAAGACTTTTACAAGGTAACCCAGCACAAAAGCTGAAAAACTGGAAATGAAATTATTTGCAAATATACATGTATGTAAAACTAAAAATTTAAAATAATTTTCCCTAAAGTATAGTGCTTCTCTAATGCTTTGAGGTCTCACATTTGCTTGCTTGGGGTTTAGTATTGGCACTTAAAGCTTAAAAATTCAGCTAAATAGAAAATTTCATTCCCATTATTTTCTATGATTATGGTTTTAGCTTTATAGTTAGTTTATTTGGAAAGTATGTCTCAATTCGTCTGGACTTTGTGTGGTGAGAGACCCATGCTGTAACAGTGTTTTAGAAAGGAATTACCTGGGGTGCCTGGGTGGCTCAGTGGGATAAGCCTCTTCCTTCGGCTCAGGTCATGATCTCAGGGTCCTGATGATCGAGCCCAGTATTGGGCTCTCTGCTCAGCGGGGAGCCTGCTTCCCACTCTCCCTCTGCCTGCCTCTCTGCCTACTTGTGATCTCTTTCTGTCAAGTAAATAAATAAAATCTTTAAAAAAATTACCCATATATGTAAGATTAATACAAGATTACTGAGGAACAACAATAACAAAACTGGAACAATTAGTTCGAGGGGGGAGTGCGTGTTCAAAATTCCTGACGGTGCACAATCTCCAGTAGGTTTATCTTGGCTAGGCATATATACTCCATGACATAAAGCCTAGCCAATGAGCTGGGCTTTGCCTCAAACAGCTACATTGTGAGCTTTTAGAAAGAGAAACATCATCTCTGGTGAGATGAGAGGGGGATTAGTTCTTGAAAAGCAAAGAGAAAAAGAGCAAAGCTTTCATTCAGCCTTGAATGAATGTACCAAGAAAGAATTATAAAAACTGAAACATTTCCAGACTGTTAATGGCATTCCTGCTGAGAGTGTAAATTCCTGGAGTGTGCAAAGGAACTCAGAAGAGTGGTCTCCCAGACAAGAAGATTGATTCTGTAATTCTCTATCAGCACTACAGGCTGTCAGCATGATTGCACTTGTTTCTCTAAAAGCATTAGCAAGACAATTACCGATTATTTCACCATGGCATTTACATGTTTGTGTCCATCTATCCCTGAAGCCCAGGAAATTGATAATGCATCGCCCGACATTTTTGCTGTTCCATGTAGGGTATCAGGCAGCTAGAGTAAAATCTGATGGCAGTTGGGAAAAAGAAGTGCTGGCGAGTTTATGTTAGGTACATACAAGAGGAAAAGTTCATCAAGTATGCTTGGCAATGAAGAAATCAGAATGGGCTTTTCTTGCTTTAGAAAAGTAGTATTTTGGTCAATAGGGAACAGAAGAATGTGCAGTTTTATATATTACTCTTGTTAATGGACTAAACATTATAATCACACATGCCTGTAAATTATCGTTTTTTAAATTTTTTAAAGATTTTATTTATTTGTGAGAGAAAGAGCATGTGAGCAGGGGAGGGGCAGAGGGAGAGGGAGAAATCATCGGAAGCAGACTCTGTCCTGAGCCTTGACTCCTGACACGGGGCTAAATCCAGACCATGAAATCATGACCTGAGGGGAAACCAAGAGTCTGAGGCTTAACCGACTGAGCCACCCAGGTACCGCAAATTATCATTTTTAAAATTTTAATTTGTTTCAGGTGCCCAATGTAGTGATTCAACACTTCCATACAAGACTCAGTGCTCATCATAAGTGTACTCTTAATCCCTTTCACCTGTCTCAACCAAACCACCTCCCCTCTGGTAACCAGCTGTTTGCTCTAGTTATGGGTCTGTTTTTTTGGTTTCTCTTTTTTCTTTGTTCATTGTTGTTTCTTAAATGCCACATGAGTGAAATCATAAGGTATTTTTCTTTTCTACTTGTTTTGCTTAGCATTATATTCTCTAGCTCCATGTCATTACAAATGGCAAAATTTCATTCTTTTTGTGGCTGATATTCCACTGTATATATATTTACCATCTCGTCTTTATCCATTCATCTATTGATGGATACTTGGGCTCCTTCCATAATTTGGCTATTGTAAATAATGCTGTCATAAACATGGGAGCTCATCTATCTTTTTGAGCTAGTATTTTTCATTTTCTTTGGGTAAATCCCCAGTAGTGGAATTACTGGATCATAGGGTAGCTCTATTTTTAATTTTTTGAGGAAACTCCATACTGTTTTTCACAGTGGCTGCGCCAGTTTGCATTCCCACCAACAGTACACGAGGGTTTCTTTTTTCCATGTCTTTGCCAACACTTGCTTTTTCTTGTCTTTTTGATTTTAGCCATTCTGAGAGCTGTGAGGTGATATCTCATTCTGGTTTTGCATTTCTCTGATGATGAGGGATGTTGAGCATCTTTTAATGTATCTGTTTTCTTTGGAGAAATATTTGTTCATATCTTCTGTCCATTTTTAATTGGATTATTTGTTTTTTGAGTTTGGAGTTGTATAAGTTCTTTAGATACTTTGGATACTAACCCTTTATCAGATATGCTGTTTGCAAATACCTACCTTCTCCCGTTTGGTAGCTTGTCTTTCAGTTTTGTTGATCGTTTCCCTTGTTGAGCAGAGGCTTTCTATTTTGATGTAATCCTACATGTGCTTGTAAATTAGATTTTGTATCTAAAGTATTGAGTAAAAAAAAAAACTGGACTTCTTATATGTGCTATAATTTACTTGGCCATTTTCTTAATATTGGCTTTTTATCCTAAATCTTGACATCACTCTCATATAATTGCAATTGAAGTATTTTTAAATGATTTGCTTGCTTATCTTTTTTTACTTAGGATTAATAGAACTGTTATGTCAAAGTTATGGTATCTCTTACATATTATGAATCTCATTTAAGAAATTATGGGCTACTGTAACTTCTTAGTAATAAGGTATGACAATGCTTAATTGACTACTCTTATTAAATTAAAATAATGCTTTTCAGGATTTTCCATTACTACTAAATGGAACACAGGTTTCACACACCAACTTATTAATGAAATTTATTACCTCTTTTGAAAGCATATATTCAAGGGAGATAAAACAATTGTAAAAATATGCATAACCAACATCAGAATATGTAAGTACGTTAAGCAATTCTAACAAATGCGAAGAGAGTAGTAGAAAAGTGTTCAATACCCATTGCCATCAATAGATCATTCAGACAGATTAACAAGAAAATATTAGAATTGAACCATATATAATACCAACTGACTTGACAAACATATATAGAAGATTTCATCCAACAGCATCAGAAGACACATTTTTCTCAAGCACACATGGAATGCCCCAGCACACTAACCACAAAACTTGGTACACATTTATGAATTTTGTGTAGTATATCTCAAGTATTGTAATTACCATTCCTACAAGAAATTAGTATTGCAAAGGAATTTCACTTGCCAGAGGTACCATTCCTGGATACAGTGCTTGATCCTTTTTCTGTGATTATTTAAAAATTGAACTATAATAAATCACAAAATACAGGAAAATGCAAGTCAGTACATGAAATTATTTTTAACCTAACTCTTAGAAATAACAGTCTTTATCTAATATTTTGGCATACACATTTTCATTCCGTTGACCAAAATTATAATCATTTCTACTTGTTTTTCTCTTTTTATAGTTTTTCACATTTTCCTGTGACTTTAAGTGGTTTTTAAAATCAGGATTCTTAGCAGTTATCAATTATTTTAGTTTTTTTGTCAAAAGATTGTAAATATTAAATTGAAACATTCTAAATATTAATGATCTAAATATTAAATGTATTTTAGTTTCTTTTAAAAGCTCTTAAACAGTATTGCCAATTTTTGTCTTTATATTGGTCCAGGAGATTTTGCTAAATTTAAGTATGACCAGCTATATTTTTTTAACTGAATTTTCATTCCTTATCTTTTTCAAACTAATTGCATTGGTTGTACATTTTTTCCACACTAATTCGTTAGGAATATATTTGTATTCCTATATATGTATTCCATATATATGTAGTTATTAACATTTTATATATTTTTTCTTTTTACATTTGTAACTAAACTTGTTTCTCCTCCACATTTAAAAATATGTATATTTATGTCATCAAATCTACCAATATTTTCACTTGTAATTTCTTTGTATGCTTACAAAAGCATACTCCATTATATACACTTATATATTCACCTATATTTTCTCATTGTTTTATAGTTTTAATTTTATGTTTAACCCTTCATTATATTTGAAATTCAAAAATTTAGCTTATAAGTAATGTAATTTTTCAATATATATTACCAATGTGTCCTGATACCATTTTCTGGGATATCCATTATTTTACTAATAACTTGTTTCACTCACCCACAATCTCCCATTATTGCTGCTATTCACTTATGATCAGGCACTCAGTCTAAACAGTAAAGAATCCTTAGGCCTACCTCCAGATAAGTAACAACTGGGGAGGCAAGGATTCACTCTGATTGACTGGCAAATGGCCTAAAGAAACCAAACTTAGTCTTCAAAGGAGAAAAATAAAATAAATACACATTTCGAAAATTGAGTTACTCCTATTATTTAAGCTAGACCATAAACATTCATTCCTACACAAGATGGAGTGGATTTAGTTCCCATTGGCCAGTATGGACATTGAAATATGACTGTGTGGAGGTCACACGGTGAAAAACAAGTACCCTGCAACCAGTGTTGACCACCGATGTATGGTATGAGCAACTACTTGTCTGGAAGTGACTTTGCCAAGTTTGACAATATCACATGCCATATATCATTGCTGGTTAGGGCTTTCCTAGAGTATATTTATTAGGCCAGTACAGATATAAATACATAGAAATATATAGTTGAAATTATCATTTTCTTCATTTTCTTATATCTATTATTACTAGTATCACTGTTACTAGGTGAATATATATATTTTTTAATCTGGAAAAGATACTCAGTTTTATCAGGTTTTTAGTCTGTTAGAATAATATTTTTCTGAGTAATAAATGCTGTTTAAACTTCACAACTAGTGTGACCAATAGAACTTCTACACTTTCTTTTCTCTACACGTCCGTAAAACTTTCCCTTTGCAAATCATCATTTTCCCCTCTTTGTCATCTAGTTTTCTCTTAATATTGAGGGTAGAAGCTTAGTAAATATACTGTTATTTTTATACTAAGAAAATCATGCTGTAATATCTTCTTAAACCAAAATATTTTTTTTACCACTATGTCCTTTCAGCTTCACGCTTGTCTATCCTCTTTCATAAGTAAGCTTTTTAAAAAGTATCTGAAATTGTTTCTATTTTAGTTTTTCTTTTTAAATATTTAAACAATAGTCAAGTCATAATAAATAGAGGCAAAATTGTTGCATTTTACTACAAACCTTAAACTGAAAGCAGCTACCCCTTGGCCTTAACTCCCTACCTCTCAGGTCCCATTTTTCGGTGGCCAGAATCTTTCTCATTTTGGCCAGTGCTTATTATCTCCATAATTCTGTGTTTAAATAAATGACTTGCTTAGTATGTTCCATATTTATAAATAAACTCAAGATAAATACAAAAGCTATATGGAAAGAGTTGTCAAATCAAAAAAGAACTTAAGTTATCTCTAAGTTGATTAATACAGGTAAAATATCATTAATATAAATTTGTAACAGGAAGGATCAGAAGTTTCTGGAGAGCTATCAGTGCCTTCACTGTCTTAATAATATTGCCCTCAAGATAAATATTGATCAAATCCTCCTGAAATGTATCCCAAAAGATAATTTTACATTTTTCCATTTGATATTTTTACTACAAGAAATTAGAGTCATTAAGTAGTATCATTAGCGGTTTTAATTTTTTCTCATGTGTACCTTTAGTTTCTGCTGAAGGATATAGGCTAGACATTAAATCTTCAAGGTAAGACTGTTTCAGAGATACTGTATCAGGTACCCTTAACTATTGATAGTACAAGGGGTGCCTGGGAGGCCCAGTTGGTTAAACACTCGCCTTTTGGTTATGGCTCAGGGCCAGTCAGGCTCTGAGGTTCTTAGGGAGTCCACTTGAAGATTCTGTCCCTCTGCCACTCAGTTTTATTTTAATTTAAAAAAATCTTTGATATCCATGCCTAAAATCTTTGTACAAAATTCATTTAAAAATCTTTGAAAAGTATACATATATTCTCTTTTTTTTGTGTGTGTACATATGTATATAAATTTTTTAATTCTGATTTTTAATTCTGTTGATGTTGGCAAATGTGGTAAGAATGTATGATAGAGGGGCACCTGGGTGGCTTAGTGGGTTAAAGCCTCTGCCTTCGGCTCAGGTCATGATCTCAGGGTCCTGGGACCGAGCCCCTCAAGGGGCTCTCAGCTCAGCAGGGAGCCTGCTTCCCTCTCTCTCTCTGCCTGCCTCTCTGCTTACTTGTGATCTCTCTCTCTCTTTGAAATAAATAAATAAAATCTCTTAAAAAAAGTATGATAGATTTTGCCAATATATGATGTTGCTAAAGAATATGCATATCTAAGAGATTATATGTATATTTTTTTACACATGAGAAGATCTCTTTCATTCTTCCCCAGGGAGCCATCTTTCCTAGAACACCTCTTCCTCCAGTTTAAATTGGTTTCTCTCAGGCCTGCTGCCCAGTTATCATTGTGGTAGGATATTTCTTTTCCTCTCACCATTAGGCCCCTTGTTTCCTAGATCCTCTATACCCATTTTTCATTGTGATGGAGCAAATCTAGTTAATCTTTCAGAGTTCCCTGAAAACAAGTGAATGGGAAATACTATTTCCTTGAGAAATTAATACAAAACACCTATCTTGGTAGTTTGGCTTAATATAGATCATAGTAATTTTTAACTGAAAATTTTAAATCACTGTTTTAATATTTCAGTTAGGTATCTAATGCTTTATGGTTCTTGACTGTGGGAAGTCAAATTATTTTTCTCTCTGTGAGCTTTTATGTTCTTTATCCGTGGTGTGTAAAATTCCATGATTTCTGTGCCTCGTGGTATATGTCTTTGTGTGTGAGTGTGTGTGTAGACTTTGAACAATTATGTAGATAATTTCCTGGGAACAGTAACTGATACCTAATTATTTTTTTAAGCAAATATCTTGCTAACCTAATTGTCTAGTTCTGTCCTTGTCACTGATCCTTATTATTTAGAATTTGATAAAAATCAGTTCACTAACCAGAGAAATATGATCTGTTTTTGAGTTTTCCAGGTCTCTGGTGTGCCTGCTACTGAGCTAGACTTTGGCACATAGATTTGGACACAAGTTGTTTATTGGGGAACCGTGGTAGGAGATTAGGACAGTGAGAAGGAAAGCTAAGAAACCCACCAAAGAATGTATTAGACACTGGATATTATCAGCATCTACTGTGGTTACCTGGAGCTTAATCCCTCTTTGGAACTCTATGAGCCTATCCCCAAGGCACCAATTCCGAACTATTTACAATCTGCCCTCTGGACCGAAAGAGAGCCCCCAGGCAGAGTCCTAGATGGTGACCTCAGAAGAAGGGCTGCATATTCTGTGCTGAGTGGATGTTAGGCAGGTACGTGCTCCTTCAATCCTCAATAATAGTATCCATGGTTTAACATAATACTGCAGAATATTTCTGTTCTATAAATTCTGTCTTAGTGATTATCAGCTGGGGTGATAGAGCATAAGGAAGAATCTGACCTATGCTTTAGCTTAAGTGAGTTCAAGTTGAACATTGGGAGGACACTTGAGGTAGGACTCCTCCATAAATAGGGAATGTTAGATTACTCCTTTGAGCATCACTCTTTTGAGCTTAAAGTATACTAGTTTTCCTGAATTCATATCATTGGAATATAGGCACTAAGAGGTTACTTCTTTGTAGTCTAATCCTTGCATTCATTATACGTCAGACAGTTTGATACTTACAAACTGCTACACTATTTGGTGTCATTCTTCCACATTCTTTATTGTAGTAGTACTATTTATAAGTGTGGCATATTTAGGATAATAATTGTTTTCAGAAAAGCAGATGGTAAGCTCATTCCAGGACTATTAATGTTAGCATTTATTCAAAAGATCAAATGAATGTGCATGTATTATTTTCTTGGTTTAGACGCCTCCACAGTTTCTACTAGTTCTCACTCCAAGAAATGTTCCTTTAACATTGTGTCATTTACACTACGCTGCTTTGAATACAAAGTGACAGAAAAAAAAACATTTTACAGAAGTACTATTTTTAAGACATCAGTATTCTCCTTGAAGATCCTTTTAATTTTTCCCAGGTTAGTCCCATGAATCTTTAGAAGAGCACCTCATATGTTCTCCAAAATCATCTCATTTCGGGTCTCTCTCTACATAGCGCATATATATATATACACACACACACACACACACACACACACATATGCGTGCATATATGTGTATGTGCATATATGTATGTATGTGTGTGTGTATGTATGTATATTCATCCTCTGCAGTTCACTGGGTTATGTCTCTCTTTATCGACAATTCCAAAAGTGTAGGTTATGCTGTTAATGGCCATCAGAGTTTCCAGAAATTCAACTCTGCCTTGTCTGTTTTCTTGTAATGTTCCTCATTTCCTGTGCTGTGGGCTTGGCTGTCTATAGCACTTCCTGTTGCTGGTACCCATTACTGCAGTATTAAACCTACCTATTTATGTACCTACCTAATATGGTGGTTACTGTCCAGCCACAAGTGAACATTGAGCCTTTTAAATGGGGTTATTGTGACAAGTACACGTTTTTCTGAATTTTTAATTTAAAAAATGATCTTTGAGTTATTGAAAAACCCTTAAGTATGTTTAGAACAACTTGGTTATATGAATCTACTTTTTCACTTGTACATTTAATTTTTTTTTTTTTTTTTAGATTTTTTATTTATTTGACAGAGAGAGAAATAACAAGTAGGCAGAGAGAGGGGGAAGCAGGCTCCCCGCCAAGCAGAGAACCCGATACGGGGCTCCATCCCAGGACCTGAGATCACGACCCAAGCCGAAGGCAGAGGCTTAACCCGCTGAGCCACCCAGGCACCCCACATTTAATTTTTTTAATAAGATTTTATTTATTTGTCAGAGACAAAGAGCAGAAGCAAGTGGAGTGGCAGGCAGAGCAGATGGAAGGAGAAGCAGGTTCCCCACTGAGCAAGATGCTAGGCATGTGATTTGATCCCAGGACCCTGGGATCATGACCTGAGCTGAAGGCAGATACCCAACCAACTGAGCCACCCAGGCGCCCCTTACTTGCACATTAAAAAAAAAAAAACAAAAAAAAAAACAAAACCTAAATGCAGTCAGTTATTTCCAAAAAAAAAATTAACATTGATTTGGAAAGTGCTGTAACTATAAAATACAGCCCAGATTTCAAACTTTCTTTATATTAATGTGGTAAACAGAAAACTTAAAATTACATATGTGCCTAGTATTATAATTCTATTAGACTTTGCTATTTTGCACTTTTAAGACATTTGAAGTACCTTTTATCTTACTTTAATAATGTTCTGTTGGGGAAAGATAATTTACAACTAAATCTCTTATCAATCTCACCGCAAATATAGAGGGTTAAGGAAACAGTTTTTATTATTGAAAAAGTATGAAATCAGAATGTGATGTACATCACAGGAAATCTGCTAAAGAGATTACAGGATAGAAAGTCTCCTTTCATCAAGGGGGGTATGTGCAACACAGTTTATGGATGTTCTCTAGTAATTAGTCTTCAAGTAGAGAATTTGATAGCACCTCTTGTCACATGTTGTTCATTTGCAACTCACCTGGTAATTGGGAGAGCCACCTATGATGGCTAATTGCCTTTATTGAAAAGAAAAATTTTTCATATGTCCCTCAAGTAGGCATGTTTGCAATTGGCAGCCCAGCAGAAATTAGGCTCCTACTCTCCCAGGATACTGCTCCTGGGTGGTGACCTCCTCTTGTTCTTTTGGGATGAATTCCTCCTCCTTGGCATTTTGTCCAGTTCTCTGTTTTCTGTGTGCTAGGAAAGCCTGGGCCTGGTCCGATTTCCAGTAGAGCTGAAGCTTTGCAGTGCTCTGTAATCCGTAGACCTGGTATGTGGGGGGCATCTGTGTCGTCCTTCTTAGGAAAGCACCTTCTGTTCTCTTTTTCAAGCCAACTTGCCCTAGTAAAGATGTACCTTGTCTGTGCTGATGGTGGGGGGAAAATGGCACCACCCCTCTCTCTCATCCCTGGGGAGGGGAATTTATGACCACCATTGTTCAGGAAGTCCTCACAGACAAGAGAGCCATCTCCCCTCTTGTATCCCAGGCTTCTGTCAGAACCCTGGCATCACCCTCTGTGTCTGAGCTGTCTGCTGGCTTGGTGATGCTGCAGTACTCCTGTCTTTTGTCTCAGGTGCACAGGTGGGTTTCGAAACTCCAAATTTTAAGGTCTGGGCGTGGTGCAGATCCCTGATGATCCTCTAGGGGAGGGTCTCACTGCCCTCTGACTGGTACCAGTTTGTCTCAGAGAAGCAGTCACACAGCTGTGCATGGGATTGGATTTCACGGTAAAGCATAGCCAAGAAGCTGGCACCCAGGTTAGCTACCCTCAGCAGGTTACCCTGCTCCTATGCTAATGAACAGCAGCTCAGTGATGCCCTCTGGCTCTTTTGGCCCCTGAGAGGCACTGCTGCCTCTCCCAAATGCACTCCAAGAAAGGGAGCTATCTCCCCAGCACAACGATGCTCAGAGCACACTGTGCTCCCTGGCCTCTGCCCTCCTCCACAGGAGCACTGCTATGCCTGCCAGGCTATACCCCGGGGGTTGGTGAGGACTTCTGAAACCAGACTTTCCACTCCACTGCTTGTAAAAATTTCAGATAATCAGCTCCTCTTGTTTTCCAAGTCAATGGTTTTGGGGAAGTGTTTTTCTTTTTCTTTCTTTTTTTTTTTTTTTTTTTAGAGAGGGAGAAAATAGAGAAAGGGGCAGAGGAGAGGGAAAGACTCTTAAGCAGGCTCCATGCCCGGTGAGGATCCTGACACTGGGCCAAATCACACAACCCTAAGATCATGACTTGAGCTGAAATCAAGATTCAGATGCTTGTCTGACAGAGCCACCCAGACACTCCAGGAAGTGTTTTTCTTATGCAAACGCCTGCATGTTGCTTTATCTCTCTCTCTGATCAGGGCTCCGTCCCCTCCATGGCACCTGCAGTTCTTTTCTCCCCCAAATCACATCACTGCACTTCTCACCTTCCACTATGTGGTCTCTTTTCTCCCTCTAGTTGTGCAGTTTGTTCTCTCAGTCCTCAGATCGATTTCCTGGTTATTCAGAATGATTTGATAATTATGTAGCTGTGTTCCATGCACTTCAATGTTCATAGCAGCACTATCAACGATAACCAAATTATGGAGAGAGCCCAAATGTCCATTGACTGATGAATGGATAAAAAGGTACACACACACACACACACTGGAATATTACTCAGCCATCAAATAGAATGAAATCTTGTCATTTGCAATGATGTGGGAATGACTAGAGTATATTATGGTAAGCAAAATAAGTCAGAGAAAGACAAGTATCATATGATTTCACTCATATGTGGAATTTAAGAAAAAACAGATGAACATAGGAGAAGAGAAGGAAAAATAAGATAAAAACAGGGAGGCAAAGCATAACAGACTCAATGACAGAACAAGCAGGATTGCTGGAGGGTGGAGGATGGAAGGATGTGCTAAATGGGTGATGGGCATTAAGGAGGGTACTTGTGATTAGCACTAGGTGTTATATGTAAGTGATGGATCACTAAGTTCTACTTCTGAAACCAATATTATGTTATATGTTAACTAACCTGAATATAAATAAAAAACAGTTACGTAGCTGGGTTTGAGGGATGAGGCAAGAATAAAGTCCTCCTACTACTCTGAAATCCTAACTCCTTCTTAATTTTATTTTTTAAATTAGACACTCGATTGTCTCCAAGACCTTTATTTATTACTAGCTCACTTCTTCCTATTAATTTGATATGGTCATCTTTACAAACATTGACATCATTTTTCCCTTAGGACTCTGAAGATACTTTGGCTTATTTTTATTTATTTACTTATTTGGACCAGTATACTTAACAAAACTTTCCGTTTGTGTTTTCACTCCTCTCCTCATTGCTAACAAAATAATCCAGTTTTGTTTGTGCAATCAGAATCTCTTCAACATACCTACCTTCAAGCTGAATATATTACTGAGTAGTACAACAGAGGTTTACTTGAGTTGGGCATGTCTGCACTCTTCCATGCCACGTAATAACTCAATATTATTTAGACTCATATGTCAGTGATTTTGCATCTCCTGTGGCAAACTTCCCTCTCTCAATATGTAGGCAGACAATATCTCTTTCTCTTTCTTCGGGATACCTTTGAAACTTCTCTGTATCTTTTGTTTTATATTCTTGTGTGATGGTCAGTCAGGTAGAGCAACAAGATCAGAAAAAGGACAAGCTCACAAACACAGTTCTAAAATACTAACGGGTCCTAGAAGCAGGAGGCCTGACACTCCATGCAGGGCTAAGAAAACATACCAGGTTCGACAAGAAGGGTGAAATCATTAGGCCAGAGCTTTTATGGGCGTTTTCAAAGGAAAAGCAGAACGGGGCAGGGTAAATTGTTAAGGATTGACTAGTTTGATAGTCTTAGCAGGCTCTAAACTATAGGAGTGTTGCTAATTGTCTAGTCCCTGGCCCTGGGATGATTAAGGCAGAGGAATATTGCCACTTGAGGTGCACTGGCCAGCTAAATGGTTCTGAAATGGTTAGTTTGCATATCAAAGGCATGCCCAAGGCTTATCTCTAAGAATTGCCTAAGCTCTGCAGAGGCAGTCCCTCCGCAGCCTGAAAATTATTTAAGGATGTCCAAACTTTATAATATACAGAAAAAAATAATTTGTCAAATTTAATGAAGATAGATTTCATTGTCTTTTTTTTTTTTTTTTTTCCTTTTCTCTCTCTCTATCTCTCTTTTTTTTTCTCCTGCTGGCTTGGATTCTCTTTCTGGGAGAATAAACATTTTTTGCTGTTATTTTACTGATGAATTTACTTCTTTATTAGTATGTACATTTTTTCTTTTTTTTTTTAGTATGTACATGTTGAGAGAGGTGATCATGAGGGAGGAGTTTTAACCTGAGGGTTATTAACCTTTCTACATGAGATTTCAAATATTTTATCAAATATTTTATCTCTATCTGCTTTCTTATACATTCACACACGCACGTGTATGTATACAGGTACACACTGACAAATATGTCCTGTATTTAAATATATGTATATCCTATAAACATAGAGATGTAAGGAAGTAAGATGTGTGTTTAAACACGTTTTACTAGAAATCCCAATATTTAACATTTGTTTTACTCAAGTTTCTCTCAATATCCTTGAACTAGACCCTTGTACGGTGTTTCTTTTCTTCAGAAAGTTCTTACCTTCCAAAGAAATGCTGAATGATTCTGCCTTACCATCCTCCAGACTTCGAGAAAGGTTTGAAACCTCATAGGATCAAATTGTGTCTCAATGTTAGACCGTTCTTGTGCTCTTCAGTATACAGAAGTCACAAAAACTTGGGGGCACTGTTTTCAAAATATGATAATATTTCCACTGGTAATTTTGTTTCCTTCAAAAACATTGGTCAGCTCTGTCAATATTCTGAAAAAAACAAACAAACATGTTTATTTAGTGATATTTAAATAAATGATTTAATGGGCACAAGTAATTAGATTTGTTTTGAACTTCCTATATTTCATGTTAATTTTATGTAAGTGTGTATCCTAGGACACAGTTTGATAGGACATTCAAAGTGGCATTTGTTAGTCCAGAAAACAAAGGTTTTAACAAAACCTTAGTAATCAATAAATACCCATGCATGAAAACACAGAGGTGTGTCGCTCACTTTCTGTGTGTCATGCGACTCCATTTTCAGGTTCCATACTTGCACAATAAAATGTTTTCTTCCTCAGGTCTTTATGCAGGGACTTCTGTCTGATTTTTGCCATCAATTATATCTGCTTTCAATGTCATTAAGTAGGCAGTAATAGATAACATTGTATATAATTTATGCTCCTATTTATAAATGTTTAATTGGCTTATCCGTAGCCATCTTATTTTCCATATATTTAAATGCAGAAAGATAGATCAGTAGCATTTATATGCATCATGGAAATATATATCACACTTTATAAGTTTAGAGTCTTTAGGAGTAGAATGAAGAAGAATAGAGGAAAGAAACGTTATAAGTAAATTACAATAAAACAGTCTGTAGATAATATGGAGTGTGAAGGATAGTTTCAAAATGAAAATATAAAGTATATCTAGAAATACAAGGTATATATAGAAATAGAGATGTTTTAAGTTAGAAATAAGTGCATGAGAAAATAAGTTGTAAAATAACCATACTCTTTCTGAAAAAGCATTGCAGCTAAGAGGGATATTTAAACACATTTTTCTGATTGGTTGAGCAGTTTTCAAGAGTAATGCCTAATGTATAGCTTTTTTGTCCTACCCACGGTTGTTATATATGAACAATATGGGTATAAAAAAATGCCCTTTTCATGGTTTTTGTGTATTATACTTTGCACCACTGAAGGAAAATTACCTTTGTATCTTCCTAAGCTACAATGCTTTTGCAAAAATGGATGTAGTAGAGCTATACTTTGTTGGTATTAATATTTTTCTTCCCAGATAATTTTTAAATTTCATTTCAGTTTCTACTTATAACTATATTTAAATATATTTAGAAACAAGCTGAATATTACTTTCTAAATAATTTTATATCTCCAGGAATTGATTTAGTGCATATAAATAGTATTTTTAGATGAGTAGTCCAGTTGTATATTAATAAAAATAAATTCAATGATCATTATGCTAGTCTTTCCTCATGTGATCTTGATATTTATCTTCTATTAAGCTATTTAGAAATTAAATTATTCTGTATGAAGCATTCTAGAAATTCAATCACAGAAAGCATTATTTTTCTGAGTGACTAGAAAGCTATTTCAGGTATCAAATTCTCATTGATTTCAGCTTTGTGCCAGATGTATGGAGAAAGCTAAAAACATTGCAAAATTGAAATTATTATAAGCCACAATTTTATAATGGAAGTGAATTATCTAATATAAAACTGTGAGTTTAAGATTTTCAAATAATTTCCACAAATTCCATCTTCTCTACTCATCTACTTTTCTAAAAAAATAAATTTTAGCAGAAGTATGTGAATATCCATGCCAAAAATACTGCTTTGATTTTTATCAGTTCTAGATTAGTTCTATATCTAAATGTATGCATACCTGTAAATACTTAAAATATTGCCAAAGTCATAAGAAGCAATCAAGTGATTTTTCTCAAAAAAATACACTCCACTTTATATAATGAAATTAGGCTATGAAATTCCAAATGTAAAACCTTTTTTCTCCTTTTTTTTGTATTAAAGAATAACATAGTGTTATATTAGTTTCATGTGTACAATATAACAGTTCGACAATTCTAGACATTATCCAGTGCTCGTCAAGATAAGTGTCTTCTGGATACCCTTTATCTATTTCACCTCTTCCCCTACCTACCTCCCCTCTGGCAACCACCAGTTTGTTCTCTGTATTTAAGAGTCTGTTTTTTGGGGACGCCTGGGTGGCTCACTCAGTTAAGCGTCTGCCTTCAGCTCAGGGCATGATCCTGGGGTCCTGGGGTCAGGTCCGGCATCATCGGGCTCCTTGCTCAGTGGAGAGCCTGCTTTTCCCTCTGCCTGCAGCTCCCCCTCCTTGTGTGCTTGCTCTCTCTCTCTCTGACAAATAAAGTCTTAAAGAAAGTGTCTGTTTTTTGGTTTGTCTCTTTTTTTTTGTTTGTTCATTTGCTTTGTTACTTAAATTATACATATGAGTGAAATCATATGGTGTTTCTCTTTCTCTGAAAAACTTAATTCACTTAGCATTATATCTTCTGGGTCCATCCATGTTATTGCAGATGGCAAGATTTCCTCCTTTTTTATGGCTAATATTCCACTGTGTGCATATATATATATATATTTGTGTGCGTGTGTATATATATGTATGTGTATATGTATATATGTGTCTGTGTGTGTCCATCTATGGATGGACACTTGATTTACTAACATATCTTGGGTATTGTAATGTTGTGGTAATAGAGGGGTGCATACATCTTTTTGAATTAGTGTTTTTGTTTTTGTTGGATAAATACCTAGTAGTGGAATTGCTGGATCATATGTAATTTTATTTTTATTTTTTAGGAAACTGTACTGTTGTCTCCAATGAATATACCAATTTCTATTCTCACCAACATATACTAGTCTTTTAAGTTTGATGTAGGGTTTAATTCTCTAGCATAAATTAATTAACTTCTAATCGTCTAGTCTATTCAAACATTATGAGCAATGAAGAATGGAGAAGGACATTTTAAAAGATAATTAAGATATGCTAAGAAAGTTTCCAAATCTGTAACAGGAGAGCCAGATGGGTAATATAAATAAATGCAAACACAATACTGAGGGAGAATAGCCATCAGTATATCAAACACTTTGAGGATAGAAAAATTTCTTCTGGTTCAAGGATAAGTGTGAAGGTTTCGTTAACACTTCATTTGATTTGAACCTTTCACATGTCATTTCTGGTCATGTTAAGTAGGGCAGGAGTTGTCACCAGAAGGAATATTTTGATTAAAAAAAAAAAAAAAAAAAAACCAGGAAAGCTTTGAGTATAGTTGTGACTATTACATTTTTAATTTTTGTTAAAAGTGTATTTATTGTCATTTTGCATCAGAAATTTCTTTGTTGTGTGCTGTCTTATACATTGTAGGATCTTTTGCATATGTAGTCTTCCCTCCAGTTTTGTCATCTGTAAATGGCTGCAGACATTGCCAGATAACTCCTGGAGGAGAAATTTGGGCCTCAATGGAAAATACATGAGGAATGGTGCTGAAATGTAGATGGCAATAATTTTTAGTGAGTACCTTCTTTGGCAAACAATTGGCTAAGCATTTTGCATGCGTTATCTTATGTAGTCTTCACCTTGACCTTATCAGATTATTAGGGAAACTACTAATCAAATACGTAATGACTTTCCTAAAAGCTCATATCTAATAAGTACTAGATCATGGCTTTGAACTGTTTGCTTCTCTAACCTGTGCATTTGAACTAATACTATATTCTTTTTTTTTTCTTTTTTTTTTTTTGTGTTACGTTAGTCACCATACAGTACATCATTAGTTTTTGATGTAGTGTTCCAAGATTCATTGTTTACGTATAACACCCAGCGCTCCATGCAATACATGCCCTCCTTAATACTATATTCTTTAGAGATCATAAACATGGACCTTCTTCCCATCAAGAGGTGGGGTTTGCTTCTCCTTTCTTTGAATCTGAGAATGCTCTATGGCTGCTTTAACCAACATAATATGAAGACAATGAAGTTGTGCTGGTTTTGGGCCTATGTCTTGATGAAATTAAAAAAAAAATTCTACAGACTCTGGAAACACTTGGATTTTTGTAAACCGTCTTTACATAATTATGGCTTCGTTTTAGTAAGAATTTTTGGGGGGAGACTTCTGTATCTAGATTGGAGATAAATTTGAATAGGAGAAAAATACAAGTTTTACAGTTGCTATGAAAAAGTTGATGGTTGAAATAGGGGAGAGGGAATTTGGAAAACCTTTCATAGATAATGCCATCATATCTTGAACTGATAGAGTATGGGATTACAGAAGGAGCAAACTTTGTTTCAAAGCCACAATTAGTGTGTCCATGGGAACTTGACTTTCTGTATGTCCCCATATTCCTAATGACATATGTCTATTTAGATCTCACAGCCATTCTCCTTCCCTGGAGTATAGGTGTTCGAAGAGCAGGAAGCAAATAGTTTGGAAAGGGGAGGATATGCCTATAGTACCTCAGGTGGTGGTTAATTATACTGGAATTGCTATTTGTCTTACTGGGTTTTCTCCTCAGCCTGGCCTGCTCTTCCTGGATTTTCTCACTCGTGATTTGCTTTCATGGGCTGTCCTTTGTGCTTGTCATCACCAGCAGGTCAATATGGTAGTAATATATATTTGATCCTCTCTTATGGACAGTTTCTGAGTTCTTTCCCACAGGGATCCCAGGTCTATGCAGACCCTGGGATAGATACTGCGGACCTATCACAATAGCTGCGTTAACAGCTTTCTTTAACTTTTGATAATGGTAAAGTAGTTTCCAAAATATTCTAATATAGTTAATCCAATTGATACCCTGTGTCATTTGATTGGGGCTTTTAGCCCATTTACATTCAGAGTAATTATTAAAAGATAGGAATTCAGTGCTGTTATATTACCTGTCAAGTCCCTATTTCTGTATATTGTCTCTGTTCCTTTCTGGGCTCATTTATCCTAGAAGTTAGAGCCTCCATTTTTTATTATATCTCAATAATACCTTTTTTGATTTCAACCTAATTAGATTTTAGTTCTTTTATTTCACCAGAAAGGGATTTTCTAGTGTGTTCTATGCTTTTTCCAAGCATAGCTAGTGTCTTTATAATTGTTATTCTGAATTCTAGCTCTATATTTTACCAATATCCATATTTATAAAGTCTCTGGCAGTTAGTACTGCCCTTTATTCTTTTTTCTGGGGTGAGTTTTTCTGTCTTGCTGTTTTGTCCAGAGAAGAATAGATGAACGAGAGAACAAAGTACAAAAATATCAACCACAACCACTGCAAAAGATATACTAAACAAAGCACAAGACATCATAACCAAAAAAGGAAAAAAAAAAGAAACGAAAGGAAAAGAAGAGAGAATATAATCAAACAGGAAGACAGAACAGGGTAATAAACCAGTTCCTGGGTGTATTTTGGTCTGTTGGTTAAAAGAAACTAGATCCCAAAATTGTAAAGAAAGAAAAACTTACATATATACAAAAATAAAATTGAATACAATGAAAGGAAGCCAAAAATTCGGAATATATATACATTTATAGAATATATGTATATCCTATAAATATATATATATATTATATATATATAATGTAAATGTAAAAATGACAAGACTTAAAAGAGAGTTGATTAAATGAGAAAATATTTGAAAAGGAAAAAAAGAAAAGAAATTTTAAACTGAAAGATTAAAGAATCACGAGGAAAAAGCCTCGAATTCTATTTACTGTTTTCCCCTAGCACTGGAGTTTTGCGGTTCTATGTGATCCATAAACTTGATCTATCCGAATATTCTTGCTGATCTTCTGAGTGAGAGGCCAATTGCACAGATTCTCAGGTGTCTTTACCTCGGTGGTGTTGCACCACCCTTGCCAAGTGGCTCTGGATTGCTCTCTGTGGCTTTTGCTCCCTGAAGGGTTTTGGTGCTGCTTTAGAGGATGAAAAAAAAAAAAAAGTGGTTCGCCATTTTCTAGACCTGGAGATGACGGATTACAGCCCCCTCACTCCTCAGTGTGCCCTCAGGGAAAAGCACAAGGTGGTTACCCTTGTCTCCGGGTCTCTGTCTGCACTCCCAGCTGCTCACCCAGCCTGTGACCAAACATTTTTATCTCAGGCACGTGACCCTGTTTGGAGACTCCAAACTCTGCAGATTCCTGCAGTGTGCCGCTCCTCCCAGGGAAGGAGGGTCTCACCTCAGTTTTGCCACTTGCTGGACCCCTGCTGGGAGAGCAGTCACTGGATCATGCCCTGGTTCCAGGTTTATGGCAACACTCACCTGAAAGCCCACTCCTGCGACCGCTGATTGCAGCCAGCTTCCCTGCTCCAATGCTTGGCAACTGTGCTGCACTCAGGCACCCCTGTTCTTTCTGTGATCCTGGGCATCCTGAGACCACACTGTTGCACCTAGAATTCCACCCTGCTTTGCCACCTGAGTGCGTTTCAGGCAGGGATGTCCCTCAGTGGAGCAGACTTCTAAAAGTTCTGATTTTTGTGCTCCACTGCTTTATCATTTTCCAATAGCTGGTTTACAGAGGTTCCCTCCCCTTGCAGTCTATCTTCGCATATATCACCTGGGATTCACTTCTCTGTATCTTTTACCTTGCAGAAAGTGGTGGCTTTTCTATTTGTAAAGTTGCAGCTATTTTTTCCCTTAGATCTCAGGTTGAGTTCACAGGTTTTCAGAAATATTTGATAGCTATCTAGCTGAATTCCAGGGACCAGATGAAACTAGGGGTCCTCTGCTCCTCTGCCATCTTCCTCCAAGTCCAGTTTCCTGTATTTTTAATGATAACTTATAAATGCATTATGTAGAGCGACTTTTCTGGTGTTTTCTAGTTTTTCCTGGGCAATGTGAATTTATGCCTATTTTCTGATGTGATTCATAGTGACTCTCTTTACTCTTAATAGAGGGCCTTGTTTGCATGGTAAATTATATGACTCCCAACATCATGTAAATGTACCAATGACTGTGGGTGTTATGTGGGGATTGTCATAGGCTCAACTGTAAGGAAAGAATATCACATAAACAACAATCTCTCTCTCTTTACTAAGTCTAATGACCAAAGTCTCTTTAATAAAAGAATTAACTATGGTTGACATTCCAACTAGAGGGAAGATATCAGAGGTCTGTGAAATCCCCAAATGTACATGTATCCTTTTGTGTTTTTCATATGTGTATTCCCTAGGAAAATAGCTTTTATAAGATACTTTAAAAATCCTCCTGAGTAAAAGTATTGAGAATTGCTTGATTAGAATCAGTAAGAGTGACTCTGGTAATATCTGGATTAAGAGTGAAAAAAATTAGATAATAGTAAATTCAACTCCTATTTATTGAGTCCTTTCTCTATGCTAGACACTGTACTATGGGCTTTAAAATTATTTTCTTGAGTACTGAAAATATTACAGCTGAAGAAAAATATTTGCAGAAATTATAGCCAAATTACTCAAGATGACACCAGCAGTAAAGATAGTCAGGATTGGAACCTCAGCTGACTCCTTGATCTACATTCCTAATTATTCTTACCTCCATTATATGGTATCAAGGGAAGCATTCAAGTTTGAACAAATTCTGTTTTCATTATTTGCTGGTTTATTTTTATTTTATTTATTGAACTCTTATTTACTGTATAAATTTAAGGTGTACAATATGTTGATTTGATACATTTATATATTATAATATGATTGCCACTGTAGTGATCATTAGCATCTCTATCACATCACATAATTACCTTTTTTTTTTTTTTTTTTAGTGCTTAGGATAACTATCATTTAGTCTCTTAGCAAGTTGGGTTATAGCATAATGTTGTCTGTATTTACTGTAGTAAGCATTAGTTCTCTAAAACTTATTTGCTTTTTATTACATATTCGTACCCTTAACTGTCTTATGCCCATACCCCTCATCCCCTGGTAATCACCATTTTGCTCTGTTTTTGTGTAGGACTTTTTTAAGGTTCCACATATGTGATATTATACAGTGTTAGTGTTTCTCTGTGTGACTTAACTCATTTAGTATCACAACCTCAGGGTCCATCTATGTTTTTGCAAGTAGCAGGATATTCTTTTTTCTCATGGCTGAATAATACCCTATTATGCATGTGTATACTACATCTTCTTTAGCAATTCATTTATTGACTGATGCTTAGGTTGTTTTCGTATCTTGGCTATCGTGAATAATGCTGCTGTGAACACGGGAGTGCATAGATGTTTGATAACCTGCTTTCATTTTCTTAGTGTTTGTGCCCAGAAGTGGAATTGCTGGATTATATGGTAGATCTATATTTAACTTTTTGAGCAAACTCCATATTGTTTTCCATAGTGACTGAACCAATTTATATTTCTACCAACAGTGTACAAGTATTCCCTTTTCTGCGTATCCCCACTGGCACTGTTTATCTCTTGTCTTAATCATTCTAACAGGTGTGAGGTGATTTCTCATTGTGGTTTTGATTTGTATTGCCCTGATGATTAGTGACGTTGAGTATCTTCTTTTGTGCTTGTTGCCCATTTAGATGCCCTTTTTGGAAAAGAATGTCTTTGCTCTATTTTTTAAAAATTGAAGGATAATTTGTGTACAATAGTATATTAGTTTCAGGTGAATGACATAGTGATTTGAAATTTGTATACATTGCAAACTGATCACTTCAGTAAGTCTCATTACCATCTGTCAATATATCAAGTTAATACAATGTTATTGACAGTAATCTCCATGCTGTTCGTTATAGCCACAAGACTTAAACTTACTTCATAACTAGAAGTTTGTACCTTTTAATCTCCTTAACCCATTTCATTCTTAGCCCTCCCTAGCCTGCTCTGGCAAACACAACTTGGTGCTCTGTCACCATGAGTCAGGATTTGTTTTGTATTTTTTTTAGATTCTACTTAAAAGTGAAATCTTGAAGTATTTGTTTTTCTCCATCTGACTTATTTCATTTAGCATAATACCTTTAAGGGCCATCCATGTTGTTGCAAATGCTTGATTTCATTCTTTTTATGGTTAACTATTATTCCATTATGTGTGTGTGTGTGTGTGTGTGTGCACATGCATGCATGTGTGTATATAGGTAGACATTACTTTATCCATTCATATACCAATGAATACTAGGTTGTTTCCATGTCTTGGCTATTGTAAATAATACTGCGTGTACACAATAGGGGTACATACACCTTTACCAATTAGTATTTTTATTTTCTTCAGATATGGTATATATTATCATTTGATAGATACCAGATGGTCATGCAGTTCCACATCTGGGTAATTATATTTTTAAGTTTTCCAGGAAATCCCATGCTGCTCTTCAGAGTACTACAGCAATTTACATTCCCAGCAATATTGCATGAGTCTTCCCATTTTTACCAATTCCTTGCCAACATCCGTTTCTTATCTTTTTGTTAATAGCCATCACGAGTGATGTGAGATAATAACTCATTGTCATTTTGATTTGCATTTGTCTGGTTAGTGATGTTGGGCAACTTTTCATGTGTCAATTGGCCATCAGTATTTTGAATATGTTGTCCTGTTCTCTTTTGGCCTGAAAGTTTCTGGTGAAAAATTTGATATTCTTAGAGTTTCTCTTGTATATAACAAATTGTTTTTTTCTTGCTACTTTTACAATCTTCTCTTGACTTTAATGTTATGACTTTTTTTAAAAAAAGATTTATTTTTTTTTTGACACTTGCAGTAGAGTTCTATAATCACAAATTAAAATTTGTACATTTCTAAATTATATACAGACAAGTGTATTTACATATTATCTTTAAATCTACCTACAAACATAATACCTGTCTCAGAACCTGTCAGGAAGGCAGTGTGTAGAGGAATAAAACTGGTATAGTAATCTGCAGGTCTCAGCTCTGGAGCCAGCTCTAATGTAAACAAGATGACTCCATCCATTTCTTCCACTGATGAAACTAGGTTAAGCCTGATGATCACCAGTGTTTTTTTTTCCTGATTCTAAAAGCACAGTGACTTGCTATTCCTGTTGTTCTTACTTCAGAGTGCTCAAAATGAAAATATTTTTGTTATAAACACATAAACATATACACATCCATCCTTCATTCTTACAAAACAAGTCAACCAATTCACCAACCCTTAAAAGAAAATGAAGAGGAAGTCCGTAGGTATATAATATAATTCCAACACCTTGAAGTCCTGGGCTTGCCATGAAATACCATCACTAATCTTCTCTCTACAAATACATATTTGCTTTTTTATGATGTCTCTCTTCATATCAGTACTCTTGCACTGGAGGCATCTAGTAATTATGATAATTTCCAAAAATAAGGAGGTCACTTTTCAGAAATTCGGAGCCCCTCAGAGAGATTGAATGGCATGTCATAAGTTGTCTCCACTGGCACATTGCTCCTACCAAACTGGCATGGATAATGGTGGGTGTGGTGACTTGAAATAAATGCATCTGCCATCCGGCTGCAGCGACAGCCATCTGATGGCAAGATGTTACTGGAGTTACCAAGGTGCGAGTGGTAAACACCGTGGAATGAGTCTTGAGATGAGGGGTCATGGCTGGTACCCGCTGACATGGATGCCGAGCTCTAGTAAGGGCTGTTACACATAATACAAGTTTGGAAGCTAGTTTTCCTGCCCAAACCATGGTGAATGTCCAGTTTGGCAATGAGGGGTTTGCAACATTCACCTCCTGCTTCTCCTCTACGGTATCTTCCAAACCTGACTACTGGTACGACAGGCAGACTGTGAAGACCAGATGTTTCTTTAATTTTTGCAGCGAGCTGAGCCTAGTGTAGAGGCAATGCTTGGGAAGATCCTTGGATACTAAATAGCTGCCAGTTTCTTCAGGCGTCCCTTTATTTGCATCTTTTGGATCAATATCTAAGTCAAGAGGAAAATCGGTGACATAGGCATCGCATATCAAGACATCGGGCGGCTTGTGGATTATGCTTGTGTAGATTATCATGACATTGGAGAACTCGGGGGCAAACTCTAACTGAATCTGAACACTGCACTGATATTTAAGACACATACTTTCTGGGAGTTCATGTGCTTTGGCCCACTGCAGATTCCGTACCAGAGACTCCGCAGAATACGCTGTTTCCTGAATTAGGTCAGTGAGTGCTCCCTTTCAGACAAGCTACTCCAAGTCTCTAGAGCCTGTTTGCCTTTGGTAAGGTCACATTTACCCATATCTTCTGCAACTTCATCTAGTAACACAGTAATTTTCTTGTCTTCTAATAATCTATCTTTTAAAAATTTCGTGAAAATGCCATTTGCCAACCCAGAATGCTGGATTTCAAAAGCTTCTGCTGCTTGACACATGGCGTATCCAAACACAATATTGGCGGTGACTTTTAGCACATCTAGGATTGGGATGGTGTCATCATAGTCGTTTCTTTTCCTACACATGTCCGACAAGAACATGTTAAGTCCAGTTTCCTTTTCTTGCATCAATTTCAGTATATTTTGTACACATAGACAGTTTTAAGATCTATATGGGTTTGGAGCATCAACAGGGACCATAAAGCTGTTGCCAAAGTTTTCATAACCATGCCCTGCATAATATAATAATCCATATACTCCTTTGTCTAAAAGTAGTAAAAATTCATCCACAGCATTTTGCATCTCATACTCAGTAAGATCCAACAGTGAAACAACTTTGAAATCTAGTTGTCTTAACAAGTCAGTCAATTCATACACTCCCACCAACAGAGCTTTAAGCTTGGGGTGCTCCCAGTAATTCATATTTCCTATGAAAAGAGCAACCTTGTCTTTTGCCAAAAGCTGATCAGCTGTCTGTTTGCTCTTTATTGTCAGGATGTCCAAGATTATTTAATTCATCTTCAGTGCACTCCACTGCCTCATCTGTTCTTCCTATGATGATTTCTACCTTTTTGCTATCTTGACTTATCTCGATTGTTATATACATGACACCGATAGGTTCCTCGATGTTCCAGATCCACATAAGGTACCATGTATAGCAGATTTATTTATTTTAGAGAGCAAGGTAGAGTGTGCACATGCAGGAGAGTGGGGAGTGATGGAGAGGAAGAGAGAAACACAAGCAGACTCCACTTTGAGTGATAACCCTGAGATCAAGACCTGAGCCAAAACCAAGAGTCAGATGCTTAACCAACTACACCACCCAGATGCCCCTAACTTTTTGACATTTTAAAAATAGTTTGCCTTGGTGTGGATCTTTAGGGTTATCTTATTTGGAACACCCTGGGATTCCTGGACCTAGATGTCTGCTTCCTTCCTCAGAATTAGGGAAGTTTTTAGCCATTATTTCTTCAAATCCCTGTTTCTTTCCCTTTCTCTCTTCTTCTAGGCCACACAAAATATGGTTGTTATTGCACTTAATGTCAAATATGTTTCTTGAGGTATCTTCACTTTTTAAAGTTCTCTTTCCCTTTTGTTGCTCCATCTGCATGAATTCCATCGCTTTGTCTTTCAGATTACTATCCATTCTTCTGATTTCATTCAGTCTGCTGTTGAACCGTGCTAGTGTATTTTTCAGTTACTGTATTCTTCAGCTTTGTGACTTTGTCGGGTACTTTTTCTCTTTTTGAAAGTTTTCAGTCTTCATCCATTGTTCTCTCAAATTCATTGAGCATCTTTATGACCATTACTTTGAACTTTTTATCAGGTAGATTGATGATACCCCTTTTGTTTAGTATTTATCTTCCCAATTTGGAACTTAGTTCTGTGTCTTCGTATTTTACCTGAGTCTCTGTATTTATTTTTATGTATTAGGTAAAACAGCTACCTCTCCCAGACTAGAAGTGACTTTGTGTAGGAGATGACCAGTGGAGTCCAGAAACATAATGCTTCCTGGGCATAGAGCCAAATCCTTGAGGTATCCCTTGCATGGGGATTGTGTACCTGTTGGCTGTGATGGGTCTGCAGCTGTGGCGTGGTTGGGTTGAGTAGGGGACTAGCCTGTGGTTGTAGTATGGCTGCAGCTCACATAGAGTATAACTGTGGCAGTGGGGGTGGGGAGATGGGTACTCACCCAGCTGGCTTCTGTGCAGGTGCAGGGCAAGGTCCTCTGCCTATTTGAATCAAGTTGTTTGCTTTTTTGTTGTTACTGAGTTAATTAAATTTTCATGTATTTTTGATAAATAGCTTGCAAACTTTTTCTCCCATTCTGTAGTTTGCCGTTCAGTTTATTGCGCATTTCTTTGGCTCTTCTGAAGCTTTTCAGTTTGATATAGTTTGCTTGGTGATTTGTGCTTCTGGTTGCTTGTGCTTTGGGGTCTTGTCCAAAAAATCATTGCCGAGACAAATGTCAAGGAACTTGTTCCCTGTGTTTTTCTCTAGGAATTTTATGGTATCAAATCTCATGTATAAGTCTTTGATCCATTTGGAGTTAATTTTTGTGAGTGTTGTAAGATAGGATCTAATTTCACTTTTTTTAATGAGTGTTTATCCAGTTCTTCCAGCACCAATTATTGAAGAAACTGCCCTTTCTTCATTGGATGTGTTTGATTCCCTTGTCTAAGACTAGTTGACCATATATCCAGGGTATGGGAGTTAATTCTGGCACTCTATTCTGTTTCATGATCTTTGTGTTTATTTTTTATGCTAGCGTTATAGTATTGTAGTTAACATTTTTGTATTTCTATGATGAATGCCATTGTAATTTTCATAGGAATTGTTTTGAATCCATAGGTAGTTTAGGGTAGTATGGATATTTTAACAATGCTTTTCTGTATTCATAACATGAGATGTCTATTTGTGTTGTAAAATTTTTTAACAAAGTCTTAAAGTTTTTATTGTATAGATTTTTCACTTTCTTGCTTAAATTTATTCCTGGGTATTTTATTGTGTCTAATATTATTATAAATGGGATAGTTTTTTTTTTAATTTTCAAATATTTCATTATTAGCATATAGAAATGCAACTTATTTCTGTATGTTAATTTTATATCCTGCAACTTTATTGAATTTGTCAGTTCCAGTAGTTCTTTGGTAAAGTCTTTAGGATTTATTTATAGGCAAAATCCTATTATCTGCAAATAAACACAATTTTACTTTTTTCCTTTCTTATTTGGATTTCTTTGTCTTATATAATTGCTCTAGCTGATTTCCAGTATACTATGTTGAATACAAGTGGAGAGTAAGCATCCTTGTCTTGCTTCTCATAAAGGAAAGCTTTCAATTTTTCACCATTGTGTATAATGTTATCTGTGAGTTCGTCATACATAGCCTTTATTACATATGTTCCTTGTATACCTAATCTGTTGAGGGTTGTCACGGAAAAGTGATGTTATATTAAAAAAATTTTTTTTGCATCTATTGTGATGATCATTTGATTTTTTCTATTAATATGATTTATTTATTGATTTGTATATGTTGAAATTTCTTTGTATCTCAAGGACAAATCTCACTTGGTATGCTGTCTAATCCTTTTAATGTGCTTTTAGTTCAGTTTAAAAATACTTTGGTGTTTTGTTTTTGTTTTTGTTTTTTTAAGATTTTTACTTACATTGGGGCTCCTGGGTGGCTCAGTGGGTTAAAGCCTCTGCCTTCGGCTCAAGTCATAATCTCAGGGTCCTGGGATCGAACCCCACATTGGGCTCTCTGCTCAGCAGGGAGCCTGCTTCCCCCTCTCTCTCTGCCTGCCTCTCTGCCTACTTGTGATCTCTCTCTCTCTCTGTCAAATAAATAAAATCTTTAAAAAAAAAAAAAGATTTTTACTTACGTTCAAGTTAGTTAACATAGTGTAGTATTGGTTTCAGGAGTAGAATTTAATGCTTTATCACATACATATAACACCCAATGCTCATCATAACACATGCCCTCCTTAATGCCCATCACCCATTTAGCATGTCCCCCACACTTCTCCCTTCCAACAACCCTCAGTTTGTTTTCCCTTATGGTTTGCTTCTTTCTCTGTTTTTATCTTATTTTATTTTTCCTTCCCTTCACCTATGTTTGTTTTATTTCTTAAATTCCACATGAGTGAAATCATAAGATATTTGTCTTTGATTTATTTAGCCTAGCATAATACACTCTAGTTCCATCCAAGTTGTTGCAAAAGGCAAGATTTCATTCATTTTGATGGCTGAGTAATATTCCATATATTATATATAATATATATAATGGAATACACACACACACACACACACACAAACACACACAGACACACACACACACACACACACCCCATATCTTCTTTCTCCATTCATCAGCTGATGGACATTTGGGTTCTTTCTGTAATTTGGTTATTGTCGATTGCACTGTTATAAACTCCTTTATTCGTTCTTCATCTACTCTGCAGTACTACTATTGTTTCTATTACATTCCTTATCCCAATTTTTAAAATTTTCAACTCCAGAATTTCTATTTTTTTTATAAATTTAGTCTCTTTTGTGAAGACTCCTGTTAATGAGTTTTTTCCCCATATTGAATTGTTAAGCTGAGTTTTCTTGTAATCATTCAAGTTCTTTTATTTTTTTAACATTTTTTAAAAAAAATTTATTTATTTGACACAGAGAGATCACAAGTAGGCAGAAAGGCAGGCAGAGAGAGAGGGGGAAGCAGGCTCCCCACCAAACAACCTGATGTGGTGCTCGATCCCAGGACCCTGAGATCATGACCTGAGCTGAAGGCAGAGGCTTTAACCCACTGAGCCATCCAAGCACCCCCCTTTTTTTTTTTAAACATTTTAAAAAAGATTTTGTTTATTTTACAGAGAGAGAAAGCAGAGGGTTGGGGGGAAGCAGAGGGAGAGGGAGAAGCAGGATCTCTGTGGAGCAGGGAGCCCAGTGTGGTGCTCGATCCCAGGATCCTGAGATCATGACCTGAGCCGAAGGCAGACACTTAACCAACTGAGCCACCCACGGGCCCCTATTCAATTTCTTTTTTAAAAAAATATTTATTTTGGAGCACCTGGGTGACTCAGTTGGTTATACATCTGCCTTTGGCTCAGGTCATGATCTCAGGGTCCTGGGATGGAGTCCGGCAGGGGGCTTCCTGCTCAGCGGGGAATCTGCTGCTTCTTTTTCTCTCTGCTTCCTCCCCCCTGCTCATGCTCTCTGTCTCTCTCTCAAATAAATAAATAAAATAATTAAAAATATTTATTTTACTGCAGTATAATTAACATATAGTGTTACATTAATTTTAGGTGTACAATATAATGACCCAACAATCCTATATTTTTCTCAGTGAACAATAAATATACTCTTAATCTCCTTTATTTCACCCTATCTGCCCACCTCTTCTGGCAACCACTAATTCTCTTTATATTGGAGTTTGTTCCTTGGTTTCTCTCTTTTTCTTTTTTTTTTTGTTTTCTTTTGTCTCTTAAAATCCAGATTGAGTAAAATGGTATTTGTCGTTCTCTGATTTCACGTAGCATTGTACCCTCTAGATGCATCCATGCTGTTGCAAATGGCAAGATTTCATTTTATTTTTTATGGCTGGGTAATATTCGTGTGTGTGTGTGTGTGTGTGTGTGTGTGTTTACACACACATGCGACATCTTTGTTCATCTGTGAATGGACACTTGGGTTGCTTCTACACCATAGCTATTATAAATAATACTGCAATCACCATAAGGGTGTGTATATCTTTTTGAGTTAGTGTTTCTTTTTTCTTTGGGTAAATGCCCAGTACTGGAATTATGGTAATTTTGTTTCACATAAAATTTTATTTTTATAATAATTTTATTTTTAATTTCTAGAGGAACCTCTCTACTGTTTTTATAGTGGCTATACCCACTTGCTTTTTCACCAGTAGTGCTCTAGGTTTCCTTTTTCTCCATATCCTTGCCAACACTTGTTGTTTCTTGTCTTTTGATTTTAGCTATTTTGACAAATGTGAGGTGATATGTCACTCTGGTTTTAATTTGCATTTCTTTGATTAGTGATGTTGAGCTCCTATTCATGTGTGTTGGCCATCTATATGTGTTTTTCAGAAAAATGTCTATTCAGGTCTTCTAATTTTTAAATCAAATTACTAGTTTTTTTTGCTGTTGAGTTGTATAAGTTCTTTATATGTTTTGGATATTAATCCCTTTTCGGGGATAACATTTGGAAATATTTTCTCCCATGAAGTAAGTTGCCTTCTTGTTTTGTGAATGGTTTCCTTGATTATGCAAAAGATTTTTATTTTGATGTAATCTCAATAGTTTGTTTTTTGCTTTTGTTTCCTTTTTTTAAGAGACATATTTAAAAACATGTTTTTTTCTATTGCCTATGCTTTCTTCTAGGAGTTTTATGGTTTCAGGTCCCACATAAAGCCTTTAATCCATTTTGAGTTCATTTTGTGTATGGTGTAATAAAGTGATCTAGTTTTATTCTTTTGCATGTAGCTGTCTAGTTTGACCAGCACTATTTGTTAAAGAGAGTCTTGACCCATTGAGTATTGTTGACCCCCATTGACTCCTTTGTTATAGATTGACCATATATGCGTGGGTTTATTTCCCAACTCTATATTCTGTTCCATTGGTCTATGTGACTAATTTGTGCCAGTACAATGCTGTTTTGATTACTATAGCTTTGTAGTGTATCTTGACCTCTGGGATTGATATACCTCCAGCTTCGTTCTTCTATTTCAAGATTGCTTTGGCTATTCAGGGTCTTTTGTGGTTCCATATAAATTTTACGATTATTTGTTCGAGTTTTGTGAAAAATGCTGTTATTTTGATATGGATTGCATTAAATCTGTAGATTACTTTAGGTAATATGGACATTTTAACAATATTGGTTCTCCCATTGCATGAACATGGAATAGCTTTCCATATGTTTGTGTCATCTTCAATTTCTTTCATCGGTGTCTTAGAGTTATCAGAGTACAGGTCTTTCACTGCCTTGGTTAAATTTATTCCTTGGTATTTTATTCCAGTAGATATAATTGTAAATGGGATTGTGTTCTTAATTACTGTTTCTGCTAGTTCATTATTAGTGTCTAGAAATACAACAGATTTCTGTATATTTATTTTGTGTTCTGTGACATTACTGAATTCATTGGGCAGTTCTAGTAGCTTTTTGGTAGGATCTTTAGGGTTTTCTATATATAGTGGCATGTAATCTACAAATAGTGACAGTTGTACTTCTTCCTTACCAATTTTGATGGTATTTCTTTCTTTCTCTTATCCGATTGCTTTGGCTAGGTCTTCCAGTGACATGTTAAATAAAAGTGGTGAGAGTGGACATCCTTGTCTTGTTCCTGATCTTACATAAAAAGCTATGTTTTTCCCAATTAAGTGTGATGTTAGCTGTGGGTTTTTCATATGAGGCCTTTTCTATGTTGAGATATGTTCCCTGTAAACCTGCTTTTTGAGTTTTTATCATGAATGGATGTTGTATTTTGTGAAATGCTTTTTCTGCATCTGTTGAAATGGAGTGATTTTTATCCTTTCTCTTATTGATGTGATGTATCACGTTGATTGATTTGCAAATTTTGAACCACCCTTGCATTCCTATAATAAATCCCACTTGATTTTGGTGAATGTTTTTTTTTAAATGTATTGTTGAACTCAGTTTACTGATACTTTGTTCAGGATTTTTGCATCTATGTTCATCAGGTATGTTGGCCTCTAGTTTTCTTTCTTTGTAGTGCCTTTGTCTGTCTTCCAGGGTAATGATAATGTCACAGAATTAATTTGGAAGTTGTCTTCCCTCTTTTTTTTAAATTATTTGAAAAGGATAGGTAATAACTCTTCTTTAAATATTTGGTAGAAATCATCTCTGAAACCATCAGGTCCTAGACTTCTGTTCAGAGTTTTTTTTTTTTTTTTTTCAAGTTTTTATTTAAATCCCAGTTAGTTAACATAACAGGTAGTATTAGTTTCAGGTGTAGAATTTAGTGATTCATCACCTACATTGATTTAATTTCTTTTCTGGTAATCAATCTGGTAAAATGTTTTATTTCTGTTGGATTCAGTTTTGGAAGGTTATATGTTTCAAGGAATTTATCCAGTTCTAGATTGTCCAATTTGTTGACATGTAATTTTTAAGAGTATTCTCCTATAAATCCTTAGTATTTCTGGGGTGTTTATTGTTATTTTTCCTCCTCCGTTTCTCATTTTGTTTGGTCTGTCACCCCTTTTTTGATCAATCCGACTGAAGGTTTATCACTTCTGTATATTTTTTCAAAGAATTACCTCCTGGTTTCATTGATTTGTTCTTTATTTTTATCAGTTTCTATTGCATTTATTTCTCTAATCTTTATGATTTTTTTCCTTCTACTGGCTTTGTGTTTTGTTCTTTTCATAGCTCATTTAGGTATGACGTTAGACAGGTTTTTCTTGCCCATTGAGGTAGGCCTAAATTGCTATATTTGCTGCATCCCAATGATTTAGACCACTGTGTTTTCATTTTCATTTGTCTCCATATATTTTTTAATTTCCTTTTGGTTTCTTGGTTGACCCATTCATTGTTCAGTAGCATGTTATTTAGTCTCTATGTGTTTGTGTCTTTTAGGATTTTTTTCATGTGATTCCTTAATTTCATACCATTGTGGTCAGGAGAGATGCATGATGTGATGTCTTTTTTAATTGGTTGAGACTTGTTTTTTGGTTTAATATGTGATCTATTCTGGAGAATGTTCCATGTGCACTTGAAAAGAATGTGCATGTCACTGTTTTTGAACAGAATGTTCTGAATTATGTGTTAGGTCCATCTGGTCCAATGTATAATTCAAAGTCACAATTTTCTTACTGATTTTCTGTTTGGATGCTCATTCTATTGAGAAAATGGGGGTGTTACATTACCCTACTGTTATTGTATTACTGTCATTTTTTTTCTTTTATGTCTGTTAGTAGTATTTAGGTGCTCCCACATTGGGTATATAGATATTTACAATTGTTACATCTTCTCATTGGCTTATTCCTTTTATCATTGGGTAGTGTCCTTTGTCTCTTGTTAGTCTCCATTTTAAGTCTATTTATCCACAACAAGTATTGCTAACCCACCTTTCTTTTCACTTCCATTTGCGTGTTAAATGTTTTTTCATCCTTTCATTTTCAGTCTGAGTGTGTCTTTAGGTCTGAAGTTTGTCTCCTGTAAGCAGCAGATAGAAAGTCTCACTTTTTTATCCATCTAGTTGCCCTATATCTTTTTAAAATTATTTATTTAAATTCAAATTAGTTAACATAAAGTGTAGCATTGGTTTCAGGAGTAGAATTTAGTGATGCATCACTTATACATAAATGATTGGGATGAGCTCATTGCTCATCCCAACAAGTGCCCTCCTTAGTGCCTCTCATTGCTCATCCCAAGGAGTGCCCTCCTTAGTGCCTGTCACCCATTTAACCCTTTCCCCCTACAACCTCTCCTCCAGCAACCCTCAGTTTTACCGTATGTCTTTTGATTGGAGCAGTTTGTCCATTTCATTCAAATAATTACTCGTGGATAGTACTAATTGCCATTTTGTTGTTTTACAATTGTTTTTGTATTTTTTATGACCGACCCTTTCTTCTTCTCTTGTTCTCTCCCCTTGCAGTTTGATGGCTTTCTTTAGTGATGTACTTGGGATTCCTTTCTCTCTATTTTTTGTGTATCTCTTACATGTTTTTGATTTGTGGTCACCATGAGGTTCATATATAACATCTTATGCATACAGTAGTCTACGTTAAGCTGATGGTTGCTCAAGATCAAACCCATTCTAAAATTCCTAAAGTTTTACTCCCCCTCAGGTTTATGAATATGTTATACTTTATATTTTTAAATTTGTGACTAACTTGACTAATACTTATACTTAATTTTGCTGCTTTTGTTCTTTAATCTCTATGCTGGTTTTATAAGTGATTAGTCTACTTTTATTTTGTTTGTATTTAGCTGTGAAATTTTTTCATTTTCTAATTTTCTTAATCCTGATTATGGACTTGTTTCCACTCAATTCAGTTTAACATTTCTTGTAAGGCTGATTTAGTGATGATGAACTTTCTAAAGTTTGGTTTGTATGGGAAACTCTTCACCTCTCCTTCTATTAGGTATTATAACCTTACTGGGTAGAGTATTCTTGTTGGCATGTTTTCCCTCCCCTCCTGACAGCATGTTAAATATATCAAGCCATTTCTCTGGACTGCAAAATTGCTGCTGAAAAATCAGCTGACAACCTTACAGAATTTTCCTTGTATGTAACTATTTTCATTTTTCTTGCTACTTTTAAAACAATCTCTTTATCACAATTTTTGCTATTTTAATTATTATTTGTTTTTGGTGTGGACCACCTTGGGTTGATTTTGTTGGGGCTCTCTGGGCTTCCTGGAACTGGATTTGTTTCCTGCCCCAGATTCGGGAAGTTTTCAGCTATTATTTCTTCAAATAAATTATGTGTCCCCTTATCTCTTTCTTCCCCTTTCTCAGATACTCAAGTGTTGCTAGAGAAAACAGGTTTCTCCAGCCACAACCCACATTACTTTGATAGCAAAATAGTCAATCACCATCTACAGTTTCTACCCCCTCTGTGACAGAGATTGTCAAAGCTATTGCTACCAGACGGTTTATCTCTAGCTACTTCCACCCCTGGGAGTGGGAAGCTCTGTTGAGTTTTCTCTTGGCTGCCTTCAGACTTGTCTTATCTCACTCCCATGGTATGCTGGAATGTTCCATCAGGCAAGTGGGAATTCTATAAATTCTCTCTCCATGGGTTTCTGTGCAGGTTTTCACTGTCTACTTGTTTCCTCTGGTGGAACAGAGTGAGGCTGGGGGGCAAGTTTGTTAACTCCATTGACTCCATGGTATTTACCGAAGTTTTGTTTATTTTAGGGTGCACAAGTGGGCTAGAATCCTCCTGGGATTTTTGGTGTAAGGTGCAGAGGCACTTTAGTTCAATTATGGATTTAATTAGTTTTAAAAAAGGAAGGAGATGAGAGAAGAGGAATGAGTTATGTCACCACGATACTGAGATCGTTCCTTGCTAACTTTAATATTAAAAATTTGAGGATGTTTACACAATAAAGGAAGGACTTAGCAGACAAGAAGAAGTTAAACGTAGTGAGGAGAGAAAAAGAGCCATGGAGAAAAATAGCACAGGGTGAATAAAGGCAGATGTGGCACTGGCGATGTTTAACTTTATCAACGTATGCATATCTTAAGGAGCTCATTAGAAGCTCAAGTGTCATGCAAAGGAAGCCCCAGATTTACTAGAAATAATAAAAGCTAACTTTCTTGCACACTTAACAAGTACAAGGCACTTTTGTCTTTTATATGTAATTTATACACAATCTGATTTAATCATACATCAACTAATTTGGCAAGAATATGATAAATCTTGGTCTACAGAGGTTAATTATTTTTAATAATTATATAACCAGAATTTGAATCCAGAGGCACTTGGGTGGCCTGGTTGGTGAAGTAGTGGACTCTTGGTTTCGGCTCTGGTTATGATCTCAGGGTTGAGATCTCAGATTGAGCATTGGGCTCAGCACTCAGTGTAGAGTCTGTCTGAGATTCTCTCTTTTCCTCTCCCTCCCTCTCTCCCCCTCACCCCCACCCCGCTTGAACATGTGTGATCTCTCTCTCAAATAAGTAAATAAAATCTTAAAAAAAAAAAAAAAATTGAATCCAGGCACCTGGTTCCAGCACTTGAACCCCAAATGGTTCCCATTAATGTCTCTCACAAAATTAAGAGATTGTGGAGACCAAGGACGGGGAAAAAACCTACAGTGAACCTAACTAACTAGTTGAAGAGAATTGGGTCATGGTAAAAGAAATGAGAAACTTCACAGAGATAAGATGAAGTTCAGGAAATTAATAGTTAATGAAAGGGACAGTAATGATTAATTTCTGACTATCCCATATAATTTCATATATAAGGTGTCTATTTTCATGTTCATAAATGTATTGAGACAGTTATTTTGACTCTTATTTTAAGAAAAGGAACTTGGGCCTAAAGAGGAAAAACAACTTGCCCAAGTTCACAAATTAAAATACCAGAGTTGAGATTTGAACACAGGTCTATCTGATTTCAATGTTTATACATTTTTCTTTTTTTACCTAATTATATAATTTTGTCATGTATTTTGGAAAAATGGCATGTGACAAAAGGGAATTGAACAATAGCAATATATCTTCACTAACTCTTAAAATAGAAAGTTGCCATTATTCCATCAATGGTTTAAAAAGTTTGTTACAATTTTAATGCAATTCTATAATAATCCTAAATTTTGGATCCTTATGTGAAATACTTGTTTTGGCCCTGACATATTGCAAAGCTTCACAGTCTAAAATCACAAGCCTGATTTTATTGATTATATTTCATGGATTCATATTTGGACATTTTGGTTTTTGCAGTCACATAAACCCCTAAATCCCATTAGTAAGTGCCCTGTAAAGTTTGTAATAGATGCTCAGTGATTGGGTATTAGCACGTACAACTACAATGAAACCAATTCTTTCTTCCGAGAAGCCTCTGCTCAGTTTCATTCAAAGATAAATGCAGAATATAAAACATTCTATGTTGTCACTGTTGTAATTTGACATTTATTTTTTGATAAACTCTGTGAATGTTTCTCAGAATATTTTATTGTGTTTACTGCAGTAAACTAATGTACATTGGAAATAGACAATCAAATGCCAAATTGATTAAACTTCTACATTTTCTGAAAGACAGCTGAATTGATATATTTTTCTTTTGCATGACACTTGGGTATATCTTTCAGTGTATTAAATAAAAGTAACAGTTACAAAAGAGGATGTTAGCACATTCTCAAAAATATGTGGAACAGTTGATGAGTGGGTTGGCCTGGTTGAATTTTAGATACCATTGTAACAAAATTGAAAAATTAGAGTTTTGATATATTACAGATTTAATTTTTGCAATATTTGCAATGTTTATAATATACTGATTTATTTTGAGTGATAACTTAATAAACATTAATGTTTTACAATTCATATGACCATATTAGAATTCCACATTAAAAAATTTGGTACTAAAAATCTTTATTGCTGAATTACTCAAAATCATAATGATCTAATACTAAGGTTAAAATTGGTGAGTAAAACCATCTTTTATGACTTATATACTAGGTTGCATGATTCTGTAAATAAGAAACAAGTTGTCTCCCATATGTAATATAAATAAACATATCAACTTACAGAAACTTTCCTTATTGGAATACTCTCCAAATTGTGTGTATTCTTTTCTATGTGTAAATTGGGATGGAAGTTGAGTTCTGGTTTAGTTAAGTTTAAGTTTAATCCTAGACTAAACATCAAAACAACCCAGGTGTCCATCAAGGCATGAATGGATAGCATTCAGAAAATTTGAGTTTAAATCGTCATAAACTAGAAATGCAAGTATCTCCCAGAGAACACTGTAAGACGATATTAGAGTAGCATTAAACAAAAATTTTAACTTTGATGTAGTTCTTTATAGTCTTTTGGAGAATATGACCTCCATTTCTACGTTTAATACTCTTGGCGTTATGTCCTTGGCTGTGACTCTGCCCAAACCCGGATGGTTGAACATATCTTATAATGTTATTTAAGTAAAATATTATTTAATAAGATGAATAAAATTGTTGAAGTGTAATATAGGATTTTGAAAGATAGTTTATATATTGAAATTGCCACGTTCCAGTTATATTTTGAAAGCATCTAACACTGCCAGAAAAAAAAAAAAAAACTTGGAAACAGGTTATCTTAATTAATGAAATACTCTTGCTATTTTCAGCTTATTGTTGGTTGAAAACAGGCCTTAAGAAACATAACTAGTGGAATACCTAGGGAAGATTTTTAAAATAATGTATCAAATGGCATTTAGTATAAATGTGTTAAGTGAAATAAATCAGAGAAAGACAAATACTGTATCATCTCTCCTGTATGTGGAATCTCAAAAAAACAACAAAAACAAACAAAAAGCAACTGAGCTCACAGTTACTGAGAACAGGTTGATGATTGCTAAAGGAGGTGCTGAAGGGTGAAAGAAATCGGTGAAGTGTTTTGGGTTTTGTTTTTTGTTTTTTAGTTTACATAAATTGAACAATAAACACTTGTTAGAAATGTATTCCTCGGAGTCCACTTGCAAGCTGCATCGCAGTATTATTTCAGTGAACAGAAGTGACACATGTTTTGTCATAGGTGTCATGGAGGGTTTAAGAAGAGTTGCAGTAAAGAGATATATATATATATATATATATATATATATATATATATATTATAAAACGAATGCACTTGCAAGCCGTGTTCAGTGTTCTTTCACTGAGTGGAAGTGTTACTCATTCTGTAATGCATATGTAGAAATGTTTAAGAACAATTATTAAAAAGTTTCTAACAACACACACACACACACACACACGAGGGAGAGAGAGAGTATTTTTAACCTCATTTTTGGAGGTTATGGACTTACATTGATGGACTATATGGAAAGCCTTTTCAAATGATACACCGTATCATTATATTATGAATTGGCAAGTATCATTACCAAATAGACTGGTTTGCAGATGTGTAAGGGACAGAATGAGAGCTTAGAAGATCAATGAGGATGTGATTATCTTAATGGATCCCTTCACTTCAAAGTTTAGAAGAAGAATAATTCTTGAACAGTGATTTGGTATATAAATTTAATAGTTTTAAATACTTGAGTATTGATCAAGTGACGTTTATTAGTTTTCATATTTAGTAATGAAGTAGTTTTTGCCAGTGTAACATGAATACCCAGAGGATTCTGTTCCCCCAATGAAAATTTCCTCTTAACCTTAAATATAGGATAATGAAATACCCTCTAACATTGGTAGTATACTTAGATAACAATTTCCTGAACCTTAAGAGAACAACCAACTTGGCTGTAGTCTGTTAGATGTATCAATTTCCTAATTGTCTGGTCTAATGTATACAGAACAATAGATTGTTCAAGCTTTATTTTGACTACCCATAAATTCTAGAACACTGCACCTTTTATTACAGAAGATATTGGTCTTATCAACAGTGAAATATATTAATCATGAGGGCAGAAAACCAGTGTCTTTTACTTTTTTAGTGATATTTTTCCTCTTTTAGTCTGGGGTGAAGGAATATTTCAAGTGTAGTATCAGGAAGAAAAGTTTTTTTTTTTTTTAAGATTTTATTTATTTGACAGAGAGAGAGAGAGGGATAACAAGTAGGCAGAGAGGCAGGCAGAGAGAGAGGGGGGAAGCAGGCTCCCCGCTGAGCAGAGAGCCTGATGCGGGTCTCGATCTCAGGACCCTGAGATCATGACCTGAGCCGAAGGCAGAGGCTTTAACCCACTGAGCCACCCAGGCACCCCAGAAAAGTTTTCTTTTTGCTTTATAAAGTACCCTTTAAAATCTTGGTAAAATATATAGAAATCCAGCCTTTTGAGATAAACAAATTACACCATATAACCTCTTCAAATATGATAACATTTTCCAAATATTATTAAAGCATAGATGGTAAAACTGAGAAATTTAATAGTTATATGTCAGATTGTAAATTTGTCCAAACCTGGATTTAAAAAATTTTAAACTCTGTGCATTTCAAATCCAATATTTTGCAGAAATAGCAAAGAGAATATCTTAAATGTATATAGTAAAGTGTTTCCATATGATTATTTGGGGAAAAATATGTTGTAGCAAAACTAATGAGTTCTTAAGTAAAAGGTGTATTTGATTATATCTGCATGTTTGCTGTCCCATTGTCACCCTAGGTTTGAAAAATACATGTTCTTAGGGAAAGCATGCCAGACCAACTAATATTCTTCTTTTGACACAGAATGAAGGCAAGCTCTGTAGTTTCTGTTCTACTCATGTAAACTTTTTCAATCCTCTGTTAAACTTGGGGTTAATTCTCCATGTAGACTTCTGTCTTGGCTTGTTAATTGTGACCATTTCTTGCTTACTAAAGTAGATAACTCTTATCTTTCCCAAGACCATTTATTTTATCTTTATTACTGTAGAGCCAGGCTCTCTTGCTTTCTTACTTATTTTATTACAGTTACCTTATTACTGGATTTTTCTCACACTAGTGATGGATTGCCATAGGCCTTTTGTCTTTCAATTCTGTTATAATAAAAAGAAAAAAAAATACCTCTAAAGTCACATTGAAGAGTGTTCAGTAAGAAGATTAAGTTACAGTTTATAATCCTGCACCTTTATTTCTCTGAGTGAAATAATACCACAAGGTCTCATGTTTATTAAAATGGTCAGAAATGAACTTCAGAGATCTTCAAATAAATTGTAAAGACAAAAGACAATCTGTAACGTGGTAAAAGTTGTTTCTGAAATAGTCACTAGTTTATATACTGACATATTTCCTTGTGGCATTTATGACCAACTCAGGAATTTGATTCTGCCTGTTGCCATGATTTTTAATATTCCTGTCTTATCAACAGTCCTTCTTAAGATGCAAAAAATCTCAAATATTAATTAAAAATAAGAAGCTCAGATGTTGTGGTAATGCTTTCTGTGATGTAGAGAGGAAAAAAAAATACGGAGATGAAGCCAAGTGTTGGGGATAGATAATGACAAGTTATCTGTAACTCTAAATATGATCAACCTTCTGCATCTGAGGAGAGTATTTGTTGCAATGATTCTAAGAAAAAGAGACATTTAATCTACTAACCCTAGTATCTATAGATGTTTTCATTATAACAGATATAGTAAAAAAAAAATGCTATTGTCATATACGAGTAATGAAAAGTTTACTAAAAATCTGAAAACATTTACTCTATATTATGTGTATATATTCATAGGTAGAGTATATACAAGAATATAAGTGTGTATTTCCATTAGTTTCTATTATTGCCATTTAAAAATTACCACAAATTTAGGTAATAAATTCACGTTGTTTTAAGTGGCTAACAGTTGTATAGGTCAGAAGCCTTATATGGATCTCAAAAATCTGATATTTAGGTGTTGGCATGGCTGCGTTTCTTTTTAGAGGCTCTAGGGGAGAATCTGTTTCCTTGCAGTTCAGATTGCTTGCAGTCAATATCATGTTGTAGGACTGAGGTCCTGTTTTCTTTCTGGCTGTCAACTGATGACTCTGTTTAGTTTCCAGAAACCACTGACATTCCTTGACTCATGATTTGTGTGCTCCATCTTCAAAGCAAGCACAAGGGTGTCTAGTGCCTCTCACACTTTGAATGTTGTATCTGCAGTCCCTTTTGCCATGTAAGATAACCTCTTCACTTACTCCCATGAGTAGGGTGTAGACATTTTGGGGAACTCAGTATTCTGCCTGTTGCAGTCCAGCATCTGGCCCCCAAAGATTCACATTCGTAGCATGTGGAAGACAGATTCACCGCAACCCAAGACTCCAAATGTCTTAGCCTATTATCGCATAAACCCAAAGTACAAAATCTTAACTAAATCTTACAAGTTTTGAAGTGCCAAATGTTATTATCTAAATCCTCTACATTAAGTATGGGTAAAGCTCTGGATATGATCCATTCTGAGAATAATTCCTCTCTATCTTTGGAACCACATATGAAACTAAAGAAGCGGGTTATTTGTTCCCGAAATGCTATGTCAGGGCAGGCGTAGCAAACTAGTGATGGATATTCTGGTTCAAAAGGGGAGAAAATGGAAGGAAAAAAGGGTTTATTGGTATAAGCAATTTTGAAATCCACCTGTGAAAACCCCATTTAGTTTTGAGGCCTGGGGGTAATTCTCTGCAGTTATTGATTCCACCTCAGAGTCCTCTGCTGCATCTTCTTAGTTGTCCTCCCTTTTTCATGAAAGAGAGCAGGGTTTTGTAGCTGAATAGTATTATTCTATTTCCTGCAAGTAGAATTTCTGGAGTTCAAAGATCTTTTATTTTGTACTGTGTCCCTTTCAATACAAGCGGGCAGGGTTTCTGCTACTATGTAATTCTCAGTAACTTTGTGTATCTCCTTGTATGTCATGAGGATTCATGCCATTAAACAAAAAATCTTCCCTAGGCAATATTATCTCTGTTTTGGCTCTTACTGAGATGGCTAAAATATAATGCCCTCAAGTTTCCTCAAGACTTTGAGGGGTTAAGCTTAAGATGTTCACATTTCCTCAAAGAACCTTTTATATAATATGATACTCTGTGCTTTTAATATTTCTGAGATACTAGCAAAAGGTGGTACAGTCACATCTTGGGTTTTCCTCTAGAACATGCTTTCCTGACTGTGAATTTCTTAGTTTTAGGGTCTTTTTATCATGTGGATAGGTTGAATTTTCACATTCATTGTTTTAGTTATATTTATTGAAAGTTTTTTAGCTTATCATTCTCCTCTAGCGTTTTTAAAGGAGTCATTTACTTTGTCCAACAAAAGGTGAACATGAGTCTCATTTTCAGATTGATCCACTTAAAAAAATCCAGTGAAACTTTCTGTGTTCCCTTTTTTCATTTTCTGTGCCTTGAGAAATTAATTTCATCAATGGGGGAAGCTTTATCAACCTAGGACCCTGTCAGCTCTGTGCGAACATTACACTATCGCTAATTGAAGCTAACAAGTATTTGGGATTATTTGTTACTTCAGCATAATGTAACTTGTGCTATCAGATGAGGAATTTCAGTGGATTTCCATTGATAAATGATCGATTGCAAGGGTGAATTTTAAGAAATTCTTTAAGAAAGGAATTTTAAGAAAAGTATCAGTGAAGGGAAAGGTTTTTTTTTTTTTGTTTGTTTTTAAAGCATGGATGCAAGGAAAAGAAAATAAAGAGACTGTGTAAGTAGTCTAAGCAAAGGCTACTTAATTAAATATGGGTGACTTTTTTGGCACTTAGTACACTGGGGAAGAGGTATTGATTTTGTAACAAGTAAAGAATAAAGGACAAAATTCCTGGACATTTACAAGAGAATGGCACGCAGAAGAGAAGAGTGATTTGTATTAAGTAGCAGAGTAATTTTACCTTAGTAGATTTTTTTTTTTAATATTTTATTTATTTATTTGACACAGAGAGAGAGATTACAAGTAGGCAGAGAGGCAGGCAGAGAGAGAGGGGGAAGCAGGCTCCCTGCCGAGCAGAGAGCCCAATGCGGAGCTCGATCCCAGGACCCCGAGATCACGACCTGAGCCGAAGGCAGAGGCCCCAACCCACTGAGCCACCCAGGCGCCCCTACCTTAGTAGATTTAAAAATATGACCCTTATTTAAGGCTGGGTTCTGCCAATTATCTCATGGCAAAGGGAATCTAGATGTGCTATTTTCACAGAGCCAAACATGAGAATGGTAATAACCACCTTTATGATTTTCTGCCCTGCTCATTTTCTTATTGATCCTTTTTCAAAACACTGAGCAGAAAAAAAAAGGCACAGACATGGCACCACATATTTGATTTCTACCTAAGATTTTCTTGAAGTCATCAATTCAATACATGTTGAAATATATTTGATGGGATGACTTTGTAATGCTGGTATCCTTTAAAGTACCTATTAAGTGTTCAATATAATACAAGCCATTGTGAAAACATCATTGGAAATCCTTCACAGTTATTTAATTTGTAAATGAAAAGGAATAACGACTATTAATATCCAGCTGTGAAATTATGAATGGTTTTAGAATATATTATTTTCTGTATCTATTGGACATTTGATACAAAATCCAATATATTTAAAAGTCTAGAATTGGTGATGGCAAGGCTTTTCTCTGGACATCCATTGATAACAAATAATTGAAGCCACAGGATCTCCTTGGTTTTTATTTTAAAGAAGTTCAATTTCTTGCAACTGAGATTTAATACATCTTTCTATTTCCACCTACTGAAAAGGAATCACTTTTATAGTTACTTGCTATGTTCTTTTTAAACTGTATTTCTCAAGGAAACCTAATTAATAGTGTTGGATGTTGCAAAATGATTCCTTTATTTAACCTTTGTACTTTCCAAGTATTTGAACATGTAAAAATACAGTAAGAGAACAAATAAAATTCTGCAATTTGTTTTAGTTTTAAATCCATTTTTTCTTTACTGTCACATACTTAGAAATCATGTTTCTCCTAATTTTGCCTCAATGCCTGATCAGGATCACACTGTACTATAAAACAATATTCTATATTGAAAACATTTTTAACAAAAATGGTTTGGAGTTAAGATTTCAATTAAGAACTGATCTTGTCATAGTTTCAGAATTATTCATTTATGTGCCTTATGATTATGTCAGGACATTCTTGAGCAAGTTCCAATGATGTGTATAACATTAACTACCAATCTGAGAGCCCTAGAAAGTAGAACCAAAATTTCACTGAGTTAGCTGTATTTTCAGGTGAAAGACGACCCGTCCGCCAAACTTCTTTTACCCTAACACATAAACCATATCATTGTTTACTGGCCTAAGCACATTCATTCTTTTGTAATGATATAAATTATTTTTAAGCAATGAATCGTAGGGATAATTTCAAGTAATTTATTGGTAGCTAACAACTGAAAGTACAGTCCTATGTAGGTAAATTAAGCTGTCACTTCCTTAAGAAATTAATTGGCGGTGTGTTGCCAGCTTTCTAGAAAAATATCTATGTGACCTGTGTAGGGTAAAGATGATCGAGATGCTGCAGTGGAAGTGGATTTCCTTATCTCAGTGAGAATGGGATGATGAAACAGTAGAAGACAGTTGACATGGTTTATATTTAGAGACAAGATGGGCATAATTACTACAATAATGGTAATCAGTTCTGATATACAAAAATCTGTGGCCATACTTAGCTGATTAGAGACTCCTAGAAATGAAATAGCTGGGCACTCTGGTAAGGTCCTTATTTGACATTTATAGGAAACAAAATTCCAACTTCTGTGGAAGAAACCTATCTTTGGGGTAACATGCTTTAGTGGAAATTTAGTGTTCAACCCAAGAAAGTTGGCTATGAACCTTCAATGGTGTACGTATGTGTGCATGTAGGGGGCACCCTATCTCTTTTAAACAGTACATTGCAATGAATACATAAGTGTATATGCATGAATATTCCTGCAAGCCATATTCAATGGCATCAGTAGCCACTTGTTGAGGATGAATGTGCTCTCAGAAAAGAAAAATTCTCAGACCTTTTGTGAGTTATCTGATGCTCTGAAGTGATGGTAATCCTTGGAGACTAAATTCACTGTTGTGGCCCAATTTGAGAATACAGCTTAAGGAGTTTAGAGAATGGATGAAGTCTTGGCTCTAGTTGATCACACATTGTTCAAGTGAGAATACAGTTTCATTTTTGGCTTTTTGACTAATATCAAAGTACATATTGTGATTGGGAGAATCCCCACGTGAATCTCTGACCCATAGAAGGGATTTTATGATAGGAAGGGCAAGTGGAAACCACTGGAACTCCCCAACTCTTCCTTTACGTAAATCAAAAGCGATTTTATACCTTGGGAAGTATTGTAAAGATTTAGTTTCCCCAGCAAGACTTGAGAAATGCAGGTGTGGTAGCTGTTGCCACAGTCCATATTATCGTACTGTTTACCAGGGTAGAAACCAAGATGATCATAGAAAATGAAAGTAGGTCATTGTGAATGTAATGAGACCGTGATGCTAACTAAAACTGGATTGCAGGTGTATTTAGTAGGGGAATCCACAATCTCTGGCACTGGCATTAAGTTTTTAACAAAATAATTTTATATTTCTATCCCCAATGAGTAAAGAAAATGAGAAGAAAGTATCAGAAGCTTATTTACTCTTGATGTGACTACAGGGAACTTTAGTTTTCATCATTATATGGACAGTTTGGTAAGCTTCATGTATTGCAGAATACCAAGCTGATCTCATAGTATGCTAATTGGACCTGGAAATAAATGAAGTTGAAAATAAATCCTATTTGACTTATTAAGATGTATGTACCAGAGTATAGGAGAGATGCCTCCTGGAAGTTTGGCCAAAACTGTCAATTACGTTTTTAAGGTCTGAGACATGTTGGGGTATATTTTCTAAAGGCCAGGTCACTGGGCCTTTTGTCATTTTTAGTTTTAAATAACCCATTAGGGAAAGCTGCTTCAGGTATTTACTTGGTAATTTGTATGACTACTCATTTTTAAAGAAGCCCAGATATATGGTGTACCTCTTATTCTATCAAATGCAATGAGGTTGGAAGTGTCTAGGGCAGACAGAAGTGGTTTACGGATCCTCTGCCAACCTTAATTGAGAAACACTGCAGCAGACTTTGGGTTTTGGAGGAAGGCCAAGTCCTCTGTTGCCTACCACTCATTTCTGTGTGAAAAACATCTGGCTTTCTCTTGGGCCTTAGTAAATCTAAATGACTGACCAGGGGTCCCAGTACACAACCCAAACTGCCATCATTAATTTGGATTTTTACAATTCATCAAGCCGTGAAATTGTGTTAATGACATTTCAGTATAAGATTCAAATGATACATAACAGGTTAAAACCATCTCAGAGCACAAGTAGCTAGTTTATTTATATGGTATCTAGTTCTATCGATTGGCTCTCTCTCTCAGCCAGATCCATGGCCTCTAAATAGTTAACAGAGGAGGAAAATTAAAGCCCTAGTTTAAAGATGGACTATACAATATGCCATCTCTAACCAGAGCTGGGTGAAAAATGGTGGTAAAATGAAATTCTCCCAGTACGAATAATTCTCAGATGATACAACTGATTATTTGCTCTGTGCAAAAGGTAAAATAGAAAAAAAATTGGAAAAAAAAATGGGTAACAAGTCCTTTGGAGAGCAGGGATGTGACTGGACCTCTTATAATGAGCACATAGTGAGAAAATATTCAATGCATTTATGAGACATATCTATTACAGAAGGGAGAGATAGACTTCTCTGGATTCCTACGTTTCCTGTTTTTCATAAATGAAATACACTACCTAATTAAACCTCTTTCTTACAATATGAACGATCCCATGTATAAATTAGTATTTCTGGTTCTTCATTAAAGAAACCTAGCAATCTTAATTATGTTCACAGTGCTCTGGAATACTGTCTGAAAAATAAGTATACAGACTGCAGTTTATCATTATGACTGATTTGTTGGAAGACTGGGAATATAATCAAAAGGCTTTCAATTAAATATTAACATTCAAGAAGTCTCATATTTAGTACTCTTGTTTATTAGCAAAGTCATCATGTGACATGATTTTAGGAAACAGTACTGTTATATGTGGAAAGCAGCAAGGCCAATTTAGACATTATGTATGACCATTATGAGGAAGAGCATCCAAATCCAGAGTATCTGTGCAATGCAGAGAAAATCATACTGGTCTCTGAGTGAGCAAAGAGAGATCTGGAGGAAAATCATACATAATGGCTACATCAGCTGTGATGCTATATTAGCCATACCAGGTATATTTTCCATTTTATTAATTGGCCTTAAACACAGGTAAAATTACTAATGTGAATTTATTGATTAGAATGCAAGAAAATACTTTTCAATATTTTTTTTTTTTTCTCAGAGATTTTATTTATTTATTTGACAGATAGAGATCACAAGTAGGCAGAGAAGCAGGCAGAGAGAGAGGGGGAGGCAGGCTCCCCACCAAGCAGAGAGCCCGATGCGGGGCTCCATCCCAGGACCCTGAGATCATGACCTGAGCTGAAGGCAGAGGCTTTAACCCACTGAGCCACCCAGGCGCCCCGCTTTTCAGTATTTTTCTGATTGCAAATTATATTTTGAGCAAAACACATATCTTCTTGAAGAGGAAAGAAATTTAATGACGCTTATTATAACATGAGATTTAGAAATAACAAAAAATAATGGATACCAAAAGAATAAGTCTAATAGTTCATTTTTCTCTGGTGTTTAATAGGAATTGCCATTCACTGTTATATTTAAAAATAATATTTCATTGCATCTCCTGTTTTTCAATGGATATATTTTGCTATTTCTCTCACAGTACCATTAATTAAAAAATTTTAACTCTGATAAATGAAAGTAAAATTTTCCTTTCAACTCATATATGTTGACATAACTTTTATTGGAGTGAATTAAGGTAGAAATATATCTAACATATTTTTGGCATCATAGATTAGGAAAGACCACAGTAAATGTTATAGGAAAGACCACAGTAAATGTTCTTTATTATCCATTTTAATCTTATTTTGTACTTAATTAGGACAGCTTCATTCAGGAGTAGGGATCTGACATTAATCTTGTTTTCTGAATATAGATAAAATATGAGCTTAATAAAAATTCTGCAACTTATCATCTTTAATTCAAACAAGATTTCTTACCCTTTATAGCTTTAGCGTTTCCCAGCAGCATGGTAACGTCAGTTATCATTTGTCTCTATAAAGAAATCTGAGAACATAAGGATCCTTTTTTTTTTTTTTTTTGCACGAAACTATATTTGAAAAGTTTCATCTATTTTCTGGCTTAGCCAGAAAGCTTCACATAAAGTGTTACATATGAACATTTTAAATGTGTTATATATGCATAAAGAAGGACATTGAGAAATTATTTTAATTTTTGTGAGCAAAGAGATACACAATATGGAGAATAATATGATTTGGGAATTGAATTTTTGAAATGATTTTTATTAAATTGATATTCTTAATTATGTAGATATTTTCTTATTTTATTCAGCTTCTCGGAGTCTTCTATGTATGAACTGTTAATGGGTAAATGTTTGCTAAAGAATGTTTGCTCCATTTACCCAAATTCTGTTTCTCACAATAAAAGTGACTAGTTGGATTAAGGGAGAGAGAAGGCTCATCTTTCATTTACTCATACCACAAAATATTTATTTATCCAACATGCATGGTTTACTGAATTTTGTACTAAAACTCAAGTCATCTTTCAATTTCAAATTAAAGAACAGAATTTGGAATTACTTTTAGACCATCTCTCTGTTATGATGTGTTATCTACACCTGAAATGACTCCAGTATTTTAAATAAAAAAGCTCTGGTTCTTGACATGTCCTTAGATTGTTTTTGGTGTGTTTATCCCCTCGTAAAATCACTTTCCTCCAGACTTTTACAGATAAAATTTGCTATTTTCCCCCTTGTAGGAAACATTATAGAATTGTCAAAGATGAATATTGGCATAGTCTTCTAAATAAAAATATTGGTTTATTTCATTATACTAAATATTTAACAGTTATTCTGAAATAAGATCTATATGCATTAGTTCTAGAAATGTGATAGAATCTTAGAGTAATGGAAGGCTGAACACTACATGTTCATAGAAGAAAACAGTTTGTAATCAGAATTTATCTTTTATATTTAGTTAGCTTAAATCTTTTGTGTTTAATGTGAAACTGCAGGTTAAAGAAAAAAAACTACGAGAAGTTTTATAAATGATGTAACCTGAAGCGTGACGGTTTGTTTAAATGTTTCTCCTAAACTTAGTTCTTCAGAACTTTGCTTTTTCTCCCCTTGGATGGGATACTTACTGCAGCTTTAAGTATACGTAGACTTCAGACAAATTTATGTGATAACTTAAACTTTTACCTGGTGCTTTCTAAAAATCTGTTTTGCATGTAGACTCTATTCCAGCTGATCCCAGCCAGTTGAGATGCAAACTGACCTAGTTCTTTTTCAAATACATCAGGGCCAGACAATCCAGTTGCATGTTTTTAGAAATGTTTCAAATATGGGACGCCTGGGTGGCTCAGTGGGTTAAAGCCTCTGCCTTTGGCTCAGGTCATGATCTCAGGATCCTGGGATCGAGCCCCGCATCTGGCTCTCTGCTCAGCAGGGAGCCTGCTTCCCCCTCTCTCTCTGCCTGCCTCTCTGCCTACTTGTGATCTCTCTCTCTCTCTCAAATAAATAAATAAAATCTTAAAAAAAAAGTTTCAAATAGCTTCTGATTTTTTATTTTTTTAATTTAGCTTCTGATTTAAAACATGTTTATTAATTTAAAAAATCTATCCTGATTTAAAATAATACATATGATAAATGCATTAGACTTTTACCCAGATTACAAGCTTTCTTAATTTTTTTGAATTAAAAAAAGAATTCATCCTTACCATGATGAAGCAAAACTAAAATGATGAAGAATAAAACTTCCTTGGAAACCTCACCACTCAAATTTATCTCTTTTAACACTTTGAGCATCTTTTGAAAGATTATGGGTTCATATACATGACAAGTCCACATATATAGTATATTATCATTTATATGGTAATGATTATAGTCTTAAAATATGCTTTTGTTTACCCAGTAATATGCTATAAAGTTTCCTGTATTTCTGATCATAGATATATATATCATCCTTTTAAAGTTTTAAATAAAATCTGATGTAAGATACACACTATAGTTTATTTTGCCAATCTATTTATGGTACTTAATTACAGTTTTATTCCATGAATCGAATTTCCTGTATCATAAGAGGTGACAACTAATTTCTTTACATTGGACTTAACATGTACAATTTTTTTTTTTTTTTAAGATTTTATTTATTTATTTGACAGAGATCACAAGCAGGCAGAGAGGCAGGGGGAAGCAGGCTCCCTGCTGAGCAGAGAGCCCGATGCAGGGCTCAATCCCAGGACCCCGGGATCATGACCTGAGCTGAAGGCAGAGGCTCTAACCCACTGAGCTACCCAGGTGTTTCTTAACATGTACAATTCTATTGCATTTCTCTATTTGTTCTTAGGCCACTACACCTCAGTGTTGTATATTACAGTCATAGGAATGATAAAATCTGGTGCTATAAGGCCTTCATATTTGCTATAAGTCTTAAGATTATTCTGGCTTGTCTAGGATCACTACATTTCTATATACGCATAGATATCTAGACTGAGTTTGTCAATTTCCACATTTTTACCTGATGCTTGGTATACCTAAGGGTTTGGAGTCCAGAAAAAAATAGACCTACTATTTATGTTATAACATGCGTATTTAGAATCTTTCTCTTTGCGTATACATGTGTAGATATGTGTATAGCTGTATCTATAGCTATATGTGTATAATATATATATATATATATATATATATATATATACACATATACATACATGTTTGTGGATATGTATATATGTGTATGTGTCATGGTAAGCAGATTAATGCCCCCCCGCCCCAAATTTCCACATCCTAATGCAGAAATGTGTGTGTGTGTGTATGTATGTATGTATGTATGTTGAATGGATTGATTACATACCCTCTTATACTGTTGGTGGGAATGCAAACTGGTGCAGCCACTCTGGAAAATATGGAGGTTCCCTAAAAAATTAAAAGTAGAACTACCTTATGATCCAGTAATACTAGGTTTTTACCCAAAGGATACAAAAATACAGATTCAAAGGAACAGATCTACCCCAATGTTTATAGCAGCATTATCAACAATGGCCAAATTATGGAAAGAGTCCAAACTTGTCCATTGACTGATGAATGGATGAAGAGTTGGGATGTGTGTGTTTATGATATATAATATCACACACACACACATATACACACATGCATAGATGGAATATTACTCAACCATAAAAAGAATAAAATCTTGCCATTTGCAATAATGTGGATGGAACTAGGGTGTATTATGCTAAAGTGAAATAAGTGAGACACAAATACCATATAATTTCACTCGTGGAATTTAAGAAACTAATCAGATGAATATAGGGGGAGAAAAGGAGAGGCTAACCATTAAAACAGACTCTTAACTATAGAGAACAGACTAAGCTTTACTGGAAGGGAGGTGAGTAGCAGGGGTGGAGGAGGAATGGGTTAAATGAGTGATGGGTGTTAAGGAGTCCGCTTGTTATGAGCACTGGTTGTTTTATGTAAGTAATGAATCACTGAATTCTACTCCTGAAACTAATATTACACTATATGTTAATCAACTGTGATTTAAGTAAAAACTTGAGATAAAAATAAATGTATATACAAACATACGTCTATACTTCTGTGTATATATGTGTGTATATACAAATATTTCATTTTAACTCTTGAATTTTTAGCCAAAGATGTTTGTGATATGGAAAATATAGTATGCATATTTCATTTGCCATGATCTATCTTCAAATATTATATAATGTTATAAACAACATAAATTTACATTAGTGTAATCTTTACTCCCTCTCCCACACTTTGTGAGAATGTTGATGTTCTATATTTTACATGTAATAAAAACATACTATTTTTGCTTTGAAGAACCAGTGTATTTTAAGCAAATAGAAACATACAATTTTTAGATGGTCATATTTATAACCCTTTTGGTTATCTTTATTCATCTTGCGGATCTAGGGTGCAAGCAGGTAATACTTCGCTGCAGCCTGACAATTAACCATTTTTTTATATTTCTAGTCTGATAGAAGTGAATGCTCAAAAAGAAATCCCCCAAAGCACCCAAGACTCAATATTTTAAATTTGAGGCTAAATCTTCTGGCTACAGCTATTTATACTACATTTCTATATCTTTTTCTATTATTTTAAATTAGAACTGCTTCAGTTTCTTAAAATAATCGTCAATCATTGACTAGAAGCAAAAGAAGTATTTAAGGTTGTTAATACATTTTTAGGAAATTTTCTGAACCCTGAATGATTGCCTAGGGGATATTCATCCCAACCATCATAAAGCGCCTGCCAATTACAAGATAACACAAAGGTTTGGATGAGTGAATATTTTCCCAGTTTCCTTAAATAACCAAATAAAATCACTTATCCTCTGCTTCCCTGTTTTCTGGCCCATATATGATGGTTACTAATGCAGTCATTCTCTTTAGAGATGTTGTAGGGAAAGACTGTGCAAAATTTTAAAGCCATTAGAAAATTTAAATATTAAATCATTAGTGAGCTGACAAGGAGGGTGTGGCTGTGTTTGTGTGTTGGTTTTATGCTGATGTATAATTAGAAATTTTTACATTTACGATGGTGGTAGAATTATGTCAGAATAAACACAGAACTTTTAAACTGTTGAGTTTCTTAAGCAGAATCTGACACGAAGATTCTTATGAATGCTTCTGTTTGTAAGAAGCTTTTATTCAACACAAAATGAACAATAACCCTCTACATGCATTTTTACATAATACGGTGTCCCTTCCTAACAGAAGGCATTACAAAAGTTGAATTGAGTTTTATTAGTGTATTATAACTGTTTCATGTACAATTCAGCATTAACATAGTGTATTCAGGTCTGGCCATGATTTGCATAACTGTTTCAAAGATAATTTAATAAACACCACCACAGCCTCAGCAAATCTTGTTGAGATTTAATTGGATTGTAAAATAATTTTATCTAGTTTTCATTTTATTAAGTGTTCCTGCAGTGTATTTGTTTTTAATTGGAGGAATTAATTTTGTAATCATTAGTGTTTACTTTTCTGTATTCATTTTCTTTGGAATACATTACCTGGATCATTTCAGTCCTATAACACTGTTACATGAATGGATTTGTCAAAAGTATTTTTTTTTTTTTTTTTTTTTTTTACTAAGTGGACTGTGCCTAGGAATTCATTGGAAATTGACATCTGAGACATCTGAGTGGGGGGTGGGAAGTGTTGGGAGGAGGAAGATGTGGAAACCAATTGCCATGTTTAAATTACCATATTAAGAATATATGAATTAAGAATACCACATAAAAAGAATGTGGCAATAGCTAATGTGCATTGAAACAGATTTCCTATTGGCTATTCTTCATTTCTTTCTTCCTTTTTTTTTTTTTTTTAAAGATTTTATTTATTTATTTGACAGAGAAAGAGAGATCACAAGTAGGCAAAGAGACAGGCAGAGAGGGAGGGGGGAAGCAGGCTCCCTGCTGAGCAGAGAGCCCGATTCGGGGCTCAATCCCAGGATCCTGAGATCATGACGGCTTTCACCCACGGAGCCACCCAGGCGCCCCTATTCTTCATTTCTGAATGACCTGATTTCCTGGTCTAATTACAGCCCCACCTTGAATATAGATTCTTAAGGAATGAGTATTTCTCATGCCTGGATGCAGGATGTGAGAGTGAGTGCTTCCAGGATAAGAAGTGATAACGGTTGAGTTAGGAACTGACAAAAAGTAAATTAAGACATAAATATAATTCTTATACCTTCTTGAAATAAAAGATACTTTAAAAGTATCTATCCAGGAGAAAAAGCTATTATTCAAAGGAATCTTTTATATTGAATTAATTCCCTGGTCTTGTAAGAATGTTTGTTTATATTGTTGTAACTCCTTTACATATAATAAATTTCTGGAAGTTTTATTAGAGTAAATAGGGAACATTCATTTTGTTGAATACCCATTGTACTATGATTTTTATGTAAAGCAACATTCAGAATCCTTCAGCAAAACACTGTGTGATACATGAGATGACCAATTAAAACCGTATTTTATGATATAAAGGCTTTTGAAAAATGCTAGGTACCAGAAATATTCAAAAAGCCTCTACTAAAAGAAATCAGAATTTTAATCACAAAGTGTAATTGTTCAAAATGCATAAATAAGATAAAAATACTCGTATATTTAGCAATGAAAATCATTAAGAATAAAACACACATAGTCTGAATGAACTCGTTATTTATGGAAAACTATTTGATAAATATTATGTATTTATAATATGCTGGAAAATTATATAACATGTTTACTCTGTCAACAGTAACCTTATGTTTTAAAATTTCAATTGATGAGGGTATTTTAGAGATATGCAGCTGAGTAAAAGCCCTAAATTTGAAAATCGGATGATTAAATTTAATATTCTGTTTTTAGGTATAATTTATCTAATCTTGTTATTTACTTTGTTATTAGAGTGAAGTTAGAGTTAGGACCAGTGAGTTTGATTCACACAGTCTTATGAAGAGACTTGAGGACATGCATTTTTAAGTTCCCAGTCTGTATAAAACTCTTTGGGAATATTCACAGACAAGAAAAATATGAAGGTCCTGACCTTAAAAGATGGCATTCTAGTAGAGAAACAGACCTGTATACACACAAATAAGTAAATAGACACAAATAAAAGATGAGTAGAAAAAACATTAAGTGTTAGCTTGGTAAAGAAGTCAGTCTTAAGTATTTTTTAAAAAAAATGTTTGACATATGCTACTTTCCTCAAATTAGATAATGATGATAAAATCAGTGAATTTTGTAAAGGAGAAGGACCCAAGGACAAAACTAAAAAAAGTCATTTCGAACATGGATATAGCAGGAACAATAAGGAAATAATGATAATGTCCAAGATAAAAATATTTTTTAGAAAAGGGGGTGTTCAGAAATTTCTAAGAAGACTTTTAGGAAGGTGAAACCTGTGGAAAAACCATTGCATGTTTTCATTTTAAGGAATGGTGGTGCTTTAAAGGAAACTTTAAGTAGAGTGACGGGATCAGAGGCATTTAAGTTCAGCAATGAGTGGTGAGGAAATTGAATAGTGCTCATAGACCTCTTTTAACAACACTTATTTATTAAAAATTTACAAAAGAATAGCAATGATGAGAAAATATTAGTTTGGAAGATGTGAGATTTTTACCTAAACGGAAAGTTAAGAGAAAGAGTGAAGATGTAAACAAGTCATTGATGAATTAAGGTTCTGGAGAGATTATGAGAGAATAGAGTCAATGTACAGTTAGAAGATTTATCCCTGAAAAGGAAGAATACTTCTCTTCCTCTGAACAAAGACAATGTGCTAATGGGTTAAATATGAAGAGAATGAGGTATACAGTATAGTGAAGTTTAGGGGACTTGCAATAAATGACCAAACTGTTTTATAACACCAGAAGTGAGATTTTCTGTTAAAACTGAGGGATAAGCAGATGGATTTGGTACTTGAGGATAGAAGATTTTCAGTAGAACAAATGATAACACAGGTTTTCAACTACACGTGTTCGCCTTCTATGTGGAATTTTTTCAAATAGTACTGTAAATGTATTTTCTCTTATGATTTTCTTAATATTTTCTTTAGCTTTATTGTAAGAATATAGTATATAACCACAAAACATACAAAATACATGTCAATAGACTGTTACCAGCAGTAGACTATTAGTAGTTTTTGAGGAGTCAAAAGTCATATGTGAATTTTTGACTTGCATATTCAAGACTCAAGTATAAGAATCAACCTTATGACTATGCAATATTTTTAAAGTTTAGGCTTTAAGAACCTAGTTATCCATCATATGAAAATAATTTTAAGGAACATCAAATTAAATTATGGAAGTTTAATAAAAAAATGCATATGTGCTAAAAATGAGCTTGCCAGTAGAGACCAAGTAAGTCGGGCAGGGATGGTGGCAATGCAAAAATTGCTGGGCATGATTAAATGTTAACAGGAAAATACTGGTAGTAACAAAGGGAAAGTATTATGAAAGTTTTACTATAGACAAAACATTTGTTTTAAAATATGTTGACTACCAAAGATATTTTGATTGTTTGCTGTCTGCCTATACTTAGAAATTAGGAAAAGCTAATGAATCATGTGTTTATATATCCCAAAACAAAATTCCAACTCTTACTGGATCTCAAGGGGGAAAAAATAACTGTTGAGATATTCCATGTCATCAGTATGAAATGAATATTATTTTAGATTAGTAAAACGGTTGTTCTCCCTGATACTAGAAGTTTTTGTTTTTATTTTTAGATTATATATTGATATTAAAAGTGAGATACCAACAGAACGATATAGGAGGAGATTATTATTTTTATTCCTCCTTGAAATTTAGTAGAAACTTTAGAAAATTAATTACCAACAGAAAATCCTTACCACTTTTTCTTTGCCTTAACATTGTATAAAAGAGCATAGCAACATTCAGGGTAAGATGTATTTATCTCTTAAGTATTTGCTAAGCCACTGCAACAACTACAGGATATAAATAAAGTTGAGTGAAAGCAAAAGTAAAAAAATATGCTTCAATATTTATGTAAAAGTAGAAAACATTTAAAATTTATAGTTTATCTGAGATAATTTGATACATTTCTAGTGGCAACATTGGATTTTTTTTTTCCCTAATATTCCTACGATTATGGTAGAGTGACCTGTGCTGGAAAGCATTTATTTCATTTGAAGCATGCTAACAAGAAAATTTGGGAAACTTTAATAATTTAATGAGAACCCTCCATAGTTTAAGTAACAGAATGTTAGAATGTAACTACATTCTTAACTATTTTTTCTTAGACACACTGCTTGAGATCTGATTCCTAATATATTCTAGATAAAGTAACCCTAATATTTAACTTGTCAAGGTAATTCTGTCTTTCAAATCATCTAGCCAGAAAAGCCAGATGCAATCAAACAAATATTTAAAAATATGTCTATGCTGTAACTGAAGTCCAGTCAAAACCATTCTTATTACTTTCAAGGTATTCCCGTATGAAGTTTTCTGGTTATTTCAAAATGTATACACAATATTTATTTTCCTCTTCTATATTTGCTCATGTAGAAAATTTCAAAAAAATTATTAACAATAGGATTGATTTTCTTAACACATTTAGAATGTGCAATAGCAACTCAATGTATGAAAAATAATATTCTTGATAGCCCTCAGTACATTTTCTCCCACTTTTAATTTTCTTCAGATCATTCATGCATTATCACCCAATAAATAATTAACATGGCTATATAGGATTTATTAATATAGAGGAGTTAAAGGAAAAATACTTTGGTAAGATAAAGGAAAAGACATAAGAAATGTGAAATGGAAAACAAAAAAATTAACTAGTTTTTTTTTTTTAAGATTGATTAGTTTCTATTAGAGATACCGTCTTTTGTTAAAAGGATCTTTTCTAGAGAAGTGAAAACTCAAGAGTTTGAGATACAAAAATTAAGTTACAGTGAAATTGTAAAATAACTCTACGCGTTTAGAGTTCATGCTTTGGGTTTGACAGAAATTATGTATAATACAGTGATCTTTTTTAGCTACTTGATATTATTTTATAAACTCACAAATATAAGGGTAGAATTATTAAGGCCACATCAGAACATTGCCTGTGCCATCTATTTGCTCTTAATCTTTCCTTTTCATGACCTACAGAAGAAGTAAATTCACTTAAAAGAAATCCCCAAACCTAGACTTCAAGTGTTTTACAATCTGACCCTAATCTACTCATCTCTTTTCATCTTTTTTGCTCCCCACATCCATCACCCTGAAAATAAACTTTTCCTCTTTTACTTTTTAAAAATTACAAGTTCTTGTATGACTGTTCAGAAAATTCTCAAACTTTTTGTCTCAGTACTAATGTCACCTTCTCTATAGTCTAATAACATATAGTTATCATCTTATGATAGCATTTACAATTTGGATTATAATTCTTTACACATTTGTCTCCTTGATGAAGAGGACAATATCATTAATCTTGATATCATGAATGCTTGTGTACCACCTGAGATACATGATCAGTAAATATCTCTTGGATGAGTATATTAAATAACATCACATTCCTCTTCAGGTTTCCTTATACTCAATTTTTTTCTGTTACTTTTGAGCTTCATCTCCCAAATCAGAGGTATAAAAAAAAACCCTCAAAAGCCATTGTGTGTCTTTGAAAATTACAGAAGTCTTTGTTTTATTACTCAACAATTTAGTCTTTCTTTTTAATAAATTTAAGTACAAAGGCCAATTACATTTGTGTCTGGATACTCATCAGTATCATAAAAATGTCACTTTGATATTACTGTTAATCATAGAATCTTTTTCTTTTCAGTTCTAGAAGCCAAGTGATAATTGTATATGCCTTTTCTGCTTTGCCTTGCTCTTTTACATGAGGTAATTTCTCATCCTCTCAGGATTTAGGTAATTACATAGTAAGATTAATTATGTGCAAGAATTCCTACTTCCAGTTGTATAATAACTATATCTCTTTGCAGAGTACTTGACTTTTCTTTATGAGGCTCTGACCGTGATACAGGTCATTCATTTGGTTTCATAACTATTAGGAAATCATCTTGTCTTTATGTAGAGGAGGAAGTTACTTAATAGCTATGAACAGAATAATGTGTGTGGAAAAATATTCACTTAAAAGTTTTCAGAACATAAATGCTCTTTCCTCAAAAAACAGGAACAAAACTATTTGTTCCTTAATTTTATGAGTAACATTTTAGCTATTCCTTTTTTACTTTTGTCCCTACCTTTTTTCCTCAAATTATTGAGCAATTCCTCCTCCTCTTACTTTGGTGTTTTACACTAAACAAATGAGTAAGTAAGAAGAAATCCTAGGAGATCTGTTTTTGAAAGATCAAAAGAAAACCGTGTGCTGAATGAATTGGTAATATTTATTAGAGTTTCAAATTAAATGTTGACAAAGTTGAATTCCCAAATATAACCATTCTCTAGACAGGAAGTGAAAATATCTTCCTCTGTAAATTAGTAAATAGGCAGTTTTATTATAAATTTCAGTTTCTTTTGAGTTTGATGAGTTAGTACCATAAATCAAGTCAATTTGGGGACTTACATATTTTTAAAAGTTCCTCTGTAATAGGATTCTGAAGAAATAGTTGTTATAGTCAGAGGAGTAACTAAAGACAGATTTAATAAGGTATTGGTAGAGTTAAGAGAGCCAACCAGGGGGCCCCTGAGTGACTCACTAGGTTCAGTGTCTGACTTCAGCTAGGGTCATGGTCCCAGGGCCCTGCGATGGAGGCCTGCATCTGGCTCCCTGCTTGGTAGGGGGCCCTGCTTCTACCTCTCCCCAATCATGCTCTCTCTCGCTATCTCTCTCTCTAATAAATCTTAAAAAAAAAAAAGCCAACCAGGTTTGATGACGTACCCAGGATTTAGCAAGAATATAGTCATTACCATCCCAAGGAACTTCAGAGGGTGCCGAATTCACAGGACCTTTCAAACAGAGATGTAGTGTTTGATATACATAAGAAACACTGCCAAGATTGGGAGTGGGGCAGGTTACTGAAAGAATAAATACAAAACCTCTCTCTCTCTCTCCCTACCCTGAAGACTCCTATAAGTCAAACTCTACTTGAAAATATTCCATAGCAGTCGTTCTGAGACCCGGCGGGAGGGGGAGGATGATGAGTTGAATTAAAAGATTTCATAGAGGCTGTTCAGCCCACACACTTACTTTGCAACAAAGAGCACATTTTTGATGTTGAAAATGTTAATGATTTTCAGATTTGATATCCATCCACTTGGATACTTTTTTTTTTTTACACTGTAGGTCAGTGATGAAAGGTGAATAAGGACTGCTTTGCTATAAACGCTGTAATCAAATTTTAAAAATATCCTTTCACATTTGTAAAGTGTCAGCACTGGACTTCAAGGGAGGAATACGTTTCCATAGGACCATCCTTGGATACAAATAATAACAAATTTAGAATAATTTTTCTTCAGAGGTAGGTTGGAATGGGGGATTAAAAGAGCTAAAATATGGAAAATATTGTTCTTATTAAGAAAAAAATTTTATTTATTTGACAGAGAGCACAAATAGGGGAAGCATCAGGCAGAGGGAGAAGCAGGCTCCAGGGAACCCGATATAGGGCTCGATCCCAGGACTGTGGGATCATGACCTGAGATAAAGGAGACACTTAACTGACTGAGTCACCCAGGCACCCCTGAAAATATATGTCTTATATAAGTGAAGGTAGATGGTAAATTTGTTCCTATATTCTCATACCCAAGAAAGTTATTGGTGTACATTATGGTCTTAGTATTTATTGCATTGCACATTACAAAAGATTTTTGGTTTCCAGGGCTGTCACTAGCTCTCTTAGTAGGCTCATCATGTAAGTCATCTACTCAGCATCATTTTCTATGCTTATCATGTGGGATCGGTACTTACATAAGGTTGTCTCAAGTGTTACTTAAGATTATAAATTGAATTTTATAATTCTGCCTTTTTTTTTAGATCACAAAGATCAAAGATCAGGGATTTCATATGGCTCAAACTCATCGTAAATCTCCTTTGTTGACTCTAATGTGGAACATTGAAAGAATTAAAAATTTAACAGGGGCTTTCATTACATTTTCAAACTTTTCAAATAATCTTAGATACTAAGACTTTAGAGGCTAAAAGTCAGATCTTTATTCATTCTTGTATTAATGAAAGCTGTTGATCAACATTAATTGCATGCTGTTTATGTGCTATACCCATTGCAAAAGACATAAGTTTTTGTATTTTTGTTTTTTCCATGATGTAAGAAATTTAAGTTTAGGAGAATGTTTTCCTTAGAAATCAATAGAGGATTTTACAGTTGAGTAGGAAAAGGAAAATCACAGGCTCTAATCATTTCTCCCTAACTGCATGCAGGAAGGTGTTGCTCACTATGCTCACCCTCCCATTTCTGCTAACATTTAGATCTCCAAACAGTATATTCCAATTACTTAGACTTTCGCCCTCTAAAATACAATTGCATATCATTGTGCTTTCCTGAGATTACAACTTAATTGGCATTTGTTTTTAAACTATTTGGCCGCAAGTTTACAGAGATATTTTGTTTTCATGGAAAGATACTCATTAGCTATGATTAGATCAATGAGTTTAGCTTTGAGAGCGAATCCTTATTCTCTAATGACTTTGAGTAATCTTTTTGGTGTCATTGACCTGCTGCAAATGCAAGGGCAAAGTGCTATGAGGGCAATATAGTAGCAACAGATTTTCCCTTATTGAAGTAAGACTGTGACATGGCAATATTTGGAAAGGTTACTTTCTGGAGAAATAAAACTCATCTCATTCTTGGTATTAGGTAGTTTCAATCATACTGTCTCTAATTTATAGAATTAGCAGGACCAAAAGGGCTTTGTTAAAGTTTCTTCATGCTTAGTTGCTGTGGATGACTTAAAGCAGGGGTTGTATAACTGTAGCCATAGGCCAGATGATGTCCACTGCTACCTGTTTTTGTAAATAAAAATGTACTGGAACACAACTACGTATTGTCTTACATACTGTCTACATCTGCTTTCGTACTGTGATGGCAGAGTTGAGTAGTTATGACAGACATGGTATGGCCCCCAAAGCCTAAAATAGTTACTATTAGGATGGTCACAACAAAACAAAACAAAACAAAACTAAAAAACCCTCTGTCTTGAAGTCGTTTGTTACAAAGATAAAGAGGAGTACAGATTAGGACAGTTGTAGAGCTTTATTTCACACCTAGGTCACATTCGGAATTCAGATTTAAAGTTTGAACAGCAAAATAATTGATAACCTACAAACACCTGATGCATTGAGAGCTCTTTTACAATTGCCATGAGTCCTGTTGGGTCAAATAAAGTATCATTAACTACTTTAAGAATAGCATGATGCCTTACATATAAGACAGTTGTTAATAGCTCATTCTTGGGTTCATATTTGAGTGCATATATGTACTAGGTACTGGAATATATCCATGAAAAACACATGGCTCTCTCTCTCAATATGTTCACTGCCTTGGAGAGATGGAAAAATAACCAACTGAAAACTGTGATTATAATTATCTTCACTGTAGTATTTAAAGGGTTGTATAAGCCCATAGTGAACCTAACTCTGTATGCTTGAGGATGGTGAGACATGGTGGGAAGTGATAGCAAGTGCTTGTATCTGTCTTCAAAGAAGATGGGTCTTAAATATGTTTCAGTCTTTTCTCAGTATGTAAATAATACAACTTTAAAAAACATGTATAATTCCTTAGTGCAAAGCCATTGGTGGGATCTGATATCAGAATATTTCCTATTCCATAGTCTGCTGAAATTCCAGCATTAGGTACTCTTTTTCCACTGTTGGTTTTTGAGCAGTATAATGGTTACTTTAATATGTCAACTTATCTGGCTGATGGAGTACACAGACACAAATTATTCTTGGATTTTCTGTGAGAGTTTTTGGGATAAGATTAATATTTAAATTATTAGATTTGAGCTACACAGATTAGATGAGGCCCACACACATTAAGAAAAGCAGTCAGTTGAAGGCTTGAACAAAATATTGCCTTTCCCTGAGTAAGACGAATTCTGCCTGACTGCCTTCAAACTGGCATTACAATCCATTTACAGAGAAATATGCAGTTATCTATCTATCTATCTATATATGTACATCTCCTGGTGTTTGTTTTTCTGGAGGACACTAATACAGTTACAACTTGCTATTTGTTTTTTGAATATGTTAGATCTAACCAGTAATACACCATGAATCATGTTTCATACTCTAAATATTCTGAGAGAAAGAAGAGAGGAAATTAAGACTAATATTTAAGTTCTCTTATAGGAAAAAATCAACATTAGCAACATGTGTTTCCCACAACCAATGTGAAACACAAGTAGAAAATGCAAAGGCCTGGTTGTAACCAACTCCTTCCATAGTATTATACAACTTGTGCTGGAGTTGAGTTTATTCCTTAAGGACATTTAGAAAAATTTATTTAATCTAAAATCCATATCTGTGAGGTCTATATCAGTGTCCACATTGTACAATATTCTGGGTTTGCTAAAAACATACAGCAAAGCATATACATGGGAAAAGGTGGGATAATTGAGGTAATTTAATGTACTTTATTGTGGCAATAAATTTATAATAAAGATGTACGTCGTATACTACTAAGAAAATTAGGGAAGATTTTACGAATTATTTTATAACTTACCATAGTTCTTTTTGAATATATAAAGCTAGACATACCCCAAGAATGTAGAAATCTAGTTTTTACAGCATGAGTCAACATATGAAAAATTTTGATTTTCTATGACTTTGTATAGCTAATATCTATTGGCTTTTATTTTAAGTACTAAACTGATCAGTTTAACAGTGGAAGTGGCAAATGGGTGTGTGCGTGTGTTATTTTGTACTTTTTTCATTTTGCATTAGCATATTATAACCGGGAATGACTCAATCCCTTTAAACAAATTAACTAATTTAGTTTTTCGCAAGTAATATTGTACTGGTAAAACTTGGTTTCTTGTTTTTTTCTGATTCTATGATATTGTGAAATCTGTGGTCTAAAATCTCTGTGCTCAGATCTCTCACCTATAAAATAAGGGAGATGGATGAGATTATCTCTAGAGCTTCTTCCAATCTAAAATTCTGTTGCTTTAATATAAAGTGTTTGTATGCCTAATTTGTTCAGTTTTGCCGTGCATTAATAAAATCTGTCAGACAATGATCAAATGTTAGTATTTTTAAATTAAAATACACTTTTGTGCATGTATAATGATGATTCAGTACAGAAGCATCTCAATTATTTGAAGGTTTCTTTGAAAGTGAAGTATTTCCATGCTGAATTAGTGTTAAAAGGTGTTTTATTTCTCAATTTTGTTCTAAGTAGCCACTTCATAAAATTTATGTTCTGTTGGTTTCTTGCATGTAGATGAATACACAACAAGATAAAATGATTGCTACAGCCTTGGCTCGGTATAGTCATTTGTCTGCATTTTTAAGGTCACAGTAATTCATTTGGCTACTTGTAGTTATATATCTTACTGAAATATGTATCTCATGCCTCAGTTGTTTTTTTGTTTGTTTTTTACATTCTCGCTGTTCAGTTAGTTCCAACTTTCTTGGTGTAAAAACAAACTAGAGATTATCCCCAGATTATGATGGCTTGACTTAAGATTGTTTAACTTTATGATGATGGGAAGGTGATACGCATTCAGTAAAAACTATATTTCACATTTAAAATTTCTCTTTTTCAGGGTAGTGCTTTGAGTACAATACCCCCTTGTGATGCTAGGATGTGTCAGGGAGCCAGAGCTCCCAGTCAGCTATGTGGTGATGAGTATAAACAGCAAAAACACTTACAACCATTCTGTACCCACATAACCATTCTGTTTTTACTTTCACTATTCAGTAAATTATGTGAAATATTCAATACTTTCTTATAAAACCAGCTTTGTAATAGATGATTTTGCCCAGCCATAGGTTAATGTAAGTGTTCTGAGCACATTTAAGTTAGGTTAGGCTAAGCTATGATGTTCAGGAGGTGTATTAAATACATTTTCTTTCTTTCTTTCCTTCCTTCCTTCCCTCCTTGCTTCCTTCCTTCCTTTCTTTCTTTCTCTCTCTCTCTCTCTCTTTCTCGTTCTCTTTCTTTCAATTTTATTTTATTTGACAGAGAGAGATCACAAGTAGGCAGAGACAGGCAGAGAGAGAGGGGGAAGCAGGCTCCCTGCTGAGCAGAGAGCCCGATGCAGGGCTCGATCCCAGGACACTGAGATCATGACCTAGGCTGAAGGCAGATGCTTAACCATCTGAGCCACCCAGGTGCCCCTAAATACATTTTCAACTTAAAATATCTTCAACTTACAATGAGTTTATCAAGGCCTAACTCCTTCTTAAGTTGAGGAAGATTTGTATGTAGTTTTAATCTTGAAATTCTGCCAAAATAACAAAAAGCAAGAAAACTAGGATACATGAAATAAAAAGCAAATTATTGGGAGAAGGAAATTTGACAACAGAAGCTAAACTAAGAACCAGGACAGTTGTCAGTACCTAAAATAATTACGTTTATACTTTTTATGAATTCCTATTTCTTAATATCCTACGCAAATTATTTCACTGGTAAATTCTACACTTGATCTTAGCCAAAAGGCCGAGAAGCGATCACTGGTAAATTCTAATTTCCCCCAATTATATTCTCTGCTATGCCTAGGCAAGGAGAATTAAGGGGTAAGTTACCTTGATTGGCAAAATGATAATCACAAACATAATCTCTCTTTCTCTCTCTCGCACACATATACATATTCATAACTCCCCTAATCCTTTCATTCAGACTTAAGTTATTTATTTTAGTATCATGCAAAGAAACAGATCATTTGGTGAAATATTACAAAGATGTACTGTTTCTTTTCAATACTTGGAAGAGTCAATTTTTCAGGAAGGCCTTGGGATAGTCACTCTCAGCATCATATACTTTTTAATACATTAAAAGTATAATTTTTCATTTATTCTTGAAATCATATTTATTTTCCTTACCTCTAGCCTGTAAGTTCCATTTGAACTTGGAGCATTTCTTGTTTATTCACCATTGTGTTCTCTTCATCTTACTACCTGGAAGATGTGCTCAGTAGTTATTGTCAAATGAATAAAGGATGTGTGGCTCCAGTGAGAGGGTTTAATAAAAACAGATGGACTTAAGGGGAACCAGGTATTCTATTAGTACAAAGATTTTATAATACTTATAAATATCAAGCTAAAGATAAGTTATTTCATTATCTTCCTGTCAAACTTGGAGAATGGGTTCATGTAATGGATGAAAGGTTGCCAAGATGTCTTTTAAAATTGCTGATAGGTTAACATCGTGTCCAACAAAAATGCATGTTTAGTAAGAGTTAATGAGTCAAAATGATATGCATGGATTATAATAGTTTACATTACCTATATACTTTAAATATTAATACAGATATTTGTTTTTGATAACAGTCACGCTAACAGAAATGAGATGATATCTCAATGTACTTTTAATTTGCCTTTGCCTCATGGCTAGTGAAGTTGAGCACCTGTTCATATACTTGCTGGCCATTTGTCTATCTTCTTTGAAGAAATATCTGAGGTCTGATACTCATTTTTAGTTGGATAATTTGTGGAGATTTTTTTGTGATTGAGTTTAATTGTAGTTTGTCTTTTCATTCTGTTAACAGTTTACTTTGCTATGAAGAAGCTTTTTAGTTTGATGCAATCCCACTTGTTTATTTGTGCCTTTGTTGTTTGTTACTTTTGATGTTATACCCAAGAAATCGTCACCAAGGCCAATGTCAAGAAGTTTTTTCCTATGTTTTCTTCTTAGAGTTGTGCAGTTTCAGGTCTCAGGCTTAAGTTTTTTCATTCATTCTGAGTTGAGTTTTGCATAAGGTGTAAGAACCATTTTTTGAAGGGACTCTCCAATCCTCGTGTATTCTTGGCTCATTAGTCAAAGAACAGTTGACTATACATGTGTGGATTTGTTTCTGGGTTCTCTGTTCTCTTCCATTGGGCTAAATACTTATTTTTATGCCAATACCAAGTCGTTTTGATTACTGCAGCTTTGTAATATGTTTTGAAATGAGGAAATGGGTTCATTCCAGCTTCTTGCTCTTACTCAAATCTGTTGTTTAGTGTCTTTCGTGTGTCTGTATTAATTTTAGGATTGTTTTATTATATCTGTAAAAATGACACTGGGATTTTGATAGGATTATGTGAAATCTATAGATTACTTTGGATACTATGAGTATTTTAGAAATAGGAATTCTTTTAAACCATAAACACATTTACTTGTCTTTTCAAATTTCTCTCATATTTTATAGTTTTCAGTGTACCAGTCCTTGACCTCATTGGTTAAATTTATTCCTAAATATTTAATTCTTTTTATTGCTATTATAAGTAGAACTGTTTTCTTGATTTCCTCTTCAGATAGTTCATTGATAATTTGTAGAAAGGATGGTCTACCAAATGCAAAGCAATCACTGTGATACACATTAACAGAGTGAAGATTAAAAGTCAGAAGTTCATCTCAGTAGGTGAATATAAAACATTTGGTAATATCTAACGTACTTTCATAGTAGGAACTGTGAATAAATTCGGTATGGAAGGAATTTATCTCAACACAGTAAAGTAAAAATCCAGAAGCTCACATCATACTCACTGGTGAAAACTAAAAGATTTTCCTCAGTGATCAGAAAAGAGGCAAAGATGATCACCCTCACCACTTCTATTTAACAGAATACTGGAAGTTCTACTCAGAGTATTTAGGAATCAGAAAAAGGAAATGAGACATCAAAATCAGAAATATGTAAAATAATAATATGAAGAGGACATATTTATATTATATATTTATATCATACATATGATATATGTATGCTTTCTTTTCTGTTCCATCAATTTATGTGTTCTCTCACAAATAATATGCTCTTGATTACTATAGCTTTCTAGTAAGTTTCAAGGTCACTTAGTCCTTCAACTTCATTCTTTATCAAGATAGGTTATTCTGAGTCTTTTCCCTCTCCATGTAAACTTTGGAACCTATTTGTCAATATTCATAAAATAACTTGAGATTTAAATATAAGTAAAATACATTTACTTATATTTAAAGCCCAAAAGACTCCACAAAAAAAGCTGTTAAAACTAATAAATTTAGTAGAATATCAGGTTACAAAAATATACTTGTTCTCTTTAAAAGGTTAATACCAGTTACTTTTCACTTCCCTATTTATCTTTTGGGACCTCTCTATTTGAACTCATGGAATTACCGATACTAGGAATCCTTTGTTTGCCCATTTGTTTTTCTAAGACTTTAATTTTTTAGAGCATTTTTAGGTTTTACAACAAACTTGAGAGGAAGGTGCTAAAATTTCCCATATTCTTCTTGTCTCCATACTTACACAGCCTCATTCACTATCAACATTACTCATCAAAATGTTATATTTATTTAAAAGGGATGAACCTACTTTGACACATTATAACCACTCAGAGTTCATAGTTTATCTTAGGGTTCATCCTTGGTGTTACCCATTCTGTAGTTTTGGACAAATGTATAATGACAAGTATTCATTATTATAATACCCTACAGCATATTTGGATTGACCTAAAAATCCTCCGTGTTCTACTTATTGATTTCTCCCACCCCTGGCAATCGGAGATCTTTTTATTATCTCTACAGTTTGTCTTTTCCAGTATGTCATGTCATTGTAATCACATAGTATATAGCCTTTTCAGATTGGATTCTTTCATTTAGTATTATGATTTTAAGTTTATCTCTTTTGATGACTTGATACTTCATTTCTTTTTAGTGCTAAATAATAACTTGTTTGGATATACCACAGTTTATACATTTAACTTACAGATATCTTGTTTTCTTCTATGTTTTGGCAATTATGACTAAAGCTGCTATAAACATCTGAGCACAGATTTTTGTGTGGACATAAATTTTCAAATTCCTTGGGTAATACCTAGGAGTGTGATTGCTGGATTATATGGTAAAAATATGTTTAATTTTGTAAGAAACCACTAACCTTTTTCCAAAGTGACTTCACTACTGGGCATTGCTACCAGCGGTGTAGGGGAGCTCCTGTATTTTCGTATTCAGCCATTCCAGTAGGTTTGTAATGGTTTCTCATTGTTTTTTTTTTTTTAATTTGCATTTTGCAAATTAATTTTTAATTTTTTTAATTTGCATTTTCCTGATAATACAGGATTTGGAGTCTCTCGTGTGTGTGTTATGTAGTCATCTGTTTATCTTTGGTGAGAGGTATATCAAGTTTTTGGCCCATTTTTAATCTGATTATTTTCTTATAGGTGACTTTTAAGGAGTTTTTGTATTTTCTGGATAGTAGCCCCTTATGAGAAATGTTTTGCAAATATTTTCTCCCAGTCTGTGGCTTGACTTTTAATTCTTTTTTTTTTTAAAGATTTTATTTATTTATTTGTCAGAGAGAGAGCACAAGCAGGCAGAGAGGCAGTCAGAGGCAGAGGGAGAAGCAGGCTCCCTGCTGAGCAAGGAGCCCGATGCGGGACTCGATCCCAGGACCCTGGGATTATGACCTGAGCCGAAGGCAGCCACCCAACCAACTGAGCCACCCAGGCGTCCCTTACTTCTTTTTTGATACTCTCTTTTGAGTAGCAAAAGTTATTAATTTTAATGAACTCCAGCTTATCAATTATTTTTTTCATGGCTTTGTTTGGTGTTGTATCAAAAAAGTCATCTGTAAACTCAGTGTCATCTAAGTTTTCCTATATATTGTCTTCTAGGGGTGTTATTGTTTTACATTTTACATTTAGGCTTCTGGTCCATTGTGAGTTAATTTATGTGAAGAGTATAAAGTCTGTATCTAGATTTATTAGTTTGCATGTGGATGTCCAGGTCTAGCACCATCTGTTGAAGAAACTATCTTTGTTCCATTGCCTTTCCTTTGCTTCTTTGTTAAAAGTCAATGTTGACATATTTCAGGTCTATTTCAAGGGCTTTCTTTTCTGTTCCATCAATTTATGTGTTCTCTCACAAATAATATGCTCTTGATTACTATAGCTTTCTAGTACGTTTCGAGGTCACTTAGTCCTTCAACTTCATTCTTTATCAATATTGTATTGGTTATTCTGAGTCTTTTCCCTCTCCATGTAAACTTTGGAACCTATTTGTCAATATTCATAAAATAACTTGAGATTTTGATGGGGATTACATTAAATCTATAGGTCAACTTGGGAAAAACTGACATCTTGGCAATATTGAGTCTTCTTACCCATGAACATGAATATGTCTACATTTATTAACTTTTCCTTTGATTTTATTCATCATGCTTTTATAGTTTCCTCATATAGATCTTATATATATTTTGTTAGATTTATACCTAAATATTTCATTTGGGGAATGATGTAAATGATATCACATTTTTATTTTCAAATTCCTCCTATTGCTGCTGTATAGAAAGGCAATTAACTTTTGTATATTAACATTATATCCTAGAGTCTATAAACTATCATATTATCTGAAAACAGAAACAGTTTTATATCCTCCATTCCCATCTCTATATATTTTTATTTCCTTTTGTTAGCTTTATTTCATTAGCAAGGACTTAGAGTACAATGTTGAAAAGGAATGGTGAGAGGTTACATTCTTGACTTACACCTGATCTTAGTGGAAACGCTTTGAATTTCTCACCTTTTGAGTATAATGTTAGCTGTAGGTTTGTCGTAAGTAGCATTTTCCAAGAGTTGAGAAAGTTTCCCTCTATTCCTAGTTTACTGAGTTAGTCATGATTTAGGAGGCTTTTTTTCTACATCTTTTGATAGAATATGCATTTTTTTCTTTTTTCGAGTTATTGATGTGATGGATTACATACATTGATTTTCAAATGTTGAACCAACCTTGCAAACCCAGAATAAATCCCACTTGGTCGTGGCATATAATTATTTTTATACTTTATTGAGTTCAATTTGCTAATACATTGTTGAGGATTTTTCACCTATGTTCATGAGATCGATTAGCTTGTAGTTTTCTTCTAATGTCTCTGTCTACTTTTGGTGCTAGGGTAATAATGCTGGGTTCATAGAGTGAATTAAAAAGTATTCCCTTGGAGACAAACTGTAAGAGACTCTCAATTTCATGAAACAAACTGAGGGTTAGGGTGACTGGGTTACGGACATTGGCGAGGGTGTGTACTATGGTGAGTGCCGTAAAATGTGTTTCACAGACCTATACCCCTGGGGCAAATAATACATTATATGTTACTAAAAAAAAAAGTTTCTTCAGTTCTATCAAGAAAACCTGAATAGTTTGTAGTGACGTATTATAGCACTGTGTTTACTTAACCCTTTAAAAGAGCTATGATACTTACTGATTTCTGTCCACAAGCTTGCTTCAGAACTTACTCTCCGGTATTTGTTTTCAATAGTGATTTCTACTGAGGAATCCTCAAGCTCAGAACTTCTTTCCTCACCATATCCAGTGTACTAATAATCTCATAAAGGCATATTTCATCTCTGTTAAAAAAAATATTCCCTTGGTTCTATACTCTGAAACAGATTGTAGAGAATTGGTATATAATTTCTTCCTTAAATGTCTGTTTGCATTCATCAGTGAACACATCTGGACCTTGTATTCTGTATTGGAGGATTAATTACTCAATTTCCCAAATAGATATAGAACTGTTTAGGTCTGTTTCCTCTCATGTTAATTTTATCCACCTTGTGTCTTTCAAAGAATTGGTCCATTATATCTATGTTATTAAATTTGTAGGCATAGAGGTATTTGTTGTATTCCTTTATTATTTTAATTTGCATGGGGTTTGTAGTGATGTCCATTTTTTCATTCTTGATGTTAGTGATTTGGGTCCTCTCCTTTCTTAGTTTCCTTAGCTACAGATTTGTTGTTTTTAATTATCTTTTTTAAGGAGACACTTGTGATGAGCACTCAGTGGTATATGTAAGTGATGAATCACTAAATTCTACTCCTAAAAATAATATTACATTACATGCTAACTAACTAGAATTTAAATAAAAACTTGAAATGTAAAAAATATCTTTTTCTAAAAGGCCTGTTTTTATTGATTTTATGTATTGCTTTCCTGCTTACAATTTTATTGTTTGTTGCTCTAATTATTATTTCTATTATTTTTTTATTCTGTTTATTTGATTACTTAGATTACTTTTTAAAAAATATTTATTTATTTGACAGGAACAGCAAGAGAAGGAACACAAGCAGGGGGAGTAGGAGAGGGAGAAGCAGGCTTCCCACCGAGTGGGGAGCCTGATGTGGGGCTTGTTTTGGGCTTGATCCCAGGACCTTAGGATCATGACCTGAGCTGAAGGCAGATGCTTAATGACTGAGCCACCCAGGCACCCCTGATTACTTAGATTATTAATTATAGGTCTTCTTTTGAATATATGTATTCAATTTTATTTTTTCTAAGTACTACTTTCACTGAATTCCACAAATTTTGATTAGTTGTGCTTTATTTTCATTTAGTTCAAAATATTTCTTTGACCTGTGTGTTACAAAGAAGCGCAATTTTTTTGTGTTGGTTTGGTTTTTGTTTTGTTTTCTTCGAAATTTGCAAGCTTCACTATTCTATGTTGAGGTGTTGACTTATTTTTATTGATTTTGAGGGCATCCTACAGACTTGGATACCTGTTTCCTTCCCCAGATTAGGGAAGTTCTTGGCTATAATTTGTCCATATAAGCTTTCTACCCTTCTCTTGCTCCTCATCCTCTGGGATCCCTATTATTTGGATATTATTTCACTTTATGTAATTGCTGAGTTCTCTAAGTTTCCATTCATGATGTAATAGTTTTCTTTCTTTTCAGCTTCCTTACTTTCCACCATTTTATCTTCTATATCACTGACTCACTCTTCTGCCTCATTCATCCTCATTTTTATAGCCTCCATTTGGGACTACATCTTGGTAATAGCATTTTAATTTCAGTTTGACTAGATTTTTGTTCTTTTATTTATTTCCTAGTACCTTCTATGTTTTTTCACACCCAGCTAGTACCTTTATAACCTTTGCTTTAAATTCTAATTCAGACAATCTTATTTCAATATTGATTAAATCCCTGGCCGTGAGTACTACCTTCTGTTCTTTCTTTTTGGGTGAGTTTCTCCATCTCCTCATTTTGTTCAGAAAAAGGAAGAAAGAAAAAGAGAAAACACAACAAAAACAACCAGAACAACAAAACCTCAGGAAGTGTTTCTGGTGTATGCTGTGTACACTCTGCTGTTGTGTTCTGGCTGCTCTTCCCCACTGGTCCATCCTCTACAGAGTTCCTCCTTGCTTGTAGTGGGGAGTGTTTGGATCTTTAACTAGGTGCGCTTTGTTTCCTTTGTCAAGATAAGCGTGGAAAAGAAAGAAGAAAAAAAAGAGGGGGAAGGGGTGAGGTGGAGGAAGAAGAAGAAGGGGGAGGAAGGGAGAGCTTAATCCAAGACAAAAGAAAAGGAACAAAAATGCAAACAAATAGACAAAAAACTATAAGTCTCTTTCCAAAGAATAAGAAAGAAAGAAGAAAAACAGTTAAGGAAAGAAGAAAAGAGGAAAAAAATAAGAGTGCCTGATCCCAAAAGTAAGAGAAGGAAACAAACCAGCAAATGAACAAAAAATTATAAGCCTGATACCAAAAAGAGAAAAAAAAAAAAATAAATGTTCATTCATATTGATAAGAATATATATATATGTATGCGTGTGTGTGTATATATATACACACACACACACACACACACATATATATATATATATATATATATATATATGATAAAAAATGAGATACAGGAAAGAGAAACTTAAAAATTTTTTAAATTAAGAGGAGGAAAAAAGAAAAAAAAAAGTGGTTCTATTTCCACCAGAGGCTGATGTTTTGGGGTATTCTTTAAGTAGTAGACTTGGTACATGCAGAGGCCTGTGTTGGTCTTCTGAGGGAGAGGCCTGCTTTGCTGGCTCACAAGCCGAGCTATCCTTTAAAGACACCCGTATCAGGTGCAGAGGGTCCACAGGAAGGGCTGCGTTTCTCTGAAGTCTGGTGGGCAAGTGGGGAGTAGCGGAGGAGGAAGAACATAGTGTTACCTCACCTACTTGTTCCCAAGGAGGGACATTCCCCTCCCCCAGAGGAGAGCCTTGCAGTGTGCACCATTGTTCTGTCCCCAAAAAGCAGTCACACGGTGCATGCACAGAGGTTAGAGTTTATTGTAACGCTCAACCAAAAGCTGCAACAAAGTTATTGGTCATCTGGACGTGACTTAGTTCCCCGCTCTGTTCTGTCCAAGAAAATCAGCCTCAGAAGCTTGAATCTATTGTGGCATAAGGTGAAAAGCAGCGGTCGCGTTATCTGCAGTCTGCCCAGGTCACTGCTCTGCTAAGTTCAGCCACAGAAAAGCAGCCGCTTGGTGCACACACACAGGTTTAAGCCTATTGTGGATCACAGGAAAAGTTAAGAGGTTTTCTGCCTTCTGTGCACACTTCTGACCCTGCAGTTGAGCACCACTCAATGGCTCCCAGCTGGCCTTTTGTCCTTGGAGGGGCAGAATACGCTTTTCCATATGTACTCCAGGAAGGGAAGTGATCTCTCCCTGTACAACCGGGGGATCTCCTCACCAGGGCTTATTGTGCAGTCCCTACCTGCTGTGCTGTCTCCCACTTTTTCCCTCTCCCTGACTTAGCTCCTTGAAAAGGGTTCCCTCCCCTCTGTGGCCACTTGGCTTTCCTCTCCCCCAATTCATGTCTCCAAATCTCACATCTACCACATTCTCCCCTCCAACTGTGCAGATTGCTTCCTTAATCCTCAGATTGTATTCTTGGTTGTTCAAAATGGTTGGATGTTGAACTTACTGTGTTGAAGGATGAGGCAAGCATTAGGTAACTTTCATATCTTGGCTGTTATAAATAATGCTACAATAAATAAGGGGGTGCATATATCTTTTCAAGTTAGTGTTTTCATTTTCTTCAGGTATATAACCAGAAGAGCAATTGCTGGGTCATATGGTGATTCTATTTTTTCATTTTTTGAGGAACCTCTATACTGTTTTCCAGAGTGGCTGTACCAATTTACATTCCTATCTACAGTGCATAAGGCTTTCCTTTACTCCACATTCTTACCAAAAGTTGTCATTTATTGTCCTTTTGATGATAGCTATCTAACAGGTATGTGGTGATATCCCATCTTCCTTTTTATTTGTATTTCTCTGATGCGTGGTGAGGTTTAGCATCCTTTCATGTACATGCTGGCCATCTATATCTTCTTTGGAAAAATATCTAGTCAGATCTTCTGACCATTTTTAAATCAGGTGTTTGGTTTTTTTTTTTTCCCCCTACCGAGTTGTGTAAGTTCTTGGTATATTTATATACTCTTGACTTTTGAAGTATACAAGATACAGATTTCCAGGTTGTGTGTGTTTTCTCTCCATATTTTATTTTTTAAATTTAGTTTTATTTATTTTTTTAGGATTTATTTATTTGAGAGAGAGAGAGAGAGTAGGGGAAGAGGCAGCGGGAGAGAGACACAAGCAGACTCCCTGCTCAGTGGGAAGTCCAATGTGGGGCTTGATCTCAGGACCTTGAGATCATGACCTGAGCTGAAGGCAGATGCTTAACTGACTGAGCCACCCAGATACCCCCATATTTTAGATATTTCAGTCCACAATCTTTTTGCATGGTTTTTCAGGAGAAACCAGATGTAGTTCTTTGTTTCTCTATAGGTGAGGTGATTTTTTCCTTTGTTTTTTCAGGATTTTTTAAAAATTATATTTGATTTTCTGTAATTCGTAAATGATTGCTCCAAAGAAAAGATTCATGGCAGCTGTACTCTCAGTTTCAAAGGGGACAAACACTTTATTGATATTATAAACTAAACACCTAGTGGAAACAGAAACAAGATAAATCTAAACATAGGTGAGGGCAATAGTAAGTAGTAAAGGAGAATAAGACAGAGTTACATCAAATCAGGTATTTACAACATCCAAACTCATTGGCTGGGAAAGCCCCATGGAGACAGCCATGTTGAAGTCCCAATTGAGAGGTCTTTGCAAAATGTTGACCCCTCCGTAAGACTTCCAACTGATCATCCCCATAAAGATCGTATTTATAGGGCAAATGACAGGGTCTGAAGTTAAACATTTGTTTGCCTGTGTGCAGTTTGGAGTGAGCTGCATTTCTGTGTTACCACGTTTTTACATCTTCAAGGAGTCTGGGCCAAATGTGCTTGCCTCCCCTCTAAGATTCCATTCTAGGCGGCCAGCCCAGCCTGGAGCCCGAGGGGATGCAAGGCAAAATTTATAGCTCTTAGCGTCCATTCCAGAAGCGCCAATTCTGACCTGGAGGCCAGACAGTATCAACTGACCAGGCTCCCAAGGTCAATCATGCAGCATGAGTCTCACATTCTTTAGCCTGCTTGTGTACCATGCAGGTCAGGGTGGTCAGTTATGCAGGACAAATTAAAGAAACCTCCATGCATACAATACAATGATATGCCATTTAGGGTTTTGACTTTTTTTTTTTTAAGATTTTATTTATTTGACAGAGAGATCACAAGTAGGCAGAGAGGCAGGCAGAGAGAGAGTGGGAAGCAGGCTCCCTGCTGAGCAGAGAGCCCAATGAGGGGCTCCATCTCCGGACCCTGAGATCTTGACCTGAGCCGAAGGCAGAGGCTTTAACCCACTGAGCCACCCAGGCGCCCGAGTTTTGACATTTTTTTCCTGCTGGTTGTTTGAGCTTCCTATATCTGTGGTTTCGTGTCTGATAATTTGGGGAAATTTTTAGTCATTTTTGTTCCAAATATTTCTTCTGTTTCTCTCACTCTTCTCCTTCTTGTATTTCCATTTCTTGTTTGGTATACCTTTTGTAGTTGCCTCACAATCTTCGGGTATTCTATTATTTTCAATCTTTGTTCTCTTGCTTTTCAGTTTTAAGGATTCTGTTGACATATCCCCTAGCTCAGAGATTGTTTCTTCAGGCTTGTCCAATCTACAAATAGGCCCACTGAAGGTATTCATTTCTCATAGTGGTTTTGTTTGTTTGTTTGTTTTTATATATTTTTAATCTGTGGCATTTCTTTTGGTTTTTACGATTTTTATCTCTTATCCTACGTGCCCATCTGTTCTTAAAGACTATCTTCTTTATTCATTAGAACCCTTAGCATATTAATCAGAGTTGTTTTAAATTCCCAGTCTGGGATAATTCCAACATCCATCCAAGTCTGGTACTAATGTTTGCTGTCTCTTCAAATTGCATTTTGTTCTGTTTTTGTTTTTTAGTATGCCTTCTATTTTTTTTTTTCATGAAAGGTGAATATGATATATTGGGTAAAAGGAATTTCTGTAAGTAGGCCTTGAGCAATGTGGTGAGGTGTGGGAGAGGGGAAGTATTTTATATTCTATGGTTAGGTCTCAGTATTTTAGTGAGTCCATTCCTTTGGACTATGAACTTAACAGGTATTTCTCTTTTTTTTTTTTTTTCTTCTCCTTATGTAACACAGGAACGTTACAATGGGCTGGAGTTGGATATTTCCCTTCTTACTAAAGGGAAAGCTACAGCTGACTAGATTTTGTTATTTTTCTTCTCTTGGCCAGTTAGGATCTTATAACCCCCATAAGGTTAGGCTCTGATTAACTAGTTTTTCCCTGATGGTAGGCCTCGTTAAGAACAGGGTTCTTTGGCATTATTCAAAATCGTCTCTTTCCTCTTTGCACCAGAAATCAGAGATGATTTTTCTCAGATATTTGTACGATTTTCTAATATTACAATCCTTTAACCTACTACTTAATCATTACACCATTCCCTTGGATACAGATTTATAACACTTTATGTTTGGAATCTAAGTAATTGGTTTTGAATTAATAGTGTTTAGGAAATAAATCAGATCATTGCCTAAAGTAACATGTGTGAGTGTGGTTGAGAGTGGCCATGTAATTTTCCATTCAAACATGGGCACATTTCATGGTGAACAGGAGCACAAATTATAGCTCTTGTCAAATAAGTATAAAGTGGACTCCACCCAGGCAAAGTATGATGGTCACTTAAGGTAGGAAGGTTTTAGCCATAAGGAAACTTCAACTTAATTAATTTAAACTCTGAAGGGGTGTACTATAGCATTCAATAGAGATATCACCTCCAAGCAAAATGTTCTATATTCTGTTTTGTAGTGCTGGTCTAGAACTCTGCAAATCACATTGCTGATTTGCCACCTTGTTCCTGTTAGTTTCTGCCAGTAGCAAGAACTAGAGGGAAACAGGAAAGCAAGAGAAGGGAGTTGTCCTATTTTGAAGAAAGTTCTTGCCCCTTTCCCATTTCTGTTAGCAATACTTCACTCTTGCAGTGGTAGCTTATTGTATTAACAGTAGTTAGAGCTGATTTTCAGGCTTTCTAATACTTGCAGAACCATATTCATCCTACTCCTTCAGAGACACTAGTACAAATTATCATGATCTCTGCCAAAATCTGGATCTTAGTATAGAGGGGTCCCTCCATGCTCAAAGATACAAATAACCACTGTTCAGTGACATATTCTCAGATGTATGGGTTCTAGCTCCATGGAGTTTGCTATGGATGGAATGTTTGTGTCTCCTCAAAAGTCATGTGTTGAAGCCCTGACACCCGTGTGACTATACTTTGAGATGGGGCCTCTCAGGAGGTGATAAAGGTTAAATGAGATAATAAGGGTGCACTGTGATCTGTAAACGAGAGTACTCAATGACTCTTTCTTACCATGTGTTCTTGCAAAGGCAAGGTAAACACATAAGACAGCCATGTGCAAGCCGAGGGGAGATGTCTCACCAGAACCAATCAGGCTGGCACCCCTATCTCAGACTATCTCTTATCTCAGATGAGAAAACAGATGTCTGGTATTGGAGCCCATCTGTGGCATTTTGTTATCACAGCCCAAGAAGACTAATACAAACTTCTTCCCCCAAGACACTAAGTTCTGGTAATTGTAACCTGCTTCTTTTTGTAGCCCCAGGTCTACAGTAACTGGCCCCATTCTGTTCTGATACCTTAGAAATCTTTTTCTTTTTTTTCCCCTTTCAGTTCTTCACTTTCTAATTAAGAGTTATTTATATTTGTTTGTCTCTATTTAAGAGCTTCAGGTGTGCTTTTCCCTTTTCACTGCACTTAAAAATACATTCAGAATTTTTTATGTAGATCTTGATTTAAATCAGTATATAAAGAGAAAGACATTTAGAAGAATATTAGAAAATTTTGCTTATAATATGAGGTGATATTGATAAATACTATTTTGGATGTACTAATGAAATGTTAAAAACTAGAGTTACATTTTGAAGTATGTAGGATGAATGATAGGATGTACTATGTTTTAAAATTGTTCCATGGAGGCCAAGGATGAGGAGTTGGAGAGGATGAAATAAAGTCTTATGTTCTTACTGATCGAACCTAAATGATGGGAGTTTATAATTTTGTCCATACTTTTTTGTATATGTGAAAATTTATATAATAAATTTTGGTTTGTGCATATACATGTAATATGCAAAATTAAAATCCAAAATACATCCATAAATTTAAACTCCAATGACTTATACCACTGCTTCTATTCCTCATTTCCTAATTGCTATAATAGCTTAACTGATCTCCCACCTTCTCTTTCTTCCATAGAGTTCCTTTTCAACATAGGAGTTAGAATGATGACTTTTAAATAGCCAAATCTTTCCCCTTCCTTTGTATTGTACTGAGACTAGAAATAAAAGATCCTACAGTGTTTCGGGGTGCCTGGGTGGCTCAGTGGGTTAAAGCCTCTGCCTTCGGCTCAGGTCATGATCTTGGGGTCCTGGGATCGAGCCCCGCGTCGGGCTCTCTGCTCAGCGGGGAGTCTGCTTCCCCTTCTCTCTCTGCCTGCCTCTCTGCCTACTTGTGATCTCTCGCTGTCAAATAAATAAATAAAATCTTTAAAAAAAAAAAAAAGATCCTACAATGTTTCATGGTGTTTTACATGGTTTAATCCCTATTCTTCATTTCCTCAACTCTTTTCCCACATCTCCTGCTTCTCTTTCCTTAATTTGCTCCACTCCAGGCACATTAATCTGGTTTTTGAACACACCTATTTTACTAATCCTTTTTGAAACACTTCCCCAGATACCTAGCTGGACTCTTCACTCCTGTGGTTCTTCTGTGGCTACAGTATTTAAAATTAGACTACACAACACTCTATCTCGTTCATTGATATCTTTTCCCTCATTTTTTCATATTGTATTTAATAATAATGTAATCTTTAGTGGCAGTATTAATTCAAATACAGTGACTAGAGTTTGTCTCCTGACTTTTGTCTGACCTCAGTTCTCAAAGTAGAGGACACATGGGTAGGATGACATCTATTTAAGAAACAATAGACAACTTTTTCTCAGGAAACTGGTGAGTCCTTATATTCCTTAACTTTCTCTAGCCTAATCTCCTAGGATAGGGCTTTCAAAATGGGTGCCCACTCTTAAAGAGATGTAGAGATTCCTGGGATCTCTCTGGGTATACTAGCCATTCAGGACAGAATTAGACTGACTTTGCATTCGTAGAGAGCCCTGGCTTATGTTAGTGGTCTTAGTATAAAATGTTAATACAATCACCTTTTATCCTTTCATTATAAAAACTGCTCATCCTTTGAGAATGAATTATAAGGCAATCTTACCTAGAATCCTCCCAGTTAGTACTTAAAAGCTGGAATGGACAACTGCCATCCAGTAGTGTAAAATTCAGTCAGGACTCAGATATATTTGAAGGATGCTAAAAGCCTGCAAAACTCTTAGTTTGTCAGAATTGTGGTTTATGTAGGCTGAATTATTTTGTTATGTGATAATGATTTAACCCTCATGTTACCTGATTAAATATTATGTACCGTGGTCATTGAGTAAAGAAAGCATTAATATACTTAATATGTTTGGGGGAACCATATATTTTAGTTAATTTTTATTATCCCTTTTCTTCCTCTACATAAGAATCACAGTGAAAATAGTTTTTTCCTCTTCTGTTGACTTTTGTGTCCCCAAAACTCAGAAGAGTACCTGGCACATTGAAGGTGCTGAATAAATATTTGTTGAAAGTAATGTAGGTTTTGGAATTCATTCTATACTTGCCATTTTTTAAAATTGATTTTATCATTATGATACTGCTTTCTGATATGCTTTTCTTTTTCCCCCCAAAGACAGACAAGTCCTTTCCAAATTAAAATGGAATTCTAGCAGAGGATACTTCTTGTGAAATTTAGTTCATTACCTCTTGCTTGTGAAGCACTTAAGTTTCCCAAAATCTCTATGGTGTGATAGTTTATGTCTTTATTCTATGATTCATTCACTTTTAAAAACTAAATCGTAAGTGCAATCTTGCAAAAAGGAACCTATTAAAAGGGCACACGTTATCAATTCATGAGCTTTGGGAATTTTTTAAAAAGGTATTTGGATGTTATACAAAAGCTAGAAATAGAAGAATTCAAATTAAATTGTGTTTTCTAGAAATATCAACTGAAACATTTTAATTCAAAAGTGAAAGAAATCAAATATTTTATAGAAGTCTTTCAGTTATTCTTATATAATAAATTCAAGTATTTGGTTTTGTCATATATCCATGTTTATGCATATAATATTGAACTTGAAATAGCAAAATTAAGTCAGTAGAACCAGTTATAAACAGAGGACATTATGCTAAGTAAAATACATCAGTCAGGGAAGGACAAAACCTTGTAAGTTCTTTTATGTGAGATAGGTAAAAAGTCAAACTCAAAGAACTGCGGGATAGAATGTTGTTGAGGTTGGGAGGAGGGGAAAATAGGAAGTCATCGTTCAATGAGTCTAAAGTTACAGTTACGCATGATGGATACATTTTAGAGATCTGTACAATATTTTGCATACAGTTAATAGTGTATGATTTTAAAGATCTGTTAAGGGGGTAGATCTCATGTTAAGTTTCTTACATGCATACAGAAAGGGCACGAGAATAGTTTTGGAGGTGATATGTCTAATTGCCTTGATTGTGATGATGAAATAACAGGCGTTTATATATGTCCAAACTCCTCAAAGAAATATATGCAGCTCTTTGTATATTAAGTATACTTCAGTAAAACTTCTAAAAAAAAAAAAAAAAAAAAAAAAGTTTCTCCTTGTAAGATGTATAAAACTAGAGGAAGATATATTAAGAATCAGACCTTTTGATCCCTGGTTTAAGATTAAATAAAAATACCTTAACTCTAAATATCCTTCCTCTTACCATTTAAAAGTAAATATTGTAGTTTGGGAATGAGCATGAGTATGAAGCTCAAAAAACCGTAGACCTCATCTTTTATTCCTCATCAGCTTGTAAAAGTCACTCCTCTGTACACTTAAGTTTCTCCATCTTTTTTTTTTTTTTTTTAAGATTTTATTTATTTGAGAGAGACAGAGAGAGAGCATGAGGAGCAGAAGGAGAGGGACAAACAGACTTTGCATTGAATGTAGGCCCAGTGTGGGGCTTGAACTCATGACCCTGAAATCATGACCTGAACCAAAATCAAGAGTCAGACACTTAAATGACTGAGCCACCCAGGTGCCCTTCTTCATCTGTTGAATGAGAAATTGGAACTTAATTTCTTCTGTCCTTTGCTAAACTAAAATCCAATGATTAAGCCCCTTAGAAATAAAATAAATTAGGCTTTTCATAATAAATGATTAGGTTTTAAATTTACAAATGATTTAATATTTAAGACCTTCTTACTATTCTCTTTTAATCTGCTTTTTAGAAGAGATATGTCAATACAAACAGTGGATTGATAAAATTGAACTTACATCACTGGATATTAATTACCTTTATAAGAGCAAATAGAACAAAAATATCCTTTTCATGAAATTGTTCTGAATTCTCATGTTGATCTGAATTCCTATAAAAATATATTTAAGTTTTTTCAGTAGTTTGGACTATAATTTTCAGAACCCATGGGCCCCCTGCCTTCAGTTCACATTAATGCTCAGTCTCAAAACTTCTTCTGCATTTTTAGGTGAAATGCACATAATAAAGCTTTCTGTTACATTGATTTTTGCAATAAAAAGCCTTTTCCACTGCATTGCCTACCCACAGCCCTAAAATGAAGGCCACCCATCATTGTTTTTTTTAATGCAAATTTTCAGTTAAAGCCTATACTCTGAAAAGCATGATTAAGTGACTTAAGTGGGATGGGGGAAGCCAACCACAATTTTACATGCAGTGGTATGTCATTGCTCTGTCTTACCCTCAGCTTCACAAATCATTGAGGAAAACAAAGCAATTGGAGGGAAATTTATCATCTTCACCCAATTAATTCTACAATCTTAAACATATCTTTTTTTAAAAATTTTTTTAGATATTTGAGAGGGAGACAGTGAGTGGGGGAGGGACAGAGGGAGAGAATCTTCAAGCAGACTCCCTACTCAGTGCAGACCCCAATGCAGGGCTTGATCTCACAACCCATGAGAGCATGACCTGAGCCAAAACCAAGAGTCGGTTGCCTGACTGACTGAACCACCAGGCACCCCTTAAATATATTCTTATATTCTGGTTCTTCAGTTAGAGAAATCTTCTAATGAATCCCAATTTGTCTGCTAGTTCTATCCTCCTCTCCTCTTCTCCTTAGGAACTTTATTTCTTTAATCTTTCTCAGGGATCAGCAATCTCTCTCCATATGCTAAATCCCCATTTTTCCATTTCAAGTAAATGAAACTCCTGTGTCTTCTAGGTTCAAAATAAGAGTTTGAATTTTTCATTCATAATTTTTCACATTGGTGGTCTGTTCCCAAATAAAGACTGCGACGCACAGGGAGGCCCAACATCTGCCATTCATGTTAGGATTTATTTGTAAACTGAAACCTCATGGGGAAACTGATTTGATAGCTATTGCAGTTCAGGTTTCACAAATATTGCAACATGCTTTAATGTCCCCAGTCTCTGGAGCCGCTATAAAAAGATTAAAAGCTTAACCTGAGTTGTGAATGCCTTTTCTTTAGAAGCAAGGGGAATATATGCCAGGTTGTTGGGGTAGCCATTGCTAACAATAATTGAATGGATTGCTTTGAGAATTGATAAAACAGTATAGTTTTTTTCTTTTCCCTTTAATATGACTACAGCATGGTCTGAACCAAAGATTACCAGAGTGTTTACTGGCATATCAAACTTTTTCAGTATCTCTGTCAGACTGATGGACACTGTTTTCCTATCTCTAAACAAATATTGAAGCAAATCCAAAAAACATGGAATTATGAAATACAGCCATGGGAATAAAAGAATCTGTCAAGTGTGGAATTTTTATTTGGCATATTTTACATGGGAAACTTTGTTAATAGGCACAAATTTGAGTTCATAATTTTCCAAAACTTAGTTGTTATTTTTTTTTATATATTTTAAGTACAAAGAAAATTACAGAATAATAGATAATGAACCTTCTTGTAACTAAGAAACCAGTTTCATCAATTAAAGCTCTTCGTTAATCTTTGATTATCTATACATCTCTCACTCCACCTTCTCAACTGAATTATTTTGGAAAATCCAAGCATCATACGATTTCAACCTAAAGTATTTTAGTACATGTTCCAAAAGTAAAAACAAAAACCAAAAAAAAGTAATAGAACACCATTTTCACTCTTTAAAAATTAGCAATATCTCTTCAGTACTTTCAAATTTAGTTGCTGTTTGTAGTTACTGCAGTTATCTAAGAAATGTATAATAGCTGATTTGTTCAAATTATGACCAAATTCCACACACTGCATTTATGTAATGTCTCAATTTGTCATCTCTTTTCTTAATGGACATATTTTTTAAATTATATATAAATTAGAAGCATACAGCTTAAAAAATTGTTCCAAAGTAAGCAACTATCACCCAACAAATAGAATATCAACTGTACACCAGAATCTTCCTTTATCCCCTCCACTGAATGATAGCAATTATTTTGACTTCTATCATGATTAAGTTTTGCACATCTATAACAATTTCTGTAAGGCATATTTCGAGTAGACAATTGCTGACTAATACCTTGTGTATATATATTGAACTTTTGTATATTGTCAAGTAGTTTTTCCAAACTGGTTATAACAAATTGTACTGCCAGCAACAGTGTATGAAAAATTCAGTGTCTCTATAGCATCAACAATACTTGCAGTTTTACTGCTCTTTAAAGATATTTGTCATTTCAATGAGTATGTGTGTGCCACTATGGTTTAATATACATTTCTCTCATCACTCATAAAATTAACTATTTGGATATCCTTTTGTCTCGTTCTTTTGCATATTTATGTTGAGGCTTTTGTGGCCATATGTATTGCCAAAGGCTCTATTCTGTGGCTTGTCTTTTCACTTTTGTAAGGGTCTTTTTTAATTCACAAAGAAGTTTGTAATTTAGTCCAGTTTATTGATTTTTCCTGCCTCTTTGGTGGATAAATTGTGTGTCATGTTTAAAGGACTTTTTTCCCTCTTCAAGTTAACGAAAGTATTTGTCATTATCGTCTGGAAGATTGTGTTATTTTTCATATTTAAAGCATTATCTGGAATTTATTTTTTTTAATATGGTATAAGGTTGGATCCAAGCTTCATTTTTATCCATGTACATATCCAATTAAGACAAAAACTAATTATTGAAAAGAGCATTTCCTCCCACTTATTTGCACCATCAGCTTATTTACAAATAGGTTGGCTATATATTTATATCTTTATTTCAAGATTCATCATTGTGTTTCATTAGTCTTTCTGTCCCTCCTTTTATTATTATAGTACTGTTTTAATTGCCGTAATTTCCCTAATAGTACTAGATATCTGAAATGTGAGTTCTCCACGTTTGATCTTTTCCAAACCTGTCTCTTCTTGATCCTTGACATTTCCATATAAATGTTAGTATTTTCAGTTTCCATGAAAAACAGAACATTATCAACAATAACAATGTGCTAGGATCACACTGAATTTATATATCCACACAGAGAGACATGGCAGATTTATAATTGTGAGTGTTCAAATCTATGAGCATGGCATATTCCCTTCTTGGATTCAAATTTTCTTTAATCTCAATAGTATCAAAATTTCTTCTTAGAGTTTTTGGAACCTGCTTCTTTAAATCTATTATTTAGAATTCTAGCAAAGTACTTCATAGAAATGATGGTTAATCCCTACTTCTTTTGATCTCATGAACATAGCTTTCAAATAATTCTGAAATAAGTGATGTTTGCTATACGTTATTTGTAGATTTCTTTTAAGAGCTTAAATAATTTCCCTTATATTACCAATCAGATTAAAATTTGGGATACTTTGGTTCCATATGAATTTTAGGATTTTTTTTTTTATTTCTGTCAAAAAGGCCGTTGGTTAGAGACTCCATTGAATCTGTCAATTGCTTTAGATAGTATGGACATTTTAGCAATAGGAAGTCTTCAGTCCATGAACACAGGATGTCTTTTTTTTTAATTTCAGCTTTACTGAGGTATAATTTACAAAGTTCTAACATTTATATCATTGTGGTGGTTTGCTATATGTTTATATTGGGAATGATTTCTTCCCATCTAATTAACAGATCTATCACCTCAATATTTGTACAAATTTCAAAAAATTTGGGGGGAGAATATTTAAGTTCACTCAGCATATTTTAATTATACAATAGAGTGTTAGCAACTATAGTCATTATGTTTTACATTAGGTACTCAAACCTTGTAGCTGAAAGTATATACCCTCTACCAACCTCTCCCTATTTCTCTCAACTTCCAATCCTGAGAACCATTTTTCTGCTTCTTGTTTTGTGAGTTTGACTTTCTTCTTCACTTTTGTAATTCCACATGTAAATGATACCTTGCAGTATTTGTCTTTGTTTGGCTTATTTCCCTTAGCATAACACCTTCAAGGTCCATCCCAAACGTCAAGATTTCTCATGACTCTGTAATGTTCCATTGGAAGTATATGCCACATTTTCTTTATTCATCCATCACTGGAGATTTAGATAGCTTCCAACCGTTGTCTGTTGTGAATAATGTTGTAATGAGCTTCAAAGTGCAGATATTTCTTTAAAATACTACTTTTGATTACTTTGGGTATAGACCCAGGAATGTGATAACTAGATGATTAGGTAGTTCAATTTTTTGAAAACCCCATACTCTTTTCCTTAGTGGTTATACAAGTTTACATTCACATCAACATACACAAAGTTTCCCTTTATCTGACATCTTCACTAACACTTGTTACATCTTGTCTTTTGATGACAGCTATTCTGATAGGTGTAAGATGACATCTCACTGTGCTTTGGATTTGCATTTTACTGATGATTAGTTATGTTGAGCATCTGCTCATGTTCCTGGTGACCCTTTGTTTGCTGTATTTGAAAAATGTCTATTCAGTTCTTCTACCCATTTTTAATTTGGTTATTTGTTGCTATTGTGGTGTATTGAGTTCTTCAAATATTTGGGGTATTATCAGGTATATGATTTGCAAATATTTTCTCCCATACCATTTTGCGTTTTCATTTTGTTGATTTATTTTCCATGCAGAAGTTTACAGTTTGATGTAGTCCCATTCGTTTTTGCTTTTGTTGTCTTTGCTTTTGTGTCAAGTTGAAAATATCATTGCCAAGACCAATGTTAAGGAGCTTTTCCCCTGTGTTTTCTATTAGGAGTTTTATGGTTTTAGATCTAATATTTAAGTTGGCAGTCCATTTTGAGTGTTTTACTGTGGTATAAGACAGGGGTAGTTCCATTAATTTGCATGTGTTTGCATTTATTAAACAGTTTACTTTCTATATTCTATATTCTTGGGCCTTTTGATGAAAATTAATCATATATGCATGGTTTTATTTCTGTGCTATTTTGTTCCATTGATCTATGCATCTATTTTTATGCCTAAACCATATAGTTTTGATTACTAATGCTTTGTAAAATAGTTTGAAATCAGAAATTATAATGCCTTCAGCTTTGTTATTTCTTCTGCAGATTGCTTTGGCTGTCAAAGGTCTAATGCAGTTCCACACAAATGTTAGGATTGTTTTTCTATTGTTGTGAAAAATGCCGTTGGAATTTGGATAAGGACTGCATTGAATCTGTAGATTGCCATAGGTAGTATGGATATTTTAACAATATTCTTCCAATTGATGAACACAAAATATACTTCAATATACTTTGTATATTGTATATACAATATACTTTGTATATTGACAAAATATATGTCAATATACATTGACATGTTCAGATTTTTTTGTGTAGTCTTTAATTTTCTTCATCAATATCTTAGCTTTGATTGTACAGATTTTTCACCTCCTTGGCTAAATTTATTCCCTTGTATTTTAGTCCTTCTGATGCAATTGTAAATGGGATTATTTTTAAAGTTTCTTTTCTGATAGTTCATTGTTAGTGTAGAGAAACACAAATGATTTTGTATATTGATTTTATATCCTGAAACTTTACTGAATTTATTAGTTTTATCAGTTTTTTTGATGGAGTCTTTAGGGTTTTCTATATGCAAGATGTCTTCTGCAAAAAGAAACAGTTTTTACTTTTCTATTTAGATGCCTTTTCCCCCCTTTATCTAATTGTTCTAGGTAGAACTTCCAAAACTATACAGAATTAAAGTGGTGAGAATGGACATCCTCGTCTTCCTGATTTTAAAGTAAAATCTTTGAGATTTTCACAGTTGATGATGTTAGCTGTGGATTTATCATATGTGGTCTTTTTTATGTTATGTTTCCTCTCTACAGTTTTTTGAGGGCTTTTAAAATCATGAAGGATTGTTGAAATTTGTCACATGTGTTTTTCTGAATATTTTGAGATGATCATGATTTTTATGCTGCTTGTTGTTATTGTGGTTTATCACATTGATTTGTGGATATTGAACGATTCTTGCATCCCTGAAATAAATCCCATTTGATCATGGTATATGATCTCTTTAACATATTATTGAATTTAGCTTGATATCATTTATTATTTTAGAATCAGTGTCATGTTGTTCTCCATAAATGAGTTTGGAAGTGTTTTCCCTCTTCTTTTTTTTGGAAGAGTTTGAGAAAGATTATTATTAGTTCTTCCTTAAATGTTTGGTAGGATTCACCCCAAAGCTATTCGGTCCTAGACTTTTCTATGTTGGGAGTTGTCTAATTACTGATTATCCTCCTTATAAATAATTGACATGTTCAGATTTTTATATTTATTCACGATTCGGTCTTCATAGGTTACATTTTTCTAGAAATTTATCCATTCTAGGTTGTAAATTTTTTTGCATACACTGGCTCACAGTAGTGTCTTATGATCTTTTGTATTTCTGTGGTATCTGTTGTAATGACTTCTCTTTTATTTGTAACTTTATTAAGTTCTCTTTTTCCTTATTCTAAGTAAAGTTTCGTTTATTTTGTTTACTTAAAAAACTCAGTTCTGTTGCTATTTTTATTTATGTATTTATATTTATTTATTTAATATCTGTGCCCTTTATTTTCACTCTGAATTTATTTCTTCCTTCCATTAACTCTGGGCTTAGTTATCTCTTCTTTAACTTCCTTGATGGAAAGTTAGATTATTTGAGTGCTTTCTTTTTTCTTAACATAGGCATTTATTTCTATGAATATCCTTCTTAGAACTGCTTTCAGTGTAGCCCGTAAGTTTTAGTGTGTTGTATTTTCATTTGTCTCAAGAAAATTTTAATTTCGTTTGATTTCATTTTTGACCCATAGATTATTCTATAGCGTGTTGGTTAATAACCACATATTTGTGAGTTTTCCAGTTCCTTTTTATAATTGATTGCATTTCATACAATTATCTTAGGAAAAGATGCTTGATACGATTTTAGTATTCTTTAATTTATTAAGACTTGTTGGCCTAAAAAATGAGCTATCCTGGGGAATGATTCATTTGCACTTAAAAAAAAAAATGTGTATTTTGCTGCTCCTGGATAGATTGTTCTGTAATTGTCAAGTCCATCTTTCCTAATATGTTGTTTAAGTTCAATATTTTCCTACTGATTATCTTTTGGGATGATCTATCCAGCACTGAAAGTTTGGTGTTGAAGTCCTCTACTACCATTTCTTCCTTCATGTCTGATAATATTTGCTTTATATATTTAGCTGCACATATGTTGGGTGCATAAATATTCACAAATGTTATATCCTCTTAGATTTTCCCCTTTATAATTATTTAATAACCTTTGTTTTTTTATTACAGTCTTTGGCTTTAAGTCTATTTTTAAGTCTAGATTTTTTTTTTTTTTTTTTAAGATTTATTTATTTATTTGACAGAGAGAGACACAGTGAGAAAGGGAACACAAGCAGAGGAAATGGGAGAGGGAGAAGCAGGCTTCCAGCCAAGCAGGGAGCCTGATGTGGGGATTGATCCCAGGACACTGTGATCATGACCTGAGCCGAAGGGAGCCACTTAATGACTGAGCCACCCAGGCACCCCTAAGTCTAGATTTTTAAGTCTATTTTGATATAAGAATAGTTATTCCAGCTTTCTTTAAGTTTTCATTGTGTGCAGTATCTTTTTCTAGTTCTTCACTTTCAGTGTGTGTGTGTGTCTTTACAGCTAACATAAGTCTCATATAGGCAGCACATAGTTGGGTCTTGTATTTTTATCCATCAGCCACTTTGTCCCTTGACTGGAGAATTTCGTCCATTTACATTTAAAGTAATTATTGATAGTCATGGACTTTCTGTGGTCATTTTGTTAATTGTTTTATGTTTATTGTGATTACTTTTTTCCTTTTTTCCTCTTCTGCACTTTAGGATTTTTATTTGATAATTTTCAGTAGTAGTATGCTTAGATTATTTTCACTTTATCTTTTATGTATCTACTATAGGTTTTTATTTGCATTACATTGGGTCTATAATAGTCTATTGTTCACTGGTAGCAACTTAACTTTGAACATATGCTAAAGTTCTACATTCTCTCTCCCCATGTTTTATTTTTAATTTTATAATTTACACATTTTTACCTTGTGTGTCATTAATAAAATATTGTGATTAGAATTATTTTAATGTTTCTGAATTTTAACCTTTATAGTAGAGGTAGACGTGATTAATACAACATCATTTCAACACTGGAGTATTCCGAAATTAACTATATTTACTATATTAATTTGGTACCTATTTTTTTTTTGTTATTCATGTTATATCAGCTTGAAGAATTCACTTTATTATTTTTTGTAAGGCTGGTTTAGTGGTGATGAGCCACTTCAGCTATTATTGTCTTGAAAATTCTATCTTTTAATTCTGAAGGATATATTTGCTGGGTAGAGTATCGTTGATTGGCAGTTTTTTTTCTCCTCTTTCATATCTTTGGATACATCATTGAACAACTCTCTCCTGCTAAAAAATTTGCTGATAGTCATCAGGTAGTTTGTACATAACAAGTGGGTTTTTCTTGCTGCTTTAAGGTTCTCTCCTTCTCTTTAACATTTGACAATTTAATTATAATGTATCTTAGTGTGGGTATGTTTAGGTTCATCCTAATTGAAATTCTCTGTGTTTCCTGGATCTGGATATCTCTCTTTTTCCAGGTTAGGGAAGTTTTTGTCATAATATATTTGAATAAGTTTTCTACCTTCTTTTCCCTATCTTTTCCTTCTGGGATATCTATAATGTGTACATTGGCCTGTTTGCTGTTACCTCATTATCCCTCAATTTATCTTCACTCTTTTTCATTCATTTCACTTTTTCTTCTGATTAGATATATTCCATTGTGTTGTCTTTGTGTTTGCTGATTTTTTTTCTTCCAGTTGTTTTAGTCTGCTGTTAGACCCCTCTCCACAGGTTTTTTTAGTTACTGTATTTTTCCACACTGTGATTTCCTTTGGATACTTCACTTTCTTCTATTTTTAGTCTCTGTTGAAATTCTTATTTTAGTCCAACATTTTCCTCCTGTCCTCAGTGATCATCTTTATGACCATTATTTTGAAATCCTTATCATGGAAATCACTTCTATCTGTTTCATTAAGGTCTTTTTTCCTGGAATTTTATGTTCTTTTGTTGAAAAACACATTCCTCTATTTCTTCATTTTCCTCTACTCTCTGTATTGATTTCTGCAAATGTGCTAAAACACCCACCTCTTCTCTCTTGACAGTGGTCTTTTGTAGGAGATAGACCTTATTATTTGGCTTGGCCTGACTTACTGGGGGTGTCTCAAACATTCGTGATTGTATATATCACCTTTTTTGTTCTTAGTTGAGGGTCTGGCAAGACCTGTAAGTGTCCCAAAAGGGAGGACTTCAGTCAGCCTCAAGATGCAGTCTCTGTGGAAACCAGACCCTCAAGCAGCAGCTTTCGAAGTATATAGAGAGCTCTTTCAAGGAAAGATAGAGAGATGGGCATTTCTGTCTGTTCCTTCCGTACTGAGCCCTTGGCAGTTAAGAACTGGCTGCTTGTTGTTGTTTGTTTCTTTGCTATAGTCCTGTAGGAGCAGCAAATGCAGCCTCAGTGGTCAGAGTCAGTTATCAAGGGGTTATACCTATAAGTACAAAGCACCACGCATGTGTATAAGCTCCTTCCATGGAGAAGTAGGTGAGTTTGAACAGGCTATAAGAAGAATGTGGAGATGGTGAGTTTGTTGGGGGACAACTACAGTTAGCTTCATTTTTTTTTCCAATTTTTATGTTTTATTCCCACAAGATAACCAAGGGTGGGGGTGGGGCACGAAGTCTTCAGCCAGACAGAGGAAACTTCTTACGGATGGGGTGAGGGAGTGGAGGGGTGTGCATGTTGAGTTCCGCACCAACAGGCTGTTTTTTAGGCAGACCATCTTAGGTGTCAGATGGAAGGCTCTCAGGAGCAGGGGCCATGGGGGGGCCATACTTGTAGGGCTAGAAGTAGCAGGGAAAATCCTTCTTTATTACCAGTGGCTCTTCCATGGGACCATACTGCTTCACCACACAGCTGATCTTGTTAATGAGGAACTTGGTGAAGTAGAAATGTAGAAACAGTCCCTAAGACCTCAACTGTGTCCAGGGAGGGTTACAGTCAGCTCCTAAATGTATGTAAAATAAGGCGCCTCACCCTCAGCCACAGCTTTTAAAGTATGGAAATAGACCTCTTTCAGGGGAAGACTGGAAGTTTCTGTCTGCTCCCATGTTCTTTCTCTCTCTCTCTCTCTCTTTCTCCAAAATTGAAAAGCTAGATTCTTGGGAAAGCTAGGTTCTTGTTTCATGGAGTTGAAGAATGAATCTCATGGACAAAGGAGAGTGAGTAAAGTGATAGAAGTTTATTAAGTGAGGTTACAGAAAAACTCTCAGGAGTGAGAGGGGTCCCAAAAGAGTTGCCATCGAGGGCTTGTAGGGATGGTCTTTTATGGAAAACTAACCAGAGAACTTAAATCTTTTCAACATCTCTATTGATAGCACCATTGAGTAAAGACTAGGGATAACACCTTCAGTTGCTTACTTCCTTGTTAGGGTCCATAATTCTTGGTTGGCCACAAGTAGCTGTTATCCAAGACCGCACCTCTGACATGTAGGACAGGATGGTCCGGTTTGTTTCCTTATCTCTGGTTTCCTTTCATCACCCATATTTTTGAATTTTGTGAGCCTTGATCCCATGGCCCCCTACCTATCTCTATCCAACCTAGCCCCACCTGTTCCTTACTCAAAATAAATAGATCTTTTAAAAAAATTTATTTTTATTTATTATTTATTTCACATAGATCACAAGTAGGCAGAGAGGCAGGCAGAGAGAGGGGGGAAAGCAGGCTCCCGCTGAGCAGAGAACCTGATGCGGGACTCGATCCCAGGACCCTGAGATCATGACCTGAGCCAAAGGGTAGAGGCTTTAACCCACTGAACCACTCAGGAGCCCCCAAAATAAATAGATCTTTTAAAAAGAAAACAAAACAAAATAAAGGAAATCCTGCCATATATAACAAGATGGATGAACATGGAGCACATTATGCTAAGCAAAATAAACAGGTCACAGAAATACAAATACTGCATGATTCCTCTTATATAAAGCATCATTTAAATTAAATTTATAGAATCAGAGAGTATAATGGTAATTTCCAGGGCCCATGAAGAAATAGGGAGATGCTATTCAATGGGAATAAAGTTTCAGTTGCACAAGATGAATAAAATCCAGAGATCTGCTATGTAATATTTTGCATATAGTTAACAACACTGTATTGTACATTCAAAAATCTTTTAAAAGGATAAATCTCATGTCAAGTGTTCTTACACCACAATAGAAATAATTGCATAGAATCAAATACACACACCAGTAGATGTAAAACTGGTGAAATGAAACCAAGGTCATTGGATTATATGAGGATTAATTTCAATTTTTAAATATTTAAGTTAATGTAGTTCTGTAGATCTAAATATTCTAAGAATATGCTCATTGTAAATTTCATACATACATATAATATGTATGTATGTATCCATATATATATCCATATATCCATATACATACATTAATGTATCCATATATTACATCATATGTTATTATACATTATTATACATTTGTGTGTATATATGGGTGTGGGTTATGTACAGTTTCTCCCTAATTGCCCTCATCTGAGATATTTTACATATGCTACTTACATAATGATCTAGAGCATGGTTCTGATTATGTCACTCTTAGGTTTGTGAACTTTTCATCTTTTACTACACTGAGTCCAATTTTAAAAATGTGACTTTGGGGTAATTCTTAAACTGACATAGATGAATTCTTGGTAAGGCATACCATGACTTGGTAAGGCATAGATACTGAGGGTGAGAGGTGAGAAATGTGATCAGACACCACGGTTGAAGAATTTCAGCTAAACTGATGGATCAGGCAGAATTATTGCTAAAAATGGATAAACTAGCCAAGGACAGAGGTCAAGGTAAGGTCCAATCAAAAGAAGGATTCTGAGGAGCCTGACTAAAGTGAGCATTACTGTCAATGCTGAAATAGAAATTGGTACATCGAGCTTATCAGAGTCTTTGTGATCAATACTTGTGGGGACAAAGAGAAAGAAGGAGTAGTGGGCAGAGAAGGAAGATACCATCACATGCAGGACTCAGCTCTTCACTTATAATGCTTTGAAGGTCTGGATATGAATTGAGAATTTTCCTGGTTGTGGAATGAGGGGATAGTTAAACCCTCCCCTCTACCAGTCTTGAATTTAGGGTCTCCTCAGAATGGGTTGTAATTTAGCTAAGGCTTTTCTATTGAGCAGATCTCACATTAGTGCATCAGCCTGCAGAGTTTTCAGACCTGCAAAAAACCATCCTTAGCCCTTGAAAGGGGTTTGAGGAGCAGGGTTCAGCACCCACTACACCAAGACCCAAGGTGCTCCCATTACTCCTTCCTTAGTGTTGCCATTTAATGACAGTGTAACATAGAGCCACCGCTCAACTGATATATGGGCTATTAAAAGTTAAACTGAAGAATTAAGCCAAATTTTCCATCTCTATAAATTAGAAAAAAAAAAGTTTACATTTGCAAAAATAAACAATTAAACAAATGCAAAGAAATAAGCAGCTGAAAGAAATAAAATGGAGATCTTGAACTTGTTCAAAGGTTTCCCTCCCCTTTGGAAAAAAATATCTAGTATTTTTAAATTTTTACATTTTGATAATGAAATATTCACTTTTTTTTCCTTTAGTGTGCAGGATATTCTCTTACCTCCATATAAAAGACATCTAATTAATACAAGTAGATCTGTTACTTGCTGTGAAGATTCAGGTAAACTAGACTTTTTAAACTTGAGTTCCTTACCTGTAAAATCATAAGTATTTTAAGATCAAATACAAAGTAAATGTAAGAGGCTAAATTCTCCCTATTGAAAATGAGTGAAGAAATGTCCTTGTTTCTTTTTTCTTAGAGCATTTACTTTATGAAACTTGTAATTTAATTCTTTATCTCTCTGAAATGTATATAAATCTCTTAAAAAGTTATTTGAGTCTTTTGCCAGCTTTAAGACCTTGGGATATCTTTCTGAAGAACAATATTTGAAATGGTATCATCAAGATAGTGCTTCTATCTCCTAGTTTTCCTGGATATGAGCCTCATTTTGGAAGGGTCCCTAGATTCAAGTTGTAAAACTGCACTTTCTCATAAAGATATAAGGAATTTATTTTTCCTTTGGATAAACCCAATTAGCTAACACAGCTGGTGATTCCAACTACCAGGTAAATTTAGGATGAACTATAAAAAAAAAAAAAAGTTATCAAGTCATCTTACTTGAGGACTACTTATTTATCTTGAGAACATGTGCATAATGGTTTGTATCTGCTTGGGCTCTGTAGAAGGGTGAGATATCTTTGCAGTCTCCTAGCAGATTGCCTGTGATGCACAACACATTCTGGTTTCATGCTTATTCAGTAATAAAATTCTTTTTCCCTCTGCCTTTGCTGAGAGGTGTTCTCGGCTTGGATGAGATTTTATTGTTTCCCCAACACTATTTAGGTTTCAGAATTCACGTGTGTGTGTGTGTGTGTGTGTGTGCGCGCGCACGTGTGCGCGCGCGTGCAGGTTATATAAGTAATATAATTTCTACTAAATCTCACTTTGAGAGAAGTTTGAATTTCTGACTCATTTGTTCATCTCTAAGCATTCATTCTAGCACTTACAACTGCCGAGCATGTATTTATTCACTGAATAAATATATTTCTTATAAGTTTAGAGTTGTAGTATTAATCTTTGCTCTTTTTCTAGACTAGAAAATCAACAAGTGATAGTGAAATCTAGTATATGAATCCCTGGAAATAAATTGTTTTAGGCATTAAAATACTTTGATACCGTGGAGGTAGGTTTACATTTTATTTCCTCTTATATTCCCAAATCAGAAACTTAAATGGGGCAGGTACATGTTCACTAAAGTTCATATCAACACATGTGAATCTCAATACATTCAACTCCACAGGTTTTATTTATATATTCTTCAAAATATGTGACACTTATAAACAAATACCACATAATCTTAGAAACTAATATTTTCAAATATAGGACATTTCTATATTTGTTTTAATGAGCCATAAGGAAAAAGATTTCACACTTTTTCCCGTAATCATTCTTATGTGCCTAAAGCTAGAACTCACTTGGGCTTTGGTTTTTAAGTTTGATAGGGAAGAGTATTCTTGTATTTTTTTCACTAGATACTTATTTTTTTCACTAGATACTTATATAAAGCATATGTATTGGGCACCTGGGTGGCTCAGTTGGTTAAGCCATTGCCTTCAGCTCAGGTCATGATTCCGGAGTCCCGGGATCGAGTCCCACATCGGGCTCCCAGCTCTGCGGGGAGTCTGCTTCTCCCTCTGACTTTCTCTCCTCTCAGGCTCTCTCTCACTTTCTCTCTCTCTCTCAAATAAATAAATAAAATCTTAAAAAAAAAGAAATAAAGCATATGTATTATCATTTTATTTAAATTCAAATTAATATATGGTGTAGTATTACAGGAATAGAATTTAATGTCTCATCACTTAAACATAACAGCTCATAACAAGTGCCCTCCTTAATACCCATCACACATTTAGTCCATCTCCCCATCCTCCTCCCCTCCAGCTACACTCAGTTTATTCTTTTTTTGCTTCCCTTTCTGTTTCTTTTTTTGCTTCCGTCCCCTTATGTTCTTCTGTTTTGTTCCTTAAGTTTCACATATGAGTGAAATCATGTGGTATTTTTCTTTCTCTGACTGACTTATTTCACTTAGCATAATACCCTCTAGTTCCATCCATGTTGTTGCAAATGGCAAGACGTCATTCTTTTTGATAGCTGAGCAATGTTCCTCTGTGTGTGTGTGTGTGTGCGTGTGTGCGTGCGTGTGCGCGTGCGCACACATCTTTATCCATTCATCTGTCAATGGACATCTGGGCTCTCTCCATAATTGGGCTATTCTGGACATAGCTGCTATAAACTTTAGAGTGCATGTGCCCATTCGAATCATTATGTTTGTAGCTTTTGGATAAATACCTAGTAGTGCAATTGCTGGATCATCGAGTAGTTCTATTTTCAACTTTTTGAGGAAACTCCATACTATTTTCCAGAGTGGCTGCACCAGTTGGCATTCCCGCCAGCATTACAAGAGGGCTAGATTTTTTGGCTAGATTTATTCTTAGGTATCTTACATTTTTTGGTACAATTGCAAATGGGGTTTATTCCTTGATTTCGCTTTCCGCTGCTTCATTATTTGTGTACAGAAATGCAACAGATTTCTCTGCATTGATTTTATATCCTGTGGCTTTGCTGAATTCATTTATTACTTTTAGCACTTTTTTGGTGGAATCGTTCAGGTTTTTTTTACATAGAGTATCATGTCGTCTGCAAAGAGAGAAAGTTTGACTTCTACCTTGCTGATTTGGATGCCTTTTATTTCTCTTTGTTTTCTGATTTTTGAGGCTAGGATTTTCAGTACTGTGTTAAATATTAGTGGTGAAAGTGGATATCCCTGTCATATTCCTGACCTTAGGGGAAAAACTCTGAGTTTTTTTCATTGAAGATGATATTAGCTGTGGGTCTTTCGTATATGACCCTTATGATGTTGAGGTATATTCCTTCTAACCATTACGTATTAACATTTAAAAACTTCTGATCATATACTACTTTGGAGTCTAACTTCGCAAGCAAAAGAACTGCAAAAGCCCAGAAATTTTCTAGTCAAATTGAATTATCTTTCATTGTTTTCTAAAAATTTAAGCATTGTACACTTATGTAATTTATGGACTTGGGGTGGTAATGATGTTTCAATGTAGCTTTATCAGTTGTAACAGATGTACCTCCCAGGTGAGGGACCTTGACAATTAAGAAGCTATGCATGTGAGGGGTCATGGGTATATGTGCAATCTCTGTACCTGCCCCTCAAGTTTAAAATTGCTCCAAAAAATCTACTAAAGACATAACAAAGGTGGGTATTTTAGTTACCATCTTTCGAATTAGTTTATTTTCAGCAGCAGTGATGAAAGCCTGAGGGCTAGACTATTGTGAAGATATTAGGAACAGTGCTAAAGTACCTTTAGGCAACTTGACAGTTTTTGAAATGCTAATGACGACCCCTTCTGTTACCTGGGACTTTATTCTTACTAAATTTTACATCTAGGTATATAAAACAACCATTGTGAATACAAAAGTATGAAACCACAATGATGCAAATTGTGAAAACTGCTTTATTCTCTATTGTTTGCTTTAACCTTTTTGTATGTAGTTGGGGGATAAGGGGAAAAATCTTATTCATCCCTATGAAAATAGCATTTTTAACATATTAATAGATTGTGTAGAAGGCTGAAGATACAGCCAATTCTATTTCTACACAATCTCTGTAAAATCTCTCAGTGTTAGCAGAGGGGTGGCTGGTATTTGTGAGGAGACTCACAGTGTTTTTTCACCTGAGGCTTTGATGTGGATTAAGTAAGGAATTTTGTCTCTGAAGACCTGGAGTGATACTGACAAGTTCATGGATAGGGATGTGAGGAGTATGTCCTGGTTTTTATTTTTTAGTTGGGAAATTGTTATCAGACATTGTTACTTTCATTATTATAAAATATTCTTTATTAAAAATAAACTCTATTAAATTTGAAAATATTGTTAAATTATTTTTAAGGTTCTATTATTTATACTTTAGAATTCTAGGCATGAGTCTCTTCAATAACATTTTGCAAGGCAGGGTAGATAATATTGCAAGTTTTGACTTGGGCCAATCTAATCTGGAATATTATTCCAAAAATAATAGGTTTTTACCCTTTTGGTTTTTTTTTCGGACCTTGTATTAGGGTTCCCCAAAGAAACTGGAGAATCACTCAATTTGTCTATCATTTATAGAGAACTCATATCAGGTAGCATTACATAGAATGATTCCAGCTACTAAAATAAAGTTGTTTTATTAAAATGTATTATTTGTTTCAGGAGTACAGGTCTGTGAATCAAAAGTCTTACACAATTCAGAGCACTCACCATAACACATACCTTCCCCAGTATCCATAACCCAGCCACCCTATCCCTCCCCTCCCACCCCCAGCCACCCTCAGTTTGTTTCCTAAGATTAAGAGTCTGTTATATTTTCTGTCCCTCCCCAGTCCCATCTTGTTTCATTTTTTTCCCCTCCCTACCCTCCACGATCCCCCCGCCCTGCCTCTCAAATTCTTCATATCAGAAAGATCATATGCTAATTGTCTTTCTCTGATTGACTTATTTTGCTTAGCATAATACCCTCTAGTTACATCCATGTCATTGTAAATGGCAGGATTTCATTTTTTTGATGGCTGCATAATATTTCATTGTGTGTGTGTATGCATGTATAGATATTGTATAATATATAATATATATATTTTATTTATATTTATATATATATATATATATATATATATATATATATATATATATCTCACATCTTTATCCATTTATCTGTTGATGGACATCTAGGTTCTTTCCATAGTTTGGCTATTGTGGACCTTGCTGCTATAAACATTCAGGTGTATGTGCCCCTTTGGATCACTACATTTGTATCTTTAGGGTAAATACCCAATAGTGTGATTGTTGGGTCATAGGGTAACTCTATTTTCAACTTTTTGAGGAACCACCAAAATGTTTTCCAGAGTGGCTGCACCAGCTTGCATTCCCACCAACAGTGTAGGAGGGTTCCCCTTTCTCCACATCCTGGCCAACATCTGTCGTTTCCTGACTTGTTAATTTTAGCCATTCTGACTGGTGTGAGGTGGTATCTCACTGTGGTTTTGATTTGTATTTCTCTGATGCCGAGTGATGTTGAGCACTTTTTCATATGTCTATTGCCCATTTGGATTTCCTCTTTGTAGAAATGTCTGTTCATGTCTTTTGCCCATTTCTTAATTGGATTATTTGCTTTTTGGGTGTTGAGTTTGAGAAGTTCTTTATAGATTTTGGATACTAGCCCTTTATCTGATACTTCATTTGCAAATATCTTCTCCCATTCTGTCAGTTTTCTTTTGGTTTTATTGATTGTTTCCTTTGCTGTGCAAAAGCTTTTGATCTTGATGAAGTCCCAATAGTTAACTTTTGCCCTTGCTTCCCTTGCCTTTGGCAATGTGTCTAGGATTATTTGTTCCATTTCTTTGAAAAAAATTGATGGTATTTTGATAGGGATTGCATTAAATGTGTAGATTGCTTTAGGTAGCATAGACATTTTCACAATATTCTTCCAATCCATGAGCATGGAACATATTTCCATTTCTTTGTGTCTTCCTCAATTTCTTTCATGAGTGCTTTATAGTTTTCTGAGTACAGATTCTTAGCCTCTTTGTTTGATTTATATCTAGGTATCTTATGGTTTTGGGTTCAATTGTAAATGGAATCGACTCCTTAATTTCTCTTTCTTCTGTCTTGATGGTGTATAGAAATGCAGCTGATTTCTGTGCACTGATTTTATATCCTGACACTTTAGTGAATTCCTGTATGAGTTCTAGCAGTTTTGGAATGGAGTCTTTTGGGTTTTCCATATAAAGTATCATATCATCTGCAAAGAGTGAGAGTTTGATGATTCCTTTGCCAATTCAGATGCCTTTTATTTCTTTTTGTTGTCTGATTGCTGAGGCTAGGATTTCCAGTACTATGTTGAATAGCAGTGGTGATAGTGGACATCCCTGCCATGTTCCTGACCTCCTGACATGTTTGTGAAAAGCTCTCAGTTTTTCCCCATTGGGAATGATATTCACTGTGGGTTTTTCATAGATGGCTTTTATGATATTGAGGTATGTACCGATTATCCCTATACTGTGAAGAGTTTTGATCAAGAAAGGATGCTGTACTTTGTCAAATGCTTTTTCTGCATCTACTGAGACTTATAATATGGTTCTTGTTCTTTCTTTTATTAACGTATTGTATCACATTGATTGATTTGCACATGTTCAACCCACCTTGCAGCCCAGGAATAAATCCCACTTGGTCGTGGTGAATATTCCTTTTAATGTACTATTGGATCCTATTGGCTAGTATTTTGGTGAGAATTTTTGTATCCATGTTCATCAAGGATATTGGTCTGTAATTCTTTTTGATGGGGTCTTCATCTGGTTTTGGGATCAAGGTAATGGCCTCTTAAAAAGCGTTTGGAAGTTTTCCTTCTATTTCTATTTTTTGGAATAGTTTCAGGAGAATAGGTATTAATTCTTCTTTAAATGTTTGGTAGAATTCTCCTGCGAAGCCTTCTGGCCCTGGGCTCTTGTTGGGAGATTTTTGATGACAACTTCAATCTTCTTACTGGTTATGGGTCTTTTCAAGTTTTCTATTTCTTCCTGATTCAGTTTTGGTAGTTTATATGTCTCTAGGAATGCATCCATTTCTTTCAGATTGTGAAATTGGTGGTGTATAGTTGCTCACAATATGTTCTTGTAATCGTTTGTATTTTTTTAGTGTTGGTTGTGATCTCTTCTCTTTCATTCATGATTTTATTAATTTGGGTCCTTTCTCTTTTTTTGATAAGTCTAGCCATGGGTTTTTCAATCTTAATTCTTTCAAAGAACCAGCTGCTAGTTTTGTTCATTTGTTCTACTGTTCTTTTGGTTTCTATTTCATTGATTTCTGCCCTGATCTATATTATTTCTCTTCTCCCGCTGGGTTTAGGCTTTCTTTGCTCTTCTTTCTCCAGCTCCTTTAGGTGTAGGGTTAGGTTGTGTACTTGAGACCTTTCTTGTTTCTTGAGAAAGGCTTGTATTGCTATATACTTTGCTCTCAGGACTGCTTTTGCTGTGTCCCAAAGATTTTGAACAGTTGTATTTTCATTTTCATTTGTTTCCATGAACTTTTAAAATTCTTTAATTTACTGATTGACCCATCATTCTTTAGTAGGATGCTCTTTAGCCTCCATGTATTTGAGTTTTTTCCAACTTTCCTCTTGTGGTTGAGTTCTAGTTTCAGAACACTGTGGTCTGAAAAGATTCAGGGAATGAACCCAATCTTTTGGTACCGGTTGAGATCTGATTTGTAACTCAGGATGTGATCAATTCTGGAGAATATTCCATGTGCACTAGCGAAGAATGTGTATTCTGTTGCTTTGGGATGGAATGTTCTAAATATATCTGTGATGTCCATGTGGTCCAGAGTGTCATTTAAAACCTTTATTTCCTCATTGATCTTTTGCTTAGATGATCTATTTCAGTGAGGGGGGTGTTAATGTCCCCTACTATTATTGTATTAATGTTGATGTGTTTCTTTGATTTTCTTATTAATTGGTTTATATAATTGGCTGCTCCCTTGTCAGGGGCATAGATATTTACAATTGTTAGATCTTCTTGTTGGACACACCCTTTAAGTATGATACAGTGTCCTTCCTCATCTCTTTTTATAGTCTTTGGCTTAAAATCTAATTTTAATTTAAGGATTGCCACCAAAGCCTTCTTTTGATGTCCATTAGCATGGTAAATTGTTTTCCAGCCCCTCCCTTTAAATCTGGAGGTGTCTTTGGGTCTAAAATGAGTTTCTTACAGACAGCATATTGATGGGTCTTGTTTTTTATCCATTCTGATGCCCTGTGTCTTTTGATTAGGGCATTTAGCCCATTTACATTCAGGGTAACCATTGAAAGATACGAATTTAGTGCCATTGTATTGCCTGTAAGATGACTGTTACTGTATATTGTCTCTGTTCCTTTCTGGTCTGTTACTTTTAGGCTCTCTCTTTGCTTAGAGGACCCCTTTCAATATTTTCTGTAGGACTGGTTTGGTGTTTCCAAATTCTTTTAGTTTTTATTTGTCCTGGAAGCTTTTTATCTCTCCATCTATTTTCAATGACAGCCTAGCTGGATATAGTATTCTTGGCTGCATATTTTTCTCATTTAGTGCTCTCAGTATATCATGCCAGTCCTTTCTGCTTGCCAGATCTCTGTTGATAGGTCTGCTGCCAATCTAATATTTCTACCATCGTATGTTATAGACCTCTTGTCCCAAACTGCGTTCAGGATTTTCTCTTTGTCACTGAGACTTTTACGTTTTACTACTAGATGATGGGGTGTGGACCTATTTTTATTGATTTTGAGGGGGGTTTTCTGTGCCTCTTAGATTTTGATGCTTGTTTCCTTCACCAAATTAGGGAAATTCCCTGTTGTAATTTGTTCCAATATACCTTCTGCCCCTCTCTTTCTTCTCATTCTGGGATCCCAATTATTCTAATATTGTTTCATCTTATGGTATCACTTATCTCTCGAATTCTCCCCTTATGGTCCAGTAGTTGTTTGTCTCCCTTTTTCTCAGCTTCTTTATTTTCATCATTTGGTCCTCCATATCACTAATTCTCTCTTCTGCCTCATTTTTCCTAGCCGTAAGAGCCTCCATTTTTTATTGCACCTCATTAGTAGCCTTTTTGATTTCAACTTGGTTAGATTTTAGTTCTTTTATTTTGCCAGAAAAGGATTTTATTTCTCCAGAAAGGGATTCTGTAGTATCTCCCATGCTTTTTTCAAGCCCAGCTAGCAACTTGATAACTGTCATTCTGAACTCTAGTTATACATCTTACTAATGTCCATATTTATTAGGTCCCTAGCCGTCAGTATTTCCTCTTGTCCTTTTTTTCGTGGTGAATTTTTCTGCCGTGTCATTTTATCCAGATAAGAATAGATGAATGATAGAACAAAATACTAAAAGGGTAGCAACTACCCCAGAAAAATATACACTAACCAAATCAGAAGAGATCCGAAACTTGGGGGAGAAGTACAGGGGAGAAAAAAAAAGAAAAAAAAATATTAGTGTGGGGAATAGAAAAGAGCCACACTCTTGATTTTGGGTGTATTTTGGTCTGTTAGAAGAAACTGCCTCCTAAAATTTTAAAGAAAGAAAAACTTATGTATATATGTATGTGTGTGTATACACACACACACACACACACACACACACACACAAATAAGGGTAAACACAATGAAGGGATGGAATATGAATGTAAAGATGAAAATTAAAAAAGATTCTGAAAAATGAATTGATGGTTGGGAAAAAAAAAAAGAGGAAAGAATGTGATCAGGCTGGAGAGTAGAACAAAGCCATGCACTCGATTTTGGGTAAACATTGTTTAGGACAACACAATCTTTGAAGTGTCTGGGTGTCCAGCAATTTCTGAGTAGTAACTTGGAAGCTGATTGGTTGACTTACCACATTTCCATATATTCGGCCTGTAAGGGACAAAGGGCTCAAGTGGATTTAGAGAGTTTATCATGACACAGAAGGAAGCATGAGCTTTTTGTTTGCATTATTTCCCCAACCCCAAATCTCTACTGGGGCCATTGCACAGGCAGAGCAGGATGGATGCTGCACACATGTTGGGTCTGTGTCACAGCTAAGGATCACTGAGCTTTGGAAACCCCAAATCTCATATGAGTGTTTCAGAAAACTTTCCAGTGCCCCCCTCTGGAAAGAAACATTATCTTCACTATCCTACTTCATAAGCAAATGTTCAGAGGAAAGAGGAAGTTTTTGTTTGTTTTTAAACTATCTTTGTATATCCAAGAATGGAGTTGTTTTCTCTCTGGAATTTAAATAAATTTGTGCAAATGACTTAATTTCTATATATGAAAAGATGTGAAAAATTTATGGAGAGTTATATCTCAAAGTAGGACTTTGGGCAGACTTCACAGGATAAATAAATGTTAAAATACGAAGCTTCGAATAGTTGTTAAAGAAGATTAAGGTTGTTGTCAAAAACATAGAGGGAGCAATAGTTTTGATATGGCTAGAATATAGACACAGTACTTGGCAGATTATGTTGGAAAGGCATCCCTTCTGAGCATTTTAGGCCACACTAAAAAAGACTAAAGAGTTAATATTTCATCCTGAGATAAGTATAGGGCCTTTGTTTTCATTTACATAAAGGCATAAGTAGCCTTGTTTAGGGACTATAACTCTTTGGAAGCATGTCTCACTGGAGGATGCTCAAAGCTAATTTTGTTATTTCTTCACAAACTATAAACAAAACATAAGCAAACCTTACTCAAAATCCAACCCTTGTCAGGGGTGCCTGGGTGGCTCAGTGGGTTAAAGCCTCTGCCTTCGGCTCAGGTCATGATCTCAGGGTCCTGGGATCGAGCCCTGCATCGGGCTCTCTGCTCAGAAGGGAGCCTGCCTCCCCCTCTCTCTCTGCTTGCCTCTCTGCCTACTTGTGATCTCTCTCTCTCTGTCAAATAAATAAATAAAATCTTTAAAAAAAAAAAAATCCAACCCTTGTCAGGTCGTATATTCTTTTATCCTTTGTTTTGTCTATTCTTTTTTTCTGATCCAAATTACTACACTTTTCTTCCTCTTCTTCTATATTCTGCAAGCCTTTAGTTCATTTGAAAGCCAGACTTTCCCTACTCCCGAATCTTTCTAGCATCCTTTCCTTCACATACCTCCCTTCTTTCTCATCTCGTCAGGGATGAATCTTTGATTTCTCACACAGGGCTAGGAAGTAGAGACTATATTAATCTAGACTCCTAGTGCTGCCTTCAAATCACTTATCTCTCATGTTCTTGTAAAACTCCTTTCTCAATCTTGGCCTATGAAATTTGGTTATCCACTGTAACTGTTGTTGTGTGTAAAATTTTACATATTTGTGGAAGATTTTGATATATAGTATACCTGTGCTTCCTTATCTCAAGTCATAATATTGTGCCTGTTGATCTGTGTTCTCTTACAGAAACCCCTACAGCAGGGTAAATTTCTTTTTTTTTACTTCTTAAGATTTAAAACATTTCAGTTATACTTCATTTCAGCCACTCAAGCCCACAGCTATATTACCTAAACATAATAGCATCAGCAGGTGTTTCGTCTCTAGAGTTAAACTGTCTAGAATTGCTTTGTTAACAACCTCTTCCAGTTGTGTTTATTACTTTATCCCCCATAAATCATCACTTACTTGATGCCTTGATTTTCTCCCAGTGTAAAGTGCCCTCCTTGTCTTCAGTTTCTTCTCTTTGTAGACTAAACCCAAAGAATATACATTCTATTTTAATCACCTAAATGCCCCCAACTGTTGTCTTCTTGCCCTTTCTTACATCTACTGATAAAACACCGTCATAAATTTTATCAACTATCTGTCTTTTTTTTATCCAGGTTTCTGAGCACTAAAGAAAATCCAAGCAAGTACATCAGGAACACTTTCAGTTAATCATAATAAATCTCTAGGTCCTAATCAATAATTTACAGAACCATTGATATTTAATTTTAAAGCTCTGTGGGATATTATCTCTAAGGTCTTTGAACTCAGTTTAGAAAATATCAGTGAGATTTAGAAAATATGCTGTAATGCACTGACTTCTTGTAAACTTGAATAGGAGAGATTATCCTATATGAAAATTGCAGTTTAGTATAGCAATAATTCTTGAATGTCTTGCATATTTATAGAAATAGCAAGAGGTAATATTAATAATCATAAAACAATTTGGTGGATGTTTAAAATTCAAAAACAGGTGTTTCACAAATTACTTTCAATATAACTTTTGTTATTTTAAACAGATTTATCTTGTCCTTTAGTCTCTGTACATAGTAATTCCTAGTCTAGTAATAATTATTCTCTCATCTAAAATTTATTTTAGATGCGTTTTGCTTGAAGTGTAATTCTCAAGTGTGTGTGTGTGTGTGTGTGTATGTGTGTGCGCGTGTGCACTTTAGACCTAGTTTTATATTTATAACTTAAATCTATTTAGTATACCTATTACTAAGGCCTTTAAGATTATTATCATACCCGCCATGGTCTTATTTTTCTTTTGTTGAACGGAAGAGATGAAAGGGCAGAGTATATGTCTGAAATATTCCTTTATGGCCTTGCATTAACAGAAGAGCATTTAATAACTTTTCAAAAATGGTGATAATTTAAATATATCCCCCAAATTTTGCTGACATTGCTTTTATCTCTTTCTTACACTCCACTCATACATGAATGTACAAACAAGCAACTTTTCTGAAGGCAAAAATTCCTTCTCATGCCAGCATACTACAAAGCATGTTTACCTAAGTTTCACTTAATATGTTAAGAGGTCAAGAGAAACTCCTTGAAAAGAATAAAATATACATTACAGGATAGTTATACAAAACATATAGAGATTTGTTCTTAAGAGACGAAAAGCATATTTGGGTTTCTTACATAGCGATGCTTAACATATTTTTCTTCCTTTCTTTAGATGAGGATTAATTTTTCAGTTTGAATTACTGAATTTGAAATTTTATTTTTTATACTTTATCTGTAAATTTAACACTGTGATAAAACTGAGACTTATAAAGACAATATTATCTGGAAAAAATAAGCTTTATTTCCTACTTGAATCAGAGATGACCTAATGATTTTTGTTTTTTTCCCCCTAAAAACCATCAACTTCTGGAAGAAATTCCTTAAAGGTGCCTGGGTGGCTCAAGTAGTTAAGCATCTGCCTTCGGCTCAGGTCATGATATCAGGGTCCTGGAATGGAATCCTGTGTCAGGCTCCATGCTTGATGTAGTGTCTGCTTATCCCTGTGCTCCTCTTTCTGCTAGTGCACTCTCTCTCTTTCAAATAAATAATAAAAAAAGACACTAAAATGAAATTAGAAGCAGTAAAATACTGAAGCAAGTACAAGTGCTAGAACATTGATAACATTACTGTCCTGATTAATACAAATGAAAGAAAAACAACAGATGTTAGAAATGAACGGCAAATATAAATATCATTTGATAGTGACAAAAATTGACATTAAACAAATATTAAAAATTGAAACATAACTCTTTATAGATGTGTACTTTGGGCAAGTCATTTTATCTTTTCAAGCTTTATTTTCTTCATCTAGAAATGAGGATACTAATAAAAGAGTTTTGAGCATTTTGTACATATCTTAATAGTAATATATAATTCAATATATGATGACTAATAATTAGATTTTTACATTTAATTTTGTTAAATTACTTTGGGATAAGTTTTTTAAAAACAATTTTATTGAGAAATAATTGGAATAAAGTAAATGACACATATTTCAAGTGTGCATTTTGAGAAGTGTTATAATTTTGTTAAATCGGCAGTTGTTAAGTGCAGCCTCAGGGTGCTGGATGGTGAGCCACAGTTGTCAGAAAAGACTGCAAGAGAAATTGAGATAGAAAAGTAAATTAGTCATGGATCCTGGAAGGAGGTAGACAGCAGGCCTTAAGGTGAAATACAGGAAGGGTACAAGCAGAGAGAGAGGCAGGACTTGAGGTGTATACCCTTATTGGGGTCTGTGGGTGTAGTGCTTTGGAGTTCCCAAGGTAAGTCTAGATCTGTCAATTGAAACAAAAGAGAGAGGGATTTTGGGTAAGCACTGTGGTGGTCTTATCTGAAGGGTACGCAGGGGAAGGTCCTATAAAGCAAGAGAGACTTTTTCAAAAGGACTGTTAGGAAAGACTTATCAAGAACTTAGTTTTACTTGTACTGGGGCTGTTATCTAGGGCATGAACTTGCATGAGGGGCTATTAAGATTTTAGCCCCTTCCCCAATCCTCCAGCTCCTTTGGTCAAATGAAATGGGTGCTGAGGTGGCAATACTATGCTGTAGCTTACCTAAACTCTCAACAATAACATGTATACATCAAAGAAACTATCATTATAATCAGGGGAATGAATATATCCATCACCCCCCAAAATTTCCTCATATGCCTTTGTGTTATTTTCTTCCCCCATCTTCTTGAATCTACCCCTACTGCCCAAACTTAATCCCAGAACAATTTCCATCCTTAGACCTTTGTTTGTATTTCTTGGAATTTCATATAAATTGAATCATAGCATATGCAGTAGTTTTTGTCTAGCTTCTTTTACTCAGGATAATCATTTTAAGACTTCTTTAAATTGTTGCTTACTTCAATAGTTATTAGCCTTTTATTCCTAAGTAGTAGTCCATTGCATGGATGACACAGTTTGTTTATCCGTGCTCATGTTGATAGACATCTGATTCCAGTTTTTGGTGATTACAGTTAAAGCTGTAATTAACATTTCTTTTTGTATAGCTTCTTTTTTTTTTTTTAATTTTATTTTTTTCAGTGTTCCAAGATTCATTGTTTATGCAGCACACCCAGTGCTCCATTACTCACCACCAGGCTCATCCATCCCCCCACCCCTCTCCCTTCCCAAACCCTCAGTTTGTTTCTCCAAGTCCAGTCTCTCATGGTTTTGCCTCCCCCTCCAATTTTCCCCAACTCACTTTTCTTTTCCTTCCCCTAATGTCCTTCATGTTATTCCTTATGTTCCACAAGTAAGTAAAACCATATGATAATCGACTTTGTCTGCTTGACTTATTTCACTCAGCATAATCTCCTCCAGTCCCGTCCATGTTGATGTAAAAGTCTGGTATTCATCCTTTCTTTTTTTGGGGGGGTGGTGGCATGGGCCAGGCGGCACTTTATTTAGAGGAATCCACACAGAGATGCTACAGTTTGGTCTGGGCATATGATTATGTGGTGGGTATTCATCCTTTCTGATGACTGCATAATATTCCATTGTATGTATGGACCATATCTTCTTTATCCATTCGTTTATTGAAGGGCATCTTGGCTTTTTCCACAATTTGGCGATTGTGGCCATTGCTGCTATGAACATTGGATACATATGTCCCTTCTTTTCACTATATCTGTATCTTTGGGGTAAATACTCAGTGCAATTGCAGGGTCATAGCGTAGCTCTATTTTTAATTTCTTCAGGAATCTCCACACTGTTTTCCAAAATGGCTGCACTACAGAACACTCATGAAAGAAATTGAAGACACAAAAGGGTGGAAAAACATTCCATTCTCATGGATCGGGAGAATAAACATTGTTAAAATGTCTATACTGCCCAGAGCAATCTATACTTTCAAAGCCATCCCGATCAAAATTCCACCGTCGTTTTTCTTTTTCTTTCTTTTTTTTTTTTTTTTTTTAAAAGATTTTATTTATTTCTTTGACAGAGAGGAGAGAGATCACAAGTAGGTAGAGAGGCAGGCAGAGAGAGGGGGAAATAGGCTCCCTGCTGAGCAGAGAGCCCGATGCTTGGCTTGATCCCAGAACCCTGACTGAGATCATGACCTGAGCCAAAGACAGAGGCTTTAATCCACTGAGCCACCAAGGTGCCCCTCCACCGGCATTTTTCAAAGTGCTGGAAGAAACAATCCTAAAATTTGTATGGAACCAGAAAAGACCCCGAATTGCTAAGGAAGTGTTGAAAAAGAAAAAGCTGGGGGCATCACGTTGCCTGATTTCAAGCTTTACTACAAAGCTGTGCTCACCAAGACAGCATGGTACTGGCACAAAAACAGACATATAGACCAGTGGAACAGAGTAGAGAGCCCAGATATGGATCTGCAACTCTACAGTCAAATAATCTTCAACAAAGCAGGAAAAAATTTCCTGTGGAAAAAAGATAGTCTCTTCAATTAATGATGCTGGGAAAATTGGACAGCAATATATAGAAGAATGAAACTTGACCATTCTCCTATACCATACACAAAGAAAAACTCGAAATGGATAAAAGACCTCGATGTGAGGCAGCAATCTATCAAAATCCTGGAGGAGACCATAAGCAGTCACCTCTTCGACATTGGCCACAGCAACTTCTTTCAGAACATGTCTCCAAAGGCAAAGGAAACAAAATCAAAGATGAACTTTTGGACTTCATCAAGATAAAAAGCTTCTGCACAGCAAAGGAAACAGTCAAGAAAACAAACCAGCAACACACAGATTGGGAGAAGATATTCGCAAATGACCCTACAGACAGAGGTCTGATATTTAAGATCTATAAAGAACTCCTCAAACTCAACACTCGAAAAGCAGATAATCACATCAAAAAATGGGCAGAAAACATGAACAGACACTTCTCCAAAGTAGACATACAAATGGCTAACAGACACATCAAAAACTGTTGATCATCATTAGCCATCAGGGAGATTCAAATCAAAACCACATTGAGATACCACCTTACACCAGTTACAATGGCCAAAATCAACAAGACAGTAAACAAGTGTTGGAGAGGATGTAGAGAAAGGGGAACTCTCTTACGCCATTGGTGGGAATGCAAGTTAGTGCAGCCACTTTGTATAGGTTCTTGGTAGATATGTATTTTTTCATTCCTCTTGGGTAAATATATATGAATGGTATGGGGTATATTGAATTTTTTTAAGAATGGCAGACTATTTTCTAGAGTGGTTCTACCATTTTATATTGTTGTCTTTAGTGTATGAAAGTTCTAATTCCTTCATGCCTTAGCCAAAACTTGGTATGGTCAGTATTTTTAATTTTAGTCATTCTTAGAAGTGTGCACTTATTTCATTGTGTGTATATGTTAAAGACTTTATTTTTTTTCTTAAAGTTGTTTAAATTTACAACAACTTCAAGGTCAGAGATGTTCCATATATCCACTGCCCTCATGTATGTGGGGCCTCATGTACCGTCAACATTACTCACCCAAATTTTACTGATTTTTTTTTTTTTTTTTTTTTTTTTTTTTTTTAACCAAGGATGAACCTACAATGACAAATCGTAATTACCCAATATCCACAGTTTACCTAATGGTTCACTCTTACTGTTTGGACAAATGAATTGTGGCATATATCTGTCATTATAATATCATACAGTGTATTTTCAGTGTTAGAAAATTTCTTTGTTTTGCATTCATCTCTTCAACTCCTCACCTCTGGCAACCATTGATCTTTTTATTGTCACTATGGTTCTGCCTTTTCCAAAATGTCATATATTTTCAATCATACAGTATGGTATTTTCTCATATTGGCTTTTTCCATTCAGTAGTATACATTTAAGATACCTACTATATTTTCTGGCTTAATAGTTTATTTCCGTTTTTCTTTTTTCTTTCAGTTTTTTATTTTAGTTTCAGTTACTTAACATATAGTGTAGTATTAGTTTCAGGTATACGGTTTGGTGATTCAGCATTTCCTCCATACAACACTTGCTGCTCATCACAGTATGTACAGTCCTTAATCTCCATCACCCATTTAACCTATCCCCCCACCACTTCCCCTCTGGTAACCATGTTTGTTCTCTATAGTTAAGAGTCCATTTCTTAGTTTGCCTCTCTCCTTCTTTTTTCTCCCTTATCTCCTTTGTTTGTTAAATTCCACATGTGAGTCAAGTCATATGGTATTTGTCTTTCTCTAACAGACTCATTTTACTTAGCATAAGACTCTAGCTCCATCCATGTTATTGCAAATTGTAAGACTTCATTGTTTTTTATGGCTGAGTAATATATATATATATATATATATATATATATATATATATATACCACCTCTTCTTTATTCACTCATCAGCTGATTGGACATTTGGGCTCTTTCCATAATTTGGCTATTGTTGATAATGATGCTATAAAAATTGGGGTACATGGGTCCTTACAAATCTGTATTTTTGTATAGTTTGTATACCTTATAGTGCAATTGCTGGATCATAGGGTGCAGTTACTTGACCACTTTCTTACCCCATACACAAAAATGAATTCAATATGGATGAAAGACCTAAATATGAGACAGGAAACCAGCAGAATTCTGGAGGAGAACACAGGCAGTAACCTCTCTGATACTGGCCATAGCAACTTCTTACTGGATATGTCTCCTGAGACAAGGGAAATAACAGCAAAAATAAGTTGTTGGGATTTCATCAAAGCAAAAAACTTCTGCATAGTGAAGGAAACATTCAATTGAACTAAACCAAAAATCAACCTATGAGATGGGAGAAGATATTTGGAAATGACATATCTGTTAAAGGGTTAATATCTAAAATAAAAAAAGAACTTCTCAAACTCTGCCTAAAACAAATAATCTATTTGAAGAAAGGGCAGAAGACATGAATTGGCAATTTTTCAAAGACATCCAGATGGCTAACAGACACATGAAAAGAGGCTCAACCTCACTCATCATTAGGGGAATACAAATCAAAACTACAATGAGATATCATCTCACATCAGTTAGAATGGCTAAAATTAGCACAGGAAACAACATGGGTTGGTGAAAATGTGGAGAAAGGGGAACCTTCTTACATTGTTGGTGGGAATGCAGTCACTCTGGAGAACAGTATGGAAGTTCCTCAAAAATAGAACTATCCTACCTATGATCCAGCAATTGGACTATTTTTTTTAGCATTAGTATTCCTTTAACTGGATGTGCCACAGTTTATATATCCATTCATCTGCTGATGAACATCTTGTTGACTTCCACGTTTTGGCAGTTATGAGTAAAGCTGCTATAAACATTTGTATATAGGCTTTTGCATGGGCATAAATTTCAAAACCAACTTTCTAGTACCCATACATTTGGGTAAATACCAAAGAGTGCAGAGGCTGGATCACATGCCAAGAATGTACTTAGTTTTGTTAAAAACTACTAAACTGTCCAAAGTGGACATACAACTCTGCTTTCCCACCAGCAGTGCATGAGAGTTCCTGTTGTTCCACATTCTTGTCTGTATTTGGTATGGGGAAGACAGTATAAGAGATAATTTTATTGAACTACAGCAAAATATGGAAATTAAGTAGGTCATAAGTGTTCTGGATTTGGGTCATTCTAATATTTCTGCAGTGGTATTTCAATGTTTCTAATTTATATTTTCCTGATGGCATAAGTGGAGCCTCTTCTCCCAAGTGGTTTTAATTTCGTATTCTTAATTATGTTGTCCATGTGCTTATTTGCCATCCATATATCATCTGTCAAGTCTCTTATTCGTTTATTATTTGAAATTTGTTTTTCTTACTGAGTTTTGGCAGTCAGTTGTCTATATGTTCTGAATATATGTTATCACATACAATTTGCATATATTTTCTCCCAGCTTGTGGCTTTTTTTTCTGAATAGCATCTTTTGAAGAGCAGAATTTAATTTTTATAATGCCCAATTCACCAATTTGTTCTTTTATAAATTATCTTTATTATCTTAGAATTTTTTTTCTTAACCCAAGGCTACAAAGGTTTTCTCCTGTATTTTTCTCCTAGAAGTTTTACAGTTTTAGATTTTACAAATAGGTTAATCTATTTTGAATTTATTTTTGTATGAGTCATAGATCAAAGTTTTATGTTGTTTTTGGGGTTTTTTGCATGTGGATATCCAGTTATTCCAGAATCCATTTTTGAAAAATCTATCATTTTCTGCTAAATTTCCTTGCATTTTAACTGGGAATCAGTTGTCTAGACATGAGTGAATCTATTTCTGTACTCTATTTTTAATCAATTTTACTACATTCATGCCAAAACCACTCATAATATCTCAAAATTAAGCATTCCCCCTATTTAATTTTTCTTTTCCAAGTTATTTCAGTTCTTTGAGTTTTGTTTTTTGTTTTCTGTTTTTTTTTAATTTGTGGATGGTAGAATCAGTTTGCCCATTTTCTACATAGCCTGCTGGGAATTCAACTGGGACTTCATGGTAGTTTTAAATAAATTTCAGAACTGACACCTTAACATTAAATCTTCTAACCATGAACATGGTATATTTCTCCCTTTATTTTTATTTTTTTTATTTTTTTGGGTATAATTTAATTTCTCTCAGTTATGTTTTGTAGCTATCAGAGTTTTCTTGTCGTTTTGCTTTGTTTTATTGTTGTTTTAATCAGAAGTCTACTGTCTTTAAAGACCAATTTTATGAATTAAATTATGTCTATTTTAAAATACTCAAAGTTGTTTCCGTTTTCCTGTTTTGACTCTTAAAGGAACACTCACCAACTTCTCAACTCCTTTAGTTCTATATTAAAAGCAACATTCTGCGTAAGTCAACCTGAGCAGTTCCCCACAGTAAAAGTCAGTTTGATGGTTGTAAGATCAGTGACCATAACAATTACTTAGACTTCCTTTTAGTGTGAATAGACTGAGTTAAAAGGGAATAGAAGAAATGGTGAAGACAGTATAGGGGATAGATAATTTTATTCAACTAGAGCAAAATATGGAAATTACTTAAGTAGGCCATAACTGTTTCTTACCATGTAGCAAAGATTCATCTTGAGCACTAGACAGTGGTTTATAGTTTTAGGAAGTTGGAATAGCCATTAGAAAGTTTGCTTTAGTTATGTATCATGAAGAGTAGACCTGAATAGATGGGTACAATTTTGAATGTTAGAAATGGGGAAATATTTTTAATTTGATGGAACTGCTTTAAAAAACATCAGGCTATAAATGATGGTGGGTTTTTTTTTGTTTGTTTGTTTTGTTTTCTTAAGGTCGTCTTATGGTTTAATGGGGGTTGAGGAGGGGACAGTATGGATCAGTTTATGATGGAACTATAATATTTTGCTTAGGAATTTCACTATTTATGTGACAATTCACTTAATATTAAATGTTCTTATTTGTAAGTGACTAAATCAAATATAAATTTTAGGACCATAGTCTGAGACCAGTATGAAGGATGAGAGGAGGAAGGACAGATGCTATACTAGTATTAGAATTACTTCTAATGAGGGGATTATTTAAGGGAATGAGAATGGAACTGGGAGCCTATCAGTGATGTACCCTACAAGAGAAGAAACATAATACATGTGACTTTGACAATACATTGCTTTGCTATCTGGACTCTCATTCTCTGAATTCTAGTAGGTTATTGCATTTCTATAATACATGCAAGAAATCCAGCCATCATTAATCTGCCTTATTATGTGCTAATATGCACCTATTTAAACTGCATTAATTTAAAATTTGGGTTAGTATGTGCTTGATAATATTTGCTTGCTTAGTTTCTTAAGTACTTAGCAGCTATTTAGATATGAACCGGTACTTTTATTCCAAATACTTAAAGCAGGCCTAGAAAACTTATATTTTCTTTATAATCATTAATACAGTTTAAGTTATAAATAACTGAAAGTAATTTCTTTTGAACATTCCGTACTTTTAAACTTTTCAAAAATCTTTATTTTTTGGTTTCTGATTAGTATGAATTAATGAGGTTCTTGCTATAAAATTCATTCCAGTTTTCTCACTAATGAAAATTCATTCTTGCCTGCTCTGAAGGTGTGGTTTGGATGATTGAATATTATGTTCTCTGTGGTTTCTTCACTCTCAGGTCAATTAACTCCTTTGCTTCAACTCCTCTGTTTGGGAAATGGCTCTCTTATTGGTTGTAATTCAGCTTTCTCACAGGAGTGCTGTGAAGTATAATGAAGAGGGAAGTAGCACTGACAAATTGAAATTGAATAGAACTGAGGATTCAAGGATCTATGATTTACACCTGGTCTTGCTAGTTAAGAAACATTGTAAATTAAACTTTTTTGAGATTTAAATTGTCCTTATATAAAATAATGGAATGAGTTTTCCTGTTATTTGCTGGAAATACTTAAGTACCACCTGTGAGAGAAGAGATAAAAAGGGGAAATAATAACCAGAAGTAAAAGTAAAGAATATTAAACTGAGATACTGAAAGATCAGTTTGTAAAGAAGAAAAGTGAGGGGAGTGGGGGAGATGAGAAGAACATTATTAGCAGATCCCATGCTTCAAGAAGGAGAGGACAGAACCTGGAACTCATTTTTCCTGAGGCACTTGTAGGCACAGTAGAGTAAAACGTCAAACTAAGAAAGTTATGGAAAGAACTGGCAGTGTGAGTGTGGAAAAAGGTAGAATAAATAGAAAGCTGATCTCCTTAGTAATAGGTTGACTACCTGTTGGTTCTCTTTTAACTAAGGAAGTGGGGGGAGAAAAGGAGTTGAGAGAAAAAAAGATGCATACAGGGAGAGCAAACAAGTCATTAGAACATCTAAAGGCAATCCTTTATCTGAAGACATTCAGGGGAAATGGCAGTGGATAGAGCCTTGGTAATTTGAAGAGTATTGAGAATGCCTTTCACAGATACCAGGTATAGAAGAGCATTCTGTAAATTGTAGAAGCATATGGCTATGTTTAAAGTAAGTATTTAGAAGGAAGATTATTGAATTCAAAATATACAGGATTTTTTTTTTTTTAATTCCAGAGACTGCCTACATTGGCATTAATGTCATTAAATAGGGCAAGGGTAAAGTATCTTCACTTATTTAGAATTTTGTTTTTTCCTTAGATGACAACTTCCTATTTAAAGAGATCAACTTAATTTTGATTCCTGAGACTTCCAGCGTGATTATGGGAAAAAGAAATAAGGTTGAATATATTAAGGAAGTTAATGTCTCATTATTAATCACCCTTTACTCTTTAGTCAAGAAAACTAATAGAAGTATATTTAGTGACATGGCAGCAGCCATAAATATATAAACAAAGAGTCAAATGAATTTGCCTCATTCTTAAGTATAGACCTGTGTCTAAGGAAGATTATATCAAAAAGGTTTCTATGTCACCATACATTTGTAGCATTGCAAATAGAGAAAACTGATATATGACCACTAAATCTTACTCAGGTTAATTTGAAAAGTCGTATATTTGTATTGGAATTGATCGGAATTTCATATTTACTCACATACGAGTAAATATGAAAATTTTTATTCTTAGAAATTCATGTACTATTCCTTAATGATTCCTAAGCTTTGTTCCTGTCAAATTAATGTCCTATGCTAATGTCACTAGTATAGCAATTGTAAACTAATATGCCTATTAGAATTTCATTTGGCAACTAGTCAATGAAATATAATCTCTATCCTTGTCTGACACTCTTACCTTTCACACTTACAAGTGTTTTCTTTTTTCCCCGGATTCCTCCTGACTCTCAACCCCCAGATAGATTCTTTCAATGAGGATAATAAAACAGAAGAAACTTCTTAAATAGATCATGGCTCATTGGTTGACGAAGGATTTTGCATAGTTTGTCAAGGCCATCTCTTTTCTTCTCTAACCACCAGGGTTGTTGTATATTGTGTTTCCCATGCTGATGATAATGGCCTACTGCATAATGTCTTTTTTCTTAGTCTGGTTCATTAGGTGAACTCTGAAGCTGGGAGCATCTTAGTGACAAAAATATATTTTGGCATTCACTTTCACCAAATCCTATGTGGGAGAATCTTGTGAGAGCGTCCATGTTTTTCTTATGCTTAGGCAGTGATACATATCCTATCTTCTCTGGATATAATTAACATTGCTTTTCCAGGCAAATGGTGGGAAGACCCCCAAACTCTTTCTCCTTAGTTAATGCTTTGTTCCCTCCCACAGAACCATGAGGAATTGTTTCTCTTCCTCTCTTTCCTTGAAACATGAGGAGGGACTAAGATGGGAGTGTGGGAGTATTCCTCCACACTTAGCAAGACTCTTATATTCTGTAATCTCAAGATAAAAAATAAGCCTTTGTTCAGGCATACTCTCAAAATCCAGGGGTATTTCTGTTAATCACTGTTTTTCTCACCATACATACAAATACATTCAAAGAGAAAAGATATTTGGAAAAAAATCCCAAATCTGTAATGTCTAGACATTCTATGTTCCTTGTGGTAGGTAGTCTCAGAAGTGGTCCCCATGATTCCTACCTTCTGGTCCTCATGCACTCATGAAATGCCCTAACCTTGACACTTAATGGGATCTTTGAATTGCTTCTAACCATTAGAAGACAGAAAAGGTGATGGGATATGTACATTTTCAGCCATCTTACCAGGAAACTCTTTCTCTTCCATCAGATTTGAAGAGGCAGACTGACTTGCTGTCCACATCCCTATGGAGAGGGTCATGAAGCAAGGAACTGGTGACAACCTCTGATCAGGAAAGAAAAAAAAAGATAAAAGATTTTTCTTCAGCAAGAAGCAGCTCTTTGCAAAGTCAAGCCTCAGAGGATACTCGAGCTCTGGCAGACATCAAGACTGCAACTTTATGAGATTCTGAAGCAAAGGACCAAGGTAAGCAGTGCTCAGAATCTTGACCCTCAGAAACTGTGAGATAATAAATGTGAGCATATCTAAGCACCTAAAATTGGGATAATATTGTTAAAAAGCAACAAATAACCACTATGTCAAGGAACGACTAATCTTTCCTCACTAGCAAGCTTTATTTTTTGTATTGATCAGTAAGAGATAAGCGTGGAGAAAAACTAGTCCTTTTAGTTTACATTGACCCAGTGTGACGAGTTTTGCCCCTGAACTTTACCAAGAGTGATGGATGTGGGCAGGAAGGGAAATGGTAATGGTCTTGAGAGGTGGAAATATATAAAAGGTGACTGTTGCAATTAAATACAAGAGAACAAAAAAGAAAACTTTCATCCGAAATTGTAATAGAAGAGGAACTGTGGGAAAGAGAGAGAAAATGTAATGTGCTGGGAATGGCCAGCAATCCTTGTACCGATGATGAAAGATTACTCCAAACTGCTGTGAAAGAGAGGAGAAGGCAAGGGGGTCAAGGCTCAGAGGCAAAGACCCTTGCTTTCTTCCTTGCTCTCACTTTTATTGGTCCTTCAGGATAATCACAAATCCTTATCGTTGTTTCTTAAGCATGTAATGTGTTACAAGGGGTCTTAGTGAAACTAGGAGGATCTGTTTATGGGAAAGATATGATATGCTAGTCTGCGTGTTCTATGAGTTCTGCTAAACCTAGCTTAAGGGAGAATGCATACATCTCTTAGATAACAGGGTGGCTGTTTGGGCTAAGAAAACTTTGGGAAGGCAACTCCCCACGCCAATGGCTGAATGGTCTCACAGGCCTCAGGATTCCAAAGGCCTAAGCCCTTCTCCAAAACCTTCTGTCACTCCCAGTGGCCTCTGTGTTACTTTTTAGCAAGCCAGGTATTATGGCTGAGTTCATGCTCTACGTTAACACCAACAGTAATGAGAAAATGCCTACAAAACAGTTGAAGAGTCAGTAAAAGAAGAAAATCATAAAAATAATTGTATACTATGAAAAGCCTGTCTTTGGTTGATCTACCAAAATAAATAATGAAGGAAAGAGTAAGCAAGTGGGATACTATAAAACATCCAATAAGATTTTTTTAATGGAGTTGTAAGGAACAGAGGCTAGCTAGATGTTACCAAAGAAAAATTAAGGTCAAAAATCATCAATTTCAGTAAGAAATAAGGTTGCTAAATATAACTATGCATCTAATGAGGGAATATTTTTTCCAAAAGTTTATTCCTACAGGGAAACAAACCAAATTCAAAAGGGCTTTGAAAGATAGGCATGTCAAAATAAACCCAGAAATTGGCAAATGCCATTAAGTGTGTGTTTCTTAATTTAATCATAGAGGAGGCAGAAAACTAAATATGGAGAATTTTGTTGATATGATATGGTTTCCCTCTCCTATATTATAACACTCAGAAAAGTGCATCGAAGCATAAATTCGTCCCCAGGAAGTGGAGAGCATTTTAAAAGTTTCCCAAGGAAAAAGAGACGTTTTCAGTCAATTGAATAAAGATTTTTCTAGCTATTTATGTTAACCTTTGACAAGTGCTTTCAATGTGTACATTTTAGAGAAAGAGAAAATCAAAATATAGGTGAAAACATTTGACAACTCTATGCACAAAAATGCAAAATATTATTTTAAAAAGAAAAAGGAATGGTGTAAATCTTGAAGCTTTTAAAAAAATTAATGGTGGCTCAATAAAAAATTAAATTCAAACTATCATATATTTGTAGGAGTTTACCGAAGTGTTGACTTGTTATTTCTGGCAGTGATGCATTTGACAAAAAAAAAAAAAAAAAAAAACCATATCACCAAATTCTTCACAATTTAGGAAAAATAGTGCTTGAAGACACAACGAAATACAGTACATATATCTGAGTTCAGAGCAGCTATCTGACAATTTATCTGGGATTATGTTTGACAATCTATCAGGTTACTAGTTTTCATCAAATTTTGTATTGAACTTGATACTAGTCAGTGGAATATAAAACAGAAGAAATACACTAATACTCAAGTATTTGTTGCATAAAGATTTTGATGCAGCTTTTAACTCTGAACATAGGCAGTTGATAAGGAAAAGGAAAATGGTATGTTGAATCCAGCGCTAGTCTACAAGGATATGCTTTCTTAAAGTGGTGTAGTGATAAAAATGCATTATGACTTTCAAATTTTCAATCTGTGCACAGAGAAAGGAAATGACGAATAATAGATCATGAAAGAATGGAATATGCTGCTCTCCTTTACTGTTGGGTTTTTGGAAAAGTTTGTGAAAAGGCCCAAACATAGTAGGAAAATTAAGTGATTATTTTCCTTCGTAATTGGAATAAAGTGAAATGATGCTTGAAATAGAATTTGAAGATAAAAATCATCCGGTAGAGAAAAGTAGGAAGGGCATTCTAGAGAGACCAACAACATATGCAAAAGATTGTCAACAGGAAATCTGAGTCGTTTTTTGTTGCTGATTTTGTCTGCTAGTGAGAGGTAGGAAGCAAAGTGATACAGTTTGGAGACTGAGAAAAATTAAAAAATCTAAGAGGTAAAGTACCAAGAAAACTTGATGACTAATTAAAATGGGGGTGAGAGAGGGTGGCATAGAGAATGCCTGAGCTTTTAGTAAGGACAGCTGGGTAGATAATGGTGTCGCCTACAGAGACCGCAAATATGAGAATGATCAGATGTATAGTCGTGAGTGGTGGAAGAGAGATGAGAAAAACAAGAGCAGTTTAAGATAATTTTACTCTGGAACATTGAAATGGGGATGCCAGTTAAGACATTTTATTATAAAGGGCTAAAGTAAATTTATAATGTGATTTATAAATTAAAATATGTTTCAAAATATCTTTGTTTTATTGAAGTAAAACTACCTACAGAAAAGTGCACCAATCTTAAATATTTAGCTCAATAAATCCTCATAAAAATGAACACACTGTAACCTCCAGCGAGGTTGGGAAATAGAATAAAAATACGACCTCAAAAGGCCACTTTGTGCTACCGTTCAGTCTGCCTCCTCAGAGGTGATCACTATAACGCATTGTTAATATGGTAGATTTGTTTTGCTTCGTTTCCATCTGTGTACGATGGAATCATGAAACGTATTCTTTTGTGTCTTACTTTCCTCTTTGTTACTATTCTGAAGTATCTTCATCTGTACCTGCTGTCATTTTCACTCCCTTTTCACTGACTGAGGAATTTTTTAAATTTATTTTTCCATCTTTTTTTTCCTTCCTGTTGGTCGCTTCTATTATTGACTCCGAGAATAACTTTTTTTTCTTTTCCTCGTAACTCTTTTCTTTGTCAAGATCATTCTCTCTACCCCCCACTGGCCATATGTAGCCACTATTTTCAGTTATATATATGTAAAACTCTCATGACAACCCATTGGATAGATATTTTTACTGTTATATTTATTATATATAATTACATGCTTTGTATTATTTCTATTAGATTTCAATTATATTTTATATGTATAAAATATAAATAATATTCTATATAATATTACCATTTCTATTATACGTAAGGAATCTGAGGCTCAGAAAGAATAAATGACTTGCTCTTTAACTGGTAAGGGGTTGTAGTCAGGATCTGAATTCAAAAATGACTTAAAAATTTATATTTGATTTAATATTTACAATATGCATATAGAAAAATCTGCATAATATGAGAGCTGTGACCACATACCTTAGAATCTAAAATTGTAGTCCCAAGAAAAGGAATATCAGGATCAACTGGGAAATTTTTAGGAATTCACATTCTGTGGTTGTACCTAGATTTATTGAACCTGTATTTTAACAAGCTTATCTTTATGCATGCTAAAAATTTGAGAACCACAGCTTTAAAATATTATTTGCTATAAAGTTTGCATGAGACTGAGCTAAAACAAACTAATTTTACTAAAGGCACAAACTCTACAATAATTACTTTGTTAGTATTTGCTAATGGCTAAGTGATTTAAAAATATCTTCAGGGATATCGATACAATGCGGTAAGAATATATAGAGACATGTTGAAGATCTGATCACCTCATTTGAATTTTAGTTGGTAAGGCTAGTAGACTAAAAATTAAATTTCAAGATCCTAAATCAATGGAGAGCATTTACACTGGCACTTTTATGAGTTCCTGGAATTAAATTTGAGTGCAGAAAAAATAGGTAAGTGTAGAAATGTGGAACAGTATCTTATATAGAGATTTCTTTTAGGCAAAATTGTGTTTGAATAATTTTTTAAATGAATCCGTGAGGGGAAAAAGAGCTCTGGGAAAAACTGGTTGAGGAATATCAAAAGTAACCATTTTAGAGGAGATTACAAAGAACTATTTTTATGTCATGCAAAATGAAGAAAATAGGCATAAGATATTTCAGTTCATTGCTGGGAACTCTGCTTTTAAAATCTGTTTTCAATCTTACTGTTTTGTATGAGAGTAAAACTGAATTAGACACACTTCAGAATTAGTATAGTTACTTTTAAAATTTAAATTAGTTTATTTCAGAAAATCTTCCGTGTTCTCAAATTTTTGGTATCATAATTTTGACTTGCATGTTACTGAGATAGTTGTACAATATTGGTTAATTTATAGATCTGTAAACAACCACACCACTTAGACTTGTATTACTTTCCCATCTTAGAGCCTGAGTTGTAGCGTTTTCTGAGTTATAATAATTGTAATTTGTGAACAGAATGTTCAAAGATGCATAATGAAGATATTTATCAAATTCGGATTTATGTTTGTGAAAAAAATTGAAAAAGCCTAAATGGTCAAAATACTATCTGGTTAAATAATTGTGGCTTATCAGTATAATGAAATGCTATAAGATTAATGTAAAATCATGCTGAAGTGTTATAAACGATAATGGGGAATGGTGTTAAATTGGTAGGAGGAAAGATAAGACTATAAAATAATCTCCTATGATTGTGTAAAAAAAAAAAGTGCATTCCAGACTTGAGGAAAACCTATTGCAAAGCTCTTAACATTGCTTATTTCTGGTAGGCGAAATTACAACCAGTGGGAAATTGCCACTGTTCGCTTTCCTGGGCTTTCCAGTTTTTCTGCCACATATGTATGTGTTTGATAATTAGAAAAATAATTGTTAAAAATCTCCTTCAAATAATAATTCTGAGTTCTAAATTGTTGAATGTTGTAGAAAATCATTAAAAGTGATTTGGAGACATGATATTTTGTTCCTTTTAAGTAACAGCTCTTTTGATTTGGTTGGGATATACTTTAGAGCAAATAGAAGTGACTGATGAAAGCATGCCACTCTTTTCTGCATTTTGTCAGACTGTATGAATTAAAGCAGAAAGTATTTGTACTCACACAGTGAAAAAATGATGGAAATAATTTTTAAGAGAAAAAAGGAAGGTTGGAATGAAAGTTTAGATTGCTCCCGTGGTCCTTCTTTGCCGTAGCCATTGTTTATGTGCTCCCACCAACTTCTTAGACCCAACACAGGGTGGATGGTATATAATATAACCAGTTTATTACACTAGATTGAGCAATTTATTATACTAGCTAGGGTTCAGGCAGAAAACAATGGTTTGTTTTTCTCTAGTTCCTATTAGGATCTCTTAGATACTTATTTCCTTGGCGCTCATTGAATAGTACTTCACATCCCTCTTTCTTAAATGAAAGTCTAGTCTAAAGCAATAATCACATAAACTCCAAACTTTCATCCATTTTATAACTTATATCCTTTCCTAGTTGGGGTTTACCTCAAGTCTGAAAAACCTGCAGTAGGAAATACAAGTATGATCCACATTCTTCTGCATTACCTGTCACTGTTTTAGACCTCTAGAGAGTTGAAGCTATATGAGAGAGGAAGTAAGAGGAAACTCAGAACATTCTTGACGTTAATAATTTCCTGTTAGAATCTTCTGGTTGCCATGATTGCACAACTGTTGTCTCTTTCATAGGATCCCCTTCCTCCTCTGAGAATTTCTCATTACAAATTCTCTTCACATAGTGATAAATTCTCAGGCTTTCTACTTAAAACTTTGTCTTTGACCCTTGGTCTCCAGTGATTCATCCCTTTCATTGTGTTTTATCCATCCAGGCACTTCTCATCTTTCAATTTCTTCCCAAAATGAACCTGGTCCAGCTCTCTTTTGTGAGATCCTCATCTCATCTATGAGAAACTAGCGTACTATCTTCCTCCAAATTTTGGAGAAACAGACTCTTAGCAAAATAGTCGAGTCTCTTTCCTCTGACATTGGGCAAGACAGGTCTAGCCACTGATTCTTGCCTTCAGTTTTTTCCAGGCCAGAGTCCTATGCCAATCTGTTACATTTGAAAGATACTATGGCTAACAATAAGATTCTTTTTAATTATAAGATTTTTAATTAACAAAAAAAAAACACTTCATTATCCTGTGGCATTTAATTTTGGGTCTTTTAATTCATATTTTCTATCTCCGTGCCTTTTTATGTAACATGGGCAACATATTCTACTCTAGCTTCAAGTTTATAAACATTCTATCTATGTCTATTTTGCTGGATAAACTATTCATCAAGTTTATAATGGTAATGTTTGTATTTTTTCATTAATAGAAATTTAAAAAATGACCTGATTACATTTTTAAAAGATTTATTTATTTGAGAGAGAAAGAGAAAGTGAGCCTGAGCAGGAGGCGCGAGGAAAAAGAAGAGAGAATCCCATCAAGCTGACTCCCATCAGCCTGAGTGTAGAGCTTGATGCAGGGCTCAATACCACAATCATGAGATCATGACCTGAGCTGAAACCAAGAGTCAGTCACTTAACCGACTGTGCCACTTAGTGCCCCTATGTGGTTACATTTAACAGCATCTTGTTCTTTGGTCAATTTTAATCCCATTTTATTTTTCTGTATAATGTATATATGGAAATTTATAGTTTATTTTTAAATTCCACTACTGGATGTCTTTGGAGGTATAATTATAAAGTATATCTGTTGAATCCTGCTCCTAGTTTTGCTTGTAGATCTTTGTTTTGTGTGTAGCTCATACTTGGCTAAACTCAGTCTAATGATCTGTTTAATTTTTCCCCCCTTGGGACAGTTTGCATTTGCTATTGCATCTAGAGGTTTACCTGCTATAATTTTTGTATGTGTCTTGAACATTTCCTAGATACCCTGCCCAGAAATCAGAAATAACTGTTACATAGTATTGTCTGGAAATATGTCATAGAGCCATCACCAACTGTAAGGGAGGCTGTTAAATAGAGTACTATTTCTGTGTTTCATGTCTCCCAAACAAAATCAGGCTTATCTTAGAAAGAAGGAGAGGCTGGAAAAGGGTAGGTAGGCTAGTAGCAGTCACAATATAGTCTATTTTGAGAATGGCACTGTTTAAACAATCAGGATATAAGTTAGCTGCATGAATATTTCATGTGAAATTCAAAGCAAAGACAAAATATATTCACATTATTCCCTCAGCTTCTTTAATTAGGCTCATAATATTTTTAGGGTATGATGATCATGTTAGTATCATTTCTAAAAAAATGATATGAGACACTCTAGTTCATCCTTCAATTTTAGGCACTCTATTTTATACCAGTAAAGATAAAAAGTTGAAGTATGTCAAACACATACAATCAAAATAAAAATTGTATTTTACTTTTGCATGAAAACCCATTTTATTGGTTGTCTGTTTTTCAGGAAAAATTCTAGTGTCATAAATATTTTATTTGGTGACAGTAGTTGTAAGGAAATATTTCAGCCTTTAGCTTTTTATATTGTTTTTTTTCTTTTTTTTCCTATCCAGGAATTTTAGCTAAAAGATTGACTAAGGGCATTGAAAGAGAAAGTTTATTGATTAAAATTAACTTAAATTATTTACATGGATTTTTCTATACATTGGAAAAATTTATGAAACTCAGACGTAACTAATCAATGTATTTAACCCTGTAACCTGCAATTTTGGGCTCAGAAAATATTTTTTTAAATCTTTTTCTGTTTGGCATTATCACAGGTGGTTGAAATTTTATAAGTAAAACAAAAGATCCTGGCAGATTTTTTTTTTAAAGAGAGAGACCACATAAGGTGGCAGTGGTGGTGGGGGCTAGGTGCAGAGGGAGAGGGAGAGAGAGAATCTTAAGTGCTTCATGTCCAGCATGGAGCCTGACAGGAGGCTCGATCTCATGAGATCATGAACTGAGCTGAAATCAAGAGTTGTATGCTTGCTTAATTGACTAGGCCATCCAGGCACCACCCCCCTCCCAGCAGATTATTTGAAAAATACAATTAAGGATGTATCTGTAAGGTAAAATGAAAGGAAAAAATGTCATTGTCTGAATGTATTATCAAGAAAGTTTTTGTACAGGAGGGTATAAAACTTTCTTGGTTTGAGAAGAATGAATAGGAGTATTTCATGTCCCAGAAGGGTGTATTCAGTAAAGGTATTTCAAACTGAAAAAGCTCATAACACAAAGACCACAGTTTTAGGTCAGAATGACCTGTAGTTTAGTGTGACTTGCAGGGATAAGAAAAGCTTGTGAATAAGCCCATATTAAATCACACTATAAAGCAATATACAGAATCCAAACTTTATTTCCAAGGAACAAAGCCAGCAGACTTTTCTCAGAAAACATAAAAAGAATAAGTTTAATTTCAATAAATAAGGAAGCTCACTTTAATTCATAATATTGGGATTTTATCTTACAAATAAAAGTTTGAAGCCACTGGTAAGTTGTGAATAGGGGAGTGATTGTTATTGATTCATTTATAAATGTATTCTGATAATTATCCACTTACCTGTGTTGCTTATTACTTGGTTCACCTTTCTATGGAGGAATTGAGCAGAAGTCTTTTACTCTTTTCTATTTTTTTAAAGATTTATTTATTTATTAGAGAGAGAGAGAATGTGTGCATGCAAGTAGGTGGAGGGGCAGCAGCAGAGAGAGAATCCTCAAGCAGACTCCCCACTGAGCACAGAGCCTATGTGGAGCTCAAATCATGGGGCTTGATCCCAGATCCCTGAGATGATGACCTGAGCCGAAATCAAGAGTTGGCCACCTAACCAACCGAGCTACCTAGTCATCCCAGGAGTGAGTTACTCTTAAATATTTTTGGCATTGAAGCCTCTTTACCAAAATGATCTAGAAAAATAAATAAGCTTATGAATGTATTTTAATCTCACAATATTTACAAATCTGTGGGAAGTTTATCTGGGAAGGAGAAAGAAAGAAAGAAACTAATAATGCTATTAGTTTAGCGTAGTAAAAATAGTGGAGGTACATTTTTCCACATGATATCTGAAGTTTATTTGCAAGGTTTTATTCAACGAACGAAAGTGAAAGCCCTCATCTTAAAAAAAAATTGTTGTAGTGAATTTTCAAGCCTATCCTTTGAAAGATCTCAGGATTCAGAAACTGGTTTAAATTTCTGTAAGAGCATAAGTTTTACATAAGTTTTAATAATTTATTTGATCCTCAGGAGAAAAAGACAGTCAATTTGAAGAGCTTTATGTTTCTTTTCCTCAGGTAAAACAAGAATATCTAATTTAAGAATGTTGGGCTTATTATTTTAAGCCTTTATACCAAATCAATGCATGTTTTTGAAGGAATATAGTTATTTGCACTGATATTAATATAGGAGGTATTGTTACATGAAATCATTCATTTCCAAACTGAGAGTTTGGTAGAAACAGACTCCTGATTACTTTAATGCAAAACAATCAAATTTGGTTTCCACTAAAGAAAAAATATTTAAAAAACCTTCTTATGTAGTTCTGTGAGGTGAGATTATCCTATTGCATTGGAAAGGGGGTAAATGTAGCCAAGTTAATGTTCTAGTGAGGTTACAAACAGAGGTAATAGTTCGCGTGATGGATTATTGCAAACTGAAAGGATGAGGCTTTGTAGCTAGAAAAGCAGTCTTCCATACCCAGACTCCTCTTCTTCTTCTAATCAGACCGTGGTCCCTACCTACAACTATTATTGACCCAACCTTGCTCCTGAGCCACTTCTGATACATTTTGTTAAAATCCAACGTGCTCTTCATTTATGAAGATTCTTAAATTTTAAATAATCTAAAAATCAATAAAGTGATAAAAGATTGAAGAACTTTGGAAATTGGTAAATTCTCACTGGAGTGAGAATTATCATTACCATAAGAAGAAATAGTTTATCTTCATCCTTAAGGTTCTTACTTACGACTATATTTAAAGATTTAATTTATTTATTTGAGAGTGAGAGCGTGAGTAGGGGAAGGGGCAGAGGGAGAGGGAGCAGCAGACTCACTGCTGAGCCGGGAGCCCAATGTGGGGCTCAGTCCCAGGATCCTGGGATCATGACCTGAGCCAAAGACAGATGCTTAACCAACTGAATCACCTAGATGCCCCCTACTTACGACTATTTATAATAATCATAGAGACACAAAATTTGGGGGGTTGGTATGTAGTCTTTTGTCTTTTCAGAGAATAAATTTCTACTTAGCGACCCAGTTTACTTCACTGCCTCCTGAACAGTTTTTCAGTGAGATTATTTTGAGATGTGAGTTCTCAGGGATCAAATGGTTCTCTGAACAACTCTTGGCAAGTGTGGGTGATTTAAAGCACAGAACTCTACTGTGTTAGTGCTATACCTTATAGCTCTTAGAAAATGATGCAAACAGTATTTTTTTTTTCTGGATTAGGGTAATTACCATATTTTCTTTCTAGCAGACAGGCAAAAGATTTGCATGTAGAAGTATCAAATTACTTTTGATGTGCATGTGGTTTAGAATACAAAAAAAAAAAAAAAAAACCTACGCAGAAATTCTGTGAAGAGAATGATACTCCTCTGCTTATACCAGTGTGAACTGCCAGTTGGGCTACAAATGTTCCATTCTATTGATATCAGTATAAAGGCTTCAACCAAGACCCAGCTCATGCTTCAGTGTATGCTGCCAGAGCTGAACATAGAGGTTGGGGCTCTCAAGGAGACAATACACAGCTTTGTCACCAAGGTGACTTATTAGGCGGCCAGCTGTGGGAACTCAAAGAGATATTCTAGAACTAGTTTTGTTTTGGAGCTACCAACTTCCAAAAAGAATTCTCCAAATCTTACTGGCCTTTTGTATTTTGGAGGCAGGAAATTCCCCATTGAAGTCTCTTCACCAATCATCAGACAGGCAAAATAAAAACTCTTGCAGCAAGGAGCTTTAAAAATAATTCAGTAAGCAATAAAATCACCCTTTTGGCTTTCATCTCTTTCAAGCCTATGTGACTAATCTCTCATTTGATGAAGATCCTTTTGTAGACCTCACTAGTATTTTCAGTGAGAGCAACTGAGTGTTGCTGTTCAACGAAGAACTGCACAAATGTTACAACAGTGACATCTTTAGAACTGGGGAATCTGAACTCTCAGCCTTGAATTTGTAAAATGCTGCCAAGTCCCAAGACAACTTTTCTGCTCTGGTTGGTATTCCAAAATCAGGGAAGGGAATGATGTACTATTGAGACCTCACATATCTAGAACAAATCGTTCCTTTTCTATATCAGATCCTGGCAGGTAGAAGGGCAGTTTGTATTGTTCATGTCAATCATGACTGATTGGATACAAATTTGGGTGTCCCTTCACCTTGAAGATGACTTTTTACGATAATTCTCACTGGGTCTTGTGTGGTTATGTGCATTATCTGTGCACCTCCTTGCAAATACTCTGCAGTCACCAGGGTTCTCCAGAGATCAGTTTTGGTGGCAGAAAGTGTCTTTGGTCAAAGCAGAGCTTAATTGTCAGAGAAAAAGACAGGTATTCTGGTTCATTTTGGATATGTTTGATGTGACACTTGTTACCCAGTAAGCAAGTTTGGATTTAAGGGATGAAAACCTCTCTCCCTATCCCACATATGGACAAGAATTGACAGACATTCCCCTGCAGCAGGTTCAGGCAAACCTCTCAAACACCTTGATTTACTCTTGAGGATCTTATTAGCTTATCATTTTCAGATGGGTTCTGCATCTCTGTAGTGTTTTGTCTTACCTCCTCAAAACCATATTCTGTCCCTTACAAATCTCATACAATATCACTGTTAATTGAAACTTGAGAAGGAGCCTTAGAAGCCCCATTGGGCTGTTTTTTTCTGTGTTATTGGTGGACCCTCATTTATCTTTGCCTTGACTTTGGCTCTCTAGGATAACTATAAAACACTTGACACAGGATCCAATATGTATATAAGAGAGCAACTATTTCTGTGCATTGATTTTCTATCATGCCATATTGCTGAATTGCTGTATGAGTTCTAGTAATTTGAGGGTGGAGTCTTTTGGGTTTTCCACACAAAGTATCACGTCACCTGCGAAGAGAGTGAGTTTGACTTCTTCTTTGCCAATTTGAATACCTTTTATTTCTTTTTGTTGTCTGATTGCTGTTGGTAGGACTTCTAGTACTATGTTGAATAATAGTGGCGAGAGTGGGCATCCCTGTCGTGTTCCTGATCTTAAGGGAAAGGCTCTCAGCTTTTCCTTATTAAGAATGATACTCGCTGTGGGCTTTTCATAGATGGATTTTATGAAATTGAGAAACGTTCCCTCTATCCCTACACTCTGAAAAGTTTTAATCAGGAAAGGATGCTGTATTTTGTCAAATGGTGTTTCTGCATCAATTGAGAGGACCATGCGATTCTTTTCTCTTATTAATTTGTTCTATCACATTGATTCACGAATGTGGAACCACCCTTGCATCTCAGGGATAAATCCTACCTGGTTGTGGTGGATAATCTTTTTAATGTATTGTTGGATCCTATTAGCTAGGATCTTGTTGGGAATCTTGGCATCCATATTCATAGGGATATTGGTCTGAAATTCTCCTTTTTGATGGGGTCTTTGCCTGGTTTGTGTATAACGGTAATGCTGGCCTCATAGAGTCTGGAAGTTTTCCTTCTGTTTCTATTTTTTGAAACAGCTTCAGGAAAATAGGTATTATTTCTTCTTTCAATGGTTGGTAGAATTCCCCAGGGAATGTGTCAGGTCCTGGACTCTTATTTTTTCGGAGGTTTTTGATCACTGCTTCAATCTTGTTACTAGATATTGATCTGTTCAGGTTGTCAATTTCTTCCTGTTTCAGTCTTGGAAGTTTATAGGTTTCCAGGAATGCATCCATTTCTTCTAGGTTGCTTAACTTATCGGCATATAGCTGTTCATAATAATTTCTGATGATTGTTTCTATTTCCTTGGTGTTAGTTGTGATCTCCCCCCTTTCATTAATAATTTTATTAATTTGGGTACTTTCTCTTTTCCTTTGGATTAGTCTGGCCAGAGGTTTATCAATCTTATTAATTCTTTCAAAGAATCAGCTTCTAGTTTTGTTGATGTGTTCTACTGTATTTCTGGTTTCTAATTCATTGATCTCTGTTCCAATTTTAATTATTTCCCTTCTTGTGCATAGGGTAGGCTTAATTTGTTGTTGATTCTCCAGTTCTTTAAGGTGTAAAGAGAATTTGTGTATTTGGGATTTTTCTGTTTTTTGAGTGAGGTTTGGATACCACCTTTGCCATATCCCATAGGTTTTGGACTGATGTGTTTTCATTCTCATTGGTTTCCATGAATTGTTTAAGTTCTTCTTTGATTTCCTGGTTGACCCAAACATCCTTGAGCAGGATGGTCTTTAGCTTCCAAGTGTTTAGATTTCCTCCAAACTTTTTCTTGTGGTTGAGTTCCAGTTTCAAAACATTGTGGTCTGAGAATATGCAGGGAATAATCTCAATCTTTTGATATTGGTTGAGACTGATTTGTAACTCAGTATGTGGTCTATTCTGGAGAAAGTTCCATGTGAGCTCGAGAAGAATGAGTATTCCGATGTTTTAGGGTGGAATGTTCTGTATATATCTATGAGGCTCTTCTGGTCCAGTGTGTCATTCAAAGCTCTTGTTTCTTTGTTGATTTTCTGCTTAGATGATCTGTCTGTTGTTGAGAGTGGAGTCTTAAGATCCCCTTCAATTAACGTATTAGTATCAATTTGTCTCTTTATTTTGATTAACAGCTGGCTTATGTAATTGGCTGTTCCCATGCTGGGGGCATAGATATTTGTAATTGTTAGATCTTCTTGTTGGAGAGACCCTTTAAGATTGATAAAATATCCTTCTGTATCTCTGACTACAGTCTTTAGCTTAAAACCTAACTTGTCTGATATGAGAATCGCTACCCCAGCTTTCTTTTGCAGTCTGTTGTCATGAAAGATGGCTCTCCATTCCTTCACTTTCAGTCTGGATGTATCTTTAGGTTCAAAATGAGTCTCTTGTAGACAGCATATGGATGGGTCCTGTCTTTTTATCCAATCCGCAACCCTGTGCCGTTGAGAGCACAGGGGAGCATTTAGGCTGTTCATATTGAGAGTGATTATTGAAAGATATGTTTTTATTGTCATCATTTTGCCTGTGAGGTCCTTGTTTCTATAGAGCATCTCTGTAAATTTCTGTTTTATATCAATCTTGGGGTCTTGGGGTCTTTCTTCTTTTATAGAACACCCCCTTAATATTTCGTGCAGGACCAGCTTAGTGGTCACATATTCTTTCACATATTCTTAGTGGTCACATATTTTTGCTGGTTTTGGAAGCTCTTTATCTCTCCATTCATTCTGAATGACAGCCTTGCCAGATAAAGTATTCTTGGCTGCATGTTCTCATTTAATACCAGGAAATGTCTTCTCAGCCCTTTTTGGCTTGCTAGGTTTTGTGGACAGGTCTGATGTTATTCTGATGTTCCTACCTCTGTACATAAGGAATCTCTTCTAGGTGCCCTTAGGATGTCTTCCTTGGTTTTAAGATTCACAAGTTTTACTATCACATGCCTGAGGATTGGTCTGCCCTACTTAATCTTGGTGGGTGTTCTCTCTGTCTCTGGGACACTAATGCTTGTTTCATTCCCCAGATTAGGGAAATTCTCAGCTGGGATTTGCTCATCTACATCTTCTCTCTCTCTCTCTCCACCCCTTCAGGGATCCCAATAATTTTGACACTGGAACACTTCATGGTGTCATTTATTTCTCTAATACTGTTTTCATGGATTCTAAGCTGTTTGTTCCAGGCCTCCTTCTGATTCCTCTTTTCTACCAGTTTGTCTTCTAGATCACTAATTCGATCTTCTGCCTCATTTACCCTAGCTGTTAGAGTATCTAGTTTAGATTGGATCTCATTGATAGCATTTTTACGTTCTGCCAGATCAGCTCTCACTTCTGCCCTCGAAGAATCTATGTTGCCATTATGGTTTTCTCCATCCTCGCTATTGTCTGCATAACTATTACCCTGAAGTCTATTTCTGACATCTTGATTATATCTATATCCATTAGTTCTGTGGCAGAGGTCACAGTCTCTGAATTTTTCCTGTGTTAGGGGTTTCCCCTCTTAGTTATCCTGTTTAGAGATAGTTGAGGGAATGTACAGAGTCCAAACTATTGATCACAACCCAATCAAGATGTACCTGTTTTATAGGGACCTTAGATTTGTTGGTCTGTTGTTCTTTCAGCCTGTCTTCTGGGGAGGGGCCTGCTGCACTGTTACTCAGGCAACCTTGTTTGGGTAGAATTGTCCTGCCCCTTGTGGGTGGGTGGGGGGAAGGATGGGCTCAGTGAAAACCTGTTTTAGGGGGCTTTTGTTCTCTGATGGCTTTTCCTGGCAGCTTTCTGTGTCTCTTCTGAGAGAGCAGAAGTGACCATAGCCAGTCCTCTGTCTCAGAACAGAGAGATCACTGTCTGTTCTCCAGAGGGCTCTTCAGGCACAATGACTCCGTTTTTGTCTGTGCTGCTAAAAACCGCAGTGTCCTGGGTTGTGCTCCTCACAGTAGCCCTCCCAGCCCTTGCTTCCGGGTCCAAGCATGTCTTTGCCTTTTGTGGTTCTAAAACCACCAGCTGCCCGCAGCTCACATGTATGCCCCCACAGCACCAAGTTTCAGTCTGATGGCTGCCTGAAAGTCCATTCCCTGTGGGTACCGGTCTGTGAGTCTGTGCCTGGTCCCCAGTGCGGGATGCTTTTGTGCTCCTGTGTTATTTCACCTTTTCGGCACCAGTGTTATGGTGGCTCCCTCCCCCTTCTGTTTATCTTCCGATATCTGTGTATAGAATAGTGGCTCCCCTCTTCATACCTCGAAACCACCCACAGGGGATATTCTGTTGGTATATAGATCCTGATATATCTTCTTGCATCTCAGGCTGATTTTGTGGGTGTTCAGAGTGGTCTGGTAGAAATCCAGCTCAGTTCAGGCGACTGGTTAAAATAATATCCCTTACTCCTCCACCATCTTGGCCCCCTCCCCCCAACACTGTTGCTTCTTAATGAGACAATGGCAGAACAAACCTTAGATTAAAATACTCTATTTTGCAATGTCAACTAAGTATCTCTGCTGTATGGTAAGTATTTTAGCAACACAATTGCATGTTTTAATAGTTAAATGCCCAGGAATTTTGCAGTGATTCTACTCAGTAAGCTCAAGTATATATTTTCAATTTTACACATATATATATTTATTTATCTTACAATTTCTGTTTTACAAATGGATTTTCAGTAATATTTATAATCTATTAAACAAATTCAATTTGAAATTCATCTGTATAATAATTCCATCTCTCATTTATCTGCATGTTTGTGTATATGTAACCATCAGAAATAAAGTATATTTTATTTAATTTTGATCCAGAGGGGTTTACATCTATTTAATATCTCAATTTCTTTACATTTTTTAAATAAATTAACTGATAGCTGTTCTCATACTATTTATATCTAGTCTAACACAATGATTTATGTTTTGTAAATCTAGCTTATAAAAGCAAAACACTGTAAGCTATATTTATTGAAACTACTCAAAACAACCAATAATTTTACTCTCAATTTTTATTATATTTTGTTTGTGATTGTGGATTTTTGAACCAGACTGCCTGATATTCAATACTGGTTGCACAATTTCTTACCTTGGACTAGGTTTTTACATCTACAATTTTGGGCTCATAATCCTCTCTTTGTAACATCATAAGAAAGGTTAAATCATTTAGAATTTGCCTTATACACAGTAAGTGCCCAACACATTTTAGATATTATACCAAGACAACTATGTTCTTTATTCTGAGCTACATTTTAGACATTGTTCTTCTATATAGATTAATTTTATATAATTTTATATAATCAGAGTGCATGAAAATCTGGTGTTTTTCTAAAATACAGTATACTTCAACATCAAATACTTTTCCATACCCTTTTGTCACTCCATCATAAATTTGATCGATTCGAAGTATTCACTGATGCTGTTAATCTACTATAAATGCTTATTTCCAGTGGCTAACACACAAGTCGTTTTTAATAGGTAATGCTAAAGTAAGCATGACTATACATTTTTTTTTCAAATATTTTCTTATCATAAATTGTCAGAAATGAAACTAATTGCAATAATTGTTCTGACCTTTTCGGGAGCAAGGTTCATTTGTACATTCAATAGTAAAGTGTTCCTATAGTGTATAAGGGTAACTAGAGAAGTTCAGAAAGGTATAACTAAGCCTAATATGTCCATATCCACTTGGCATATAAGAAAAATAATTTGTATAGGAATACAATGTAAATATGAATAATAATTATAATTTAAAACTTCAACACATGTTCTTGAATGCATCCTGGGTATCAGGTGATATTTCAATTATTTTATCTTATTTAATTGCTAGTGATAAAGGTGTTGCCATTTATAGTCCCATTTTAGAGTTAGTTTTAAAAGATGACTGGTCTTTTTTTTTTTTAAAGATGACTGGTCTTGTTAAAAATACCTAAGTGGTATTTTTTGAAACATGACCATACCCTCTCTTGCCATCTAACACAGAGTAGTCTTTTAATTAGTTGAATGAATGAGCAAATAAAAATAAATACAAAAATAACAATAGTAGAGACCTACTAACAAGATTTTTTATTTCATTTAAATGCATGCTTTCAATAATGCTTATCCATTTTCAAAATACTAAAATATCCTATTATTAAAATAATTGCTTTTTTGTATATAAGAAATTCTAAGTTTATTGATTTACACTACTTAATTTTAGAGAAGTGTTTTTGTATCCTTGTGTAGAGAGGTAAGTGGGAGATATCTTAGGCTTTCTATTAGAATTTAAGAAATTGAGTCATCTAAAGCAACATACAGTATAATGTAATGATATATAATGTATAACAACATAATTCTTTTTAGGTTTTGTAGAGAGAGTGCATTGAGGGTAGGGGCAGAGGGAGAGGGAAAGAATCTTTTTTTTTTTTTTTTTAAAGATTTTATTTATTTATTTGACAGAGAGATCACAAGTAGGCAGAGAGACAGGCAGAGAGAGAGGGGGAAGTAGGCTCCCTGCTGAGCAGAGAGCCTGATGTGGGGCTGGATCCCAGGACCCTGAGATCATGACCTGAGCCGAAGGCAGAGGCTTTAACCCACTGAGCCACCCAGGCGCCCCAGAGGGAAGGAATCTTAAGCAGACTTACACAGTGCCCCTGTGGGGCTTGATCCCATGACCATGAGATCATGACCTGAGGTAAAAATCAAGAGTTGGAGGCTTAACCAACAGATCTACCCAGGCACTCCTGTTTTTTGTTTTCTTAAGGTGCATCTAGCTTTTTGTTTAAAGTAGTGTAGGAACACCCTTAAGGTGTGAACTTTATGGTATCTTAATTGAATTACCAAGGTTATTTTGCAAGGTTTTTCCATTCTATATGGTTGGAACTCCCATGTCTTCCAAGAATGCGTGATCTTTGGAATATCTATTTATCTCATAGCTCTCCAGTATCTGTTGTCTGCCAGGACATGAAGGGTCTCAACTTGCATGGTCAAGTTTGGACAACTTAGGAGACCTCTGTGCAGATGTCTGGAGCTTCACACTTCTGCTTACTTTAAATTTAATTTGCTATCTCAGATAGAGAAAGACACATAATATATGTTTTTGCTTATATGTGAGATCTAAAAGACAAATGTGTAAACAAACAAAAGACAGAATCACACCTATAAATACAGAGAACAAACTGTTTCTCCAGTTTTATAGCCGTTTGTGGCAGGGGGGCTTGTCTTTTCTGTTATTTCATAATTGTTAGAAGTAGAATTCAGTGAGAATTCATATTTTTAGTGGTGTACATTCATATTAATTTTAATACATTCATAGGTTGTGATTTGAGTAAAAATAAGTGGTTGATATTTTTCTGCTAGTAAATTTTAACTCAAATAGGTTTAACTCTAAAAGGAAAAACATTCGATTTAATTTAATTCTAAGAAGTAAAAAGATTAAAAATGCCCACTAGAGAATTTACAAAATAAACTTTGATCATATACAAATCAACAAAAAATCAGTGAAAAATGAGACTAATCATAGCAGATGTGGGAAAAGCAAGTTCCATGAACATGAGAGCATTTATTTGCAGCAAACATACATATAAATGCACATTTGTGCACATATATACACATATTGCACATATATTTTATAATACATAAATAACATTTATACATGGTAGATCACACACTTGTGCATACCCAAACACCTATATTTACATAGCTAAAGAGATAACATAGACTTGTAAAGGTGAATGGGGACAAAATTATGGAAAGCCTTGAGAGTTAGACTCAAAAATCAAGAACTGAGATAGTTATGAGTCAGTAATTTCAAATGAGGGAATATTATAATGAAAGAGATAAAATGGAAATAGTTTTTAAAAATATACATTTGAGGTAAGTTTGAACTTGAAAAAGTAGAGACTGGAACAGTATCTCAGATACTACTGGAATAAGCAAAATATGAAAGTTTAAAGTAGTGGATTAGGGTAATGTTGGTGAAGATGCAAGAAAGAAGAATAAAGAAAAAGTGAATGTTGGAAAAGTTTTGAAAGACAAAATAATAGATTTGCCAGCAAAATGGAAGGGACAGAAAACATAAGGGATGATCAAAGGATTTTGGCATATATACGATACAAGTATAAGTACAAATTCTTATTCTTACCTATTTTTTGCTTTATCACTAAAGTGTTTTTGTATGATATGGCAATATGCCACAAAACAGTCAGCTCTAACGTTTATCAAACTAGTGACCGATTTTTTTTGCAGTAGTAATATTTATTTTGCTTTGTAGATATGTCATTGAAAATACACATTTATATATTGAATATCTAAATACAAAGAACTTGATATTTAATGAACTTATGTATCTAAACCTTTTTATCTTTTATTTTTTTCAATTGTTAAAACTTTTTTTTTATGTAAGTCACTATACATCATTAGCTTTTGATGTAGTGTTCCATGATTCATTGTTAAAAATTGCTAGTATCTTTCTATTTCATCTTGATAAATCTAATTTCCATCGGAGATTTTCTTTAAAGAAATCTTACGGGATGCCTAGGTGGCTCAGTTGGTTAAGTAGCTACCTTCGGCTCAGGTCATGATCCCAGGGTCTTGGAATCGAGTCCTACATCAGGCTCCTTCTTCAGCAGGGAGCCTGCTTCTCTCTCTGGCTCTGCCTGCTTGTACTCTCTCTCTCTCTCTCTCTCTCTGACAAATAAATTAATAAAATATTAAAAAAAAAATCTTACAAATGAGCATTTCTAATATCTTACTTGCAAAATACATAAAATACTGATAGAAACTTTTAATATTTGAAGAACTAATTTTTTTAAAAAAGGCAACATCCTTTACATTGTATTCCATAAATTGAAGTAGAGACATTGTATTTATTTTGCATATTTTAAAAACATAATTGTATAAAACTGCAATGGATTAGGAAGATAGTAATCCAAAATGAAATATAATTGTGTGGTCAGATGTCTTTATTATGTAAACTTAAATTTGGTCTGCAGTATTGTTTATTGGAGAAGGTGAGTTCTTAAAGAGTTTGAGTAATAGTAGTTTCTCGTATTTTCATCACTTGTTAGTTCTTTGGAGCATGACATTTTCTTCTAAATTAATACTTAGCAGTATTAATCAAAGACTCCTTACACCAAGTTCAACATTTGCGTATTTGCCTTTTATACATAAAGGTTATGTCTACATAATAAACGTAGATAATTAAGGTAGTTATTAAGAAAGAAGACAAGACCTTAATGCATGTCTTTATTATTTGAATATTTTACACTAAATCACCTGTCCGACTTTATAATAACAGCTGTTATTTTATGCAACAGGTATCATGTTAACAGTTTTAGATATATTAATTGCATTAAGCCTGCTCATACATATCAGATAGGTAATATTAATTTTATTTCATAGATGAAACTATGTGTTCAAGCTATCTTATCTGACGTTTTAAAACTAGAAATGACAGATATGAAAACTGTTAATTTTCTATGTCCATGCTTTTAAATACTATTGCATATAGTTATCTATCTAGCAATTCTTGCCATGACAGATGCTTAAGCTCTTAACCATTATTAATGACATTGGCATATTTAAAAAAATTAGCCATGTGTTCAAGAATGGTATAGGCTCTTCCTAGGAGATTCCATATTGTTTCCCACTGATGCAAACTTCACTACTGAATTTTGCAGTTTTTTTAGGTCCTATGATGTTTGTTTACTATGTAAGCATCTCTCACTATAGAGTTGGTATCTTAAACTGCAAGTAATGTAAAACCTTTCTGTTATAGAAGTGCTAATGTATCTAATAAAATATATCTAATCATGGTATCAGCTTAATTCTTTTTCTATAATTTATATCACTGTGATAACGTTTATAACATGATCCCCTTTTGGATTTTTGCTTGTCTGTATGATTTGTCTCACATGATTTGCTGTTCTTTTTTCCCCCAAAATATCTTCTCTTTATTCAAAGTTCTCTGTTATTCTTTTTATTCAAGAGTTTTATATTTCAGGATAGAAGTAAATTTTATCTCTCCCTTATATCTTCATGTTTGTTGAAATACAACCATTTTTAAATTATAAAAAGACATTTTGAATAAATATTAAACGAATAATTTTTCATCAAATAAATGCACTGTATGGTAAATAACTATTTTAAGATATTATCAACCTAATAGCAGTAAGGTAAGCAGTTTATTAAATAATAGTGCTTATTTTCAGGGATAAATAGATACCTATCCATTTATTGCCTAGAGATCTTACGAAAACACCATTCTGCTGTATCTTGTAGAATCATGACTTCACAGTTTCACATATAGTGTCCCTATTCTCCAATTTAAGCTGTAGATACTTCTTGAGTTTCTGAATAAATTCAAGAGTATATGTTTAATAATGAATGGAGAAAAATCAAGACTGTATGTTTGAATAAAAAATTAAACATAGTGTATAAAGTCTAATGACACTATTAACTAGTCTAATGATACAGTTTCACTGTTTTCCATTTTAATGCTAAACACAACTTTTTATTCTAAAGACTTCTGAAATACTTCTTATTGCATGACTGGAGAAAGACATTTGAAGTAACACTTTAAAAACTTAGAAATAACATAGACCAAAGTTTAGATAATAGAAATATTTAACTTTTTTTAGTTTTAGACACTGTAAAAAATAAAAAGTCAAAAAAAAAAATAAAAAGTCATTTGTTTACTGTGGTAATTGGTATGTCCATTATTGGTGTACCTGAATGACTTAGATGTAAGAAGTAGAATTTTATTGTAAAGAATGGGATGATCCTTAAATGCAGATTTTTGTAATTCTAATTTACTTCTAATGGATTCTAAAACAAGAGTGCCTAATAACAGGTCTTCTGGATTCGCATAGATAATGCAGGAGTGTTCATTCACACAGACTGTGAAACACACGTTTCTACTTGAAATTTATGGAGTCATAGCATGGTGCGGTCTTTGTTTGGACAGAGACAAAGATGATGTAAATCTGACAGGCTTCCTGGCAACAATAGTTTATCATTTCCTTCTCAACTGAGTTGATGGAATGAATTATAAAAAATCAACCTCCTTTGATGTTTCCTCTAGTAAACAGCAATTTGAATTATATGGAAAAGAATGCAGCGATAGCAAATCCATAGAAACTAAGAATCAAATGCTTATTACGAATTTACCAATGGTGATGGAAGGCCTCCATGATGTCTCTTTAAGAGATTAGTATCATCGTGTTAATATTTGGAGACACGTAATTAGGGATTCCGTAGCTAGTCTGTAACTGATTTTTATTCCTACTTTGTAGTATGTTTCTCCTCCAGTGCCCCATTAGTGATCTTTAGCCTGTCTTCTGTGGAATAGAAAAGATTGTGTTGATATAGTTATACTTTATGGACTTACTGTTTTCAACAGGTAGTTCAATCTTTCTAAATATTACAATAAATTATGTAAATATTACCAGACTTAATTGAAATTAATAATTTAAATCTCTTACAAATAAGAATTGTACATAAAAGGATGGATGGATGGATGGATGGATGTTTTCTCATTACCAGTGAAGTAGGGATTATGAACAAGGGCACTTCAGCTCTAGGATAAATCACCCTTGCTCTGATACATTGCAAAATATGTTCTTTCTGAAGCTTCTCTGACTTACTCACAATGTACAAAACAAAGGAAGATGTTTTATGCAAGAATAGAGTTTTATTTTACTTATTCTGATTTTTCTATTACCCCTATAGCAATTGGATATTTTGATCTCAGACATTATTATATGTGTGGAGTTGGGGCTGTTTTGATCAGAGTAAGGCTGGATAGATTTTTAAGTAGTATCCTACAGGAAATACAAAATCATTTTACTTTATGTATGAATGCTTGAATCCAACTGTAAAGTAATTTTGCAAATTATATTCTATGAATTTACATAACATATCTTGTCTTTTTTCTTTATATTTCCTTTCAGTGGATCACAAAACCATGTGTAATGCTTGAATTTTTCTTGAGAGAAATGTTTGTAGCTGAAAAAATTATTCCACAGTGTGGAAAGATAGATGTGGATGAAGTTGTTCAAGGAAATTTTAGTATGGCATTATGGACAATTTTCAGTAATGTGTTTCTCTCTCTGTCCATATCAGGGATTTATTATAGACTTCATGATAGAGATAAACACAGAACTGTAAATTGTTAATTCTTGGTCTCTTTTAGGATGCGACACTTAAGTATCTTCTTTAAATTTCTCTCAGTAATTTGTATGTAATTCTTTGCAGTGAACCTTAGTTTATTTGCTATACACTTCAAAATATCTTCTATATTCCTAATGAAGAGAGAAAGGTGTAAATAGTTTAGATAGTTCTTCCATAAGTCTTTAAGCTAGATACAATTATTGCTCATATCATTCATTAGAGAATAAAGTTTGTTTTGAAGAAAATCTGTTTTACTACTTTGAATTCCGGTAAAATGTGCCAGTCTCTAGAATTTACTACTAGGTTGTGATATATCTGAGAGCAGAGAGTAATTTTAAATATAGCAACTAAAAATAAACTAGAGCAATTCTGACACCTTTCTAAGTTCAACCTCAAGATTTTGGTTTAAATGCCCATTACAATGCAAAATGGCTTAACTATATCAGTGATTAAGAGAAAATTGAGAGATACTTGAATATTTTTGGTAGTAAATTCAATGTTATGCTGATGGAGCTTTTTATTATATGAACTTTAATTAAGTTGATTATATTAAAACTTATAACCTGTTTCTTATTTAGTTGAATTATGCTAGCTATGGATTAATTTAGTAAGCTTATTTTCATAGGCAGATTAAATTACCAAACTTTAATTTGCTTAAATATTTAAAATGATATCCAAAAAACTTTAAAATAGCTCAAATGGATTTTACAATTAAACTTAATTAGAGTTATCATTTCAGTGTCACAAAAGTTGCGTAATAATGTAAAGTAAGTGAACTCTATGAAAATGCACATATGTTATTTAAGTTCATTTTCTTACTGTAAAATAATTTTTCAATAATTTAATATCAACATTTTAAGTAGTCATTTGAATTTTTTAAAAAGCTAATTCAATGCAGAATATTTTATCATCTGTATGTGGATATATGTGTTTACACCCAGGAATTATGCATAAAGTAAAATTAATGTAAGTATACCCTAGGTTTTATTGTTAAAAGAGAAATTGTAAGTCCTATTTAGGTACATATAGCATGGCTTCTGATACTAGATGTTAATCTTTCTACAAAAGTAATGAAGAGTCATAGATATAACAAGAAACTAAGTCATAAATATTAACTCATAAAATTATAGCTTTTAACAAATGAAAGCAAGTTTATTTACTAAAATGAGGAAACTAATTGACAGATTTAGATCCGCCAGATTGATAGATTAATCATACTTCACATGATTAATTATTAGCAGAAAGTAATGTCTTGATTGTAAGAACAATGCTTTTACATAACAAGACAAACTAGAATCCACAAGATGTTAAAACTGGTTCATAAATTTTTCCTGCTATAACTAGCAGAAAGAATTAATACATACAATTCAACAAAAAGTTGCTTATTAGATTATTTGAGGAAATGGATATCTCAAGTTGTATAAATACACTGGACAGTGGAACATCTTGTATATACATATGTGAGTGTACACGCACAAATGCCTCACAAAAGCTAAACATTTCTATACTTGGGAATATCGTGGAAGTGTTGAGTCAGAGCAACCTGTGATTGGATTGTCAGCCTGATATTCCCTAATATAGGTTATGGAAAATTGTGCTTTATCAGTTCAAAGGACTGTAGTGAGGATTCATGGTTATATATATATATAAATCTCTCTTTAGTATGCCTTTCTATGATCAGAATTCAGAAATTCATGGTATTATTTTTAATGCTATTGTGTGTATCAATTTTTTTACAGATGTGGATATAATATTACAGATCTTTTTCAATCTCTGTTTCTGACATTGTTGACTACCTTCGCACTGTTGAAAACTTGTTTAGTTTTTGACATGATTGTAAAGCTATCTTGATGATTTTCTTACATCACAGACATTTTTCTGTATTGACTTAGTCTAGTCATTCTCACTCATCTTTATGTAAAGTTTTTCCTTCACATTCATTCTTGATTTCTTTAAATCTGTCCTTTTCTTCTTGATATATACTTGATTTTATACTAATACTTGTCATAGATCATTATCAATTTTTTTTTTAAAGTCAATTCTGAATTTTCTCCATAGCGTGCCATTTCCAAATGAGGGAGATTTTTAAACTGGTCTCAAATTTCAATATCCCCAAATCAAATGTCCTCTTCCTTTCTGCATCTCCTTTTTCAATTCTTTGCTTTGTTTCATCATTGAGGTTATAACCCTCAATGTGTCTTTTAAAAATTATTTTTCTTGAACTCCTATCAGGTCTGAATCTTAACACCCTTACATCCCAGTATAACATGATGAAATTATTATAAGTTGTTAAAATTTATTTTTTCAGTGTTCCACGATTCATTGTTTCTGTACCACACCCAGTGCTCCATGCAATATGTGCCCTCCTTACTACCCACCACCAGGCTCACCCATCCCTCCACCTCCTTCCCCTTCAAACCTCTATTTGTTTCTCAGAGTCCACAGTCTGTCATGGTTCATCTCCCCCTCCTATTTCCCCCAATTCACTTTTCCTTTCCATCTCCTGATGTCCTCCACGTTATTCCGTATGTTCCACAAGTAAGCGAAACCATATGATAATTGACTTTCTCTGCCTGACTTATTTCACTCAGCATAATCTCCTCCAGTCCCATCCATGTTGATACCAAAGTTGGGTATTCATCCTTTCTGATGGCTGAGTAATATTCCATTGTATATATGGACCACATCTTCTTTATCTATTCATCTGTTAAAGGGCATCTTGGCTCTTTCCACAGTTTGGCGATTGTGGCCATTGCTGCTATGAACATTGGGGTACAGATGACCTTTCTTTTCACTACATCTGTATCTTTGGGTAAATACCCAGTAGAGCAATTGCAGGGTCATAAGGTAGCTCTACTTTTAATTTTTTGAGGAATCGCCACACTGTTTTCCAAAGTGGCTGCACCAACTTGCATTCCCACCAACAGTGGAAGAGGGTTCCCCTTTCTCCACAGCCTCTCCAACATTTGTTGTTTCTTGTCTTGTTAATCTTTGCCATTCTAACTGGTGTAAGGTGGTATCTCAGTGTGGTTTTGATTTGAATTTCCCTGATGGCTAATGATGATGAACATTTTTTCATGTGTCTGCTAGCCATTTGTGTGTCTTCTTTGGAGAAGTGTCTGCTCATGTCTTCTGCCCATTTTTTGACATGATTATCTGTTTTTTGGGTGTTGAGTTTGAGAAGTTCTTTATAGATCTTGGATATCAGCCCTTTGTCTGTAGTGTCATTTGTGAATATCTTCTCCCATTCCGTGGGCTGCCTTTTTGTTTTGTTGACTGTTTCCTTTGCTGTGCAGAAGCTTTTTATCTTGATGAAGTCCCAAAAGTTCATTTTTGCTTTTGTTTCCTTTGCCTTTGGAAATATGTCTTGAAAGAAGTTTCTGTGGCTGATGTCGAAGAGTTACTGCCTATGTTCTCCTCTAGGATTTTGATGGATTTCTGTTTCACGTTGAGGTCTTTCATCCATTTTGAGTTTATCTTTGTGTGTGGCGTAAGAGAATGGTTGAATTTCATTCTTTTATAATTTGATTATTTTGCTTTATTTACTTATTACAAGTATTTTTCAGAAGTCAAATTGTCAACATAATTCATTACTTTTTTGTCAGACTGTTTCTAATATATCATTCAAGTTATGTCACTTCTTGCTCAGACATATTGAATGGTTGTACATTATTAAGAGTATCAAGGGGTTGGTGCAGCTAGGTGGCTCAGTTGGTTAAGCATTCGACTCTTGATCTCAGAGTTGTGAGTTCAAGCCCTGCTATGGGCTCCATGCTCCATGCTAGGTGTGGAGCCTACTTAAAAATAATAATTAAAAAAAAAAAAAAAAGAAGAGGGAAAAAAGCTCAATGATCCCCATTGGGTGGTTGTGGAATTATTAAAAAAAAAAAAAAGACTATCAAGAGGTTAACTCCTTAAACTGGAAGTGTAGATCATACAGCCTTTCTTAATTTCTCCACTAATATTTTAATTTACATATATTATAGTAAACTGTTATTCAAATAAAACTAGTTTTTTCACATATCCTTGCTTTCGTAAACCTCATTCTAACCTCTTTCACCTATTTCCTCAGGCAAATATTTTATGATCTTGAAAAACCAACTCACAGTCCCTTGTTCACTGAAATCTCTGGTGGAAGTAATTTCTTCCTTTAAAAATTCTTATGACAAAATCCTGTCAACTTATAAATTTATTAACACTAAAAGAGTCATTTTCCCCCACTTTCTTAAGTGACTTGGCCAGTGTATTATTTGCTTTTTAATACTCTAAATCTCAATGTCTAAAAAAAAAAAAACAAAAAAAAACCTCCATGCAGGATTAACTGCACTGTGCTTGTTACTCTATCATGTATCTACTAAGTGCTCAGAAATGGTTGAGCAAACGTTTCAATTTCATTATATATGTTTTAGTCAATGGACTTAACAGCATAATAAAGAAAAGGCTACATTTTCACAGTCACACATTCAAGGGAGTAAGAAAGAATGGACCACCTGCTTTAGTAAAATTTGTTTATTGAACTTAAAATATGAACGAAAGCAAATAGTAATCTTAAATGATGTATAGAAAAGGATTAATTCAACACTTAAAAATAAAATGGATAAATGTATTAATATAGGCATAAAATTGGTAGTAGACATTTCAGTTGTGCATAGTGGGCCATACTGTTCAATTATCATTGTTACAGAGGAAAACTGAGTAAATTTTAAATATCTCACTGGCTTTATTCAGTGATTCATGAATTGGACAGCATCCCGTCTAGCAGTTAGAAAGAAGTTTTGAATTACTATACAAAGTGCTTTCTCTTCATGGCGGAAGAGAGTATGAATAAGGAAGTTACCTTAGGCAAAGAGCAAATTGGGTTTTGCAAGGTTACTTTCCTTTAAGGGATATGAAGGGTCTGTCAGATTAACTAGTGCTGATCAGGCAATTCCTGATGCACTGGTTTTAAGATTCCATTTCTAATAGAGCAGAGACTGTAATTAGTCTTGGTTTAATGATGTGGGGTTCAGGATAAGTGACTCTATTTTGAAACTGTTGCCTTATTTTTGTTTGCTGTTACTGTTTTATTTTTTATTGCAGTATAATTGACATATATCAGTAGTTTCAGGTATACAGCATAATGATTTGATATTTGTATATGTTGTGAAATGATTACCACACTAAGTTTATTTGACATCCAGAACCTTACATAGTTACCAATTATTTTTTTCCTGTGATGAGAGCTTTAAGATCTACTCTCTTAGCAACTTTCAAATATGCAATATAGTATTAGTAACTGTAGTCACCATGCTATACATTACATTCTATGACTTACTTATGTTATTACTCAAAGTCTGTACCTTTTGATTCCCTTCAACCTCTTATTTTTTCTGTATATATAAGCTTAGTTATTTTTTCAATAGTCTACATATAAGAGATTATATGGTATGTGTCTTTCCCTCTGACTGATTTCCCTTAGCGTAATGCCTTTGAGGTCCATCTATGTTGGTGCAAATGACAAGATTTCATTTTTTTTTATGGCTGAGTAATATTTCAGACTGTGTGTTTTGTGTGTGGTGTATATACCAAATGTTCGTTATTCATTTATTCATTGATGGACATTTAGGTTGTTTCCATATCTTTGCTATTATAAGTAATGCTGCAAGAGCATGAGGATGTAAATATCTTTTTGAGTGTTTTCATTTTCTTTGGATAAATACCTGCAAGTGAAATTACTGAATAATGTAGTTCTTTTTTAAATTTTTTGAGGACCCTGAGGACTGGTTTCTATAGTAGCTGCCCCAATTTACATTGTTACCAACCATACACAGAGTTTCATTTTCTCCACATCCTTGCCAACACTTGTTACTCCTTGTCTTTTGGGTAATAGCCATCCTAACAGAGATGAGGTTACATCTCAATTTGTTTTGATTTGCATTTCCCTGATGATTAATAATGCCAAGCACTTTTTCATGTACCTTCCTTGGGAAAATCGCTATTCAAATCTTCTGCCATTTTTTAGTCAAATTGCTTATTGTTTTTGCTGTTGAGTTGTATCAGTTCTTCATATATTTGGATATTAACCCCTAATCAGAAGATTTGCAACTATTTTATCCAATTCAGTAAGTTGCCTTTTCATTTTGTTTATTATTTCCTTTGCTGTGCAAAGGTTGTCTTATTTTATTTATTGATGATAGATGATAGAGAGGGAGAAGGGGCAGAGAGAGAATCTTAAGCAGCCTTCATGCTCAGCACAGAGCCCGACATGGGGCTCAATCTCACAACCCTGAGATCATGACCTGAGTTGAAATCGAGAGTCAGACATTTAACTGACTGAGCCACCAAGGCACCCTGGGGTTGTCTTATTTTTTATCATTAAAATGAATTTATATTGTATTTATATTTGCCATTAGTGATTACCTTCTCTGTCTATGTCCTATCTGGCTTGTCTTTTCCAATTAATTGTAATATGAGCCTTTCTTTTAAGATTGTATGAATTAGGAGGTCCTATTTCTTTCAGGGACCCTCAACTAGCTTGTCTTGAAAAAGTAACAACAAAACTAAATGAAAATAAAGGCAAGTTTATAGAAACAAATTTATGTCTATAAATTAGAGCATTCCAAGATTATTCATTCCTTTCCTAGTGAAAGTTTATAAATGGCATTGTGTAAGTGACACTGTGTAAGTGAAATTGCAAATAACATTTAAAGAATTAGACAGAAAGGTAAATTTCATACTTCCTCATGTATAAACAGCAAACATCATGTGTTAGATGGAGCAAATTATTTAAAAATTTGGAATATATTCTAGATAAATCACAAACATAGAAAATAAAATCTGTGACCTTTTTTGATATGCTTGTCTTTTGCATATAACTTTAAAATAAGTCATGTTCTTTTTTCAAATTATGAAGGAAATATTTTAGCACTGTACTACTGAACAGAATCCAGTTAGCTGATGTTCCACTTAATTTTCAATACTTCCTCCAAATAAAAATGGATAAGATCACAGAAAAGCATGTTTTGTGTCAAGCAGTATAGTAGAGTATAAATGATTTGGAGAACTGTAAGACATTTTCCTGAATGACAAGATTAAGAGGTTGGGATTCCAATAGGTATCTCCCCCATAGTGCGAGATATTATTCTGGTAAGGGCCTCTGAGGACACCTTTCTGGATTAACCCTGAATGTCAATGCTTAGAAATGCTTCTTCATCCTGAATTGGGATATGTGTATCATGTCTCTTGAAATATTTTATTCTAAGACACAGTCAAAAACATGTGATCTATGTTGTAGCATCATTTCTTAAAAATTTAAAACAGTCTCATCTTCATCCCTCTACGTTTCATAATGTAACTAATGATTCTCACTTAAAACCTCCAAATTCTTTTTTAAGAAACTCTTAACCTCCAGACACCAAAAATTGATCCATAAACACTGGTTTTTATTATGAAGCCATTTAGGATAAAGGTGGTTTTTGGCTTAAATTGCCAGAATAATGTAGCCAGTTTTACGGAAATAAAGTATGTAAATTTGACTTTTGCCTCAATGATATTTAGCCTTTACCGTGTACTATGTAGGTAATGTTTTATGAAAATACACAACTTTCAAATGAAACTCAGTGTCCTTATCATGCAGACATTTTGAAGAATATTTAAAAAAAAACTGACAAGAGGATTTCCTGTGAAGCCTAAAGAACATTTATTGTCCTCTCTAATGTGATGTAGCCTATTTGTAATTGTAGGATGTTTTTGAAATACTGTCATTTTCCCAAAGGATTTTTGTTTAGAAAAAAATAATTACTGTAGAATAATAAAACCTGGGCTGGTCATTTCCAATGGTTTTTTTCATTTTTGTTTTTGTTTTTTGTTTTTTACTTTTAAAGACATTTCTTTCATCACTTCTTTGTGTTAATGGTATGTATTGATTTGTGTGGTATATGTCAAATTATGCATAAAATAACCAATTTCTACCCAGTGAACAAGGGACATGTCATCAGTGCTTCTGAATTACAGCCTTATTCCACAATTGTTAAATTATGCTGCTCAAATGTAGACAAATAAGAACTTCACAAGAACTTCTGCCGAACTGTAGGATAAGGAAAAGGAAGTTAGCAACTTAGGACAGTGGCTCCAGGTGGCATGTGTATAAAAGATGTTTTCAAAAGGCACTAGATGAGACTTTGCCTTATAGACATTAAGGAAAACTAAGAAGTATTTAAACACAATAACATTGTTTCAAAAAAGTTTACTACAGTAAGACATTAGATGAATAAGTTTAAATAAATAACCTTATTTTAATAAACCCACATGTTCTCTTCACATCCTGACAAATATTTCAATTCTGTTTTCTAGTTGGCATTATTTCAATGTATTCTTTATTCAGCTGCAAGTGTAATATATCATGGTACTAATCTGAATATATTTCCTCTCTCTTTTAAAACTTTTCAGTGATTTTCTATAACTAGATAGATAAAGATCAATTAGGACTTTCTGTAATTCCTAAAAATATCTCATGTTCTAAAGCTCTTGAGACCATAAGTTACTCATAGACAAGTATTTCGTTTGATTTTAAGTACACACCAACTAGTACAGTATTATTAAATGTATGGATGCACACACAGACACACACACAACTGAACAAAGGAAACATGTCAAAAGTAAAAGTAGTGAATGACCAATAATAAAAGTATAGAAGTTGCAAAAGTATTTTATTCAGTAAATGATTAGACATATCTCAGTGGAACTGACTGAGAGTCCACAAGCAGACATACACATATAGAGGCATCCGATTTATGACAAAGGAGTAGACTACTACAAAGGAGTAGACAAATCTTGAGGTAGGCAAATACTTATCTAATATAACAAGGGCTAACCATAGAATAAAATTTTAATAAACTGGACTCTGTTAAGATTAAAAACTGTTCATCTTAAGACTCCCTTATGAGAGTGAAATGATACACCATGGACTGGGAAAAGGTATTTGAAATTTATTTTGCCCATTTAATTATTGTAATTAGCTCTGAAAAAAAATTTGACTAGGGGTGCCTTGTTGGCTCAGTCGTTAAGCATCTGCCTTCAGCTTAGGTCAGGATCCCGGGGTGCTAGGATCTAGCCCCGCATCGGGCTCTCTGCTTGGTGGGAAGCCTGCTTCTCCTCCCACTTCCCCTGCTTGTTTTCCCTCTCTTGCTGTGTCTCTCTCTGTCAAATAAAGAAGTAAAATCTTAAAAAAAAAAAAAAAAAAAAAAAAAAGAAAGAAAATTTCAACTATACAGGCCAGTAGAAAAACAAGCAAAAATGTGAATAGATACTTTACAAATTAAAATATCCCAATGCCTGAGAAATAAATAAATAAATTCAACCTTATTAGTCACAAAGAAATGGAAATTAAGCACAATTGAGATACCTTTGTATACCCAGCAGAATGGCTAAAATGAAAATAGACAATTCTACGTGTTTTAAGGGCTGTGATAAGTCTAAAGCCACCAAATTTTTGGTACACTGCTGGTGGGCACATAAACTGATAAAAACCCCTTTTTGGGAAGCTGTTCAGTGTTATCCATTAGAGCTGGCCATATATGTATCAAGCTATATAATGTCTCCTTCAGGGATGTTAATACCCTAACCCTGGGATGTTAATACCCAGGGATGTTAATACCCTAATCCCTGGAATCTATGAACAAGTTAACCTTCCATGGTGAAAGAACTGTGCTGAGGTGATTAATAATCTTGGAACAGGAGTTAATACTGATAATACAGGTGAGCCAAATGTACTGCTAAGTTCCTATTGAGAGGTACTAAGAGGATCAGAATTGGACAGAGACAGTGGAAGGGTGGAAGCAGAGGCCAGAGAGCCTCTTGGCTCTCTGAGAGCTCTTAGAGAGCACGTTGACTTTGAAGGTACCAGGAGAGGCCTTGAGCCAAAGAATACAGGTGGCCTCTAGAATCAGCAAAGGAAAGGAAATGGATTCTGTCCTAGAGGCTTCAGAAGGAATGTAGACCTGAGGAACCAATTTTAGACTTCTGACACCTAGAATTATGAGAACACATTTGTGTTTCAGTAAGCCACTAAGTTTGTGATAATTTTATACAGCAGCAATAGGAAATGAATGCAATATGCATGCCCTTTTGTACAATAATTCTATTCCTAGGAGTGTACCCAACAACATTTTAACCCTGAATTCACCAAAACACATGCATTGCTATTTCTTTTAGACCCACATTGGAGAGTACGCAAGTGGCTATCAAAGTTTCATGGATGTAATGTTGTGTATTCGCAGAATAAGATTTTTTTACAGCATTGAGGATGTATGAGCTACATTTTTATGCAATAATTATTTTTGAACCTCACATGTGTAACATTGAAAGAAATACAGCAGACACAAAAATTATACATGGTATGTGATCTCATTTATGTAAATTTCAAAAAGAGACAAACCCATTTATGGTAGTAGAAGTTATCAACTTTGTTGCCTTTGAGTATGTAGTGACTGAATAGGGATATGAAGGGTGCTCCAGGTCAGCTAGTAGTAATATTCTTGTTTTTTATCTGCATGCTAGTAACATTTTAGGTTTGTGAGAATACATTAAAGTATACACTAAAACTCTTCCATATATACTTCATACAAATTTAGGAAATAATATAAGCCATAGAAGGCATTCCTGTCAGGAACTATCCGGTGCATCATTAATGCTAGTGGATCACATTAACAGGAGGTCACATGTCACAAAGAAGATATGAACTCAAAATATTCTTCTATCATGAACACTTGGGTTGTGAGAGGGAATATTTTGAATGCTTAAAACTATTAAAGAGATTTGTACCAACTTAGACTGATGATGATTTCGAAAGCTTTTGAAAGTCAATGAGGGCAGTGGTTTTGTTTTTCTGATAGTGCGGCAAGAGCAAGTTTCTCTTGCAAAAACTGTTTCTTGACTTTTTTTTTTAAATATATGTGTATTTTTAAAAGACTTTATTTATTTATTTCAGAGAGAGTGTATGTGTGTGAACATGGAAAAGGGCAGAGAGGGAAGAGAGAAAAGGAAGGAATCTCAAGCAGACTGTACTGAGCGAGCAGAGCCTGACCAAGGCTCGATCTTACAACCCTGAGATTATGACTTAAACTGAAACCAAGAGTTAGATGCTTAACTGACTGAGCCCCCCAGGCTCCTGTTCCTGACTTTCTATTGTCTTTAAATTGTTGGTTGGAAGGCCAACCGTGCCCTGGTGGTTAATAACAAGGGTGCATTTTTGCAGGGGGTGCATGAGGAAAAGATGGTGTATGTGCCCAAAGACTTTTGAAACATACAGTGTGATCCATCCCAGTAGAGGACTACTGACTCTTCTGTGCAGTGTTGAATCTTAATCAGGGGGTGGGGGGGGGGGATGAAGTTCAACTTAATAATTTGCCTTTAAGTTTTCTAGTACATGATACATTTCATCCCCAATGAATTTTATAAGTTACAATGAGAGTTGTAAATGGAACCGTAAAATATTTCTGCAAACATTTATCTTTTCCTGGACAACAAGCAACTAGTTCCCTGTGTCACACTAGCCACGGTGGCCTGCTGGCTGTTTTTCTAAAGTCCCACGGTTTCCTAACCTCAGGGCCTTTGTAAAGAATGCTCTGTCCTCCTGGTGCACCGTTTTCTCACATATCTGTTGTCTACACCAGTAGTTTTTAAAATAGAGAAGTCCCCTTTGGAGAGACACATCATCTGTAGGAGAGTAGGCATTAATGTAGAACTATTATTTATATATTATTTATACATTCCTTTCATCTACAGTAACGGATACTAGATAATGTATAGATTGACATATATTCTTTTACTCTAATCAAATGCCAGAGTGTCATCTGGCAGATGCCGTAGACAGCGTATTTTGAAGGGAGGAGGGAGAATTCCACTATAATGAGAAGTAGAAATGGTGTCCTCACACATTTTTTAATTTCCTGAGTAATGTGCAGCATTAAAGTTTACATGTGAACAGTTAAATGGATTCAGAGATTAGTTCTCACTAAAATGGTCAATTAAATTTAAAACACTCTAAAAAATATCAATCTAACGATGCAGGCAAAATTGAACCTCAAGAAACTGGCAAAACTATAATTCCCTTAATCCTAGTAGGATTTCATTCTTTCTTCCTTTTTATTATTTATTGGCTTATATTTGACTAAGAAATGAAGCTCTCATTAAATCTGAAAAGAATTGGACTTTAATTAAAACATTTTCAAGAAGACCATTTGTTCTATGGATTATATATTATCATTTGAGATGAACAATGGCATATGTCTACATTTTGCTTTAGAATATTGATGACATTGTGATGCTTTTATAATTTTTAAGATATTTATTGGTAATCTTACCTTTACTTCATCCTCTTCACTTTGCATTTTAATTTTGTACTGAAATTCATTAGCGTAGTAGAGTAGTACATATATATAACTTATAAATATGTGTGTATATGTATATGTGTGTGTAAACACACACGAATGTAAATTTTGTGGGCTCATTTTTCTTACAGGGTGCACATAAAAAAAAATTGCAAATAGGGGCACCTGGGTGGCTCAGTCAGTTAAGCGACCATTTCTTGACTTCAATTCTGTTCATGATCTAAGTGTTGTGAGGCTGGGTGTGGAGCCTGCTTAAGATTCTCTCCCTCACCCTCTGCCCACCTCCCTAATTTTCGTTTAGTTTAGTTTAGCAACTACTCTTGATTGATATTCTAGATCTCAGAAGAAAAGTAATTTTCTCAGGATACTCCTGAATCCTGGACTAAATTAGATCCTTGAATTACACTCATGTTTTCCTATGCTTTCTTTTTTTCACAGCATTTACTACAGTGTAAGATATTTTTGTAGTTACTAATACACTTCTCTCTTTCTCAGTGATCTGTAAATTCCAGAGGGCAGGCATCATACTTACTTTGCTACTCATCTTATGCACATTCTAAGTCAGTATCTGGAATATCGTAGGTGACAATGAACACTTATTAATGAAGAAAAATCATATGTTGTTTACATGAACAGAAACCTGAAAAGATGCTGCCCTAAAATGGAGAAAATGAAAAAAATATGTAAATATGTGGCCAAATATTGCCATGCTTTGATCTAAGGGTATAGTAGTTGAAACCAAACAGATAGAGAGCTTCTTTGGATTCTGAAGATGTGACTATATAGCTGCCTTAAATTTTAGGCTTATTTGCATAAATGGATGAAATAATAAATAAATGAAAGCCAGCATCTTACAGTTTGTAGATATGTTATTGAGAAAGATAGTGCACTGTTTTGATAGTTTTTTCCCAAATCAGAAATATCAAGTAATTTAGATTCTCATTTATAAATGCCTTCGTGAAACAACAATCACACAAGAACATCAACAAGAACAACAAAAATCAGTTAAGATATATTGCTGAGGAACAATTTCCCAGCATTCTTTATACAGACAGATTTTACAGAGAAGCAGCATTTTGAGTGGGAATCGGAAGACATTCAAGAATGCCTCAGTAAAAATGAAAAAGATTGTCCCTCTTGTTTCTTTCTTTTTAAATAATTTCATTTAATTTCACATATATATGCACTTACATATATTTTATGTGAATGCACAAATGTTTAATAGTCAGCAATATATATAGTTTTACACTTACTTCCCTTCCTATAACTCCCAACTCTGTGCTCAGTGGAGAATCTGTGTCCAAACGGTGTGCACTTCTACTCTTCCATATCCCACAACTCCTATAAAAATTAATGTAAATCTTTATCAGAAACAGATGCTAGAGTTTTATCCTCCAGTTTTAAATATAAAACTAAAAATGTGTCTCTTCTTCTAAAGTGGTGTGTGTGTGTGTGTTTGTGTGTGTGAACTCTCTATAGATAGAATTGGAATACGCAGAAGTATTCAAATAAAAACATACCTTCATTTTCATGTACACTGTAAGTTTTTAAAAAATACATTCAATATTGGAAACATTTATGAGAAATTTGTTGAAAAAAATGTAGGTCTGTTTACAGAGTGATTTGTGTGTGTGTGTGTGTGTGTCTGGATATCAATGAAAACTAAAGATTTCCATGCAAGTGACTTTTTTCTCCTCTAACATGAAAACTGCATATACTGAAGCAATTGTAAGGATATAAAAATAAATATATCAAATATATATAGAAACTACTTAGAAGTTTTTGAAAGTACACAAGATAAATTTCACAAAAATATTATTTTATATTTTATATATTTCTCTTTGATTTACTATTTTTAGTCCTCATTAATAACTTGTGTATGTTTGATGCCTTCTATGGAAAAGCCAACATATTTGACAAATATTCAGTCTTTTCCCTAAAATAGGCACTCTAGGACCTCTCTATTACCCACATATTATCTATAGGATAATTGTCATTCAACATTTGGTGTAATCATGGAGCAATTTCAGAAAATTCTAGCATTTCTAGTTTTTCTTCCTATGTTGAATAGTATATTAGGATTCTTAATATGGATAAGTTTTGAATAGCTTTTCTGAAATATTTTCCAGGTTCTTTTTATAGTTTCTGAACTTGAATTCAAATGCGAAAGTAGCAGTGCATGTTATTAAAACAAGGATATAGTTGAGATTCGCAGTACTCCTTCTACGGCTTAACAAATTGAGGATGTTTTGGTGCAACATTACCTTTCCTATAAGTATCTTATACATGATCCATGAATCGGAAAGCTAGACTTCTTAACTTGGCAGACCTAACAGACTTCCACTGCCACATTCGCCCATCTTATTCATTGATCCCCTTTCTGAGGTCTCTCTAGTGCTTGGAAATTTTTTTTTTTTTTTTTTTAAATCTCCAACGTGGCTGTGCAACTGAGCCCTCTGCTCATTTCTTTGGCAATCCTCATTTCTCTCCCATCTGTGCTTGGTCTGCTGATGAAAGCTGTCCTCAGAATCAACAGGCAGACTGGGACTCTTACCACATATATATACATTCACATTTAATTTTGCAGAACAGGAAGAAATTTCATAAACTATGTTAAATAGCACAGACGTAAAAATGTATTGATTTTAAAAATACAAAAGTTGAGAATAAAAGAAAAGAGGAAAAAGCTGGTAAGCTATTAAACAGCTTGTTGGAATGCTGATTGTTGAATCTGTTTCTCTGTGTTTCAAGGAGGATTTTATGCAACAAAAGATAAAAGGTAAATTGGATAACAAAGAATGAAAGGAAAGGAAGATATGCTTTGAAAGTCTTAGAATTAGTATTTCCAGGAATCTGAGATAAAACTGCTTTATAAATTAGTATATTTTTAATATTGTATCTCCTGCTAAGTTGAAAGAGGAAATATTCTGGCTCAAATATTACCATTGCTGACAAAAGGAGTATGGACACTTCTATGCAGAGAAATAATTTTTATCCCAGGCATAAATTTAAGATTTTATTATGGGTTCCTTTCTTTGGGAACATTTTGAAATGTAACGAATATTATCTTTTCTACCACCAGGAACTTAATGTTGTTCCTGGTTCGGTAACTGCAATATAAGATGTGATTAAAATTTTACAGCAAGTTATTTCAGCCAACTTAGCACATTCCTCTATCTTCACCCACATGGTTATTTTATGGGACGTCTTGCCTTTAGCTGCATTCATGCCCATTTCAATTTTTCCTAATGCCACCCTCTGTGTTTATTTCCATACTGCTCATTCTTATCTTTCTTCACAGTGCTATAATTTGTCTCCTCTTAACCTCTTTTATTGTGTTTGTGGATCATATAATCTATTTTGGGGAAAAAACAAAAACGGACTTCTTAGCTAACTTCAGTAATTCATGTTCTTACTGCAATGGAAGGTAGTTTTTCATAGATAAAATAATGTGGCAGCTCTTTTAAGGACTCTTCCTACTTACACCTTTGCAAACGCAAAGGGGAATTATGTGAATAATACTGCCTGGCTCTTGTTTTAAACAAGAAAGCATTGTACTTCTGCCTTTAGAAAGCTCTTTACTCTTTAAAATGCATGCTATCCACTTTTCTATTCTTACTTTGCTATTACCTGCTATGCTCTAATATACATATCTGTTTTCAATAATGACTTTAGATCATTGCCTAACTTTTAATTTGTCATGAAATTATTCTTGGAAAATTCAATATCTTTTTTTTTTTTTTTTTAGTAATTTTTCCCTAACATTTAGGCCACAGAGTTCCTTAAAACATTTGATTCCTGTGAATTTCAGTTCTATTTTATTTTACCTCTTGTAGGAAGACCACAGTGAAAGTCACATTAATGCTTGATATTGAGCCTACTACAATCTTGGGGAAATTCCTCTGTGGTTTAGTACCTTACCCTTCAAGTATTAGGATTACTTTGTCTCAAATAGCTCTTTAAAAAAAAAAAAAAACTTTTTAAAAAGAGTTTATTTATTTGAGAGAGAGAAAGCATGCACATGAGAGAGAGCGTGAGAGAGTGCACATCATGGGGGGAGGGGTACAGGGAGAAGCAGACTCCCTGCCCAGTAGGGAGCCCTATAGGGGGCTGGATCCCAGGATCCTGGGATCATGACCTGAGCTCAAGGCAGATGCTTAACCAACTGAGCCACCCAAGTGCCCTCTATTAGCTCTTCTTAACCACTCTACAACATTGTATCCCTCACAAACTCTCCACAGACTCCATCTACATTTTTCCCCATCTAGTCATGATTCTACTAACAAGTTCTTTAAAAATTCAATTTTTAAGTCAGTTTCCATTTCTACACAGTTGCCAATCAATGCACAATAAGTATTTATTTTGTATGAACTTGTGGAATGTAGGTTACCAATTAACTTATAGATAGTTCAGTGCAGTCTGAGGTAAATCTATGGAAAACTTTGCATATAAACATCCCAAATGGATAAATACGTAATATATGATCATCTAACTAGGAAACATATTTGTATTGTATTTGTGTAATGTTTTAGATAGTCACATTCATTATAAAATTATTCTTGTAGATAGTATGCATACTGTCTCAAAAATTCACAGATGTGAAGACTAAAGAAAAAACATTAATTACATAGTCAAAGCCACTAGCAAAATTTGAAGCCAGAATATTAGATGAAGTAGATAGTAATATAAGAGCATTGCTAAGTAGATGGCAACTTGATGATGAAAGATAACTAAAAAAAGAATAATCTATAATGTATGATTTTAATATACCACTTACTAACTGATGTATGAATCATACCAAACAGCAAATATCATGAAAGTTTATCCAACTCATGAGCAAACATTATCAGATAGGTACATATAAAAAACTGTGCTAACACTTGAAGATAATTTTGTTTTAGAATACATGGAACAATTTTTAAAATTGAATATATGCTGAGCCACAAAAAGTCTTAATATATTTCAAAGGATTAAAATTTTATGGCATATTGTCTTTAATGAAATAGAAAATTTATCTGGCAATAGAAAAATGTAATCTTAAATATTATTCGAATAAAAAAAATCACAGTAGATATTTGAAAAATATTTATTTGGAAAAAAAAAAAACCTGAACACCAAAATCTGTTGGTTCCAGTTAGAGCAATTGTTAAAGAAATTTATGGCTGTAAATCCATGTGCAAAAAATTAAAGTCTAAAATGTGAGTGTGTTATGCATTCACCTGAGAAAAAGTATTCAAATTTAAAGAGAACAATGGAACTTGGAATTAATAAAAATAGAGAAGAAATTAATGAACCAAGGAATACAATAGAGAATGAAAACAAATAGCTTTTTGAAAAGACTAATAACATGTATATATGCTTTCTAAGACAAATCAAGAAAGGTAAGACAAAAATATCCAATATCAGATAAAACGGGAGAGTACTATAAAGGCTAGCGATACTAAAAAGATAAAACTTATTATCAACAAATTTGAAACATTTTAGACTTTATCATATTCCTTAAATTATATAACATCAAAACACACATGAAGAAAAACTATAATCCTGACTAGGTTGTTCAACTTTTGATTTGGCTCAGGTCATCCTCTCAGGGTCCCAGATGCTTGAGGATTCCTCTCCCTCTGCCCTTCCTCCAGCTCGTTCTCTCTCTCTCTCTCTCTCTCTGCTAAATAAATCCTTTAAAAATATCTGCCTACAAAGTAAACACCATGCCTGAATATTATTATACATTATTTCTAGAAAATAATTAAGAAATAATTCCAAGTTATGCAAGCGTTTCTAGAGAATACACAGGGAAAACATTCAAACACCTTTTTGTAGAATGAATTTGACATATAACATGTAAATTTTAGAAGGTGAACAACAGGATTACCTGGGTGGCTGAGTCGGTTGAACTTCCAACCCTTGGTTTGGGCTCAGGTTATGATCTCAGTGTCCTGGGATGGAGCCTGCCTTGGGCTCCTCTGCACTCTGGGTGGAGTCTGCTTGAGATTGTCTGCCTCTGTCCTTCCCCCTGCTCATGCACAGGTGCTCTTTCTCTCTCTTTAAATAAAATCTTTAAAAAATGATAAAAGGTAAACAATGTGTTACTTTGATGGCTTTATATATTACACTTATATAATCATTGTACAATATTGTCTGTGTTCATTACATTGTGCTTTACATCTTGATGGTTTATTTACTACTTGTTGCAAGTTTGTTCCCTTAAACAACAGTCTTATCCTCCCCACCCCAATCCCCTTGGAACTGCCATTTTACTGTTTTTTTATGATTTACTTTTATTAGATTCCACATATAAGTGACATCATACAGTAACTGTTTGATTTATCTCACTCAGCTTAATGTGTTCAAAGCTCATCCCTGTTGTTATGAAAAGCGTGTTATTTTTTTTTTTTACAGTCAAATATTATTCTATTGTTTATATATACCACATACTTTTTTGGTCATTCATCCACTCATGAGCTTTTAGGTTTTTTTTTTTTCCATATCTTGGCTATTGTGAATAATACTTCAGTAAACATGGAATGAATATATCTCTCAAAAATCCTGTTTTCATTTCCTTTGGGTATATACCAGAAGTGGAATTGCTGGATTGACAATAGATCTATTTTTAATTTTGGGGGGGTAACTTTAGTGCTTTTCTACAGTGGTTGGACCAATTTACAATCTCAGAAGTATGTAAGGGTCCTCTTTCACTATATCCTCTCCAGCACCTGTTGTCTCTTATCCTCTTGAAGATAGCCATTCTAACCAGTGTGAGATAATACCTCATTACAGTTTTCGTTTGCATTTTTCTGATGATGAGCTATGTTGAGCATCCTTTTATATGTTTGCCATTTTGATGTACTCTTTGGAAGAATGTCTATCCAGTTCTATTTTTTAATCAGATTTTTTTTATTAAGTTATATAACCTCTTTATAAATTTTGGCTATTAACTCCTTACCTGATATATGGTTTTCAAAATTTTTCTCCTATTCTGTAGATTGTCTTTTCATTTTATTAATTCTCTTACTGTGCAAAAGCTTTCGAGTTTGATGTAGTCCCCATTTGTTGATTTTTGTTTTTATTGTTTGTACTTTTGGTGCCATGTCCAAAAAAAAATCATTGCAAAACGAACATCAAGGAACTTCTTCCATGCATTTTCTTTGAGGAATCTTATGGTGTCAGGTCTTATGTTTAAATCTTTGATCCATTTTGAGTTAACATTCATGAATGGTATTAAATAAGAAGTCCAATTCCATTGTTTTGTATTTTTTCCCATTTTCCCAACACAATTTGTTAAAGAGACTACATTTTCTTCATTATTTTCTTGGTTCCCTTCTCAAGTATTAATTGATAGTATATGCCAGGGTTTAATTTAGGTTCTCTATTCTGTTCTGTTGATCAATGTATCTATTTTTGTGCTAGTACCATACTGTGTTTATTACTATAGCTTTGGAGCATAGTTTGAAATCAGGAAGTGTGATACCCTAGGCTTTTTTTTTTTTCCCCCTCAGGATTATTTTGGCTATTTGGATCTTCTGTGATTTCACACAAATTTAAGGATTGTTGTTGTTGTTGTTTTTCTATTTCTGTAAAAAATGCCTTTGGTATTTTGATGGGGATTGCATTGAATCTGTAGATGGCTTCAGGTAGTATGGAATATTTAACAATATTCTTCTGGTCTATGATCATGGGATGTCTGTCTATTTGTGTCTTCTTAGATATCTTTCAACGAAGTCTTATAGTTTGCATTTTCATATCTTTCACTTCCTTGATTAAATTCAATTCTAAGTATTGTATTGTTTTTTGATGCTATTGTGAATAAGATAGTTTTCTTCATTTCTTTTTCAGTTGTTTCATTATTAGTGTAAAAAATGCAACTGAGTGGTGCCAGGGTGGCTGGCCCACTCTTCATTTTGGCTCAAGTCATGATCTCAGGGTCCTGAGAGAGCCCCATATTGGGCTCTGCGCTCTGTCAGTGGAGAGTCTGCTTGAGGATTCTCTCTCTTCCTCTGCCCTTCCCCTCTTGCTCTCTCTCTCTCTCTCAAGTGAATAAATAAATAAATATTTTAAAAAATTGCAACTGATTTCCATATGTTTATTTTGTATCCTGACACTTTACTCAAATTGTTGAGTAGTTCCAAGTGTTTTGATTGATTCTTTGAGATTTTCTACATATATTATTAGCAAATAGGGACAATTTTACTTATTCCTTTCTGATTTGAATGCCTTTTACTTTTGTTGTCTTGACTAATTGCTGTCTCTAGTAATTTCAGTAAAATAATGAATAGGAGTGATGAGAGTAGGAACCCATGCCTTGTTTCTGATTTTAGATGAAAAGCTTTCAAATTTTCCCTATTGAATATATTGTTACATATGGGTTTGCCATACATGGCAATGAGGTATGTTTCTTCTTTATTCATTCTGTTAAGGATTTTTATCATGAAAGTACATTGTATTTTGTCAAATGTCTTTTGTGGTGATCATGTGATTTTTATATTTTACTGATGTATTACATTTATTAACTTACGTATGTTGAATCATCCTTGAATCCCAGAGATAAATCCCAATTGGTCATGGTATATAATACTTTTAATGTATTTTTGAATTCAATTTGCTAATGTATTTGCATTTACACACACACACATATACATATGTGGCTAAGTTTTATCACAACAAAAAGATAAGAAAGATGAAAAAATATATCCATTAGGCAAATTCTGAGGAAAAGATGTAGGCTTCTATGTTCTTCCATTTCTGGTATTGGATAGAATGCATTTTTCTCTCTAATCCTGAAATTCAAGGACAAATGCAATATGTCACTTCCCAGAGAAGCATGTTTGAGCATGATTCCAGGGCTTTCCTGGAGGACAAGTCCCATGAGCACATGCTGCTATGTGATCAGCCATAGTAACGGAGACTCAGGACACTCAAAATGAAACCTAGTATATGTTCTTAACCGTGGTGTTGATCAGATCAACAACTTGTGCAAAGCAATTCTAACAAGTTGATAGGAACAACTTATTATCTAGATTTAAAGAATTATTAGTCATTGACATAAAGAACTTTCCAAAGAGCACATTCTCAGTGATTAGCCAAAGTCCATCATGGTTCCAGGGAGTTTTGAGAACAAGCAAGGACTAGAGTAAACAGAACTGTTATATTAATTCTTTCTTCACATGATCCCTTCCTCACACCAAAAATTAATTTCAAGTAGAGTGTAGATGTAAATAGGAAAGCAAAATAACCAAACTTAGAGAAGATAATAGATATCTCCTTTACCGTAGGATTAGGAAAGATTTCTTAATTTGGGAATATAGTGTATAACCATTGATCAGAGAGTGATTAATTAGATTTGAATTAATAATTTCTGTTCATCGAAAGATGGAGTTAACATATGTAAAAGGAAATGCACAGATTTGGGGAGATATTTATAAGACACATACCCAATGAAGAATTTTTAACCAGTATATATAAGGAATGTCTACAAATCAATTATAAGTCCAGCAGAGAAAATGTGCAAAATACTTAGGCTTCACAAAAGAGAATATCCAAGTAGGTAATAAGCATGAAAGTTTATTAAACCTCATTAGTAATCAAGAAATGCAAATTAAAATCACAGTGAGATATTACTATTTACCCACCAGAATGACATTGAACTAAAGTTCAAATGTTTAAAATTAAATGTTGGTGGCAATATGGACAAATTAGAATTCTTAGGCACTGCTAATGGAAATGGAATTTTATGCAGCCATTTTGGAATGGTGATTGCCAATATTTACTAATGTTAATATATTAATGTCCTTTGACTTAAAAATTCTATTCCTGAAAATATAGCTAACATAAATGCATGCATATACTTACCAAAAGTTACACACCAAAGAAATATCCATATGGGGCAAAAAATGGAAAAAAATTAAGAGGTACATTAGTAGAAGAATAGATAAAGAATTTATGGCTTATTCAATATAAGTTTCACAACAATAAAAATAAATAAAGCCCACTTGCATATATCAATGTGGGAGAATTTCACAAAGATAGTGATGAGTGTAGAGCTAGGCAGCTAGGTACAAACATATGTAATTCAATTTATATAACGTCAAAAACAAGTAAAATTATTAATGAAATTTCGATACCTGGTTACTGACTACTTTTATGAAGGGAGAAATAATAAGTAATGGATAAAAGAAAGGAAATTCAGAAATGCTGGCATTATGTTTGTTACACTTCACAATAGAAAAATGTTTAAAACAGTATTAATAACATTAATAAAAATACCAGTGACTCTCTTTTGTTGAGCACATTGCCTGATTAATCTCATTTTATTTTAGAAGTACTCCAGGAAAGTAGATTATATATCTATGGTTCTTTAAATGAAGGAAATTCAAAACAAACATAGTTATTTTGATTAAAAATCAAATTCATTATGACTACATGAAGTGGTTTGAAATGCTGAAGGAAAAACAACCAGACTTTGGAAGACGCACAAGCCAGAACAACTGTTAGGATTCAGTTTTCAGTAATGAATCAACATGTTCTGAAGGCAACATTGGAAAAAAATCAGCTCCAGTAATTTCCTTCCTTTGTCACTATATTAACTTCTTATTGCAACTGTAACAAATTACCATACACTTAGTGGCTTCAAGCAACACATATTTATTCTATTATAGTTCTAGAAGTCAGAAGTAAAAAATGTCTCTAAAGTCTTTGTTCTTCCTACAGGCTGTGATAGGAACTCTTGATTTCTTACCTATTCCAGTTTCTAGAAACCACCTACATTCCTTAGCTCAAGACCACTTCCTTCATCTTCGAAACCAAGAGTATACTATTATCTCTCCTCCCTGATATCTACTTCCATTCTCATATGTTCCCTCTAACTTATCTTCCTGCTTCTCTTTTAGTAGAAATGTGTGATTGTATGGGGCTAGCCCAGACAATGCAGGATAATCTTTCCTTCTCACAATCCTGCAAGTCTCTTTTAATTTGCAAGATAATACATTCACAGGTTTTAGGGTTTATGATATAGATATCCTGGGTGGTAGGAGTGGGGTGTATTTTCAGCATGCCACAATCATTTTGATTAAAATGAGCCTTTTAGAAAGAAAATGTATTATGGTTATTTTATATGCCTAATTTTTGGCAGGGCAGAGTGCCATGATTGAGCAGGCCATCAAGTACTTCTCATGATATTTCAGGAATTGCTGTTACCAAACAAAAATATTAGGTAAAATTTGGAGCAGATCAACAACACCTGCACAAATCACAGATTTTTATAGAGTGTGCTTAGGATAATATTAGGTATTATGTTGTGGTCATTTCAAAGTAATGTGATAGTCATACTGCACAAAATTTAGTATGGATATCAAGACTGATGCCACCAATCATGCTTTAAGAGGGTAAAGGTCTATTACTAACTAATGAGGTTTTCTGGGAGAAGGGCTGACTCCCAAGCAGGTCTGAAATGGTTTGTGATAGCATGGAAGGGAGATTGGCTTAGATTTTATTGTGGTTAGAGGGTAGGAATGTGTTGATGATTTTCATGTACATGCTGCCTGGGGCCAAAGGAGGGAGCGCACAGGCTCTTTTATCAACTTGCCCAGGTATAGGGTGGAAGGGGAAATGGAGTATGGGACTTAAAACCTATAAGGAGTTAAAAATAAAAAAGTGAAGTCACATGCTTTATTTATAATGACATTTTCCCAAGAATACACATGTCTTCCGTTAGATTAAATTTTCTTCTTCAAGAGATCCCTGAGGGAAAGTTCTACACAGAGAAATAAGATGCAAGTTAGAACTGCCTTATTAGCAACAAAAACTTTATCCTGGTTATAATGTGGTGACAAAATACTTAATCCTAAGGTAGAATGTTTAATGTCACTCTCCCCAAATATTTTAGAAACAAAAACAAGACCATATTAAATATGCATCATTAGACATTACTGGCACTAATTCTTTCCTTTGATTTTGCTCTATTGACTTCCTGTTAACTTTTCAAATCATTCATGGATGATTTTACCAGTTGGTTTACCAATTGGTTCACAGACTTGACCTTTTCATTATCAACAGCTGCCCCACTTCAGAAATCTGATTTCAAGTTTTCAGTGTACAAGTCTAAGATTTGAAACTATAAAATCTCTAAGAGAAAAGAGGAAAAGCTTCATGACTTTGGTATTTGCAATGATTTTTTGGATGTCACACCAAAAGCACAAGCAGCAAATCAAAATAGTTTAGTAGGGCTGTATAGAACTAAAAAGCTCTGCACAGCAGAGGAAACAAGAGGTCATCTAAAAAATAGAAGAAAGTATTTGCAAATCATGTATTTGAATAGGGGTTACTATTCAAATATTAACTCCTACAATTCAGTAGCAAACAAGCTACGAACCTGGCTAGAAAATGGGCAAAGGACCTGTGTAAACATTTCTCCAGAGAAGATATACAAATGGCCACCAGGTATATGAAAAAAAATATTCAGTGTCACTACTCATCAGGGAAATGCAAAAACCACAATGAGCTAGCACCTCACGTGTGTTAGGATGGTATATGTATATATGTATATATGGGCAGCTGCGAACTAGCTGCTGATGGGACCAAACCAAGCTCGGACTTGTGCCCCCCGGTCACTCAGAAAAGAGTGGGCGGGATGTGAGCGCTAGAGAAAGAGCTTGTGCAATGGGCCTTGGGGCTTGCTGGTGCGTGATGGCTCACATCTACGTATTAAGAAACCTTTGAAGCTGGCCTTATTGTATGGATCTGTGCTGTCCTTGCCCGGGCTGCAAATTGCTCCTGCTGACTCTACTGATCCTTAAAGAATGTACAACTATGAATTGTTGAACTATTAACCAGACTTCTTGGAGCCAAAGGGTTTGAAGGGTCTGTCTTTAATGTGGTAGGTGGAGATAAGGAGCAAGCTCAAAGGAGCATTACGTGGTTTCTATATGTAAACACTTCCCTGTAATTGTTTCCCTCACACTATATAATCAAGTGCACTTTGGAATAAAATTCGACACTGGACATCATCCACTGTCTCCCTCCTGCTCCCACACTTTGTCTCTCGACTCTTTTTCCTCATTCCCTTATCCTCAACCCTGGTTCGAGATTGTCGCGCCGGACATGTATACACATGTGTGCATATATACATGTATATAGGTTGTGGTCATATACATATATGATGTATATGTCATACGTATACAACATATATGTATATGCATACACATATATACACATATACATACTATTCTCCACAATACATACTACTCTACATGCATACTACTCTCCACATACTCTCCACAGTGGCTGTAGCATTGTTGCATTCCCACCGAAAGCATAGAAGGGTTCAAACTTTACCAATACTGTATAAACACACAGTTATACATATATACATATACACACATTATACACATATATGTATATATATATAATTGTATAAACTGTATAAACACAGTTATGCATATATACACATATTATACACACAGATGTATATATATATGTATATATGTATAACTGTGTGTTTATACAGTATTGGTAAAGATGTGGAGAAGTTTGACCCTTCCATGCTTTTGGTGGGAATGCAACAATGCTACAGCCATTGTGGAGAGTAGTATTGAAGTTCCTTAAAAAATTAAAACTACCATATGATCCAGCAATCCCACTTCTGAGTAGATAGCCTGTAGAATTGAGATAAAGATATCCAAGAGAGAGATCGTCATCCCTGTGTTCATTGCAGCATTATTTATAATAGACAAGATACAGAAACAACCATAATGTCCATTGATAAATGAATGGATAAAGAAAATATGTACATACAAATGGATATTTTTAACCTTAAAAAAGAAGGATATCAACATGGATAAATCTGGAGGACATGCTAAGTGAAAGAAGCCAGTTGTGAAGAATAAATACTGTATGATTCTATTTATATAAGGTGTCTAAAATAGAATTATGGAAACAGAATAGAATGGTAGTTGTCAGGGACTAAGAGGATGGGGAACAGAGGATTTACTGCTCAATGGGTGTAAAGTCTCAGTGATAAAAAATGAGTAAGTTATAGAGATATACTGTACAAAATTATATCTGTAATTAAAAATATTATATTACCTCCCTAAAAGTTTGTTGAGGGTACATCTCATGTTAAATATTCTTACCATAATCAAGAAAAATAACTGGACAAAAGGTTATTTGAATATTAATACAAGGTAGAATGATAAAAAAAGCCATGAGACTCATGAAATGTTGAGCACAGAATAACAGCAACATTGTATGGAAAGTATAAATAGTTAAAAATAAAAGTAAACACATGAATGGTATTGAAAGTTCATGCATTACTATAAGTTAAGACAGAAATAACATAAAACACTTGAATTATTTAATGTTTGAATAAATGTCTATAGATTGATATAACTTTATGCCTTAAGAATAGAAATTCATCTCAAGTATGATAGATCATTTATAATCATTGATCATAATCTAGAACATGCCATATTTGAGTGTATTGCCAGAGTAATGATTTTACAACTCTTTAAAATACTAGACCTTAATATTGGAACTTTAAAGGAAAAAAAATAACTTGGATATTTAGAAATAGTTATATAAATGACTGAGTTAAGCAAACTAGAAAATAATACATGTAAGAACATTAAGAAAAACCCATGAGATAGAGTCAAAGCTGTTTTCTGTAGTCTATTCATAAGTTAAGTGCTTTTTAATGAAAAGAATGATTAGAACTAAGCATTCTTTTCAGGAATGTAGGAAAAGATAAGGAAAACTGGAAGAAAAATAATATAGAAATATAGTAAGATAAAAATTAGTCAATTTTCTATAGAATTGATAGCTAAGACCAAGAATAGGTTTTCCAGTAAAACAGACAAATCTTTGTCCAATTTAATCAAAGAAAAATTGAAGGAAAATAAATTATATAATAATCATATTTAGAAAATTAAGACAAAGTGATTTATTTGAATAATAAAGAAGAAAATGTGAAATAGAATTGTCTAAGAACATTAGAAATAAAGCTGAGTTCACTGAGAAGAAAACCAGAGATAAAATAGAATAAATTGAAACACTTAAAAACAAACAAAAAACAAACAAAAAACAAACAAAAAAAACCATAAACAGCTAAATGTTTTATTATATATGGTAACAAAATTTTTAAGAGGCCAAAGTAGAATTCCACCTTCAACCCTAAAAGTCATGCTCCCACCACCTCATTTTTGATTTGGGATCCTCACCATTACTGTTGAAGCCAGATAAAGTAAAATCACCCCAGTCAGAACCAACATTTTATATTAAGTGGTGGAGGACAAAATGACTCTATCCAAGAAATATTAAGCCAAAATTATAAGAGATGACTCATACTTGGCAAAATTTAGGCAAATATTGAAATTCCATAACTAGTTCCTAAAAACTGGATGTCAAATGTTGACTGTTGAGTGTAATGGATTGTGTTGATAGGTTACCTCATACCAAGCCACACTTTCCTGTAGTAAATACTTGGATTAGAAATTTTATTTTATAAACCTGTATTTTACCCAATTTTTATTTAAAGTTTTACCTCTATAAGGTTGGACTATAGTTGTTTTGGAGGATTATCATGGAAAATACTGATTTTAAGTTGTAGTTATTTTATAATATGAATTTTTGTACTTGTGCTGAATTTAGGAAATTAATTGGCAAACATTTCAAAATTTTATATGATAAATATTATAAGATAATTCACTATCCCTGTTTAACTTTCATAAATGGTCATTAAGAAGGGCATTTGGAAAAAAAAAAGGTTACATTTCAGAAAACATTTTCTACCTTATGCTATTAAAAACTATCTAATTAAATGCCCATTTTGCTTTTCCTAAGTGGTCTTTTACACTTTTGTAGGTTTGACCTCCAGATACCCACTAGGTTCCGAAAGTGAAGATTGGGAGAGAAATGCCTCTCATGTTGCCAGCAGGAGACAGGAAAACTGACCACCTTTAAATATGCCAGAGAGTTAAAGGTCTGCCTTCTAAGGGAAATTATTTTAGCCAGACTTCTATGACCTGGGGGAAACCAGACAACTTGAGCCTTCCTATCTCATTCAACAGTGTTGGGGGTGGCAGGTAACCCTGGGGAAATTTCTGCAAATCACAGTTCACGAAGTCAGGCCCCATAAAAAGCTAAGATTTATTCTTAAAACTATAGCTTGTTTTCCATTCCCCTACACCTCACCTCCACACCAACTGTTAGTGAGTTACTGAGAGAGCTGCAAGACACTATTTAAGAAGTTTTAATGAAACCCAAAGACAACAGGGGAGGAAAAAAAAAAGAAAACATGTCAGGAAATTTAAGCCTTGGGAATCTATACTTATTCATCTACCATTACATACCAGTAACAAACCACATTAATGTAAAACCTCATATTAAAAACCTAATCAACCTGGTTATTACTTGCTGTATGCTGTTCAGGTCTCACCAAAAATTTATAAGGCATGCTAAATAGCAAAGAAAAAGCACTGATGGTTTCGCTAAGCTGAGGACCCAAGTGTTCACTGGACTGCTGGAGCTGATCTGCTTCAGTGCGAGATGAGCAGAACCCAGAACAAGTGTAGTTGTCCCACTTATTGAGTATATTTCAAGGCCATCTCATACCTCTGGCCAATACTCGCCTTGATTAACTTTGGCGTATTTTTCTGCTGATTCTTGGGCTGTTCCCAATTGCCTCACTGGTGTGTTGCTTAGAAAATAAAAGACTGACAAATAGAGACAACCCTCTTTGGGTCCGTGAATTGTGGAAACAAATCATGGCTACTTATGAAAATGTGTGGGCCACTCAGGTGGAAGTCCACAGTAAAAGATCACTCTTGGATGCAGCCAAATGTGATTAAGTTGCTGATCAAGTTTGTGCTCCTCAGTTCACTGCCTAGATCAGCTACCACACTGGACATGCAACACATCCACCCTTATAAAACTGAGCTACAGGGATGCCTGGGGCGCTCAGTTGGTTAAGTGTCTGCCTTCGGCTTGGGTCATGATCCCGGGGTCCTGGGATCAAGTTCCACTTCAAGCTCCTTGCTCAGCTGGGGGCTTGCTTCTAACAAAAAACAACAACTGAGCCACCATTGTATGATAAACCAGTGACTCCTACCAAAGTTTACCAAGTTGCTCCCATGGGAGGATATCTCCTTGTAGTAGATGTTTCCCATGCCTGCTCCACATCTGCAAATTGACTACCTCAGGCCTTGGACCCCGGCTCAGTGCTATAGATCATGTCTTAACACTGCCTGTACTTGGCCAGGTTATTATTATTACAGTCTGACTAATGACCCTGGCCACAAAATAGTGCCCCTTGAAACTAATCTGTATCTTTTTTTCTACTTTTTTAATGATTTACAGTCTGACAGTGGTATTCTTTTATCACAAAAGTGATTCAACAATAGGCTGATAGAGTATTCAATGGTCCTTCCATACTCTCTGATGTCTACAGGTATCTTTTATTGTTGCACATTGGAATATCTTTCTCCAAAAGTAACTCAAAAATATTTCTTTCTCTACCTACTTCAATTCTTTCTGGTCCATACACTTTGTAAGCCAGTTTGCTCACTGAATGCAGCTGCTTTCAGAAAGCTATAATCTCTTCTTGGTTGCTTACTGGGTATGATCTGTATCAATATTGGAACATTAAATAAGCCCATTTAAAAAAAAAATCATTATTTCAGGCTCCTTTCTGATAGGGAAACCAGTCTTATATTCATCCCATATCTTATTTTTTTCTTAGATGTTATATTAAATAATACAAATAAGTGGTAACGAAGAACTTTATACAAGCCACTAAATGAGTAGACCTTTACAAATTAAACACAAATTATTAAGATTTTTGTTTTTGTTTCTCTTGATATTTTTGCTTTTTCATCTGATTAGAAGTGGTCTTCTGAAAAATATCACACATAGGAATAGCAGTTGAGATTTCTGAGCTCCACCAAATGGTGGAACAAATGGGCGCATAAAAACTTGAATTTTTATAACACAGAACATAAACCCAACCACAGAGTAGACACAACAATCCGTTAACTTCTACAAACATCAATCTCCTCCTTTGGACCCCAATATTAAACATAAATAAGATGGCCATTAGTCATTTCCTAATTTTGACATAAATTGTCCCCCTTCACCACTGACATTGACCCTAGATTTTAGATCTATTACTATTTGGACTAGGTTTTTTTTTTTTTTTTTTTTTTTTTTTTTACCTGTACTCATTACCAATTAGTTTTTTAGAAAAACCTGATTTATTCTAGTCTGGGTCCTTTTATTTCACTTGCTTTTTGTTGATTTGTTGCTGTAGTTTGACAGCTAAGATTCTGGATCAAGTTGCATGATTCTTAACTAGAAATGAGCTTGTAAACAGCATTTGAGTCTCATTATTTCTTGGCTTTGGTGTCCTGGTTTATACCTGTTTGGATTCATCCCACCATATTTCCCAACTTTATGGAAATAGATTAAACAGTGCTCAAAAAGCCATTTTCTTAATTCATTAATGAATTAGTAAGAAAATCCTCACAGGTGTTTGACCCTCCTTCTTTAATTTTTCCACTTAGTATGACTAAGAGGCTGGAGAAAGGAATATAGTTTATTGTTCCAAGAAATTATTGAGCCTGTAACTATGAAGGAAGAGAGCAGATTTCAAGGATGCTAGTTTTATTAATAAAGCTAAATCTGTCAAAATACTTTTTTTTATATCTTGACATTTGTGCATCCCCTGTGCACTTCAGCAAAATTATGTTTTGATGATAGAGAGTAAGAGGACATAGAGTCATTTTCTGTATGTTACTTAATTCATACAGAAAAAAAGAACATGTTTATTTACCAGTATTTTTTGTAATGCTTTATTTCAATAATGCGTATATGATTGAAGGTTTTTAAGTCAATATATCAAAAGTTAAGGGATATGAATTTATGATGTATTCTATTCAAGGATGATCTTAATAAAATTTGAAAATTAATCTTCAGAGTCTCTGTATCCTTGGGATCCCACTCTACTTAAGCACATAAATCATAGATGAAATACAGCCTGATATAACAGGTAAAAACCCTAATGTGAATTACTTTGGAGCAGTTTTCCATATTCTGTTCCCTTTTCTTTGTCATGATTTACCTTAGTACAAACCCTGAGAGTCCCATAATTTTTTAGAGCAGCAGCTTAAACATAAATTAATTTATGAAAATATGCTAATAGTTTTCTTTCTCTGATAATATAATTACTTTTGAACAGGGTCCTTTTAGAGACATAGTAGCTTACATCACAAGAATGACAATAGCAGGGAATTTACAGTTTGCTTCTTACAGTGGATCATGTAATATTTTGTTCTTTACAAAATGTGTCCCATGATGAGAAGTTACTCTGTATCTACAACTGGCTCTTTTCTAATCACATAACAAATTTCCTCCTACCATCCAATGATTGTAACTTGAATGGCAATTTTTTGTTTTTCTGGGCCCTTGATTCATCTCTCAAGATTTTCTCGTAAATTATTTCCACATAAATATATACATGAAGAAACATTAATGGCTATAAAACATTATTAAACTTTATGCAAATTAAGGACATTAAAAAATAGCAGATATATTACATTAAAAATATTTTGAGAATATTTTTAATTGTTACCAAATAGTGAAGACACAGGTAAATTTCTATTGAAGAGACAGTTTCCTCCTCCTCCAACATTTTTTCTGAATTTTTATGAATAACAACACATCTAGTTAAGACATCTACTTTTTAAACTTTATTGGGAGTACGCTTGACATATATGGTTGTATTTCAGGTGTACAACATAATGCATATATCATTTTGTATATTACTCAATGCTCACCACAATACATGTAGTCACCATATAAGGGTATTCAATAGTATTGATACATTCCCTATGCTTTTCCTTTCATCTCTATGACTTATATTTGGAAGTGTTTACTACTTAATCCCCTTCACTTATTTTACTCCTCTCCCCCATCCACCTTCCCTTTGGCAACCACCAGTTTTCTGTATTTTTGTTGTTGTTGTCGTTCATTTGCCTTTTAGATTCTACATAAAAGTGAAATCATATGATATTTGTCTTTCCCTAATTTCGCTTAGCATAATTCTCTTTAGATCTATCCACATTATTGCAAGTGGCAAGATCTCATTTTTTTTGGTCTAAGTAATATTAAATGGTGTCTGTGTGTATGTGTGTGTGATTGTGTACTATATCTTCTTTATCAATTAAATCATCAAATGGACTCGGGTTGCTTCCCTTATTTTGGTTATTATAAGTAATCTTGCAACACACAGGGATGCATATATCTTTTGGATTGGTGTCTTTAGTTTTGGAGGGGAGGTAAATACCCAGTAATGGTGTTACTGGATTATATGGCGTTGCTATTTTTAATATTTTGAGGAAAATACATATTGTTTTCCACAGTGATTGCACCAATTTACATTCCCACAAAAAGTGCATAAGTTTCCTATTCTCTCTTTGCCAACACTTGTTATTTCTTGCCTTTTTGATACTAGGTATTCTGACTGATGGGAGGTGATACCTCATTGTGGTTTTAATTAGTATTTCCCTTATGAGTAGTGATGCTGAGCATCTTTTTATGTGTCTGTAGACTATCTATTTTGGAAAAATGTTTATTGAAGTCCTCTGCCTATATTTTTAATAGAAGTTTGTTTTTTTTGGTGTTGAATTCTATGAGTTATTTATATATAATTTAAATCTTAAACCCCTTATCAGGTGTATCACTGACAAATATCTTCTCCCATTCAATGGGTTACCTTTTAGTTTTGTTGATGGTTTCCGGTGCTGTGCAAAAACCTTTTATTTGGGTGTAGTCCCAGTAGTTTATTTTTGCTTTTTATTCCCTTGCCTAAAGAAACATACCATAAATATGTTGGTAAGGTTAATGTCCAAGAGGTTACTGCCCGTGCTTTCTTTTAGAAATTTTATGATTGTGAGTGTCATATGGGTCTTTAATCCTTTTTAAGCTTATTTTTGTGTATGGTGTAAGAAAGTAGTCCAGTTTTCATTCATTCATATTGCATGTAGCTGTCCAGTTATCCCTACATAATTTATTAAAGAGACTGTCTTTTCCCCATCGTGTATTCTTGCCTCCTTTGTCATAGAGACCTGTTTTATTTTAACCTTTAGAAGGTATAATTGATATGTACAAAATTGCATGCATTTAATGTATACATCTTGATAATCTGGTCTTGTGATACTATTACTGCTGTCAAGGTACTAAGCATATCCATAACCCCAAAAATTTCCTTGTGTGCATGTGTGCGGTAAGAGTATCTAATATGAGATCTACTCTTCTATTTTATTTTATTTTTTTTTTCACTCTTCTATTTTAAAGTACACAATAGTGTATAATAAATTTTAGGTAGTACTGTTGTATAACAGATTCAGCTAGGCTTGGTTATGTAGTAGAGTTCTCATAAATGATACATGAAGGCAATCGTGATGATGAGATTCTAGTTAAGGCTCTTAACTAATTTGCTAATATATTAGCAAAGTTCCCTAGAAAGTGCTCCTCTCTGTTTGTCCTTCCTTCTTGCAACCTGGAAAGTATATGTGACATGAGAAAAGCCTTCTTATACCTGAAGATGATAGTCAGTAAATCTAGGATATTATAGCTGTGAGACCAAAAGTGCCTGTGCTTTTGATAATCACAGAGGAGCCATAGGAGCCTTGTGCTTCTTCTGGACTTCTGTTATACTTTATTTACACACATTGTATATAAAACATTTATATATTAATTACACTTTTCCTGTTGGCTTTTTATTTTATGCAGTTGCCTAATTCAAATGCATGCACTAATTCTGGGCAAATAGATTAAATAATCTCACTGGTGGGAGTTCTCGTTTCTGCATTTAGGGCCAATTAATCAAACGTATTAAAATACTTAAAAGTTGTGCATATTAAGTACCTCTATGCACACATACAGATTTTTTTTTCTTTTAACTCTTTTACTTCTTAGCCCCGAGACTTTTTTCTCTGGTTTCATTGAGATATGAATTACATTAAATGTTGTTTAAGGTGTACAACATGTTGACTTGATATATTTATATATTGCAAAATGTTTACCACCATAGTGTTAGTTAACACCTGAATCATGTCACTTAATTATCATTTCTTTTTTTTTTTTTTTTTGGTGTGAGGATATTTAATATCTATGCTCTTAGCAACTTGCTAAGTATAATCTTTATGATGTACATTAGATCTCCAGAACTTATTAATCTTATGGCTAGACTTTAATACTCTTTGACCAACATTTCCACTCTTCCACTAGCCTGAGCCCTTGATAACCACCACTATAGTCAATTTCTTTCTTTCTTTCTTTGGTGTGAGGATATTTAATATCTATGCTCTTAGGAACTTGTTATGTATAATCTTTATGATGTACATTAGATCTCCAGAACTTATTAATCTTATGGCTAGACTTTTATACTCTTTGACCAACATTTCCACTCTTCCACTAGCCCGAGCCCTTGATAACCACCACTGTAGTCACTTTCAATGAGGTGAACATTTTTAGATTCCACCTATAAATGATACCATACAGAATTTGGCTTTCTTTGACTTATTTCACTTAGAATTATAAACCCAAGCTCCATACTGTTGTAAATGACAGGATGCCCTTCTTTCTCAGGGTTAATTAATGTTCCATTGTTTTATATACCATATCTTCATCCCTTCGTCCACTGACTGGCACTTAGTTTGTTTCCATGTCTTGGCTATTGTGCATAGCGCATCAGTGAACATGGGAATGCAGACATCTCTTCAATAACTTGTTTTTCCATATCATGAAATAATTATTTTGGCTTCTCCTAGTAATACACTCAAATACCAGTTGTTCTTTATTATGTTCCCTGCTGGCGTAATTTTTCTCCTGGGCTAGTGGAATAACATATTAAGAGGTCCTCTTATTTCTACATTCTCTTGTCCATAAAGGTTGGAGATGATGGAGTTGTTATTTTAAAAGAGCTCCCCCCCGAACTGTATGCCTGTTTTTATTTTTATTTGATTGCCCCTTTTTCACTTTAAATTTAGTTGCCTCATGCCTCTCTCCCTCACTAATTATTAGCATGTTATTACAACGGCTCATTTCTATTTTGTTATTGTTGTTTCTGCATCTCAAGTTTTATTATAGCATCTGGCACATAGGAGGTACTTAATACATATCTGTTAAGTGGATGAATGGATTATAAAACTTAGAATAAACCTGTATATTTAATTTTAGCAGAGTGTTTAATTATGGGAAAGCCATTCAATAAACACTTTCCTGCTGTATAAATAATTATGTGGCATATTTTATATAAACTTTACTTTCTAGAAGTTTTAGTTTTATAAAAAAAATTGTGAAGATTGTGCAGGGTTCTCACATAAGTGACACACAGTTTAAGCTATTAACATTATTACGTTCATATGGTATGGTACATTTGTTACAGATAATGAATGAATCTTTATACATTATTATTAACTAAATATACTTAGATTTTTAAAAAATTTACTGAATGTCCTGTTTTGCTTCCAGGATCATCCAGAATACTACTTTATTCATATTATTCATCACTCAAATTCATTCATCATTTCTCCTTTGGCTACATTTGGCTGTGAAAGTTTCCCAGACCTTCCTTGTCTTCAATGACCTTGACAGCTTGGAGGAGCACTGGCCAGGTACTTTATGGAATGTATTTCTCTTGAGATTTGTTAGATGTTTCTCTTACTATGAATCTAACTTTATGGCTTTGGGGAGGAAAAACACAGACGTTACCTGCTATTTTCATCACATTATATCAAAGGTATGTACTACTATCAAATGTGACTTAGCACCACTGATGACCTTGAGTACTTGACTGAACTGGTATTTGTCAAACTTCTTTACCATAAAGGGAGTCTTTTTTTTTTTTTTAAACTTCTTTTTATGCTCTACTCCTTGGAAGGAAATGACCATGTGTAGCCCACATGTGAAAAAGAGGGAATTATGCTTTGCCTCCTTGAAGTCAGAATACCTGCGTAAATTGTTTAGAATTTTTCCATATTGTTGATTTGTCTTTTCTTCTCCAATCACTTGTTTTTATTCAAATTATTTATATTAGTATGGACTTGTGTACTTATTTAAAATCTTGAGTTATAATTCAATGCAACATTATTGATTTTGCTGTTCAAATTATTGAATAGCTGTGACCTTTGAAAGATTTTTCAGTTGTCTCCTATCCTTGTGGGTATTATTTTGTTTTGTTCTGAGTGCTTCATTACTTTCTGATACTATAAGATTATCCAAAGTCATGTTGTATATTTCCTATCTTCATCCTGATATCAGTCATTTCTCCAAGGAAATTTTTTTTTTTTTTTAACTCATTGAATGATGTTAGAAATCAAAATGCAGTTGCTATGCGTACTTGTTAGCCATGTGGTAGTCATTGCTTTTAGGTTTTCTCAGCTGGCAGAGTAAGGAAACGTGTGTGTATACTAACCTGTGTGTATACACACGTATCTTTCAATATGTCTTTATGTAACATTCAGTATTTATATTAAGCTAAAAGTAAGGTCATAACGACTTCTCAAACTCTAATGAATCTATTACCAAATGAATCATGCTAGTCCCCTCTCCTTGCTTATTTGTAACTTCCCCCTTCAACGGTGAGAAACCTGGCTCCAATCATCTGCCGTACATATACTTAATGTATCTAAGGTCTATATGTGTACATGTATAGTAGTACCAGAATTGTCAGTCTATACCCTCTGGGATTTAACTTTATCAACTAGAGTATAGTGCTATGGACTTGTGTACTTATTTAAAATCTTGAGTTATAATTCAATGCAACTTTATTGATTTTGCTATTCAAATTATTGAATAGCTGTGACTATATGTATAATAGTCTATATGTAGTCTATAATAGTCTATATGTAGTCTATATATATATGCGTGTATATATACATATGGTCTATATGTATGGTGCTATCAGAATTGTCAGTCTATACGCTCTGGGGTTTAACTTTATCAACTAGAGTACAGTGCTTATACACAGTTTATTTTGTTATTTTTCTGTTTTACAAACCACTCATTTCCAAACATAATTTAGTACCTTTTTTTCTTACCTTCTTCACTGAGATTATTTCATACATTCGCGATATATTCGGGTTCTTGCTTACTTCATAGAATGAGTCAGGATTAGGAAGTGTTCCCCTGCTTCTGTTTTTTTGCAGAGATTCTGAGAATTAGTATTTTCTTTTGAATTGTTCTTTACTTCTATAAAATAATCTGGGCCTGATTATTTCTTTTGGAGGGTCTATTCATTATTGAATCAATTTCTTCAATAATATTGGACTGTTAAGATTATATATCTTTTATTGCATGATTTTTGGTAGCAAATATATTTCACATAATGCATCCTTTTTATCTGAGTATTAAATTTGTGGACATCGTGTTGTACATAGTATTTTTATTGTCCTTGACTATTTTTAATAAATATGTACAAATGATATATACTTTGAGGGGGAAACTGGCAACAGTCTTTCTTTCTGCTTTCAATTGATGTATTAGAAGTGATGGAGGAAAAATGTCCCCACTGGATTATGGAAAAACTAAGGTTTAACTTGGATTCTAAAACCAATTTTGGTCACCAGTAATTTTAAGAATGAATAAAAAGCTCATATGTAAATGTTCATCCTTCCAACAGTATAAAAGTTAGTAAGATTTATAAATTAAAGCAAAGTTTTTCAAAGATCTCTCTGGCATTCAAATAAGGGAGTAGTCACAAGAAATTAATGTTCAAATTTTTGACTCCCTTACTGAATATAACAATTGTCAATATGGAAATCCTTCTAAATTGTTTTTATTCAGGAACTAAGCATATACTGCATAAATTAGAGTGATATACTGACACAGCAGTGCAAGAGCTTATATTTTGCAGCTGAATTTCTAAATCGAAATAATGAAACTCATCAATCATTTTAATTTTCACAAAGTGGTCAATAGGATTCTTACATTTATTTGCTTATAGCATAAAAACCTACATTCATGTGTGTGGCAAAAAGTCTTACTACATTTTAGTTAAGTAGAGACAGCATATATGATGAAAACAGTCAAATACTCAGAAATTTTTTGGTTAAATTTAAAACCAACTCCACATGCATGTGTGGCAATTTATGTTTCTAACCATACAGCTATCTATAGAAATAAAAGAAAAATGCTTACCATTATTGTGTACTGACTTGGAGGTAAACATCATCTTAATTATTTGAGATATCACTTTTAATATTATCAGCAAAGTTTTGTGTTAGATATTATCTCTATTTTATAGGCTTAAATAGGTATGACACTGGCCAAATTCATACACTAAATAAATCTATGAGCTCTGCTTTGAATTCAAGTATGCTTGATTTCAGGCCCAAATTACAAAGCACTATATAGTCCCATATAATACAATAGGTTTTCAAAGGTTCTGTAATATATATTCACATACAATAAGAATTTGAAAATTTATACTTATCATATTAAGGTATACTGCTTAAAAATTCATTATAAATGAGTAATGTGACAAATTGGTATTAGAATGTGGAAAACAACTTTTTAAGATAATTTTTTTTATCAAAAAAGTATATATTTAGTATATATACTAAAGTATATATCAATATATATCAATATATACTAAAGTATATATCAATATATTTTGTAAATGTATATTCATATACATTTTGTAAATGTATATTCATATAGAAGATTTGTTTATAGAAGACCATGGCTGTACCCTTCAACAACAAATTCTATGCTCCATTCCCAGCTTTACCACTTACTAGCTTGGTGATGTAAGACAATTTTTGCAAATATTTTTTTCTTAGTTTCATCAACAACAAATATATATACACACACACACACACACACACACACATATATACACACACACACAATAAACATACACATACACACATATATCTATATCTATCTATATATATATATATAAAATAGTACATTTATAATTGAGTTGTTGGGAGATATATTAGGGTTTTCTAGAAAAACAGAACCAATAAGATCTACAGATATATATAAGAAGTGATTTAGTATAGAAATTGGTACACATGGTTATAGAGGCCAAGAAGTCCCATGATCTGACATCTGCAAGGTAGAAAACCAGGAAACCCAGTGGTATAATTCAATATGATTTTGGAAACCTGGGAACCAGGAGCACTGATGTCCAAGGGCAGGAGAAGATGGATATCACACCTCAAAGAGCATGAATTGACTCATCCTCCACCTTTTTGCTCTATTCAGACCTACACTGGATTGGATGATGCCCACAAGAATTAGTGAGAATGATGTTCCTTACTCAGTGTACCATTCAGACATTCTCACAGACATATTCAGAAATCGTGTTTTCCAAATTAGCTGGATATCTTTTAGCCCAGTCAAGCTGACACAGCAAATGAACCATCACAGACTAATTAAGTGAATTAAACGAGTTGCCACACAAAATGTGTATAAATTACTTCTTGAAATGCTTGCCACAAAATAGGCAATGATAAATAAAATTGTTACCTACAACACATGCTCTCAAATTTTTTGAGATGGAAACATAAATAGTTAATCCATGAGCTTTGTGGATTTGCTATGAGAAATGTTTGATGTATTACTTCACTAATACGATTTGACTTAAGGATTCCCTTTAATTATTTACACAGACTTACTGAGAAATATGAAGGATAATTAATATAATGAGTCACACCATCATCTAGTAGGAATTTAGGTGGAATCACATAATAGATACAGAGTAGTGAATAAAAAGTATGAATTTTACAAATGCAAATTTGTCTTTATAAAATATAAAAAAAAACATATCCTGGACTGAATTAGTCTAACACTGCACTCTGTAGTAGCAGAAGACTGTTTTCCAGGAGGAGCATCATATGCATTATTTTTAGATAATCACACAATTATGTATCTTATTGGCAAGGTCTGACTCAAAGAGAAGAGATCATACTTTTTATATATTTTAGTTTTGGCTCTGGTAACAGCATGATCTGTCATTCCATCTTCTATTTGTGAGCAGGAAGAGTTACTTCATAAAATATTGGCAGAGTTTTAACAGAGGATTTCAGTGTACAGATGAAGATTATTAGGAAAAAAAGATGAGAAGCTGTTTGGACTAGTCTTGTTTATCAGAAAAGAAGACATCAGACAGGTTGGGATAAATGAATCAGTCACATAATATTTCTTTGCCTCAGTTTTTGCCTATACCTCCAGTCTGCACATATAATTTCAAGGTCTCAGCAAAATTATTCCTGCAACTTCACCAACAGCCTCTTTTTTTTCTCATGTTGTAAAAAAAAAAAAAAAAGAGAAACCACATTTTTCCTGTTTCTCATCCTGGTTAAGTCTTTATTTATCCTGTTTCAATTGATAGAAGGTATGTTGCAGAAGATAAACTGAACATAAACATACTGGCTTCTTTTTCCTTTTCGGAAACTACCTCTTTCTTAGATGTTAGGGCTTAATTTTATATATATTTATTCTTTGTCTCTAGTTGCTCAGCACCACTCATTTTTAAATATTTTACCACATATGTACTCTTCGGAATGCCTTGCTTTCCTAACCCACTTTCACTGCTTGTCTCCCAACAGTTTGCTTTCTCATTTGCATAGCATTATTTGCATTAACAATTTTGAAGCATGGTGACCTTTGATTTTAGTTATTATCAATTTTATACACATGTGTGTATCACAAAGCTTATTGTTTCTATTTAAAAAACATTTAATCTAGGGAATTTTAAAATTCATAAATAATGAAGTCAGGTTTTACAATAGGTACTTGTGCACTAAGAGTACTGTGTTAAGTAATTAAAGGGAAATTCTGTTGGGGAGAATTAAAAGCCACATAGATTTTGAAATAAGGTAGGCCTGACTTTGAATATCAGGGTTGAAAATACACCTGTAATTTGAGCACTTTAAGGCACATTTCCTATTACTGTTGTGGCACAAAGCCCATCATGACCTGAGCTGAAGGCAGTCGCTTAACCAACTGAGCCACCCAGGCGTCCCGATGTGCCCAAAGGTTTAAAAAAAAATAAGTACAATGAGAGAAATGGACATAAAGAAAAGAACCAAATATCTATGTGGTGGTATTAGAGTAGACACAGTAGAGTAAATATCAGTGAAATTGAAGATCTATAAATAGAAATTATCCAAATCAAAGAAAATGATTACCTGACCTTAATGCTGTAAACATAACTACAAGCTTTGGTGACTTGTACAACATCATTAAGTATTCTAATGCATGTGTTATTGGAATCCAGAAAAGTTGAGGGAGGAAGAAAACATATTTGCAAAATAATCACCAAAAGTTTACAAATTAGGTGAAAAATTTAAATTCATAATTCTAATTTAGATAGTAAATCCCAAGCCAGATAAACATTATTAAGAAATGCACACACACACACCAATACAGATTATAAATGAGTTCCAGGAAACCACGGATAAAGAGTATTTTTTTTTTTTATAACCGTTAAACAGAAAGCATTTAAAGGCATATTAGGTTCAGAAACAGGTAACAAAAACAAAATATTCTTATCAGAATCAATGCTACTATACTCAGAAAACAGCAGAATGACATATTTGAAGTACTTAAAGATCGAGGAAAAAGCCAAAACTTACCTAGTATTGTATGGTTTAACAAACATATGGTACAACCACATTATGAAATAGTACTGAACAATTAAGTAGGAACTAAATTTTAAAACACATAACAAGTTACATGAACCTTAGGTAATTATGATGTGTGAATAATTTCAGGTGAATACGTGCTATATGATTCCATTTATATAGTATTTATAAAGTGGTGATATAAAGGAGAGCATATTTGTGGTTGTTAGGGGTTGAGGTTGGGAGTGCTTGGGGATGCCTATGAAGAAAAACCATGAGGGAGGATTCGATGATGGTAGCTTGATATCTTAATTGAGGTGGAAGTTACATGAAGCCATACATAGAATAGCAGTTCTGCACCCCCCCGCCCCATCACATACACACAATTGACTATGTAACTAGTGAAATCTGAATACACTGTGTGGATTCCCTGGCTTTGACGTTCTACTATAGACACGCAATATGTTAACATTGGTAGAGCCTGATTGAAGGGTGTATGCGACCTTGTTGCACATTTGTTGGTTACTTCCTTTGAATCCATAATTATTTTAAATTAAATTTTTTAAAACCGAGGCATATGGTGATGGAGGGGGAAAATAGTCTATCCTAGATTTCTATATGCAAATAAAAATCTTTCAAAACAATAAAATATCAAATAAAAGTTGACAGAATCCACTTTGATCACTAGATCTGAACTATGAGAAATGTTAAAGAAAGTAGCTCAAACAAAAATAATATCAAGTGGAATCATGGCTTTAGGCAAAGAAAGAGAGTTCAGAGGTGGGAAATTTGTGGGTAAATCCAAAAGATATTTTCACATTTTTAATCTCCTTGAAAGATAATTATCTACAGAAAGCAAAAATAACTATGTAAGTTTTACATAGATGTAAGAAAAGTATATGCTAAAATTAACACCCCATATCAGATATGCTGATAGAAATCTGCAATAATCTATCTCTTACATGGTTTTGCTGAGTCTTCTGAGTCATGCCAGAGTTCCCAATTTAAGTGATTTTCTGTTGTTTATAAGTCCTATCATCCCTACCTGCAACTCTTTCCATTGTACTCCTCTCTCTTACCTATATATATTTAAGTAGTAGACAGTACTGTCAGACTCTTTCTTTTCACCCATACAAATCAGAATATGTGATCAGATTTGGATCATTTGTATATCTAAGCCTCAGTTTCAACATGGTCAGGACCTATGATACATTGGTTTTAACTACTCTACTTTAGGAGATATTTTAATCGGGTAATCTCTGATTAGTATTGTAATAGAGTTGCAAATGATAAGTTAAGTGAAATTATTTCTAGTTGTGTGTTAGAGGCAGGTGTTTAAGGAAAGGATAGATGGTGAGGACCTCCTGAAATAATTTTCAGGGTGACATTTATTATTTATTTACTGGTAATAAAGTTTGGTGAGATAAATATAAACAGAACAACTTTCCCCCAATAAGAAACTCTCAGGTTATAGAAAAGGGGGGGGAGGAAAACAATATAGAAAAGTTCTAACAATGAATGATTGCCTTGCCATGTTTCTTATGTTTATGTATTTTCTTAAAGAAAATGAATGCATCCTACATTTTAATTAAGAATGATGGTAGAAATAACACAATGATAATTATTTAAAAATAAAATATTAAGCTGTATGCTCATTTTTCTTTCTTCTTTCATCCTTTTTTCTTCTTTTTACTTAAGATTTTATTTACTTAGGGCGCTTGGGTGGCTTAGTTGGTTAAGCAACTGCCTTCGGCTCAGGTCATGATCCTGGAGTCCCAGGATTGAGTCCTGCATCGGGCTCCCAGCTCCACAGGGAGTCTGCTTCTCCCTCTGACTTTCTCCCCTCTCATACTCTCTCTCTCTCTCTCTCTCAAATAAATGAATAAAATCTTAAAAAAAAAAGATTTTATTTACTTGTTTGAGAGAGAGAGAGAGAGAGAGAGAGCATGCATGTGTACCAGGAGGAGGTAAAGATGGGGAAGGAGAGGGAGAGGATCTCACACAGACTCCACACTGAGCACAGAGCCTGACTTGGGGCTCGATGTGATGACCCTGAGATCATGACCTGAGCTGAAACCAAGAGTCAGATGCTTAACCAACTGAGACACTGATGCACCCCTCTTCTTTTTATTAACCTTAATTTTGTGTGTGTGTGCTTCTTGGCAAATTGGAAGAAACCAAAAAAGTTCTAGTTTACTTCAGACAATGAAAAGTTGAGTTCATAAGAAAGGTTTGGTCTGAGGTTTGAGAGAGATGATGAATAATAAAGAGATCAGAATGCTTTTTAAAAAGAATTTTAGAGAAGAAAGGAGTGATTTGGGGATTGTCAAAAAGAGTAGAACTTTGAGGACAGTTAAAAATACTTTTCAGCAAGATTTGCTGCTCATTATTCTGTATAAAGTACCCCAAATCCATAGAAGACTTTCAGTATAATGTTAACAATGTTTGTTTTTTTACAATGCTTATTATTTTTTCAGGCTTAATTTATATCCACTAAAATTTGGGCAGAGTTTTAAAAATATAGTGCTATAAGTTTTGACAAATGTATAAACCCATAAGATGGTGACCAAAATTAAGATACAGAATATTTCCATTAATGACTTAAAAAGATTTTCAAGCTCCTTTACAATAAAACCAACCATAGCAAAATTTGATCTTTCTATTGCTGTAGGTTAGGTTTGCCTTTTGTAAAAATTTTATTTTGATGAAATTGTACTGTTTCCTTTTTTTGACTGACTTTTTTTTGTTATTTGGTAATGATACTGAGATTCATCCAAGTTGTTACATGTTATCAGTAGTCCATTAATTTTTAATTGTAAAGTATATCTTCATTATATGCTTATACTCTTTCTTTATCCATCTCTTTGATAAACATGTTTTTTCTCCCTAGTTTTTGACCATTATAATTTCTGAATTTAAACAACATGTATATAAAAACAATTTTGCTATTAACAATATATGTACAGACTTGTTACATTATCAGTTTACATTAATGAATAAGGATGCTATAATTAGAATGTTATCTTTAAATATATGTAGTAGAAAAATTCAACGTATAATGTTGTATGTGTCAATTGTATGCCCTTGAACTCTACAAGAAGCAGAGTTTTGAGTTTTACATAAGCCGTTGAGGGAGTATGAAAGAAGTCAATAGACTTCTTGACAGGGAATTCTTATCGGTATTCCATTTTGCAGTTGCTTTACTTGAACATAGATTAGAGAAGATTCTGATGTGACTGTTAATCATTAACATTTTTTGTTTTAGCATAAGGTCTGATGATTCTTCACACCATGAATTTTATGAGTTGAATGACACTTGACACAATTGACCTCATTGTATTGAATGGGCTATCAATAAAAATAACATGGCAATATTTTCTAAGAAAATATGTAAGTGCAACACTATTTGCCTAACTCTACATTGAGCCATCAGAACTATTTTGGTACAGTGTCACAATAGGCAATTTCGGTTTTATATTGGTCTTGCCACACAATCTATACAAGTTTCAAAACTAAATCAATCACTCAGTGGCCCAAAGAGACCACAAAGATAGCCAAACTGTAGTTAGCAGAGTCACAGCTCATTTGTATGTGTTTAGACCAAGCAAATGCTAATAGAAAAGTCAGAGAATATAATTTTCATTGCAGGTGTATGTGTTCTATAGGAAATATGAATTAGTTTTGGTCTCTGTGTCAGTTTATTTGCAAGTGATTTGGAGGTTCAAAGGGTGGAAAGTATCTATTTATTTGGTAACATTAGGACTAAGACTTGAGATAAAATTTTGAGTCTGTTGCTGATACGTTGTTACTGTGCTCTGATAGAGAGCCATCCAATGGATGTGGTTAGTGGTACTCTAAATGAGTGAAAGGATGGTTCTTTTCTGTGTATCTCACCTTAAAAGGTTGGAAATATACAGTATACAATCTTCATGTAAACAGTGTTACCCAAACTTCCATGGATACCTCATTAATCTATTTAAGTTTTTATTTTAACTCTAATTAGTTAACATAGTGTTATATTAGTTTGAGATGTACAGTATAGTGACTCAATAATTCCATACATCATCATGACAAGTGCATTCCTTAATCCTCATCACCTATTTTAACCATCCTCCCACACTCCTCTTCTCTAGTAACTATCGATTTGTTCTCAGGAGCTTGTTTCTTGATTTCTCTTTCTTTTTTTTCCACTTTGTTCATTTGTTTTGTTTCTTAAATTCCACATATGAGTGAAATAATATGGTATTTGTCTCTGACTGACTTATTTTGCTTAGCATAATACTCTCTAACTCCATCCATGTCATTGCAAATGTCAAGATTTCATTCTTTTTTATAGCTGAATAATATTCCATTGTATATGTATACCACATCTTCTTTATCCATTCATCAGTTGATGGACACTTGGGCTGCTTCCATATCTTGACTATTGTAAATAACGCATTGGGGTTCATAGTCTCCCTTTGAATTAGTGTTTTTGTAATTTGGGGTAAATACCCAGTCATGTGATTGCTAGATTGTAGGGTAGTTCTATTTTTAATTAGGAACCTCTAAACTGTTTTCAAGAGTTGTTTTGCCCGTTTTCATTTCCAGCAAATGCTATGTACATTTCTAGAGTATTACAAACACTTGGATTGCTATGATTGATTAAATCACATCCCTAAGTCCCAATGCTTTTAGAAGTCATAATCCTCTGAACCAGATACATAAGATCCAACAAAACCTGACTTCAGGTAACTATCCCATCGTTATCTTTAGTCAACTTTGGTTCTAGCCTTTGTACATCATTCTCATGATGGGCTTTTTCACTCTGTGGGCCTTAGCATCTTAGGCTTTTTCAGAAATTAAAAGCACACCACTGAATGATAGGGTAGTGGTGGAATGAAGGTGATATGGATGAGATTTGCCCTCCACTCACACCAGCCCAAAGAGACTTTTGTTGTTGTTTTTGTTTTACACTCACTTATTTTTGCCTTTTTCCTTTGTGCCTTAGTTTTTATTCGGGGGTTTCTTTGGGTAGAAAAGATTCTATTTTCAAAATTTAGGTTGAAAATATGCATTAGCTAATTTTCCCATTTTATTCACATTAACTTGTATGTTTTCTATAGTTTTTTACAATCTCTTTTACTTTGAGAGAACATGAATTTTATCTTAAAGACACATAATTTGTTTTCAAATTAACATATGCCAGAATGGATATCTAAGAAATTTATTCATTCCATAAATATTTAATGATGACTAAGTGCAGGCACTGTTCTAGGTGTTGTGCATACCCCAGTGATTTAAAGAGTCTTGTCTTGGAGACTCTCTAGTCTAGCAGAGGGAATATGGATACTTTAACATGAGCACAATAAATAAGTAAATAATATAGTGAGTTAAAAGAAGGAAGTGCCATGAACAACAACAACAAAAAATTATAGAGTAGTATAAAGAGGGAATAGGGAATATTGGTAGAGAGAGATCGATGGAAAGTTAGTTTTATGTAAGATAGAACAGACCTCATTTCGATGGTGATAAATAAGCAAAGACTTGAGGATGGTGAGAAAGCCAGCCTATGAGAGAGGAATATTCCAGACAATAAGAACAACCAGTGTAATTTGCCAAGAGCGGATACAGTGCAGATCCACCTATCCACTGAATGAAATGAAGTTTTAAGACAATTTTCTGTTTGTTATGTCCAAACACATAATCATAAATGTTCGTGATAAAAGGGAGCCCAAAGTGCTTAAATTTGGAAGGAAATCAGTCCAAGTGGTTAAGTGACACCTAGTGGCAGGACCAGGACTGACGTCAGTTGCTCAGTCCAGAGCAATATATTGCTCTAAGGCTTCTGAAGTGGTTGAGGTAGACTAGACTTACACAAATTTGAGTAAATTGCTTACATTTGAAGGATTACCTGAATTTCCTATACCTAATGCCATATCTACTTAATGTTAAACTGTTGTTCTATTTGTGATAGCAGGTGGATATATGCAATCTGTTGCGGACCTGAGTCCAGTGGCATCTATGAAAATTTCTGTGTACTGGAGGGACTACATTAAGGCAAAACCTCCTCACTGTCTTTAAATTGTCTAATATACCTGCACTTGAAAGTAATAGCTTATTTTTTAATGAAATCTCATGTAAAATATTTGATTGCCAATTGACTTGTTTTCTTAAAATATAAAAATATGGTTAGTTTGAAAAAGAAGGCAGGTATAGGGCTACTAACATCTGGTTTGGTTAATTTTAGAGGAAACTATAGATTTACACAAGTAACTTTCATCATTGCATAAGAGAAGAGCCAAGACATGTGTTAGTCTTATCAAATATTCTCATTCTTGACACTTTGAGCAACAACAAAGAAAAGCACTTTTAAGTCCAGGTAGGAGCTAATATATATACTTGGTTGCAATATGTTAAGCACCATGTAGATGTAGAAAGTGCTGTGGGCTAGAAAGGATATATAATGCTATGTGTTGAAAGGAATATAGTTACCACTATAAAACAGATACAAATTATGTGCAAAAACCAAATATGATAAGGCATTTACATTTTATAGTGAGTAGCCACATATTTCTGATTCGATAATGTGTTCTGTTCTATAGTGCATATTTTAAAGTAAATAATACATACTGATGTCCCATAGAAAGCCAAAATTTTAACCTCTGAGAAATGAAAATAGATAAAAGATAAAAACTATTAGGAGGTTACAAATTTTTAGGATATATGTTTTTGGTGGATTGTAAAAGAGTATTAAACATTATCAGAAACACAGGAACACTTAATACCCCCAATAAAGACATTTAATAAGCCTAAACTTTTGGAAAGACTGTCAACAAGGCCAAATGATGGGTCTCCATATCCTCCAGTTACCCTGCACGGCTCCCAGATGCAAGTTGAAAAACCTCTAGGAAATATACCAGCGTGGCAATGGTTTAAAAACTTTCTAAGAAGTAGTAAAATTATCTCTTTTTAAAATTTTGCAGTATTATATAAACAGTCTATCAACTATCAAATAGTATTCCTAAAAAAGTGTTAAGCGTATTGTTTGGCGTTAAATATAAATTTACCATATTTGTTTAAAACTCTTGTCACAGAAAAGTAAATTTAGAAACTCATATTAAGTAATTAAATATAGATAGACAATAGATGTATTTAATCCTTTTTATAATACAGTGCTTGGCCCTGTGGATAAAAATGATGAATACTATATTGTCTTTGTTCTCTAGAAATGTAATGAAATGTAGTGCAAGTTATGCATATAAAGTAATCACTATAATAAAATTTAAGTATTTTAGAGGATATTTATGCCAAAGTCTTAGAGGAGTTCATTCAACTTAAGGGTCTGCAAATGTTTTATGATAATGAGAAAAAGAATACCAGACTTAAAGATTTTAGAGATTGAAACCTTTCCTTCACCCTCTACTTCTGGCACTATCGTTCAGTAGGAAAACCTACATGGATTATTTGATAAAAAGCCACAAATAAGGGCAAAGAAGACAGTTCCAGCATGTATTCTTTGTAGTGAGTGAAAAAGGATTCCCCTGTGGCCCAAAGAAGAGGACATGAGGGCAGTTACTAAGGCTCTAGCATCTTCAATATTCTAAGAGGAAAAAAAAAAAAAAACCCTCAACTATGGACTCTTTTTTTTTTCCAGGGAAAATTTGTCATCCTTTTTCCCAGATAAAAGAAAATGTACTATAAATAATTTTAAGGTCCCATCCATTATTCTCTCACAGTTTTGTAATAAAAGAAAAATGGTCCTTTAAAAGCACAAAATATACTTCATGATAATTTTAAACAGTAACATTTTTTATTTTTACTTGACACTCTAGCAAATATTTTCTAAATAAATCTGTATTACTGTAGCTTCAAAAGCTTCAAAAGTTTCTTACATACTCAATTATTAGGATGACTGGATATATTTTCATTCCAAATGTCAATCTTTAAATTTAACTTCCCATGTTAAGATCTTCAACAAACATGAAAATTCCTGAGCTGTCAACTGTTACAGCACATGCTTTTTTTTTATTATTATTATTGAAATGTAATTGACATACAATGCTTTATTAGTTTCCGGTGTTCAGCATATTGGTTCAACAATTCTATGCATTACTCAATGTTCACCATGATAATTGTAGTCACCATCTGTCACCATACAAGGTTATTACAGTATTATTGATTATAATCCCTATGGTGGTTGCTAGCAGGGTGATGAATGGGAGGATGGATGAAACAGATAAAAGGATTAAGAGGTACAAACTTCCACTCATAAAATAAGTCAGTCACAGAGATGAGTAATTGCACATGTTGTTTTGATTTCTGCTATCACTATTAGGTTTTCTAATTCTCAGCAAAATTTTCTAGTATTGCGAGTTGTTAAGACAGTCTCATCTATGATTTTACTTTTGGACTGAAGAAATTCCAATAAAACATCAGTAATGTATAAAACATGCATTTTGAATATTTCCTCAAAGTATTATAATTATAGTAAGTTAAAGTTTACTATGATTTTTTTTCTTAGGCCTTTATTATTTCATGTAAATTATGTCGCTATTTACTTTATTTCTTTTCTAAATCCATGTTTCAGTATTTCCATTGCTTAATCCTCTAGTTAGGATTCTTTGGTTATGAAAAAACTGGAAAAACAAATCAAACTCCCTTAAGTAGAAACGTAATTTTGCCCTCACTTGGGAGGGCTAAAAATAATGTGCTTTCAAGCAAGATGTATTGCAGGAACTTAGAGAAAACATCAAAATCCATTATTTTTCTTTTTCTCTCCTCTGCTTCTCAGTGTGGGAAGAGAAATGTGGTTGATAACATGATTCTTATTCAGCTAGTTCTATCACCCAAATCTGCCTTTTCCTTTACCTCCTAAAATTAAACAAAACAAAATGAAACCTGAGGAAGGATAAAGATCCGTCTTAATTTGACAAATTAAGACACTCTTAGACATTATTTGACAATGTTTAGCCATTACTAAGGTACTATTAGACAATCAACTGTGATAGTATAACTGGAATGTCCTAGAACATGGTAAATTTATGGCCAGGAATGAAGTATACTAGGAAGGCAGCAGCTCCTCTTCCTTCTGCATTCACAAGATTGGGCGGGGAAGGAGCAGTGACTCAAAGAAGGAAGGAGTTTCAAGAGAGACAAATCAACACTAAATGTGATGTTAAAATACAAATCTCAAAGAGTTAGAAGCATGACTCTGATATAAATAAGAAGTAAATATGCCAACCTTTTAATAACTAAGTCATTGAGTAAACTAGTAATATGGTAAAGCTGGTTCAAATATTGAGGGTCTGAGATACATAAAAGTACATTAAAATGGAACAGCATAGGGAATATAGTCTGTGATATTGTAGTAGCTTTGTATGGTGACAGATGGTAGGTACACTTGGTGAGCATTGCATAATGTATAGAGAAGCTGAATCACTAGGTTGTGCATCTGAAACTAATGTTAACATTGTGTACTTCCAAAAAATAATTGCACACAAATATTTTTAAATAAATTTACGGTTAATGTACTCCAATGTTCTAAACCATAACCTTTATAGTTCTCTTTTTACTAGACAAGAGTCATTTACATTACTCTTGGGCATGAATCATTTACTTTGCTGCAAGTAAATACCAATGAATAGAAAATCAAACAAAGGTACATACCCCTAGAGAATGAGATAATCCTTATTTGGTCGTGCTAGATAACATCCAACAGAAATTGAAAGAACAACTACAATCCCTTGTCCTACATCCAAACTTGATTTTTTTTCTTCTTAATTATGTGTAAAACATATAATTTTGAGTCAGGGTGTCTTATTTCTAAACTTGGCTTATTACTTTGGACCATGCACTGAATCTCTCTGATACCTACCTGGTTCTTTATATCTAAAAATCTGTTTACCAAACTTTGAATACATTATGTATCTTAGGAAGAACAATTCTGTTTTAAACTATGGTATATAAACTTATTTATTGTCATTATGCAAAAGAACCATAGTGTTCTCTATACCAGCTTTACTTCGGTCTAAATAACAGGTGCATTTTGATAAGTTAATTTTCAGGCACTACACTATGTTGGAAGTCAGAGGTCGTTAAAATGTGAGACTTACTGTAAATGATGAGGTCAATTAAAAGAGAAATGAGAAAATTACTATAATGTTACAGAATTATAAGTACCATAAAGAAATTTTGTCAAAAATTTTCAAATGGCATTGAAGTTTAAGATAGGACTTGATCAATCCTATCTCAGTGTTTGAAGGTGAAGGGTGAGTGGGTGCTTTGTAGGAATTGACCCTTGAACTTGGGAAAATAGGTATGTGGGGTGAAAAATGAGGACCACTGTTCTGATTTTGTCTTCTAAACACTTTTTTTTTTAAGATTTTATTTATTTATTTGACAGAGAGATCACAAGTAGGCAGAGAGGCAGGCAGAGAGAGAGGGGGAAGCAGGCTCCCCGCTGAGCAGAGAGCCCAATGTGGGGCTCCATCCCAGAACCCTGAGATCATGACCTGAGCCGAAGGCAGAGGCTTTAACCCACTGAGCCACCCAGGCGCCCCTGATTCTGTCTTCTATATTGGATGGCAAACTTTATGACAGCAAGCTGTCATATATCTTTTTTTTTTTTTTAGTTCTGCATTCTCATTACTTAGTGTTATGATGGCAAGTGGGTGCTCAATATTTGTTCAATGAATGGATCATAGAGAAAGACCAACAGAACCAGCAGCAATACTCATTTTATAGCTTAGTGCTCAATAATATTTCTTTATTCAAATTGAAAGTGAAAACTTGATGACATTACAGTAGTGGATATATTTATTTAAAAATAATGAGAACACTCCAAAGAGTTTAGATTTTTATAATTAAAAAATAATAAATTATTAACTATAGCATGATTCTTAGTCTATATTCAAGGTTGTATATGTTATACTATGTATTAGAGAGAGAAAGAGAAAGAGTAAGGGGAGCGTGTGGGTGGGGGAGGGAAGGACAGAGAGAGAGGGAGAAAGAACCCAAGGCAAACCCCCGCTGAGCACAGAGCCCAACATGGGGCTTGATCTCAGGACCCTGAGATCATGACCTGAGCTGAAATCAAGAGTTAGATGCTTAAACCGACTGAACCACTCAGGCGCCCCTATTAATAATGTATTTTAAGAACAATACTTAGAATGGTAGATTTGTTCCATTTACTTCCAAAGGCAATGAATCATTGTTTTTCCTCGTTTTTCTTCACCATGTAACAAAGAGCCCTCAACTTCTAGTCAACATCCATAAATCAGACTTGTTAACTAGCAAAAAGTTTGTTTGGTTTTTTTGTTTGTTTGTTTGTTTTTTGTTTTTAAGTTATGGGATGTTATCTCCACTCTCAGGTATTGACTTGATTCGATGAAAATAAAAATCACTTGGAAATGATTTTCTCAGCTGGGAAATCTTTCAGTACAGTTCTTTGCCCTACCATGTTAGATCTCATTTTATCTCTATGTCCTTAAACACTTCAATAGCTTTTTGCTCTCTTTCCATTTATGAGCATGCCAGTAGCATCCCCAAATTCCTTCTCATCTCATTTTTGATGTTCCTATACAATTTTATGCCTCATCTTTTTCAGTGAACATAGGGAATATTTTCAACTAAGTTTTTTTCTTAATATCTTCAGTTTAAAATTGGGAAAATGTATTGTATAATGAGAGATGCTCTTCCTAACCTAGCAATTCATTTTTTTAGATAGTCATTAGTTTTAAGTGCTGTAATTATTTCACCTTTTTCTGTGAAATGATTTCTGCTTTGGCATTTGAGTAAAAATCTTCTAATTTTGACTACATCTTCATTCATTTTAATAAGTTTAAGGATATATGTTTATAAGAATTATTTGCTTCCTCATCATTTCTCTACTGTAAGTTGTTTGAGATTATTATTATTATAGCTTGAAGTTGATTGCACATAACTTGTCAACAGTAATAAATACAGCACAAGGAATATAAATTGGTGATTTTTAAAGCTTGAAACATTGTGTTGGAGACTTTTTCTCTTTTTTTTTTTTGATTTTCGTTTCAAGTTTTTACTTAAACTCCAGTTAGTTAACATATAGTGTAATATTAATTTCAGGAGTAGAATTTAGTGGTTCATCACTTATGTACAATACCCAGTGCTCATCACAACATGTGCCCTCCTTAATACCCATCACCCGTTTAGCCCATCGCCCCACCCACCTCCCTTCCAGCCACCCTCAGTTTGTTCTCCATGGTTAAGAGTCTGTTTTATGGCTTGCTTCTTCCCTGCCCCCACTATGTTCATCTGTTTTGTTTCTTAAATTCCACATATGAGTGAAATCTTGTGGTCTTTCTCTCAGATGAAATTAAATATTCTTAGATCTGAGCTTAAACTGATACTCATTTTCTTTTGGTAGTGTTATTTTCATGCCACTGCCAAATAAAACCAAATTTATTTTTATTCTTTAAAATTATTTTGTATGTATTGTCATATTCAAAATCAGAAAAGCATCTTTTTTTTTCTTTTAATTAACATACAATGTATTATTTGCCCCGGGGGTATAGGTCTGTGAATCATCAAGCTTACACATTTCACAGCACTCACCATAGCACATACCCTCCCCAATGTCCATAACCCAGCCACCGTATCCCTACCCTCTTCCCCCCAGCAACCCTCAGTTTGTTTTGTGAGATTAAGAGTCTCTTATGGTTTGTCTCCCTCCCGATCCCATCTTGTTTCATTTTTTCCTTCCCTACCTCCCCACAGCCCCCCGTCCTGCCTCTCAAATTCCTCATATCAGAGAGATCATATGATAATTGTCTTTCTCCGATTGACTTATTTCGCTTAGCATAATACCCTCTAGTTCCATCCACGTCATTGCAAATGGCAAGATTTCATTTCTTTTGATGGCTGCGTAGTACAGAAAAGCATCTTAAGGGAATTACCAAACTTCACCTTTTGTTTTTTGTGTGCAATAGAAATAGATCTGCTGTCATCCACTATTCATAAAATCAGTGTACTCTTTTTTCGATTTTTCCCTATGAAATGTTCATGCCTTTGGCAATAGAGCTATATTATTCGTTTTCATCACTGAGTAAATGAAAACAATACCTATAAAAATAATTAAGGGATCTTATAAATCAAAATGTCTTTGGCTATCAACAACAATAAAAATATAATTTACATATAATCTTCATTTAAAAGTATGGTATTTCCCTAATACCAAGTAAATAGCTTTGGAAGCATCAATGTTACAGTGTTAAAATATGACTATGTTTTACAGCTTTTACCCACAAGTTTTATGTTTTGAATTTGTAGCTTAATAACTATGGGTAATTGCCACCCTTTAGATGCAGCTTCCAAAGGAGGCTTGATAAGTAAGAAAGTATTACTATCCTGGGGAGAAATTGGGTTTAACAGATCGTTGGGTGAGAGATTAAAACTAACTTTTGGTGAACTCTTTCATAACAGTGGCTGTGCTTACATAAACTCTTTCAATACACTGAAAACTTCTTGAGGTGACTTTTTCTCAATTTAGAAACAGGATACTCATAACCTGTGTCTACACTTCCTAAATTATAAAATCTATAAGTGACAGTTATCAGAATTTGAAAATGGAAACTTTGTGGGGTTTTGTTTTTTTTTTTTAATTTGACTCAGTCTTTTTTCATTTTTTTAATTTAAAAAATCTGGTATAATTAATTTTATATATTATAATCACCTCTCTTTATCCATTCATCTATTGTTGAATGCTGGGGCTCCTTCCATATCTTGGATACTGTAAACAATGCTACAATAAACATAAGGGTGCACATATCTTTTTGAATTAGTGTTTTCATATTCTTTGGGTAAATGCCCAGAAGTGGAATTACTGGATTATATGGTAATTCTGTTTTTAATTTTTTGAGGACCTCCATACCGTCTTCCACAGTGGCATTCCTACCAACTATGCGTGAAGGTTTTTTTTTCTTCCACATCCTGGCCAACACTTGTTGTTTCTTGTGTTGTGTTTTAGCTATTCTAACAGGTGTGAGATGATATCTCCTTGTGGTTTTGATTGGCATTTCCCTGATAGTGAGTGATGTTAAGCATCTTTTCATATGTCTCTTGGACATCTGTACGTCTTCTCTGGAGAAATGTCTGTTTATGTCTTCTGCTCATTATAAATTGGATTAATTGTGGGGCTTTGGGGGTGTTGAGTTTTCCTTTCTCTTCTATTTTTTGGAATAGTTTGAGAATACGGAGTATCAGCTCTTTAAATGTTTGGTAGAATTCACCTGTGAAGCCCTCTGGTCCTGGACTTTTGTTTGTTGGAGTGTTTTGTTTTAGATTGTTGATTACTGATTCAATTTCATTTGGTAATTGGTCCGTTCAAATTTCCTATTTCCTCCTGCTTCAATTTTGGGTGGTTATGTGTTTGTAGGAATTTATCCATTTCTTCTAGGTTATCCAATTTGTTGACATATAATTTTTAATAATATCCTGTTATAATCCTTTGTATTTCTGTGCTGTTGGTTGTTACTTTTCTTTCATTTCTGATTTTGAGTCCTCTCTCTATTTTTTTAATGAGTCTGTGTAAAGGTTTATCAATTTTATTGATCTTTTCAAAGAACAACTCCCGGTTTCATTGGTCTGCTCTATTGTTTTTTTAAGTTTTTATTTCCTTTGTTTCTGCTGTAATCTTTATTGTTTCCTTCCTTCAACTGGTTATAGGCTTTGTTTGTTCTTCTTTTTCTAGTTCCCTTAGGTATAAAGTTACCTTGTTTATTTGACATTTTTCTTGATAATTGAGGTATGTCTGTATTGCTATAAATTTCCCTCTTAGAAAAGCTTTTGCTGCATCCCAAAGATTTTGGACCATTGTGTTTTTATTTTTATTTGTCTCCATGTGTTTTTTGATTTCCTTTTTGATATCTTAGATGACCCATTAATTATTCAGTATTATGTGATTTAACCTCCATGTGTTTGTGTTCTTTCCAGATTTTTTTTTGTGGGGGGCAGAGGGGTTGATTTCTAGTTTCATAGTGTTGTGGTTGGAAAAGACGCATGATATGACTTCAATCTTTTTGAATTTTGATACTTGTTTTGTGGCCCAAAATGTGTTTAATGCAGAGAATGTTCCATGTGCGCTTGAAAATAACGTATATTCTTCTGTTTTAGAATGGCATGTTCTGAATGTATCTGCTAGGTCCATCTGTTCGAATGTGTCATTCAAAACCACACTTTCCTTGTTCATTTTCAGTTTGGATAATATATCCATCAATGTAAATGGGATGTTAAAGACCCCTACAATTATTTTATTACTATTGATTACTTTATATTTATTATTATATGCTTTATGTATTTGGGTGCTCTCATGTTGGGTGCAGAAATATTTACAGTTGTTACACTTTCATTGAGAATTGTTCCCTTTATAATTATATAATGGTCTTTGTCTCTTGTTACAGTCTTTGTTTTAAAGTCTACTTTGTCTGATATAAGTGTTGCTATCCTAGCTTTCTTTTCACAGCCAGTTGCATGATAAATGTTTCTCCATCCCTTCACTTTCAATTGCATGTATCCTTAGGCCTGAAATGAGTGTCTTGTAGGCAGCATATTGTTGGGTCTTGCTTTTTTATCCATTCCATCATCTTATGTCTTTTCATTGGAGTGTTTTGTACTTTTACTAAATATGGACACTTTGACACTTATATTCCATGCCCCTTTGTTCTTTTTCTTTTTTCTTTTTTTAAAGATTTTATTTATTTGTCAGAGAGAGAGAGAGCACAAGCAGGGGGAGTGACAGATAGAGCAGGCAGAGAGAGAAGCAGACTCCCTGCTGAGCAAGGAGCCCAATGCAGGACTCAATCCCAGGACCCTGGGATCATGACCTGAGGGGAAGGCAGATGCTTAATGAGCCACTCAGGCATCGTGCATTGTTCTTTTTATTAACAGCTGTCTCAAACCATCTTTCTTGTCTCCATGTATCACCCATATGCTGTTGTTTTACTTTCAGGATTGATAGTATAGTAATGCTCGTGCTTTCTCTTCCAGCAATATTTTAATTTAAAGGTAAACCCTTACACTTATTCAATCAACTGGTAAATGAAGAAGGGCTTAATTTGTTTTGGAGCTTTTTTTTGTACCTCTGTTTGTCATAGCCACATTTCTTATTGTAGGATCAACTATTCTATTTATACAGACACTAGAATTTCTGTACCATTCTCCTAATAGAATAAGCAATATGCATCAGTAATTCTAATGCACTGTCTATGAGAAAATCATGCAAATCTGAACTCCACTAACTTATTGCTGTGTGAACTTTGGAAATTGGTTTGAATTCTCAGAGCACCCATTGCCTTTTTTGCTTAATTTATCAGATGAATCCCTCAGATTGTTGTTTGATTTGTGACTACATATTAAAAGTGATGCTGCTCAGTAGGAGCACCATGTACCCAGGGAAAAATAAGGAACAAATGTACCTACTATGTACTAGGCATTATTCTAGTCTAGGTAACAGATGCTAAAATATGTGTCTTTTTCCCTCGTTAAATTCTTTATTTTTCTTTTCTTTTCTTCCTTCCTTCTCTTCCCATCCCTTCCCTTCTCTTCTTTCTTCTATTTCCTTCCTTCCTTTCCTTCTTCCTTTCTTTTCCTCCTTCCTCTCCTCTCCTTTCTTCTCCTCCATCCCTTCCTCCTTCCCTCTCTCTCTTTCTTTTCTTTTGTTGTTGTTGGCACAATGTTACAGTAGTTTCAGCTGTACAATTTAGTGATTTGACAAGTTTATACATTATAAGTTTATACATTCATTATAAGTAAGCTACAGTCTGCCCTATTACATTGCTATTACAATATCATTGACCATATTCCTTATGCTCTGCTTTTTATTTCCATGACTTATTCATCCCATAACTGGAGGCCCATGTCTTCCTTTCCCCTTCACTCATTTTGCCAAGCCTCCCACCCCCCCTTTCCTATGGCAACGATCAGTTCTGTGTTTATAGTTCTGATTCTGTTTTTTGTTTATTCATTTTTTTAAGATTTTGTTTATTCATGAAAGAGAGACAGAGAGAGAGATAGAGGCAGAGGGAGATGCAGGCTCCCCGCCAAGCAGGGAGTCCGATGCGGGACTCGATCCCAGAACCCTGGGACCATGACCTGAGCCGAAGGCAGATGCTTAACCATCCGAGCCACTCAGGTGCCCTGTTTATTCATTTTTTAAGAGTGGTATTATATGGTACCCAAATATGTCTGTTTTGATTAACATGTACTTAAAGGAAACCTATTCCCTGGATTTAGTCCTGTAAGAGCCAATATTGCCCTCTCCCCTCCCTCCTCCTCCCTTTGTTCCTTTTCATTTGACTTTTCCCAACCTTCAAATAAACAGTCCTAGTTAAAATCATACTGAATCATAGTTGAAAAATTAGGTCCAAGGAAGTATAATTAATAGCCTGAAAATGGACAAGAAATTTGTTTGACAACCTTCTCCCCCACATATGAAACATAACCTTTAATATATTTTAAATAATATACATATATAGATAATATATGTATATATGCTATATACAGTATTTATGTCTGAGCATAAGTATGAATTCTCTTTTGCTATGTTAACCTATTTATCTTATCTGCTCTAACCACAATAATTTATTTAAAATAGCACTATACAATATTGTGATGCCTAAAAACATAATTTCCTCTCATTATTCTTAGTTTTTTGTTTTTTTGGTTTAGGCATAGAAAATAATTGTGATAAAATCATTTTTAAAATATCTGCAGAGGAAGGAGTGGAACCGATTATAGTTGGCTGTAATATGAAGAAGTGTTGTTAATGACAAGCCCTACAATTAGCAGAACCTAAATTATTTGGATGAGAGAAATTCCTAATAATCTATCATAATCAGAATTAAACTATGGCTTTAATAACCAACTTTTATAATTAGAGTTGATTATTAGCCCCATACTTATGATGTTGATAAGTGTTTTAATATATTTCACTAAAAACCTACCTCACTGTCTTCCAGTTTTGTCAGCTAGAATGTGTTTCAGGAGTATTAAAGTCCTTTTTACTAAGGACTGATAGAAAAATAAAATGCAGATATAAGATGCATACAGTTTCCTTGGGGATTTATTTTACATTTGCTACCACCTGTTGTGGTAAAATATATACTAATATAAAAATTCATCTAAACAATTTGTCATTAAGTGTTTCAAGCACAATGATTTTTGTTACAGAATTTGGGGAATTCTTATTTATCATGCTGAACACATTGTAAATAGAAAATTTTAGCAGGGATTCTATTCACTTATTTGTCAAAATAATTGAATAATGGAATATTGGGAATTTTGGTCATCATTTCATTTCTTGTAATGACATTGAAGGTGAGAATCAAATACAGTTGTTCGCTTGTGCCAGATAATTATTAATTTATTCTTTAGAGTTTTAAGCTAATTTTCATTATTTCTTTCAAAATTAAGATAAAATTCCAATAATCATCTTTCCTAAAAATAATTTTATCATTACTGTTTAATTACTCATTTAATGTTGATGAACTCTTAGCTGGAATTATGTCTCTTGATTTATTCACAAAGGATCATTAGCACTTTATAATAAGTCAAACCAAAGGCTTACGTGGAATAAAATTATTCCTTAAAAAATTGTGCTATAGGAGTGCTTGGGTGGCTCAGTCAGTTGAGTGTCCTTGGTTTCAGTTCAGGTGATGATCTCAGGATTGTTAGATCAAGCCCTGAGTCAGGCTCTGTGTTCAGTGGGTAGTCTGCTTGGGATTCTCTCTCCCTCCCTCTGCCCCTTCCCCACTCATGCCTACACTCTCTCTCTCCCTCTCTCTCAAATAAATAAGTAAATCTTTTTAAAAAGTGTGCTGTATATTTATAACTATATCTAGATCTATATTTATAAAAGCACTTCTGTATGGCAAAATATAGCATAAAGCACTCAGTAGAGAAATGGTAGATATTGCAAAATATATGTCTGTGATATGAGTGGCAGCAAAAGGTGTAATATTACAATATTGTAGAAAGATGTGGGAATTCATTAGTACTAAGAGATAAGTAAATTATGGTCAACTATAGCTCTTTCAATATATCAGACTAAAAATAATGAAACAAAAATTATTGCTCCCAGAGACGTGAGTTAGAAAGTATTCTCATATATGGCAGGTACAGTTATTTTGAAATTAATCAAGGAACATCTATTAAAAATTAAAATTGAAAATAAAAACCTAGTCTGTGAACTAGTCTATCCCACTGGTGGAACCTATATATTAAAAATAATGTCATCAAAGTGTAAAGACATGTGCAGTGATATTTGTAAATATTGTCAAGAAAAAAACTGAAAGAAAACACATGCCCCTCGAAGGGCTCCATGTTGCGTGTGGCCTCTACATTACAACATATTATGAAGTCATTAAAATGAAATAGAGTACTTTCAACTTCACAAATTTTCTTTATGGTGTTATTAATTGAGAAATAATGTGGATAATAAAAGACTTATTTTATTTTGTTTATAAAAAACGTCTTATAAAACTCTCCCCGAATAGAATGAGTCCAGAAAAAATTTTTTGAGGACTACATGCTAACTAAATCCTTGCTAACAAGGATTGAGTGTTTTGGAAATTGACTAATGTGAGTGCACTTGGGGATAGAAGGAGAGAATAAGAGAATAAGCCAAGGGGCACTTAGATAACTCAGTCAGTTAAGCATCTGCCTTCTGCCGAAGCCATGATGTCAGGGTCCTGAGATAGAGCCCCACATCGGGCTATGTGCTCAATAGGGAGCCTGCTCCTCCTGCTAGTACTCTGTCTGTCTCTCTCTGTCAAATAAATAAAATCTTTAAAAAAAATTAAAAGAAAAAAGAGAATAAGCCAAGCAGTGGGGGTTAAGGGATGGGAGAAAAATGAAAGGAAAAAATGAAAAGAAAAAGAAAGGTGCATTTGATTATTATATGCATTAGAACATTTATTCTATTCTTTAGATACATTTTTGGTTCACTAGATAGATCATATTCTGTAAAATATGTTAAATGTAAGATGTGTATGTGTGTGCGAGAGAGAGAGAGAAAGAATGTGTATAAAGTTATAAAAATAAAAAAAATAGTGGTCGAATAGAAAAGGTCCTACATTTACTCATGTAATTTCTAATATTGCAAAGTAGCTCTCTGGCAAATCTTCTCCTGGATGGCTAAGACATTAAAAGAGGAATTATTAGTGTTTACGTGGGTAAGGATGGTATAAACCGAGATTAATTTTACATTGACTCAACTATTTTATATCAATTAGGGAGATGATATTTGGCAAGAGAAACAAAATCATCGCTCTAGTCAGAATGAGCTGACCAGTACTGATCTATATCCATTCCATTGTGGACTTACTTACCTTTAGAACATGAAAATGTGACGTCTGCTTCTGTTTTTCAGGATTAGGAAAATAGAAACAATATTTTCAGAGTTAAAAGGCAATATCTGTTTTACTTTTGATCACCTCCAAGGTAAGGGAAACACAGGAAAACTTAAGGAAATATCCTTTATACGATGCCACAAAACTCAATGACATATATTCAAGTAGTAGCCATTAAGGAAATATCCTATAGACAAAAAATAAATAAATATACACTGTCTTCTCCTAATACTCAAGAAGAGTTAAAACTTACGTCCTTTTATCCATGAACTGAAAAGTCAGAGAGAGGACCTGATAGCATTGTCTTTCTTTTAAACAGACTTATTTTGATGGAACATGAAAAAGTGACAGAAGTAGTATTTGCTGAAGAAAGATGGTGGTAGCCTCAAAGATTAGTCCTCTCAGCAACTTGTTCTATGTTTCCAGATGTTGATGTGAACTCTTAGGGCTATTGGAGATCAGTCTTTCACAAAACCAAATAAAGATATTATAAGCAGAATTTTTTCTGCAGATAAAAGTATAGAATTCTCACAGAAATACAAAGACCTCTAGAGTTTAAAGTTATTGAGTAGCTATATGTACATATTTATATTCTTATATTTTTAAGCGAGGCTAGAATTACTTAAATATTAAAAACATGCAGTAAATGTTGTTGAATATTAAGTAATTTTACAAAAAGATTATTTACATAGCAGCCTTAGAATAAAGGCTTGAGTTCATAATATGAGATTTTACTCACTAATTATGCATTTTCATTTTCATTAATTAATTCATTACATTAATGTATTATAAAATGTGTTCATATATTTACTGAAGTATAGTTGCCATACAATGTTATATATACATATGTGCATATGTATATATGTGTATATATGTATATATACATATGTGCATATGTATATATGTGTATATATACATATGTATATACATATACAATATATATGTATATACAACAATGTATATGTATATATATGTATATATGTACATATACATACAGTGTACACCACAGTGATTGAACATTTCTATGTTGTTAGGTTGCACAAATGTAGTTATGAAATGTCACTGTACAATACTATTAAAATACCATTGGCTATGTTCCCTATGCTGTCAAATGTATCCATATTAAAGTTATTTCTGGCCTGTAGAATTACAAATGTATAGTGAGCTTTCTATTGTTTGCATTACCCAAAACAGCATGATAATATATATGATGAACAGAATGCCATTTACAATTACTCAAAAATCTTAGAGCAAAATCCAATATGTTGTCAACAGCACCACCCTGAATTGAATAGACTGCATTAGCAATTAAACACTATTATAAATCTCTTCTCTATTCTCCATTTCATCTTCCAATTCTATCTTTAAAAATACCTATTATGACGTTTCATAAGTTTATCAGCATGGCATGTCAAAGAAGTTACGTTGTTTTTGTAGCAAATGCATGTTTCTCTATTGTAATGAAAAAACAATAGAGTCAAAATAGTCCTATAATTGGTGTTCTGTTGCAGAAGGTACATGGTTATTGATTCGTAGTGCCCTAATTTTCTCTCTTTCCCTCGAGATAACCTTCATAAAAGGTCATTTCTTTCCTTGAACAGGTAAATGGCATATTTACAAGTTGACAATACGTAACCTTGTAGTGGGATACCAAATGGAGCATAGCAAAAGCAAATGAAACAGTTTGACTGGCTGATAGCCATTTTAAGCTATGCTAGTTTCAAGGCAATTATAGCAGTTAGAATATATCCGACTATTCAAACATTAACTGTATTTCTGTTAGTGCAAATCTATAATGATTAGGTGATTAAAGTAATCTCCAACACTATGAAACAATTCCCATTCCCTCATGTGACATGTATAGCTAACTGACAAAGAAAAGCTATGAAATTATGAGAAATTGTTTTATAAATTTGACCAAATGAATTCTTGTGGTTTGTCTCAGGAATCCAGTTCAATTGCCTAAGCACATTAATTTCATCAGAAAATCAAAGGGAAAGGCAGAGAATAATCTTTAGAAATAAAGAATTTCTTTACTAAGAGCATTTTCTTCCTTTCAGTCAAATGGCAGCACGTAACTTTGTATAAGCATAATTGTAGGGTTTGCATATAAGTATTAAAAGTCTAGAGCAGTGACACTACTATTATAAAAATATTAAGAATTTTATTATACCAAAATCTCTCCTTTGCTTCATGGTTCAGTGATAGTGTACTTAGTTTTCTAAGGACAGTGGGCTGATATCTATAGTGTGAAGCAATAGAATTATTAGGGAAATGCTTGTATAACACTGTAATGTAGTAATTATACAGTTCATTGTTATAAATTCTTAACATTTTCCAGCAATTCATCTAGGCACTGGAGAGAGAACAAACAAGTTACAATCCTTATCCTTAAAGTTTTTATGTTCTGTAGGAAGAAACATACCAAAAAATAAATATCCTGATGCTTCCTATAATTTAACATACATAAAACTATAGTGAAAAGAAGTAAAAATAGGATGAAGAGGAGCTGGTGTTAATTTAGCTAGGAAAGGCAGACATCTTTTATTAGGGGAATTTGAGATGAGACTTGAAAAGCGGAAAGGAAGTGGCCACATAAAGATCTAGCGGAAAGCTTTCACAAAGAAAGAAAAGCAAATGTAAAGGCTGTGATATGGTAATAAACTAGGCATATCTCAGTAACATTTAAGTGGATCCTGTGAGGAAGCATCACTGAGGTTCTACTGTCCTTGGACAGCAGCATTTTCCAAGTTGCTGGGAATTGCTGGGAATTTTGCCTGAGAAGTTGACTGTCTCTTTATTATGGAGTTAGATCAAAGCTCTAACATGAAAGCAGAGCTAGAGGGCGGGGGCAAAAGGCAAAGGCTTAGAGATGCATTGAGAAATTTGACGAAGAAAAGGAAAACTAAAAAGAAAATTGGAGTGGAGCAAACAGAATTATTAGGAGCATCAGTGTGATGGTAAATGTTTAACAGGTGATTTGCACAGGGTGAGGAGCGGTGATTTGTAGTGTTTGTCAATTCTTGGGGTGCCAACACTCCCTCTCTGGCTTATTTCAACCTAGGAAAGTAATATCACAGAAGGCAGAGTTGGACAGAACATGTAGTTGGACATAATACAGCCATATATATGCAACGGACCTGAACAACCTCAAAAGCATAATAATATGGTAAAATGTTTAGGACTAATAAGTTTTGAGCATGCGTTACTTTTGCTTTAATATTTATTTATTGTAAGTTTATATAACTTAGGTTGTTTTTTTTTTAAAGATTTTATTTATTTATTTGTCAGAGAGAGAGAGAGAGTACAAGCAGGCAGAGTGGCAGGCAGAGGCAGAGGGAGAAGCAGGCTCCCTGCCGAACCAGGAGCACGATGTGGGACTCAATCCCAGGACCCTGGGATCATGACCTGAGCCGAAGGCAGACGCTTAACCGACTGAGCTACCCAGGCATCCCTATATAACTTAGGTTTCTAATAGCTGTCTTCAATAAATGGCTTACAAAATACATGAAAATTAAAAAATCAGCTCTGTTGAGTCCTTTAAAACCAGCAAGCACAACAGTGGATAGGGAGCAAGTGAGTTACTGATGCAGGTTGGGTTCTCTGGCACACGGGCACTCAGATCAAGTTAGGAATTCAAATGTGTTTTTTTTGGAGGGGAGGGAATAATATCTTTAAAACAGTTGAGGAAACAGGATTGTTCAGGGGGTGCTGCCGAACTGTGATATGGACCTGACAAAACAACAGCTAGCCCATTGGTGAGCTTTGGAGCAAAGGTTGCCTGTTAGTGGAGTCTTATTGGGAAGAAATGGTTTGGGTCTGTACCTTTGCCATTCTCAGTTGTTGGCTGGGGATGATTCAGGAAGAGCATGAGTCTACGGAGCTAATAGCTAGCGGCTGTCAGCCACTTTCACTCCTCACAGCTGCTGGGCAACCATTTCTTTCTTGAAGGGACATCAAGTGGCACATCCGTGTGGTTGACAGTTGTCATGAAGTAGGGAATGCCCACCTATGATCAGTTATGTTCTGTAATAGAATCAGACAAAAAAAAAAAAAAAAGGTAATTTACTATAGGGAGTAATGAGATGTAGGTCATCGTCAGCTTTCATAAAAGGTATTTAACCTGACATGATAAAAAATATAAAGTGAGGAATGGAGATTTCAGGCATAGATATTTCTTTTGGTACTAAAAGGGGGTGTATTCAAACTGAGATCATATACTGAAACTGAAAAGTTTCTAAAAACATTTGAAAAATTTCACAAGCAACTTAAATTAATAGAAAAAGGAAGTGTCTTTCAGGATACAGATAGTTTGGTTGCAAGCAAACATCCCCAGTTTATTTAAAGGGATGGATCAGGGGGTGCCTGGGTGGCTCAGTGGGTTAAGCATCTGCCTTCTGCTCAGATCATGGTCGTGGAATGGAACCCGGTGTTGGGGTCCCTGCTCAATGGGGAGCCTGTTTTTTCCTCTCACTCTGCAGCTCCCCCTGCTTGTGCTGACTCATTCTCTGTCAAATAAATAAAATAAAATAAAAATCTTAAAATTAAGAGATGAATCAGTAAATAGTTCTTGGTTTTTATTATATCCATCTTTTGAGGTAAATCCAGAACTAGAGGTTTTTGTCAAAAAAATGATAGACCTAGAGTAGAAACAATGGAGAAACAATATTTCCTACTAAAGTTCTAACATTTTTGTGAGGCAGAAATTCTTTCATGAATTTGGGGATGGAATGCCTTTGTATTGGACAATTGTTTACAATTGTTTCTACCTCAGTGGCCTTTTAGTGGTGAAAAGAAATTTTAGTGAAATAAGTTTTCATTGAAAACTTTTAACACATTTTCTGTCATTAAGTGAACAAGCTACTAAGCAGATAGTAAAAATTGTTACTCCTCAGCTGATGCTTGGAGAGCTCCCAGAGTTGAGAAATATATAGATCTTGGTGAGTGAATATTGGTAAAGTCAGATTTAGAAACTGTGGAAATGAGAGGCCTCGCTGTGCAGCTCTAAAAATATAGATCTTATTTCTTTAAGAATGATTTCATTTGTTCTGCAACATGCCAAGTTTGCTCCTTCATTTGCTATTGCCTCTGCCTAGAATGCCCCAAACAGGACCTTTGCATGACTGCTTTCTACTCACTCAGGATCAGCTCTCATTTCATCTCCTCACTAAGCCCTGTGTAGTTCACGAAATTGAATTCTCCTCCTTCCCATTCGAGTTCTACCATATTCTCCCAGCACTTACCAGTCTCTGAAATTATCTTGCGTATTAACTTTTATTCTTAATTATTCAGAGGAAAACAATGACTTTCTCCTGTTCATTGCTGTATGAATGTCGCTCCCAGAAACATCATAGAATGTAAATAATAGTAAATGACAACTCATTTAATGCTTTCTTTATAACGTAAACTTACAAATATTTGCTGATGTTTAAAATTAGCTTTATAAACAGCCCATTTTTTTTTTCTCTCCTCCAAGAAAGGGATATTTTAGCTTCTCTACTGACTTATCCTCTGACACATACTATGTTGTCTTCATGTTTTCACCTCCCACTTACTCTTATGTAAGAGTAATACTGCAACCAGGCTTAAACCATCAGTAACCACAAGGACTTCTGAAAAAAGTCAGCAATACCACTAATTACCAACTTGAATTGAGTATTTTGGTGCTTGTCTTATCTTACCTACTCTACCTTATGTTTAATACTGTTAATCTGCTTCTCTTGTCCTTCTTCTTCATTGGCTTCTAGGATACTTCATGGCCATTTTTCTCCTCCATCTTGGTAGTAAATCCAGGTTTTTATCTTAGGCTGTTTTCCTCTCTGCCCACTTTTAGATGATCATATTAGTCCTGCCCATGTTCAAAGTTTATTTAAAGAGATGGATTTTTCTTTGCATTCTAGCTGATTTCTTATCCTGTTTCGTATCCCTCCTACATTAAATGTTTTCTTAAATAATTGCAGTAGTCACTAAACTGGCCTCCGATAATCTCTGTTTGCCTCTCATCCTTTATAAAGTTGCAAGAAAAGATTTTCTAAAATAATAGTCATACTTGAGCTTGAAACTTTAAAATGGTTTTCTTAGCCAGATAATAAACTTGTTGACAATAGAAAATGTGAATGATTTTGCTCTGTATCCTTCTCATGTAGTTCACAGAAAGTGTTCAAAAAATATTTTTAGAAAGGGATGCCTGAGTGGCTCAGTCTGTTAATCGTCTGCCTTCAGCTCAGGTCATAGTCCCAGGGTGCTGGGATCAAGTCCTGCATTGGGCTCCCTGCTCAGAGGGGAGCCCACTTATCCCTCTACCTGCTGCCTCTCCTGCTTGGGTGCTCTCTCTCTGTGACAAATAAATAAAATCTTTAAAATAATATTTTCTGGAAAAAAGAAAGAATGAGAAGGAGAGACAATTGTTCAGACAATGCCAAATTACTATGAATAATGAATTTTCTCATCCTCTTGAAATGGAAATTTTGAAAGAGAGCTTTAAGTAAAAGATAACACTCTGGTATTTACAACTAGTGAGATAAAAAGCTTGCAAAAAATAAAAGGAGTAGCTTCCAAAAATGCACTTTACAAAGCTTGGCCACAATTAATTATGTAATTAAGGTAAATAATATGTATATTTTTATTTACATGCATATATACATTACACATTTTCTAGAAATAGGAAACAAACATCATAAAGTTCTCCTTTTCTACCTCCTCCATTTTGTATTCAAAGAAAGCAGTCTCCATGAAAATGAAAGGAAGAGAAGAATGAGGCTAGAGTAGTAGAATTCTGGAAGGGAAGACTGGGATCGTGGGGGGAATGTCTTATTTTAAACACAGTGAATTGAGCAGATTTTAATGCTTTTGGGAAGATTCCTTTAAAAGTGGAGCAAGTGAAAAGTAGAGATAATCTCACCCATACCTATGGCATCTAAGTGTTTTCTTAGCCAGTTTCTAAATGTATCTAAAAACACCTTTCAATAAACAGTGATCCTTAGATAACACAAAGATATATTTTTATCTGTCAGTATATATAACCTTTCTAAATTATTATGCGTAATAGTTTAGTTTATTTTGTGTTTCTTGGACAGGTCATAAGATACATATATAATATATTTATTGGAAAACAAATATATCTTACTAACTCAGAATAAAAATCAGCGTGAGAAGATAATTTTCCTGGATAGCAATCTCCTAATGAAAAAAGCAACATAGCTTTCCTTAATATTCTTATTTGTCAAAAGATAATTTTCTTTTGTCTCCTTTTAATTTTAGGTTTCCATTTTCTGGGGAACTTCTAATGTTTTTAGAACTTTTATATATAAAATGATTGTTTTCTGTCTTGTTTGAGTACTTTAAACAGGAATGCTTTAAGAGAAAAATAACACTAATTATTAGTAAAGATAGCCTTTTTAATGTACTAGACATTTATACATAGATAAATGACAGATTTTTCTCCTTATGGTCAAATATGCAACAAATGATATGTTAATACAGTTCCATGGACTTCCTCATGATAATTTTTATTAATAAATTTATGGGAGGCAGACATGAACCTGGATTCAGAAAAGCAAAATATAAGCCATAATGTTTTATTCCTAGACACACTGTAATGTTCAGAGCCAAGACAAACATGTACTCAAATTTGATAGAAAAAATTCAAATGTTAATTTCCCAGCATGAAATACATTTGTCATCATTGAAATGCAGGGAGTAGAGCCTGTTTGTAATTCTTCATGAGACCTGCAGTTGGATATTGGAATAATTATCAGTTCTATGTATTCTGTGCTTTTTATTCCTAGCTGAACACCAAAAAAAAAAAAAAAAATTATGGCACAAATGTTAGTGTTTGGATGTCTTTTTATTTTTTATTTGTGAATTTGAACTATTAATGTCTAATAATAGATGTCCCTGTGTGTATTTAGACCATCTAAGTATATCAGACTGGTTCTTTAACAATTCACATGAAGGGCCATTGAGTTCAAAGTTATGTATTATAATTCTTTCTTATCTGAAAACAGTGATAATATTACAGTATGATGAATATGATAAATGATTGCTAGTTCACATCTCTAGAATTACTTTTATAGTAGAAAATAATAAATAAGGTCAATGATACTTTGACTCCTCCATATGACTTTAGCTAATGAACACATTATATAGACATTAGTAAGAACTGTACTAAACATGAGACTCAAACAGTAACAAATATATTCTAGTTTCATTATATCTGAAGGAAAAATCACCAACTGTACTTTAATGATTATTTGTCTTTATAATTGTAAAACATCTTGAAAGATAGGACCTATATTGGGTATGGTTTAAAATTTCCTTATGAAATAAGGAGGAAACTGCACATAAATTCTTAGTTTAATCATAGTTAAATTCAACTTGTGGGTTAAATGAAGCAGTCTGTGCTAATTCTCACCAAATTGTCACATAGTGTTTTTCAAAAGTATGTGCAGTAAGGGAAGGAGATGTTATTTGGAGGAAGTTTTTGAATTTTATAATAATTTTCTAAAATTTAAATGATACAAAAGTATTATTCATATGATGAAAACAACAAAATTATAGCCCCACAAAAATCTCACTAGCCTAGTGGTTTTAGGCAGAAGGTACAAAAAGGCCATTCAAAGCAAAATCTACAATTACCTTGATCCATGGATGATGCATGTAACACAGGCAGTGGATTCAGATAGAGCTGATTCTAAATCCTGTCCTTCCACTGACCATCTTTGTAACGTGGGATAGTAACGTCGATGACCTTATCTTCTACCTAACTTTCCTTATCTAAAAATGAGCCACTTGTGGAGCCAATGGATAGTGCATGTAAATGACTTAGCATCTTTCTTGTCTGTGAAGAATGTTCTATGAAAATTGGCTATTTAAAAAAAAATGACATTAAATGCATTGGGTACGGTATATTTAGTAAATAATATCCATTTATATTTAGTTCAATATTAGAGGTTTTCTAAAATTTTAAACCTAGAATTTTACATTCTAGTGGTCATTAAAACAGGTTTCAGCACTCCAAGTTTATTCTGTTAATTTCCCATTTCATCTCTTCCATAGATTTTCAACTGTGTTTTCTTTTTTTAAAGGGATATTTAAATTGTGATTATTTATATTTGCTGCATACCCTGTCAAGCAGTGGTGGTCTTACGGCGCCAACACAGGTATCTAATGAAAGTAGGACTAACCCTTGACTGGATAGATAAGGCTATTTATAAAACTACCAGGCTTCGTTTACCAGTCTGGTATATAACTATTATCTCTTGTTAGACTCCCTTAAACTGTAGCTTTTGAATAACGAAGACTAAAAAAAAAAATCAAAATTTTATGGACCACGTAAGTATACGTTCTCAAATTTTACAAACAAAGAGGTCCAGGAATCTAAGAGTGTTGCCTATCAAAAATAATATGTTTCAAAGTGAACAGTATTTTAGATCAATATAAGAAACATTTATTTTAAGGAAATGAAAGGTGTCTATTTTTTCTATAAAGTCTATGTCATTTGATATTTGGGGCATACATTATTAGAAATGATTTACACATTTTCTTTCATATCTAAGCCATAGCTTCCTTGTTTTAAAGATGAAGAAACTGTAACATTTAGAATTAAAGTCATTTCTCCAAGGTCAAACAGAAAGTGGCCTACTGAATTTTGAAAATAATTCTCTTTCATGCCAAGCCTTTATTCTCCTTCAGTTCACTATAGAGACCCTGCAAACCAATAAACTAATGTTTTATTACTACTTGAGGAAATATAGAGATTTTGCCTATTCTATGATTCTCAGTATTAGCTTCGTTCATCAGTATAGAAAAATAGTTTTATAGAATAATCGTGGTTTGATTTTGAAAATGTAACCTGGATATTTCAAAGCCACAGTTCACAAATTATTACTTACAGCTTTCTTTGTATTTTGTAGGCATATCATAATTTTTGGTCATGATTTGCAAAAACACTTTTCAGATAAAGTCATACTACTTTCTTCATTATAGTTGTGAGGAAAATGTGACATCTAGAGGTTAAGTGACTTGCTAAAGGCCAAATAAGAAGTTAATGGCACAGTCAGAACTTAAATCCTTATTATTCACTAGGCTATTTTCCTCTAGCAGATTTAGACATATTAGGGAATAGAGAGAAAGAGAGTGATAGGGAAGTGATGGAAAGGGGGAAGAAAAGGGGGGAAGATAGACTGAGAAAGATTTAAAGGAAATGTTTTAAAATCAGAGCAGAGTCAAACTTAATTGCCTTCAACGTCTCTAAAGCTGAATGTGTTTCTAATATAATGTGTAAGGGAAAAGGAGAAAAAGATCACACTTTAAACACACACACAGGAAAGGAGATTACTTTAACATGCCAGAAATCGGGGCGTATGGGTGGCCGTCTGCCTTAGCTCAGGTCATGATCCCAGTATCCTGGAAATTGAGCCCCACAGCAGGTTCCCTGCTCGGCCTGGAGCCTGCTTCTCCCTGTTCCTCTCGCTCTGCACTTGCTCATGTGTTGTCTCTCAAAAAAATAAATAAAATCTTTAAAAATAAATAAATAAAATACCAGAAATAAACTATGATACAGAGTCATGCAGAAAGATAGAATTATTTAAGTATATAAGAAGGTCATGGAAGATTTGAGACGATGAGATATATTTGAAGTACAATGCCCCAAGAAACAAGTAGGGACTGCATTTTTAAAGGCTTTTACAGGAAGAGTTGACTGAAGTCAGAACATAGGTGCTCTGATAGTAATAAGGCAAATAAACGAGGGCATTCCTATTTTTGAAATGTTACCTACATGATAAACATCTTCCATAGCTTGGAAACGTGGAGACAGTTCATAGTAATTTAAAATAATTGAAAATCTTTCCAACTGATCTTGTTATTCTCCTCCTCCCATGAATTTAGGTTTTGTTAGTGTCTCTCCAAATTATTTAAGTAACAATTGTTATTGGGAGTTAAATGGCCAGTGGGGAGAACTCTAACACTCTTCCGGTTTCGTTTATCACCAGAAAAGTTTCTGAGATTATTATATGACTTTCTACAAGGTATTTGTAATATAACTGAGTGATGATATCAGAGGCAGAAATTAGTAGTATCGATCAAAGAAAGCACATGGAGGGGACAAGACCTAAAAATCCTACTGAATTACCCTAGCCTGATCCTTAGAAGTAGAGTATATAGAGTTTAGAAATCTGTGACTTAAAAGGAATCAAATAGGAGTTAACTAAATTTCAAAGGAAGGAATTCAAGAAAAAAGTTACATAAAATGGAATTAGTTGAAAACTAGCAGATACATCTTTTTTTTTTTTTTAAAGATTTTACTTATTTATTTGACACAGAGAGAGAGATCACAAGTAGGCAGAGAGGCAGGCAGAGGGAGAGGGGGAAGCAGGGTCCCTACTGAGCAGAGAGCCCTATGCGAGGCTCGATCCCAGAACCCTGAGGTCATGACCTGAGCCGAAGACAGAGGCTTTAACCTACTGAGCCACCCAGGTGCCCGTATATCTTTCAATAAATTAAATAAATTGACTTTTGGATCTTGCCTGCAAAACTTTCAAAAGTAAGGGTTGAAAGTGGAAAAAAGAGAAAAAGACTTTGAGTTAAAACTTTGGGCTTTATTATCTTGTTTATTAACAATTGACCTCATGACCTTAGAAAAGAAATAGCCTCTCTGAATATTATTTTTAAATCCGTATCTATAAGATAATTATATCTATCTAATAGTTACTGGAATTTTATTAGATAATATGAAAGTGTTTTGCAAATTTTGTAATACAGGTGAACTGTAATAAATTCAGGGTGTTGTGGGTACTTTGTTCTAAAAATGAGCTTAAAATCCACCAACTAGAATGTTTTAGATCCCTCATTTTCAGGCTATACACATGAGGTTTCCAGAATATAGGTATTCCAAGATTTTCTTTTTTTGCTGTATGATAGGTTTCAATTTACTGCCAGAAAAAGGATTAATAATTGGCCAGAAAATATGACAGTTTTTAGCTGAAGGTGGTGAAAAGTTTTCCCTAGCAGTTAAAAGAGAATATCTGGTTTAGTGAAATAGTCTATAATAGACTAAGTTTCTAGTCTTGGGTTGACTAATAAAGACATATGTTTATTTGAGATAGAAACTTTAAATATACATATATTGGTCTCAAGGTAACCTTGAGTATTTAGGGGAAAATGTCATAATTGTAGCAACTATGAAAAGTGATTGGAACAGTTTTGGATTTTTGTTCATGTGATTGATATAGAATTAGCAATGTTTGCACCTGGAACTTTGTGCTCATTGCAAAACGCTGGCAGTGACTGAGGCAGTAGCCTGTAGGACATGTGGCTTCAGTTCATGGAACTGCTCCGACCACACAGAGACTATGATACTGTGTGAACATGAATGATCTATTTAAAGGAATGTGACTGAATTGTGCCTCCGCATGGTGTCAACAGGAACAGAAAGTAAGAGTCCTTGTTATTTAAATATATTTGGACTAAAGTCTCCCCAAATGTCAGGGCTCTTTCATTTCTCAATGATTTTATATAGAAGCCCGTGAGTGAAACAGCTGTCATTTTGCAGGAGCAGGAAATAGCATGGATATCTTAAAACAAAAACAAAAACCTATTTTAAAGAGAGTATCTTTTATCAGTAGGTGAATTTATAATTCAAATGTTTGTGTTTATCAAATTAAGATCCCAAGAGTAGTAATTCCCTATAAAATGGACAAGAAAATTACACTGCAATAATTTGTTCCCTATGCTTTTATTTTAATGCTACTTTGTTTATTAAAAACCTGCCTATGATCAAAAGCAATAGTATTTTGTAAAATCAAAACAGTGGCTACAAAGGTGCTAAGGTATTGAATACCTTCTCTTATATGCCTTGGTTTTCAAAAATAAATATTTGTATTCTGGAAATTAAAGATAAATATTTTCTTCAACTGAAAATGCAAACAGTATGAGTCTGAATTCAGCATTTTGACATCGATCTCCAGGGCGATCCTATAGACTTAAAAGAGTAGAATATCCTAATGACCTTGAGCACCATATACCAGGGTAACCTATATGACTGTGTGGATCTACATATATTAAGGAAGTTGTAGTAAAGACATAAATCCTGATTTGATAAGGGTGGTATTTTAATATGATGCCACAGCAATCTCATCCTTATATATTAAATATCAGTAATTGGTGATAATATGAATATCTGGGATGTTTGTAAGCTGAATACAAAAATCATTGGAAATTTTTCTGAAAATAAGTTTTTCCTGAAAATTTTGAATAGCAAACTTTTTAAAAGTTTTTACAATATTTTATCACTGATCACAAAGCTAACAAAAATAATGTATTACTCCTGTAAAATATATTTATAACTGTATTTATATTTCTAAAGCATTTCTGAAAGAAACTAGCCAAGCCTAACATACTTCAAAATATATTCTCTTTTTTAAATCTTGTTTTGAATCATCAGCTATTTTGTAAAGGTCAAAATAAATTAATTAAAATGTACTTAATTAATTTCTCCAGAGATTCGTTTTGTTGGTTAGCTTCTTAAAATGTCTGTGTGCTTATCAAGTAAGAAAAAATATGCTTTGCAAGGAACAGGATTTTCTGAAAAGTGAACTTATGTGAGGATCTTGAGTTACCTAGGCTATAAATTGACAGGAGGGTCAACTTCTCCCAAAAGTAGAGTTGTTGCCCAAGCTTACTTTCCCACAGCACTCTTGGCTTTTTCAGATCAGTAGAGGTTTTTGTAACCACACATGGGCTCCAATGGCCTGACTGTTACTCAATCTCCATGTGCAGACAAGCTGACTTTCCAGGAAATTCTTGTAAACATCTGCTACCTAAGTCAATACTGTCCAATGTGGTGCTGCCAGTATATTCTCCTAATGTAAATTAGCATTCTCTTGATTGCCATTTTAAGAGGGAGTTCACAGTGGGAAAGTGTTGTCCTCACTAGAACAAAACCCATACTATGTCCAACAGTTGGTCTGGTCCTGGCACCCCTCTCAATGAGATGGAACAGAGATTGGGGTATCCTCTTGCTATGGACCTGACCTGTGTTTTTCCCCTTTTTCTCAAAGAAGCCTACTCCTAAACTCAAGCCGAAACTCTGACAGATAGTGGCCCTAAAGAGGCCCACCTATTTAGGAAAGTATGCATTTCCACCTTAATTTTATAAACATTATCATTTTTTGAGATCCTATTTTTAAGAAAAATATGACATTAAAAATGTGAAGTTCAGTGCTACATAATCTAAATCCTTGATGACATTAAAACCACAGGAAGAAAGATGTTCTGTCATTGAAAGTTCACTTAATTAATGGACATTATCTATTAAATAAATATTTTCAACATAAAAATAACTTCAAAGATAGTAGCCATTTTTACCCTTTGTGGAGTAAAGGATTGTCCGTGTTATACACACCTCACAGTTATACCTTAAATTAAACAATATTTGTATCACAACTAAGAGTCTGTGTAGATGATACCCACAGTGAAAAACTTACCAAGTGATATTTGTGGAGAGCATATGCTCTTCCTAATGAAGTCGAACAATACTAAGTTTTATCTGACCTGCATTTATGTGAATTATTTTTTAAAGAAAACACTACCTTATTTTACTTTAAGATGCTCTGGGCCAATAAAGCAAACAACATTACATCTCTACATGCAGTTTTGGGAAGATTAAAACATGCCAAAATATTTTGTGATTCCAATATGCAAAAATTAATATACTCCTTTGTAAAGAATTTCTATTTTGAATTGAAGACGGTTTAGTACCTTTAAAGATTGATTAATAAATAAAAGACATTGCATTAACTTTTGGTCATTCAAAACCAGTATTTTAACAAGTAACCTTTAGAATTATTAAAAGAAAACAGTGGAGTCCAGGTCTGAGAATCTCCCTAGCAGACAAAACCATTTAAGCTATGTAAGGAAAAATAAATCTAGCTTTTTTTTTTAATGAATATAAGTAAAACTTAGGTTATTTCTTATAACTCTTCTGATAATCATAAAAAAAATCTTTAGTCATCTTCTTAAAATGGTATAAGATAATCACTTTTAACTAATCCTCTGCCATCTGGAAACCCCCATTATAAACCAGTTATTGTAAAGTTAAGCTATTTCCTTATTTTCCCTTTATAAACCATTCTGCAATCATGTCCTTGAGCTTCCTAGCAGTTTTAGATTCGAAAGCCCCCAGTCCATAAGCTGTTCTTATATGCACGTTAAACTAAATAATATTTTATTACTCTAGTGTTTTAAATTTTGCTATTTCTGAATTTTTGACAGTGTGTCTACTAACCTAAATGAAGAATGGTAAGGCAATGTATTCATTTATTTATTGGAAAATAAAGAATCAAATTCCATAGATGTTACTCATTTCATTGTCATAAATAATTCATATTAAACAATAGATTTCAGATATATAGTACATTTTCAGGTATATACCCAGCAAGGTTCACAAATAGAAGAGAATAACTATGGCTACAAATATTTTAATATACATCTTAGTATATAATTTCTTTAAATGTATTAGCACAGTAAAAATGAAAAATGAAAATTTGGTGGAATTCTAGAAATAGATAAATATTTTTCATTTTATTTTGTTTTCATTTTATTTTGTTTAAGAAATAAAAGCTAATTTATGAGCCTGAGTCTTCCCTTCAATAGAGAATAGAGAGAATAGAGAGAATCCCAGTAGATTTGGTTATAGCTATTCAATCCAGGGAGATATGTATTCTTTTATATCACCTGATCTGACACATAAAATATATGCACATTCTTATGACACATATGTCATAATAGATTACTGGTAAAAAATATGTGCGCTTTTTTCAGAATATAATGTAATATATTAAATATACCATTTTATAGCATCCCTTAAGAATCTCAAGTATATTTTGAAATTATGCTTAAACAACTCAAATTTTATTAGCTTCAAGCAATTAAACTTGGACCCTAGTAGAAAGATACCATTTCAAAATCAAACGTGGGGTCTCCTGGGTGGCTCAGTTGGTTAAATGTCTACCTTCAGTTCAGGTCATGATCCCAGGGTCCTGGGATAGAGCCCCGCATCTGGCTCCCTGCTCAGTGGGGAGCCTGCTTCTCCCTCTCTCTCTGCCTGCTGCTCTCCTTGCTCGTGCTCTGTCAAATAAATAAATAAAATCTTTAAAAAAAATTACAAACCTGAAGTCCTCTGCAACTTCATAAAACTTTTGGTAAAACTTTGGTCTCTAAGAGCAAAAGCATACTTTTATCTGAGGGCCATTATGCCAAGTGTTTTGTTCAATTTAATAGAAAATGCAGAGCTGAATATACAGAAATAAGATAAAGTTTCAGCTTAACTTGACTTTGATTTGATGAAAGCAGTCAAGTTTTCAATTCCAGTTCAGTGTGTATTTGGATTTGGCTTTTCAGTTCACTAAGCCCAGCTAGCAAATCAATACAAATTATCAGTAATTTGTCAGCATGTGATAAATGACTTAATGCCAGTGAGCTGCCACTGATCCTTATGTCATCTGTCTCTGCCTGGGTCAGCACATTTTCTTAATGCTCTAAGAACCTTAAAAAAAGACAGTACAATAAAAATTATGTGCTTAAGACCTTAACCCAAGATTGCCAAGTAAAATGTGCTTAAGCTTTAAACAGTACATTATATAATGCAATACATTATGTTTGATTATATGATATTCTGGGGTTAACAGTAATGGTGAACTACCAGAAAACATGTAACAAGCAGGAAAAAAGATGTAGCAAGACGTTCATTATTCATGCATTTCTTTCCATTATAACTGTTTACCAGGCACCAGGATTTTTTTTTTCCTTCCAGTTATCTTATTTTTTAGCATTTTATTCATGACTGGCTGAATCATTTATCTTAGTCACCTAATACAGATGATTAATGAGATAATGAACAAAAAGGTCACTATTTTATCACTATATAGATTAACTTCCTTCTAAAACAGAAAACCTCCCTTTTAACATAACAAACTCTACCCATTAGCCCTGTTGTCATTGCTCAGAAGAGAGGCTAGAGAAAACATGGCATGAATGATGACTTAACCTGGGTTCCCTGAAAGAAAGAAAGAAAGAAAGAAAGAAAGAAAGAAAGAAAGAAAGAAACACACACACACACACACACACACACACACACACACACACACACATATATATATATATATATATATATATATATATATATATATATACACACACACACACACACACACACACACACACAGCAGCACCTGAAGCCAAAGCTTACATGATAATGCTCTATTGGAGGGATGCAATCCTGGGGAAGATGGATTTAAAAATTGCAAAAAAAGGCAGAGAAGAGCAAATACGATGTGGTATGTTTACCAGCTGGCTGTAGCTTCCCAGTAAACACATCTGCTTTCTCGGTTAAGTGCCATGTCTCCAGAGAGGTATTACGGAACCATTGAATTTCTGGATGGCCCTACGTCCCCTTCTCACTTACTCAGAGTCACCCCAAGAGACATTATATCCCTGGCACTGCTCTGTTCTGTTGCATAGCCCTTCCAGGCCCTGCTAAAGAAGTCAGAGCTTCTGTGTGGGCAATATGGTCAGAGATAAAGCAGAGCAGTCTGTTTTGTCAGCTGGCACTGCCTGTGAGAGCTTCTAGTTCTGTGGCTATAGCATCACAGAAAGCAGCGGCGGCCTTCCAACCACTGGATGGCGTGAGCCCGTGAAATAATTGTTCTGGCCTAGAAGTAAGGCAATTGGCTATGGTCTGTCAGAGTGGCAGGGAAGCATGTTCGGAATAAAGAATAAGTTGAGTTTGGTATAATGATATAACAAAACCCATAAGTGATTTAAGCAAAGAACTCAGTGCATCTCACTGTCAGAAGTGAACGACAGAATTCAGTGTAGGTGATTCTAAGAGGGAAATAAAAGTGAAGAAAGGGAGCTAGTGAATATTAGGGGAGGAAGAAGAAGAAAACATGAACCTTCCAGATATCTTGCACGTGTGCTCAGAAGGAAAATATTTTTTATTACATTTTGGATGCTGAAATTCCTACTTACCTTCTTTGCACATGGGGGCTAGGAATGTTCCTACAGAAGTCTAAACAATCTCAGGTCCATAGGGCACTCTGGCTTCTAATACTCCAAGTTTACTTTCCTATGCATTACTTTATTTCTTGTTGAGTGGAGAGACAGACTGCTTTCACTGTGGGGAGCACTTCCCCCTCTTGGCCTGATTTCTTTCTCCCCATGCTGTCTCCAAAAATAAAATGGGCACAATTTCATAATTTGTTCTATTCTCGATAACCCCTAAATTGGCATATCTCTTTAAAAACTGTTTTATTGGCTTATGTAACTTTTTATTGACTACAGTGTACATATAGAAAAACGCACAGAGCATAATTGTACAGCACAATAAATTATCACAAAGTTAGCTAAAACCTAAAATACAAAGTGAAATACCAGTCTCATGATAATACCCTTATCAATCATTAACCCTTCTTCCATTCTATTATTATAATTAATGTAATATAATACAGCCATTGTAATATATATTTTATAAATTTATAAAATTACGCATATATGCTTGTATAAATTTATTTTATATTATATAACATGTATATAATTTATGTATACATATATATAAATGAAGGTATTAACCATAACCCTAGTTTCTATCACTATGGATTAGTTTTGCGAGGATTGTCTCTTTATGTGCATAGAATCCTACACTTTGTATTCTTTGTGTTTGGCTTTCTTTGCACAAAATTGTTTGTGAGATTCAACTATGTTTTGCATGTTTAGCTCATGCATATTTAGTAGTCTACTATATATTTATATATACATATATATATATAAAATATTTCATTGTTTAAAAATATCATGGTTCATATATCCATCACAATATTGATAGAGTATTTGTGTTGTTAACTTTTTAAAATTATTATGAGGAGCATCATTGCAAAGAATTTATACATGTCATTTGATGCATATGTGTCTGTAATTCCACTGGATATCTCCCCCAGGAATACAATTATTAGGTGACAGAATATGTATATTTTTAATTCATCAGAAAATACCAAAGAATTTTCCACAAAAATTCTAGTAGTTTCCACTTTGAGAAGAAGTGTACTAGTTTCCGTAGCTTTTGCCAAAACTTGGCCTCAGACTTTTTTTGGGCCATCCCACCGCATGTTCAGGGGTACACATAAAGTGGTTTCACAGTGTGATTTTACTGGTTTGAGCCTCTTTCTTCAACTTTATTTGTCATTTAGATATTCTGTTCGTTGAAGTGCCTATTCAAGACTTCCCCATTATCCTATCGGGTTATCTTTTATTGATATTTTGGGGTTTATTAAATTTGGATAATAGCTCTTTGTTCGTCAAATATTAGGCAAATGTCTTTTCCTGTTATCTGGATTTATTTTTTACTCTCTTAATGGTGTCTTTTGATACCTGATCAGTTTATTAGTTTTGTTTATGGTAAGAAAATCTTATGTCCTGTTTAAGAAGAACTTTCATATATACAAGGTTATATTTTAGAAGCTGAATAATTTCTACCTTTCACTTTAGAGCAACAATCCCCCTAGGACTGATTGTTTAGAAGAGAATGAGTTTGTATATATGGACCACCTCTTATTTATCCATTCATCTGTTGAAGGGCATCTTGGCTCTTCCCACAGTTTGGCGATTGTGGCCATTGCTGCTATGAACATTGAGGTACATGTGGCCCTTCTTTGTACTGCATCTGCATCTGCATCTTTGGGGTAAATACCCAGTAGTGCAATTGTCATAGTGCAAGGGTCATAGGGTAGCTCTATTTTTAATTTCTCGAGGAATCTCCACACTGTTTTCCAAAGTGGTTGCACCAACTTACGTTCCCACCAACAGTGTAAGAGGGTTCCCCTTTCTCCACATCCTCTCCAACATTTGTTGTTTACTGTCTTGTTGATTTTGGCATGGATGGGACTGGAAGAGATTATGCTGAGTGAGGTAAGTCAAGCAGAGAGAGTCAATTATCATATGGTTTCACACGTGTGGAGCATAAGGAAAAACATGGAGGACATTGTGAGAAGGAAAGGAAGGGTGAATTGGGGACATCGGAGGGGGAGATGAACCATGAGAGACTGTGAACTCTGAGCAACAAACTGAAGGTTTTGGAGAGGGGTGGCCGAGCCTCGTGGTGGTTATTGAGGAGGACACGTATTGCATGGAACACTGGGTGTGTTATATGAACAATGAATCTTGGAACACTGAAAAAATAAAAGTAATTGGGGGGAAAAAAATGGGTTTGGCCTAAATTTTATTTTTAAAGCTTTTTTGAAGTATAATTATTTTTTTTAGTTTTTCAAAGTATAATTTATGTAAAATGAACTGCACATTCACAAGTGTATATTTTGATAAATTTGGTAGTTGTATAAACCTGGATATCATCACCCCAATGAAGATAATACATACAATCATGGTCTATTGAGAGCTTCCTTATTCCCTTTTGCAATCCATACACTCTTCCATCTTAGATGGCCACTGGTCCTTTTGTGTCACGATACATTATTTTATAATTTCCAGAATTTAATATAAGTGTAATCATAGAACATGTAGTTTTTAAAATTGTTCGTTCTGGCATCATTCATGCCATGATTCACATAATTGGTTTAAAATGCATTCATGTTACATGTATACATTTTTTGTTTCACTAGACTAGGTTGTATTTCAGTATTTATCCATTCACTTGTTGATGAATATTTAGGTTGTTTACAGTTTTGTGTTATCACAGATACCCAAACTTGGTATAAACATTCATGTTAACTCTACATGGACATATATTTTCATTTCTGTTGTGCAGACACCTAGGAATAGTTTAAAAATATATTTATGTAGTAATTATAGCCTTAACTGTCAGACTGTTTTCCAAAGTGATTGTACCATTTTTCATTTCTGCAAGCAATGCAAGAGAATTACAGAGTTCTTATCCAATTATTCCAGCAGCACTTATTGGATAAAAAATATTATTTACTCATTGAATTGTTTCAACATTTTCCCCCAAAAATGAGATGATGAGATATGTGTGTGGATCCAATTATGGATTCTGTATGCTATTATTCAATTTTCTGTATATCTATCTTTATGTCAAAGACACTATCTTGATTACTGTGACTTTATAGTATGTCTTGAAATAAGATAATAAAAAATTCTACAACTTTGTTTTTCTTTTGGCTTTCATAGAACCTTTCTATTTTCATATAAACTATAGAATCAGCATGCTCATTCTTACCAAAAAAACCTGTTGTGGTTTTGATCAGAATTCCAATCAGTTTTGGGGGAATTAACAAGACCACAATATTGAATCTTGTAATCCATGTTTATCATATACCACTCCATGTATTTAGGTCTTTAATTTCTCTAACAACTTTTTGGAGGGTTCAGTGCACAAGTTTTGTTCATCTTTTTTTCAAATTTACCTTAAGTGTTTCATTTTATGGTGTGATTACATAATTTAATTTCCTCTTATAATATAGAAATAAAATTTATTTTTTATGAAAATCTTATAATCTGCTTACTAAAGTCAGCTATTTGTTTTGTTGGCTCTTTGTAGATTACTTAGATTTTGTACATAGACAATTAAGTCTTATTTAAATAAATACAATTTTGCTTTTTTTTTTTTTTTTTTTGTCTGTATGACTTCTGTTTCTTTTTGAGTCCCAAACTATACTTTGGTATGATAAGAGAAATGGCAAAAAAAAAAAAAAAAGCGTTTCCTTGATACTGATGTTAGGCACAAAGCATTTATTTGAGGTTTTTTGCAGATATTTGTGGTCATTGCTTCATTTTTACGAAAATGTCAATCATCAAAACGGTAAATCGTATGAACGAGAGACTCTTCTTTAACCAAATCTTGGGATCTGGATCAGCTCCGGTTACTTTTTTCATCTTATTTTAATTGTTTATACTAAGCGAGAATCTTTGGAATTATCAAAACACTTTCAGCTCGTTAATTTAAACCATCATAGAATTCCTAGCAACAAAGATTTCAACTTTAATTAACGGTATGTTAGATGCAGGTGTACCCATACTCATAAATTTCCTATCTAATAGTTCAATATGGCCATCAGGAAACATGATTGATCTTAGAGGTTAATTGTACATTATACAGGACTGAATAATGTCACGTTTCCAATTGTGTCAGTTGATGCAATGAACAGAAGGAGATTGTTATTCTGTGATTAATTGGCTAATACATGCTTTTGAATGCTTCTTTCTCTCCAAAAAAAATGCATTTTGTTTTCATGTGAGGGCAGATTTCAATACATACTTACTGTTCTCCTATAGGGATACTCAGACTATCCCGTTTGTTGTTATAATTCAGAGAAAATAGACTTGGTTGTATTTATTATTTTTTTAAAGATTTTATTTATTTGTCAGAGAGAGAGTGCAAGCAGGGGGAGTGGCAGAGGGAGAAGCAGGCTCCCCGCTGAGCAAGGAGTTCAATGCAGGACTTGATCCTGGGACCCTGAGACCCTGGAACGCTTAACTGACTGAGCCACCCAGGTGTCCCTATTATTATATTGATAAAATAATGATGATATCTTAGTCTGAAAACCAATCTAAGACCAAGTTACAAATGCTTGGTAAATACTTGATAACCAAATCAGGCTGATTAACCTGACTAAAATATGGGGACCAGCACAAATAGTAAAAATTTTGGTGTAAGTTAGGTTGGAATAACTAGAAATATTTGACTTTATCTTATAGTGTCTGTTTCTGTGTTGAAATTCTCCATATTGTCCACTAGAGACTTAAACATGTTAATCATAATTTAAATTTTTAAATCTGATTGCTTAAACATCTATGTTTATTGTGTTTGTGTTTATTGCTGACAGTGTTTGTATGTGGGCATTCCATAATTTTCAGTTGCATGCAGAAATCAGTTTTAGAACAGGAAATATTCAGACAGTGTTTTTTCCCCAGGAAATCACTACATGTTTCTTATACTAGGCTGATAGTATTGGAATTTAAGTTATTAATCCACTCAAAGGTTAAGCTGGGTTTGTGTTTCATGGTTGTTATGGTTAATTTTAGGGCATGGTTGACTTCTCATTTCTCTTGCAGCTGGGGTGATGGAGGATTTTTTTCATTTTTCTGACTGCCTCATCAATTTTTAACCTATCATGTGCACCTCTGCTTCAGAAGAGGTCTCTCTCACTCTCTTTCTGTCTTTCTCTCTCCCCTCTTGGCCCTGTTCCAGTAGTGGTCTGCTACTTCTTGTTCCTGGTGTTTGCTTGTGTGATAGTGGTAGGCAGGGGGGTCCTCTCTTTTATGTTGTCCAACCTAAGTATTAGGCAGGCTCTGTGTGTGTGTGTGTGTGTGTGTGTGTGTGTGTGTGTGTGTGTGTGTTTAATTAAAGATTTATTTCTAGAGAGAGAGTGTGAACTTGGGTCGGGGGGCAGAGGGAGAGGGAGAGAATTGCACAAAGACTCCCCACTGAGCATAGAGCCCTTTGTGGGGCTCAGCCTCATGACCCTGAGGTTATGACCTGAGCCAAAATTATGAGTCGGTTGCTTAACCAACTGAGCTGCCCAGGTGACCCCAGGCTCTGTGTTTTTAGGTCTCAAAGATTCAGCTTTCTCACTGACCTTGCCTCTCTTCCCGATTGTAGCTGAACTCTGCCTTGTATTATTTATAGATTTATATAGAGATTTTTCATCTACTCTCTCAAAGGTCAGGGACTTATAATAGTATTGCTATAGGATTCTGAGCCAACCTAAATCACAGAAATGGTTTTTCTTTTACCTTCTGTCACTTGCAAAGAGCCAACATTACATACTCTGGGAATGGTATTTACTAATTTTCTTTCAGGGGCTTCTGTAAGAGAAGTGTCTAAGGGAAACTTTACGCCTTTCCTGAAGACTGGCTACTCTATTCCTCCAGGCTGTACCCCAGTAGAGGCTTTCTTCCATCTCCCACGTCACCCCAACTGTCTTGTGAGCATTGGTGAAGGTCTGTAGAGTAGGTCCTTTGAGTACCTACTTATGTCCCTGTCTCCCAGGTTTTATCCTCTCCCTTTAGTGCACACACAACTTCAAAATGTGTCATTTCTAGGTTTATATAAAAATTAAATGTCATCTTTCCTAGTTAGATAAGTTAATTTCAAATTGTATATGGACAAGTGAGTAGGAAAGTCATGAAAACATTGAAAATGAAGAGGAGGGGGTAGTTCCATTACATATTAAAATACAAAGTTTCTTTAAAACAGCCTGGTTGTAATGTCTGAATAGTCATATTACCAATGGAACTAAATAGAAAGTCCAGCAATACACTGAAGTATATATGAAACTTTATGTCAAGTGTGGCCTATCAAATAACTGGTGAAAAAATGGAAGTCCTAATAAACAGTATCAAGACAACCAGGGAGACAATATTATATTTATATATTACAAAATATATTGGAAAGATGTGTATATAGATCAGACATCACATAAAAATGTGAAAATATGAAACTGCATGAATATTACAAAAAAGGTATGCCTGGCTTCCATTATAGATCCAAGACTGTGGTCACAAACTCAGTGGAGAGACAAATTCACTTTGGCATATACAAGTGTTTAATGTTTATTGTTTGTTTTTATTTATTTGTCTTTGCCTGTAGAACATATACTCTCTTTTGGATACATCCCTGTCCCTCCTTATTATCTTTTAGCTAAGTTGCTTTATCTAATTTCCTGCAGGGTTCCTGAAATTATTTTAGTTCTCTGATTCACAAATATATAAAATTATATATAAATAAAATGCAGGGAAGGAAGAGGTAAATGCTCACTTATCATAACGTCAGTTTATTCATTCTGAAGAAATAATATCGGTAGTATTAGTAGATAAAATAAAAAATTTCCCTTAGAGGAAAAAAAATGTTTTTATAAAACAAGTTAATACTTAATAAGAGAGATTATGTTTAATTTTAGATATGCATTGGATAAACAGACACATGCTGGGGTAAAGCACCTGACCATACCCAAACTTAACACTCTTGTCATGCAGTGAATATAAAGCTTCCCCCTCCTGCTAGTATACCTCTCTCATGTCAGGAAAGCCAGAGAAACTGGAAAAAAAGCAAAAACAATGGCAATAACTTCTGCCGTGGGATGTGAAATTTGCCAGCCACAGGAAGGAAATGAAGGAACAAGAGTTAAGGCAGAGTACTACGAACAGTAGAAAGTATCATTTAATGGAATTAGAGTAAGGAAAAAAAAACTAATACCTTCACAACCTCCCATCTCCCTTCCTCTTCTTGCTTATGGCATCTCAAGATGTCAGATAATTAAACTATATGCAAAATCAGAATTCGAATTTAGCCTTGTCCAGTTTTAAAAGCTAATGATAGGAGGGGAGCTTGGGTAGCTAAGTCTGTTGAGCGTCCCACTCTTGGTTTCGGCTCAGGCCATGATCTCGTGGGTCATGAAACTGAGCCCCACATTGGGCTCTGTGCTCAGTGGGGAGTCTGCTTGAGATTCTCTTCCTCTCCCCCAACTCACATGCACACTCATACTCTCTCTCTCTCAAATAAATAAATCTTAAAAAAAGAAAAAAGAAAAAAAAGCTGATGATAGGAGAGTTTAGAAGAAAGAATCCAGAAAGCTGGGAGATCTGCCTGAAGTTCTAGTGGTGGGAGGGTTGAATGAAAAATTCATTGGAATGTGATTAAAGATAATGGAGGCAAGGTCATGTATTTAGGGATACAGATATGGCCTTGACATAAAAACAAGTCTGAAAGTAAAATAATTTGGTGAAGAAATTTTAGTATTTTTATAACACCAATTTATGTAGTGGGGTCATTCATCATTATTCTATATAGAATTTCCAAAATGAAAGTGTTGTCTTAATTATAATGGCCCAATATAGTCATTTTGTGTAGTTTTGTGTTAAAATCTCAAATTTATGAGAAGTTATATGATTTGTAAAGCAGACACAAATTTTTGAGTGCAAAAATTGTAAATGATATTTAAACTTTTCTATTTTCCTTAATCACTTAGGCAGTGACAGAAAGAAGCTTCATTACATAATTTCTTCCATAAAAGTAAATATTACTGTACTTTAAAATTTTGCAATAGAGATATTTTTTTGAGTGTTCTGTCCTTTTTACCAGAAAAGTGGTTACCCTTTAGTGATAAAGCCATGTGGATGTTTATGTCACATAAATTCTGGAAAGCATAAGGCTATATTATTTAGATGATTAGAACAATACCATAGTGCTATAACTCTTAGTGGGATTTCATTGCTAAGAAAATGCTTAATCTCCCTTGAATATTTATACTTCAATTTCACGTTTTTAGGAAGAAAAAACAGTTAATTCTGAATTAAGTGACAACAGCAACTTGATTTTTTTTTTCTTCCAGACAGATGAATCTGAGAGTGGCTAATTACACACTACTCAAAGAGTTGGCTTTGAGAAATATTTACTGTGTTAGGAAAAATATTAAAATTTTTACATTATAGAATATTTAGATACAATAGAGGAAATTTTTATACTAAGTATTAGGTATACTTAGATGGGAAAATGAATAGTTTGGAAACTTTATTTTGGAAGGTATGTAAGTAAGATGTGGAGAAAAGTATAATTTCTAAGTTATGGCAAACATAATAAATATACATCTATAATCTATATGATTAGAATAGATCTGGAAATATTATTGTACCCCCAAATAATCTCAATTTAAGTTTTAAGAATGCATTATAAATCACTGAAATTTTCTCATCTGCTTTACTGAAGTTCAGGAAGGTAGGTATTTATTACTTTTTCCGTTTCTGTCTTGGACCAGTCCTACCAAATGAAATACCAAACCCTTTACAAAAGATTAGAATAATTTCAGATCAGTTACATACACACAGAGCAGAGTATCCTGAGAAACTTTAGTAGAGTCATGCTCATACTTTAAAATTCAAACTTCCTTGTATGATTGTCATATGGTGTCCATATCTGTTCAGAGACTGATATTCTAAGCCATTTAATTCGCTGGAAATTTCAGACTAGATTCTTCTCTGGGTTTTGACTGGACTATTGTTTCAACACAGCATCAGTTTGGTACAAAAAATGAAATTATAATAAAATGTTTATTTAGCATTTGCAAATGAGCACATTAATATGAGTCACAGTTGCCAGAAATACATTGTTTCCACATAGCTTTTATTTTGGATGTTTTTACTATCTGGAGCGTCATCAGATCTTAGCAATTTGAAATGCCCACTGGCAGTACACACTTCTTTCAATTCTGCATCATCATAGTGTATAATTTAGTAATGGGATCCAATTTGTTCTCTGAGCATGAACATTTTAATTATATAAAGTTTAAATAGGGAAAGCTTGGTAGCAAAAACCCTTTTCCTCTGAAAAGTAATCAAATCTATTTTTTTCTCTCGTTTCATCCATCATTTTATTGGTTCTTAGTAAATAATTAAAAATGAATTTATTCACCTAGAATAACAAACCATCCAAAACAAATTTATTAATTTCATAATCTTAGTGTTTAAACATACACCTAAATATATATTGTTGTAAATCTTAAAATCAAATGATGTAAACAAGGTAGTAAGATAATAGCATAAAATGGAAAGAGATATATGTGAAACAGTAAACATGAAAGTTACAATCTGCACAACTTATAATAAAGCTGACAATGTTTTTACTTCTGTAGACCTCCAAGTAAAGGAGGACTTCATTAACATATTTATACTTACAATTACTCTGGGATGTAATATTTGTGGAAAGGATTATGAAAATATAATTAGCACATTTATTTCTCTTGTGTTTGATCACTTTGAGATATATATGTTTAGATTTGTTCTTACACTTTATAGTGATTCTATTTAAAAAAACAAACAAACATAAAAACTGGAATCTTCATCAATGTTTACCATTAACTCTGGGATTTACTGTAGACATGTATTATATACATGACTTAGGCTGGGTCCAAGGATGAGCCAAAAGGGTCCTTGGCTTCATGCAGGATAGAAATCAAACCTGAGCCAGGAAGAAGTGAGAGCAGAGTTTATTAAATAGAGTTATAAAGTATATAGCACATGGACATTCTTGGAGATTCAGAGAAGATGTGAGTCTCTCTGTCACTTGGGATTAGGAGTTTATACTGGAAAGGGATCCAGGGTATGGTCCAATCAAAGGCGCATGTCAGGTGTCATTCCATAAATCATTGAAGGTAGACCTGTGTAAACCCAGGTTTGTTCAAAGCTAATGTCTTGGGACGTGCTCAGGATCTTGTTATTCTTAGATGTTTTCAGGTGAATGGGAGCCTAGGATGAAACCCAAAGAAGGATTAACTTTCTTGCTTCCCCCTTAGAGGGGGAACAGAGCTTCTTTGGTTTACTCAGATGCAAGGTGAAACATAGAACATGAATAAATGAGGCCTAGCAGGGAAACAGTGGATATGGAGCCATTCTAAAATGAGGTTCAATTTCCCTATCTCATAAATAGTAAAGAAGAATGAGAAATATCATAAATAGGAAATAAAGTCTGAGGTAAATTTATCAAAAATTATCATAGGGGCACCTGGGTGGCTCATTCAGTTAAGTGTCTGCCTTCAGCTCAGGTCATGATCCCAGGATCCTGGGATCGAGCTCCCATCAGGCTCCCTGCTTAGTGGGAAGTCTGTTTCTCCCTTTACCTCCCCCGCTTGTGAGTGCTCTCTCTCTCTCTCTCTCTCAAATAAATAAATAAAATCCTTAAAAAATATCATAGACACATTACCTATATTTGAATAGTATTAAGTCATTATACATGTGTTTTATTCCATTCTTGAATTGTGATCACATGAGATCAGAAGCTATATATCTACCCATTGTCGTATTAAATGCAAAATCTAGAAGGCACCTTGAATACCATAGGTAAATTAGATTGTGTCAGAAGTGCACTAATGCAAAATGTGACTGAGTTTGTACCAGTAGAGTTCAAAAAATATATATGATCCGTAATCCAACACATTTTTCCAGAAAATATTTCCTGTAAGCTGTAATATGAATGAGTAAAATGAAAGATTCTTTCTGGTCATAAAGGTGTAGATTTTCATGATAGGAAATAATCTTTGAAAACCAAATTACAGATCATTAATCATGTTCATAGGCAGTGCAAATCATGCCACCCAGGTTGGTACCCATATCCAAGCCTTCTAGTCTACCTGTCATTTGTGTGGTATAGCTGGTCTTCCCTGTGAGTTTACTGGATGAATCCTCCTTGTTATTACCTGAAGTACAACTTTCCTATTTTGCAATGGATACCATTTTTTCTCCACTGTGAAAGTCCTGTCTTTCGAAGTACAGTGTCTTTCCTCTCTGTAAGAATTCACTCCCACAGGATAAAAATATGCAGGAATAATTACATACAAAATAATAATAAAATAAGAAAACACCTCATTGGATCCCGTCCTCTCCTTTATAGTAAGGGTTATGAGAGAAATTTTATACACCAGATCTATACTACATCATCTCCTATTCCCTATTGTGTCTAAATGTACACCCCACAGATTTCAATAACCACTCATGAGCTTATCAAATCCACCAGCAATCTCTATTTTTTTTGTTTTTCTCTTACATTTTTATTATTGAAGTATAGTTGACAAATAATGTTATATTAGTTTCAAGTCTACAGCATAGTAATTCAACAATTCTGTACACAGTGCTTACCACAATAATTGTAGTTACCATGTGTCACCATACAATGTTATTACAGTACTATTGACTATATTCCTGATGTTGTACTTTTTATCTCCATGACTGACTTATTTTATAACTGGAAGTTTGTTTCTCTTAAGCCCCTCCACTATTTCTTCCATCTCCTGCACACCTCCCCTCTGGAAACTACCAATTTGTTCTTTGTATTTATGAATCTGTTTCTTTTTGGGGGTGTTTGTTCATTCTTTTTTTTTTTTCAATTCCACATTTAAGTAAAATCATGTGGTACTTCTTTTTGTCTGACTTATTTCACTTTGCATAATATTTTCTAGGTTTATATCCATGTTGTCACAAAGGCAAGATATCATTTTTCTTATGACTGAGTAATGTGTGTGTGTGTGTGTGTGTGTGCATGTGTGCATAGTACACCTTCTTTATCCATTCATCTATCTTGGGTTGCTTCCATATCTTGGCTATCCTAAATAACACTGCAATAAATACAGAAATGCATGTATCTTTTTGAATTAGTGTTTTTTGAGGGGCAGGTATAAATACACAGTAGTGGATTTACTAGATCATATGGCATTTCTATTTTTAATTTTTTAAAAGATTTTATTTATTTATTTGACAGAGAGACCACAAGAGAGGGAACACAAGCAGGGGGAGTGGGAGAGGGAGAAGCAGGCTTTCCGCTGAACAGGGAGCCCAATGCAGGGCTTGATCCCAGGACCCTGGGATCATGGCCTGAGCCAAAGGCAGTCGCCCAATTTTTTAATTTAATAATTTTTGAGGTAATTTCATACTGTTTTCCATAGGGGCTGTACCATCTTATGTTCCCACCAACCATGCAAGAGGGCTCGCTTTCCCCTCCATCCTCCAATACTTATTATTTTTTTGTCTTTTTGATACTATTTTACCTGGTGTGAGGTGATATCTGGTTTAGATTAGCATTTCCCTGATGATGAGTGATGTTGAGCATCTTTTCATGTGTCTGTTGGCCATCTGTCTGTCTTCATTGGAAAAATGTCTCCAGGCTCCCTGCACATTTTTAAGCAGATTTTTTAGTTATTGAGTTGTATGAATTCTTTATATATTTTTTGTATTAGCCACTTACTAGATATATAATCTCCCATTCAGTAGGTTGCTTTTTCATTTTGTTAGTTTCCTTCACTGTGTAAAGCTTTTTATCTTGGTGTAGTCCCAAAGGTTTATTTTTGCTTTTGTTCCCTTGCCTGAGAAGGCATATCTATAAATGTGTTGATAAGGCCAATGTTCAAGGGATTACTGCCTATGTTTCCTTTTAGGAGTTTTACATTTTCAGGTCTCACATTTATGTCTTTATTCTATTTCAAGTTAATTTTAAGGTATGGTGTATGAATGTGGTCCAGTTTCTTTTCTTTTTTTTTTTGCATGTAACTGTCCAGTTTTACCAACACTATTTATTGAAAAGAGTGTCTTTTCCCCATTGTGTATTCTTGCCTCCTTTATTGTTGATTAATTGACCATATAAATATAGGTTTATTACTAGATTCTCTATCCTCTTCCATTGACCTATGTGTCTGTTTTTGTGCCAGTACCATACTGTTTTGATTACTATTCCTTTTTAGTATATCTTGGAATTTGGGACTGTGGTACCTTCATTGTGATTACCTTCCTCAGATCTCACTGAAGGTTCCAGCCCATTTTTCTTAACTGTCTCTGTCTCCTTATCTTTTATCCTCTATACCTTGGAGTTCCTCAGTCTCCAGCCACAGTTCTTTTCTCTCCAGTTTGCCCTTTCTTCAAGGAGCTTATCCAGAAACTTAGCTTTGACTGTTATCTCTAGCATGATACCCACACATTTACAGCTCTCTTTTTGAACTTTCTCCTGACTTCCAGACTTGCATAGTGAATGATCTGCTCAGTACCCAATTTGATGTCTAACTGACATTTTAAACTTAACATGTCCAAAACAAATCATTTGCTTTCTTCTGTCCTCTAGGGAAATTTACATCTCCCTCTAGTCACACCATCTCAATAAATGGCATCACTCACCATTCCTCCTTCTTTCAGGCAAAAATCTAAATGTTGTCCCTTAACCCTCTATTTTACTTTGAGTCATTTATTTAATCTATTAGGAATTTCTGTTGACTCTGTCTCTATGGTTGGCCTTTATCTAAACTAACCCCCTGTGATCCTCATCTCCTGGTGCTCATGTTCTATGTTAATGTCCTCCTCTTGAATGTAAATCTCTTCTTGATACCTGTGATTTCCTTCTAGCCAGTAAAGTAAGGCAAAAGTGAGGGTTTTTGCAGACATAATTAAAGTCTGAATCAGTTAATTTTGAGTAATAAAAAACATTATTTTAGTGGCCTTGACTTAACCAGGTGAAAGCCCTTAGAAGAAGCATGAGCCCTTTCTGAGCTCAGAGAAATGCTGAGGGATAACGGGATCCAGCGAGGCAATAGATATGTGTCCAAATATGTGTAATTATTTCAGACTAGCTCTCTAAAACAAAATAACAATAACAACTACTTATCCTGCCCCTGGAGACTAAAATGCAAGCATTATAGTTTATTTTGTTAGTAAAGCTTCGTGAATGAACTAACTTTGTAAAGGAAATTGTAGAGGGCTCTCTGTTAATTAATTTTCTGACAAAATTAGGTTTATAAAACACTAAATGAGATTAAGTATTCAGAGATACAGCTCAGTGTAATTGTATACTTATGGCAAGAAGAAATGGTCATGGCAGAATCAAAGTGCCATAGTATAGAGGTATAGAGAACCAAGTAATAAAATGGCCAGGTTCACATTTCTGGCTAACACTGAATTCAGTTTCCATACTTTTCTTAAAATATGCTAGTATGTACAACTGACAGAGACAAAATGGCAGAATTCAGGGCTGAGTATATTGTAGGGCCATCTCAGTATAATGTTTTATTTAAGTCTTGTGTTCCTAAATCCAGGTCAGTAGACATAAACTTAAAGATCTTATTCTATGAGGATGATGACAGCAAGCTGCTTTCATAAAAGCTTAGGGATTTAGGGGTAACAACATCTATTTGTATTAAGGATGGTAAGATTTACTATTCATTTTAAAACATATCATTGCTTTTATTATGCAGCTATTTTTGACTTCTAAATGAATGAAGCCACATCATAAATATGTATGTGTGTTTATTCTCAAGGAGAACCCAGAGGAACTAGAGAAAATGATTCAAGTGCATAGCCACTCTCAGCGACACTTCAGATGGAAACACACGTGCACTGTTATAAGGAGGTCAGGTTCTCTGAGAGTTAATATAGAAATCAGTAGTCTTCTATGGAATATAGGTACAACATGAAAGAGACATGAGCTCTTTGGCTAACATCATAGAGAGGATTGCTCCTTAGGGAAATTATGCTAGCAATTAGGTTGCTCATTTGTTATTGGATTTTTGTCCAGCAAAGTTGTCTGTGCTCTGATCAGCAGGAACTTTTATTTATAATTGAAACCTTTCCAGTACAGGTACCACAGGAATTAAATGATAACGGAGGGTGCTTCCTGTTTATGAAATAATAACTATAATAAGTCTAGAATTAACTTGGATATTAAAGACGTCTGAGGACCTAGTAATGATAGTTACTAAGCAAGCCACGCTATCATTCTAATTAATACATCAAAAGAAAAAAAAAAAAAAACCTTTATACATTTGTTAAAGACCATGAATTCAAAATAATATTAAAACACATTTTATTGGGAAGGTTAGAGATAGCATTACTTAATTTGCCTTCAGTAGTGTGTGTGTGTGTGTGTGTGTGTATCTGTGTGTGTAAGTTTTTATTTAAATTCCAGTTTAACATACAGTGTATTATTAGATTTAGGTGCACAATTTAGTGATCCAACACTCACATACAACACCTGGTGCTCACCACAATAAATGCACTATTTAATACCCATCATCTATTTAATTCATTCCCCCACCCATCTTCCTTCTGGTAACCATTAGCTCTCTATAGTTAAGAGACTTTCTTGGTTTGCTTCTCTTTTTCTCCTTTGATCATTTGTTTTGTTTCTTAAATTCCACATATGAGTGAAATCATATGGTATTTGTCTTTCTCTGGATGACTTATTTAACTTAGCCTGATACTTTCTAGGCCTATCCATGCCAATGCAAATGACGAGATTTCATTCTTTTTTGTGGCTGAGTAATACTCCATTGAATATCTATACCACCTCTTCTTTATCCACTCATCAGTTGATGGACACTTGGCTTGTTTCCATAATTTGGCTATTATATACAATGCTGCTATAAACGTCAGGGTGCACATATCCCTTTGAATCAATGGTTTTGTATTCTTCGAATAAATACATAGTAGTGCAATTGCTAGTTTATAGGGTAGCTCTATTTTTAACTTTTTTGAGGAAATGTCATACTGTTTTCCAGAGAAAGTGCACCAGTTTGCATTCCCACCAATAGCACAGGATGGTTACCCTTTTTCCACACCCTCTCCAAACCTGTTGTTTTCTGCTTTGTTGATTTTAGCCATTCTGACAGGTACGGGATGATATCTCATTGTAGTTTTGATTTGTATTTCCCTAATGAAGAGTGATGCTGAGCATCTTTTCATGTGTCTGTTGACCATCTGTCTGTCTTCTTTGCAAAGTCTATTCATGTCCTCTGCCCATTTTTAACTGGACTGTGTTTTCTGAGAAAACTTGACAGCAACATGCAGAAGAATGAAACTGGAACACTTTCTTACACAAAACATAAAAATAAATTCAAAATGGATTATCCATTATGATACTCTAAGTCTTTTGATTGGACCATTTAGTCCATTTACATTCAGAGTAATTGCTAATGGATATGAATTTAGTGCCATTTTAATACTTGTTTTGTCATTGTTTCTGGAAATTTTCTCTGGTCATTTTTAGGCTTTGTCGCTTTTGGTCTTTCTTTTCTACTCAAAGATTCCCATTTAATATTTCTTGCAGGGCTGGCTTAGTGGTCACAAACTCCTTTAGTTTTTGTTTGTCTTGAAAACTTTATTTCTCTTTCCATTTTGAATGATGGCCTTGCTGGACAGAGTATTCTTGTCTGCATATTTTCCCCTTCAGCACATTGAATATATCATGCCACTTTCTTCCTGCCTGCCAAGTTTCTGTGGAAAGATCTGCTACTAACCTTATTTGTCTTCCATTGTAAGTTAGGGACAGACTTATTTTGTCTTGCTGCTTTTAGGATTTTTTTCTTTATCTCTATATTTTGCAAATTTAACTAAGAAAGTGGATTAAAGACTTAAATGTGAGACAGAAACCATCAAAATCCTAGAGAAGAACACAGGCAGTAAACTCTTTGACATCAGCCATAGCAACTTCTTTCATGTCTCCTGAGGCAAGGAAAACAAAAGCAAAAATAAACATTGGTACTTCAATCAGGATAAAAACTTCTGCACAGCAAAGAAACAATCAAAAAAACTAACAAGCAACCTATGGAATGGAAGAAGGTATTTGCAAATGATACATCTGATAAAGGATTAATAACCAAAATATATGAAGAACTTATAAAATTCAGCAGCCCCAAAATTGAATAATTCGGTTCAGAAATGAGCAGAAGGTATGAACAGACATTTCTCCAAGGAAGACAACAGATGGCCAACAGACACATGAAAAGATGTTCAACATCACTCCTCATTAGGGAAATACAAATCAAAACTATAATGAGATACCACCTCACACCTGTCAGAATGGCTAAAATCAACAATGCAGGAAACAACAGGTGTTAGGATGTGGAGAAAGGGAACCCTCTTGGTGTTGGTGGGAATGCAAATTGGTGCAGTCCCTCTGGAAAACAGTATAATATTTCCTCAAAAAGTTAAAAATAGAACTATCCTCTGATCTAGCAGTTGCACTACTATGTATGTACCCAAAAAGTACTAAAATACTGATTCAAAGGTATACATGCACCATGATGTTTATAGCAGCATTGTCTACAATAGCCAAATTATGGAAATAGGCCAATTGTCCATCAACTGATAAATGGGTAGTGTTTTTAATAGTAGACCACCTAAGAGATCATTAATAGTCTGGCAAAACTCTTAGTATGGTATTTTTAATATTCTAGCTATTCAGTATGTAATATTAGCATCAGGCACTGTGCTGGTTTCAAAGGATGCCAAGATAAATATATAGAATAATAGTGTGTTACCATGTAATGAGCACAATAGTAGGCAAATATTTCTTGATTCTTCAGGCAATTTGTCACTGAACTTGCATTCTTTTACCAACTATGCCTACCTCTAAATACGAGATAACACATGTTAATGACTTAACTTTTTTGAGGGAGTTGAGTAGTATACAAATGTGTGTGTGTGTGTGTATGTATGTGTGTGTTAGTAATAGAAGAAATAAGAGACAAGGAGAATAAGGGAGGGGCGAGTTGTGGAGGCAAAGAACAAACAGTAATAACTTAAGTAATTCAGAGCAAAAGTTTGAAAACCCTTCATTTTTTCATTTAGTCTAGTGTTACCCCAATATCTGGTGAGAGTAACAACTTTATTGCTTTCCCTATAAATAACAGCACTACAAAATTCAGAAGTTACATTTCTATGGCCAATTCCATTTAAAGATGGAACAAACTGCTTAGAAAATTTAGGCAAAATTCCCAGCAGCTTGATTTTGATTATCTAGGCAATTGAAGCAAAAACAGTTTTAATGCTTGAATTAAGCAAGTGATTGCCTGAACTCTTCACTTCACTTTAGCTATGGAGACAAACACTTCATTGGCTTTCTCCCTAATCATACTTTTTCTGTCACAAGTCACTAGGCAGTTTCATGTATACATACTATTTAGAAACTCTAATTACTTAACTGGTAAGTTTAATAATGCACAAGGAATAAAGAAGGAGGCAAACTGTTTACATGGCTTCATTATTCAGAATCATTCTAGAATTATTTTTGTAAATTGTCTCACAACAGAAAATCTGAACACTAAGAAATCAAGAAATTATTTTTTCTCATACAAGGAATAAAAATCATATTAGTAAAACATCAACCTGGAATATTTGTTCCCTCTGCATTCAGATATATAAGAGTGCTCACCATGTGACATCTGTAATATTAATCATCTATATTTGCAAAATCATGTATCATGGTATTTGAACATAATTAGATTCTTAGAATTTCTCATAAATATTTAAACATTATAAGTTATGGACATTGTAATGACTCTCTTAATTTTGAAGGTAAACTGTATTAATTAGCTTTGACCCAAATTTATTGTTTGTTTTTTTTTCTCCCCACACAGGCATTTTCTGATTAATTTTCTTTACCTTCCTATTGTAGTTCTTTATTTTTTCTCACTAATTTCATGTGAGTTACTAATTTGTTTTACATTTGCCAGCCATGTGGCTTACTAGGCCTCTACATTTAGCATCTTGGTAGTTGTAGCATGCATTATATTTTAGCTAACTAGCTTATGTGCAAAAAAATAAACTGAGTGCAACCTGGCAAGACAAAACTGCCCACACAGATGGAAAGCTAATCCAAATCATTTTCAGTTCTATTTTATTGTATTTAAGCCTAAACTTCCTTGAACTTAATTCCCACCCTCCCTTAAATATTCCCTTAAAAAATTACTATGTCTTTGTTCTTATCTTGGTCTTTCTTTTGTTTTTAGCTAGATTTACTGTGAGGTATAATACATGATGAAGATTCATAAAATCATGAAAGTATTGCTTAACAAATTATTGTAAAATATTCAGCTATATAACTACCACACAGATGAAGGAATAGAATATTGCTGATACCCTAACCACCTCTGACCCCGGAAGGAACCTCTTCCTAAACAGGAGCCCGTTCTCTAAAACTAACTCCACCAACTTTTTCTGCACTCCCTGTTTTCATTCTAGGATACTATGTTAGTCTGCTTAGGCTGCTGTAACAAATTACCAGAGAGTAGGTGGCATTTATAACAAACATTTATTTCTCATAGTTCTGGAAGCTGGGAAGTCTAAGGTAGAAGTACAGGTAGATTCAGTTCTTGCTGAGGGCCCATTTTCTGATTTGCAGATAGCTGTGTTCTCATTGCGTCCTCACATAGCAGAGAGCATTAGAGGAAAGGAGCTCTCTCTAACCTCCTCTTATAAGGGTACTAATCTCATCATGAGGGCTCCAATCCCATGAGTTAATTACCTCCCAAAGGCCTTATCTCCAATACCATCACATTGGGCCTTAGGATTTCAACATACTGATTTTGGAGAGACACAAGCATTCAGTCCATAGCAGGTACTATCCAATTATTTAATTCTGAAATTTTCCTAAGATTTTTCAGTTTTTATGTTTTATATAAATGGAATCCTATTTTATTATTAAGTATATGTTTTTTATAAATCTGCCTTATTTTTTAAACTTTATTCCATAGGACATCATTAGCATTGTATGTAACTGTTTCATTCATGTTTATTGCTGCATAGTATTCCTTTGGTGATTATAGCATTCATTTTCAGCCAGTCTACTGTTAGTGAAGAGTTTTCTCTGTGATCTTTCTTGTGTATGGTTCTTGGTACACATAAGCACTGATTTCCATAAAATATATTCAAGAGTGGAATTGTTTAAAATTGCGTATTTTCTCTATCTGTTTATACAAAAAATAAATGTATCCATCAATTTATCCTTGTAGTTGATACTGGTATAATTTCAATTAACAGTGGCTCCTTTCATGCCTTCTTCCAAAATACATAACTTTTGAAGTCCAGTCTTTCCATCTGTTCCATATTGTCCAAGGTATTCCCCATACTGCTTAAGTCTTACAAAGCTCAAGAAAAGACTGGTTTTACTCACTGAAATTTGGTAATGAAATTCATGATTAAATGATCCTATAACATGATACTTTTCAATTGGTTGTATATTTTTCTTTCTTTTTTTTTTTTTTTAATTTTAAAAGATTTTCTGTAATAGCACCCTTGGATTATGTGTGCACAGAACCTAAAGCAAATCTAAAGCTCTGTAAATATGGATAAAATAAGATACTGTGTTACATATGGCCTTTACCTCAATTCAGTCAAATGGTTAAATTATTGCTAGTAAATTGCCAGTAATTAAATCAATAAATCATGAGTTTCCAACAATTGTTTATTGTTCAGACTAGTATTAGGAATTAGATTTTAGAGTGGCCAAGAAAGTTTGGAGCTTTTTGTTTTCTTACACCAAATGCTATTTTGGCAATGCCTTTCTTGATTTTGTGTGACAGAAGAAAAACACAACCCAGGGTCATCAATTGAAATTTACCTTGGAGCTTTATGTTTGCAGTTCTTTTCTAACTGAGAGTTACAAAGCTATTATTTTTCTCATTGACTTTTCTTCAGAAGACTTGCACGAATAAAACTGATCTTCGGTATTAGATTTTTAAGACATAGGCACAGAAGCAAACAAAATATTTCTTAGAGAAATATTTCATTTTTCACATTGAGTTTGCATATTATAGATATCATATTTTCATTATTTCTATATTTTGTGTGTGTGCATGTGTGTGTATGTGAATGTGCATGCATTTTCAGGGACCTTTGTGATAGTTCATTCTCATATTTTGAGCCAGTTGAAAATGTCTGGATGAAAAAGGGATAGCTCTTGTAAAGAGATATTCTCATCATTTGGGCAATAAAACTCTTCTAAAAGATAAGTAACAGGGTTGAAAAAATAACCTCTTTGCTAGCTATATGTTCTGGTTTCACATTGATGTATCTTTTCTATCTTATTAGAATATAATTTTAATCCATATCAAATTCAGAAATATTCAGAGTTAAGGGGCATTAAATTAACTGTTCTTTAAGTTTCTAGGTAAAATTGAATGATAAATTATATTTTATATGGTGGCATTTGAATAAAGAAATCACTAATATTAAACTTTGCAATTTAATTTAGCCAGACAATATTTTTAAAATGTTTAATGAAAAAGTTCATACAGTAACTTAATAAAATTATTCTTTCTTTAATTTATTTTTGCCAAAAATATGATCAGCAGTTAACGTTCATAGGACATCTATTTATAGATACAGACATTTAGGGATACAGGCACAGTTATCTATAATGGTATTACAGATAGACCTATTTACAGATACAGATATTTTTAAGGTTTACATGGTTCTTCCTTTTTCACTCTCTGATCTGCTGAGATGATCTTATTTACCCCTGCAAAATCTATTAATTAAATATATCCAACAAATTGTTATTGAACCCATATTACGTGACAATAATATTGAGTCAAAGCAGAATGGTTCCTCTTCATGTGGAATTTATTTCCTAGTGTCCAGTACCTATTGGTCATCTAAATATTGTTATCTGATGTGACAACACGTCCTCAAACTCAATACTGTCAAGACCAATCTCGTTATATTTTATCTTCTAAATATTTCCTTTCATTGCTACCATATATATCAATAACTTAACAAAGTTCATGAGTTTCATCTCTGACTCTTTTATCCTGTTATTTCGTAATAGGTTGTCCATATCCTATTAATGTTACCTGATAAGTGTCTCTCAGATGCAAATAATCCTCCTGACAAAGCCTTAATTCAGACTTTTACCATCTTTTCTTTTTACTGGTATAAAAGATTTGTAAATGCTTTCCCTTCCTTTTGTCTCATTTCCTTCTAAAAAAGGCAGAAAGCTTCCTTTCTAGCTTCTCCTTCAGAAAAACAAAGAAACTCTGATCCTTCTCCTCTGTTTTGTACTTATTTACTAATCCTTATCATCTAACAAACAAAATTCAAATTTATTTTCATTGTATATTAGAATGTCTACATAATGTTCCCTAACTAATTCACTAACGCTGTCATCCATAACCAGTACTGTTTCACCCTGGAACTGAACTATATCTCCCAGCTATATCAAATTAACATATAGCTTCAAGTTAAGTAACTCATTCATGATTTTATATTTCTGCATCTTATTTCATCTTCTTATGTCTTTATACCTTTTATCTGTCATTCTTGTCAAATTTGAAATGATGGCTTATATTTATGTATACCCTTTCATTGAAAGAGTTCAATAATTTACTATTTATTGAGTACCTATAATTTAAAAGTACTGTAATCGGCATTAGGTATACAAAGCATTGTTACATATTGATTCATTTAACAAATATTTATTGATTATCTACTCTGAGGCAAGCACTGTTCTAGGCACTAGTGATATGGTTGTGGACATTCCAGATAGGGTACTGAGCCTATGAAGTTTACATTTCAGTGTAGGGACAACTAATGTTTGACTCTCGTGGAGAAAGAGAGAATCATTTCATTGGATTTTAACAGCTGTAGAAGAAATTAAAAGGTATAATGCAATAATGAATGGAGAGTAGAAGGCTATATTCAAGAGAGAATCACTTTAGCAGATGACATTTGTGTTGATTACTAACTATAGAAGATTAGAGAAAGAGTCATCCATCTAGGTAAAGATTCCTGTGATATACATCACCTAAAAAGGAAAGAGTTATGTTTGATTAATGCAGAAAGAGAAGGAAAAAAGAGAAAAAGGAGAAGGAAGTGGCAGGGAAGGAAGAGGACAAGGAGAAGGATGAGGAGGACAGAGAAGAATGTGACTGTGGCTGGATTACAGTGACAGTAGCAATAACAAGAGGTAAACACGTCCTTCGGGCACCTGGTGGCTCAGTCAATTAAGTGTCGGTCTTGGGCTCAGGTCATGATCCCGGGGTCCTGGGATGGAGTCCCGCATTGGGCTCCCTGCTCAGCAGGGAGTCTGCTTCTTCCTGTCCCTCTCCTTCTGTGTGCACTCTCTCTCTCATAAATAAATAAAATCTTAAAAAAAAAAAAAAAAAGAAAGGGCAAACAGGGTCCAGATCACAGAGAGCCTTATGAGTTTAATGTGGAAAATGGACTTTAAGTAGCACCAGAACACCACCACTAGACGGTGTTAAACAGAAGCAACATGGTCTTTCATTATTATGATTTATCTCTTTTGCAGTTTGACTTAATATTGCAGTTAGACTTAATATTTCACTAATTTTTCTACATGTCTTTGTTTCCTCCCACACATGATGCTCTTTAAATGCACAGAGAATCCTGTGTACTGAGAATGTGCATTTTGAACTAGGGAATAAATGAATTAGTATAAGTAGCTTAAAATACAACTCAAGTTATTTTATATTGCAACTTATGTCCTGAATAAAGACTAATTCAAATAGAGGTATAGTAAATTCAAAAAATATGATACCTGCTACAATACTTCATAATTTCCAGTCAGAGGGAAATAAGATGATTTTATCTACTATATTTCTGGACAAAAGTACCAGAAATACAACAGAAAATAAACATCTGGGATGAACAAATAAAAAACTTCTTTACTGAGTACTCTTTAAAGATTTATTTATTTATTTGACAGAGAGAAAGAGATCACAGTAGGCAGAGAGACAGGCAGCGGGAGAGGGGGAAGCAGGGTCCCTGCTGAGCAGAGAGCCCGATGTGTGGCTCCATCCCAGGACCCTGAGATCATGACCTGAGCCGCAGGCAGAGGGTAAACCCACTGAGCCACCCAGGCGCCCCCTGAGTACTCTTTAAACAAGACTTACTTAAAACGTGTGTGTATGTGTGTGTGTGTATATATATATATATATATACACACACACACATACACACACACATACATATATACATATATATACATATATATATATACACACACACATACATATATATAAAACTTTCTTAAGTTATAGTTTTTTTAATACTTTAAAAATATTTTGTCAGTTTTTTCAAGAGAAATAAAGCACATACTTTTCATATCATCTTTATTTCCCTAATACTCAGAGTAACAAACATATTGCTTATATCTTTATAAAATAAGTTTCTCCTTAACATTTTGTGTTGACACCTATAAGAAATAGTAAGAAAATAGCCCAGAATAACCAGTCAGTGGAAAACTTGGAGAGCTGCAAATATTATCCAGTGCATCCCACTTATGAGGGCAATACTATCTGAAATGACCTTGCATCGGATGATTTGGAGGCTCTTGAAATCTTGCTTCAACAGCAGATCTGATAGTTGTGGTTTTATTTATTTTTTGCCAAAGCTTAGCAGTTGGACACAGGAGTATTTGCTGCAGTAGTGAAAAATCAATGTGATTACCTTTTTGCCACAGGGCTACATCTAACTACAATATCCTGGACAACACGTATAAGCATTACTCACAGATAATGCTGCATTGCAGGTGGGAGCTGAATGAGAACAAATAACAATGACATTTCTACTCTTTGAAAAAGTTACAGATGACATTAAGATTTAACACGAAGTGCACTAAAATGAAAGATTGTAGTTATCCTTGTGGTGTTAAATTAGAAACTGGTTTGTTTATGCTGCTTTTTGAGATCTGATTGAGTATATTTGACCAAAAGAAAGAGGCTCAGCTTACATAAGAATTGGGAATCATATATTTTTATTATTTTCTGTCATATTACTAAAAGAAATCATCACTTCACTTCAACTTTCCTACATGTTCAGTTAAAAATACCTTATCTTTGAAGTGGCATTTAAAATAAAATTGAAATATTAGCATCAACGTTCAGCAGTTGGAAACTAGTGATGTGGCTTCTACATTTAGCTCTGATAATTTGGGTGAAATTCTGAAAATACAGGAAATGATTCCAATTAAAGGTCTTTGAGGGTTTATTCATGTTTACAAGAAGGCAACATCTATATTTCCATGTAAAGCCAGAGAATTATAAAACTAGCAGTATTCACTGCTATAATATAATGCATATTATCCACATTTCTGCACTCATATTTTCTATGTATATTTCAAATTGTATTTCCTAGTTAATAACTTATTTTGAAAATAATTTCAGGATTTATTGGTGACAGAAGAGAGAGCAGTAAAACCATAATTTATTTCTCCATTAACATTTGTCTCTAGCTTCATTTCTGTATTTTGCCAGGGAAATAGGATAACTATACGTCAGTAAATTACCAAAAATAAAATTGTACGTATGACAGCCACTAACTCACAAATAGAATATATTTATCCACTACACTTTCAATGCAATATTATATTGACTCTGCCCCTGGACATGCTATGATATAAATAGCAGATAACGGCCCTTCTGACTGGGAGACATTAGCTTCCGTCATGACTGGTGACTTGTTCTCAGTGGTCTGGACAGTGGTTCAGGCTCTTCTGTGTATAAAACTACTTAGAAATTATGTGACAGATTCAGGCCAGAATTCAGAGTCCAAGTGGAAAAACTGTAAATCTGTAGACTTAGCATTCTAAGCTAAATATATGACTCAGAGCAGGTGGCTATGCATAATTACAAAACCCTATCTTAAGCTTTTAAAAATATTTATCCACCTAAGATATTAAACTGTGTTAAACTAATAAAATTCTTTAGTGAAGAAAAATGTGACAGTCTTCTGCCACGAAATATGTGCATGTGTGCTTACACTTATTCGGTTAATTTCTGTAAATCATCACATATAGGTAGAAATTTTATGTCCTTATAAATGAGATTTGGGCACTGATCGATTCAGCTCTTTTAGAAAAGACAAGGATAATGGTTTAAGCTGGTATTAAATGAAATTCAACTTCAAGATGTACATAGCATGAGCCATCTAGCTGGTCTAAGGACTCCTAAGCACAGCTTCCACTCCAGTTTTAGAAATGAATTAGGACCCAGAGGAAGGAAGTGGGAAGGAGCAAAGGATGGGTTTTATGTCTGAATGTATTGCGCCCTGCTATTTCATGTTGAATGGTAACAGATTGATGAGTTGCTCCTGGTCCAAATGAGGTGTTTTCACAGTGGTAAATCTTAAAACAATCTTTCTCACTAAATCAGGTATTATTTTCCATTTTTATAATACTGATGTTTACATCATAAAAGTAAACAGCTAAAACAAAACAAATGGGAAAGTATTCTTGTTCCTATGTTCAATTCTTTCCAGGCTGTAATTTCTTTTCCTTTCTTGGCAATTTTATCAAACATTTTCTACTGTTTTTGTATTTCCTTCCTCCCTCCCTCCCTCCCTTCCTCACTTCCTCTCTCTATTTCGAATACTTTATATTTGTAGTATACAATATAGTATTAACTATAGTTATCATACTGCACATTAGATCCTTGTACTTGTTTATCCTACATGACTGCAGCTTTGTACCCCTTGACAACATCCAGTGCTTGATCTGTATACTATATGTTTGTTTTGTTTTTTCCTTTCACTTTGAGAGGGTCTGGACCTCACCACCCTAAATTTTAAAATATTAAAACAGTGATGTACGTTGCTCCATATTTTATTTATATATAAAACAAATAATACAATGAAAATAAAATGGATATTTTCCCTCTCTAATTCTATGTAACCCTTTCCAAATATGTATTAAAAATATATATATAATATGTACCTTTCTACTCCATGTTTTTATATTTATACTTTATTTCCTATAAAACAATATATTGTTTTGATGGTCTTTCAAACCAAGAGCAAATGATAGCTATCTTTCTCTTATTTTTCACTCAAGATTATGTGTATAATCTCCATATAGAGATATGTGTAGACTGACCAACATACTCATTCAATAAATTGTTGATGGATATTTGTTTTTTCTAATTTTTAAAAATTTATATAAACAATGAACATCAGTGTATATAACTTCTATTACACATGCTCAAATAATTTTCTAAAATATACATCTAAAAGTAAAAAGAATCATAAGATACTAAAATTTTAACTTTGCTAAATTTTGTCAAGTCTTCTGAGAGATGCAACTTAAAATTTTAACACTGATGTGAGAGTTTGTGCTTCTTCACATCCTCACTAAAATTTGGCATTGTTAATTTTTCTGTTTTCATCCTTGATAGATGTAAACATTGTGTCTCATGTTTATTTTCAAATTTCTATCTATTTATCCATCTATATGTACATACACACACACACATGCATGCATATTTATGATCATTTTGGATCTAAATTAATTTTAGAATCAATTTGTCTAGATCTATGAATAGTCCATTGGAAATTTAATAAAACAAATATTACTGATTAATTGGGATAAATTTAAATAAACACAATATTGACAAAGTAGAACTCCTTATGTAGCTATACAACCTTAACAATCTTTTGTAATTTCACACATTATTGTTTGTTGGTACCTTATTATTTTGGTTGAATATATGATTAGCATATTTATTTATTTAAATACTTATTAATTTGAGAGAGAAAGTGCAAGTGGGGGGAGGAGCAGAGGGAGAGGGAGAGAATCTCAAGTAGACTCCCTAATGAGAGAGGAGCCCAATGTAGGGGCTCTATCCCGAGATGCTGAGATCAAGACCTGAGCTAAAATTAAGAGAGATGCTTAACCGACTGAGCCACTCAGGCATCCCTAGCATATTTATTTAATGTTACTCTTTATAACTGATTTCTAGTAAGTAGAGTGCTTCAGGTTTTTAAAAATATTGATTCTCATTTATGATTATGATTCAATTTGTGAATGCAGTAGTCAGACTAAATGAGTCAGACTAAATGAGTCAGACTAAATGAGTGTTTTTATCTAGATATAGATATAGATATAGATATATCTATAAAAAATATAGATATTTTATCTAGAGATAGACCATTTTAAAAAACTTATGTCCAAAGAAGAAATTAAAAAAAAAAATGTCAAAGAACTACTCTCAAAACACAACAAAGGGGGAAAAAAAGCCTATCAGATCAAGGGAGTTTATAAGGAAAATTCTAAAGTTTCAAGAATTCCATTTCCAAATCAATTTAAACAAAATTACTAAAGAATGTAGGAAAAGGTAGAAAATTTCCAAGTTCTTTTATGAAGCAGTATGACTTGGATATTTATGGCTGATAAAGATTGCTTAAAATAATACTACAAACCAATCTAACACAACACAATTTGTAAATAATGAAACAACTTAACTGCCCATTAAATTATATATCCTGCCTTAGTGTTTTATTTTTTTCCTGGAAAATTCAATGTTAATGGATATATATTATTCAATGTACTAACAGATTGAAAGGGAAAGTCATATTTTCTGATAATATCTTAAGATTAAAATATCTTAAAATTATTATCTTAACATCTTGAGATTAAAAAATTGATAATATATAGTATAAAGAGTCAGTTTTCTTTTTCTTTTTTGAAACAACATTTCCTTTTATTTGCCTTTTATTTGCATCTGTTTCAAGTTTTTATTTAAATTCTAGTCAGTTAACATATAGTGCAATGTTGGTTTCAGGAATAGAATTTAGTGACTCATCACTTACATATAACACCCAGCACTCAACACAAGAGCTCTCCTTAATACCATCACCCATTTAGCACATCCCCCCACCCACCTCCCTCCATCAACCCACAGTTTGCTCTCTATAGTTAAAAATCTCTTATGGTTTGCCTCCTCTCTCTCTCTTTTTCTCTTTCCCCTATGTTCATCTGTTTTTCTTTATAATAGATTTGGATCTAAATCATAGCAGTACTATACGTTATTCAGGTTATCCTTAGAAATGCCTCCTTCACTGTAAGTTTCCATATTAATATTTACAAAATAGGTGCTGTAATAGTTGCCACCTTTCTGGATGAAGTAGGAGAAACCTAAACCTATTCAACGTAATTAATACAAACAATTATTGTAAAGATATAAAGTCTATACACGGTTTCTGTCTTTCCTCACACCATCTGACCAATTCTTTGGTAAGCCCTGCTGGCTTCATTTTCAAAATATATTTACAGTTCTGGAATTCTTGCAGTAAAAATCTGATTTCTTGTTTCCACACTTGTACTTTGCAACAGTGCTTCTAAAGTACTTAGGGATGAATTACCAACTTTTTTTTTTAAATTTATCACACACTGTTACTTTTGCAAAATACAATGAAAGTGATTAGTTAAAAGAGAAATCACACACTTTTATATTTCTTGCCACTATGTCACAATGTTATACAAGTTTCCAAATACTTACTCTCCATTCCTGTGCTTCTCTTAGAGCAGTAAAACACAATTTATGAACTGACTCCCGTATAAGTAGGTCTATATAAAATGTTTTCCTCAATTTCCTCATTGTTGTAAAAACATAATTTAGATCATGTCTCTTACTAAACACCAATGTCTTCGCATCTCAGCTGGAATAATACAGAATATTTTTAGCTGGATTTATCAAACCTTGTTTTATCTGGCCTCTTTTTCTTACTCTGCTTCATCTTTGATGACTACTCTACTTGCTGAAGGTGTTTTATTTACACTGGCCTTCTAGCTGATCTCAAACAAATTAAGCCTATTCCCATTTAAATATGCAAAAAAAAAAGTTACAGAAGGGGCACCTGGGTGGCTCAGTGGGTTAAAGCCTCTGCCTTCGGCTCAGGTCATGATCTCAGTGTCCTGGGATCGAGCCCCGCATCGGGCTCTCTGCTCAGCAGGGACCCTGCTTCCTCCTCTCTCTCTGCCTGCCTCTCTGCCTACTTGTGATCTCTCTCTCTCTCTGTTAAATAAATAAATAAAATCTTAAAAAAAAAAATGATTCTTTAAAAAAAAAAAAAAAAAAAGTTACAGAAAACAAATTAAGAAGAACCCAAAAACCCACCTACGCAGTTAATATTGAAAAAGCCATGTATCTTTCTAGATCTAATTTCTTCCTTTCCAACACAGATATATAATCTAATATTTATTTTCATTTTTATTTCAGGGATATTTCTATAATTTTATATATTAATACATTCTTGTTTTTAAAGTTAATTAAGATGATTTTATACTATACTTACTTATCTTTATCTTTTTTATTCTCTTTCTCTCCTTTTCTGTCCTGATGCTTTCTTCCAGTCTTTTTTTTTTTTTTTTTTTAAGATTTTATTTATTTATTTGAGAGAGAGAGAGAGATAGAGAAAAAACAAAGGGGAGGTCCAGAGGGAGAAGCAGACTCCTCACTGAGCAGGCAGCCGGATGTGGGCTCCATCCATGGACTCCAGGATCATGACTTCAGCCAAAAGCAGACATTTAACAGACTAAGCCACACAGGTGTCCCTCCTTCAATCTTTCTTTATATCACATGCTTTTTCATAATATTCAGGTCCCTGCTCAAATGTCATTTCCTCAGAGACCACCTAAAATGGTCCCCTACAACCACTCACACTCTTCTCAAACATGCCTTGATTTATGTCTTTATGTCATTTATCAGTATCTAAAATCCCAGTATTTATTTTTAATGTGTTTTCTGTTAGATTAATACTTGTCTCCCTCATTAGATGGGAAGCTCCATGAAGGCAGAGGCAGCTCCTTATTAACTGTTTTATCACCACAATTTAAAAATTTTTTTTAAAAGATTGTATTTATTTATTTGAGAGAGAGAGAGCACACGCGTGAGCGAGAGCACTTGTGCCAGTGTGTATGTGCAGGTACTGGGGAAAGGGGACAGGGAGAGAGGATTCCCAAGGAGAGTCCAAGCTCAGTGCGGGGCCCAGCACAGTGCTCGATCTCATGACCCTGAGATCATGAATTGAGCCATAATCAAGAGTTGGATGCTTAACTGACTGAACCACCCAGCCACCCACACAATCTTAAATTTTTGCCACATAATAGGTGTTCCAAATACTTATTATAGTTACATGATTTATCTCCTTATAAACTTAATGGCAGGTATTGCACAGAAGCCTTAGAAAGGGACCAAAACCAGGATTTACAAATTCTCTGAAATTTAGGTAACTTCTCCATAGAGAAGTATTGAATTTTTTTATTACTTTTTTTTTTTTTTTTTGCTACACATTAACATTTTCTGCTTCTTAATTTGTACTGAATGGAAAGTACCATTTCACACTAACCAAGCTTACTGTCTTTCATTACAGTTCAAACTGAGCTAGCATGCATTTAGTTCAGTTTAGTATTCCCAGCAGAGAAACTGTGATTACTCCTTCTTTGGCCAAGTGTCCAAATGACCAAGTGGCCCAACCACTTAATGGTTAAGGAGAGAGATGGTGTGTGGAATCAAAGAAAGCACTCGTGCAGAAATGGCAGTTAGGATCTAAGGATTGGAGTGGCCATGAAAACATTATTCTGAGTGTATCAGATGCTCACATAAGAAGTTATTTTAAATATGCTACATGAAAAGTTTGGTAAATTGTGAGAAATAAAAATAGCATGAATAAAATCACCATTTCTATCCCTATTATATAACCAATGCTATATGTGGAAGCCTAACTATTTGCATTTATTGTTATAACAAAGATGCTTGATCCTAATTCTTTAAATTTGAATTATGCATCTATGTCCTTGATAGCTATCGGTCTGTAATTTCTTGTAATATTTTTATCTGATTTGGTATTAGAGTAATACCTGGTCATAGAACAATGTAGAAGGTACTCCCATTGTCCTCTCTTTAAAAGAGATTTTAGAGAACTGTTATAAATTCTTCTTTAAAACTTTCCTGGATTCACCAATGAACCCATCTGGACATGTTCCTTGTGTTTTGAAAGGTTATTGATTATTGATTTAATTAATTTCATAGATAAAGGCCTATTCAGGTTGTTACTTTCTTCTTGTATGAGTTTAGGCAAATTTTGACTTTCAAGAGATTGGTCCGCTTTATCTAGGTTATCGGATTTGTGGGCATAGCTTTGTTCATAGTTTTCCTTTAGTATCCTTTTAATGTTCATGGTGTTTGTAGTGATATCTGCTCTTTCATTTCTGATATTAACAATAGTTTTTTTTCCCTTATTTTTTGAGTTCCTAGCTAGAGATTTAGCAATGTTATTGACCACTTCAAATAACAAATGTTTGATTTTGTTGGTTTCATTTCTTGACTTTCTGCTTTTGAATTTATTGATTTCTGCTATATTTTTTATTTCTTTTCGTCTGTTTACCCGCAATTAATTTGCACTCCTGTTTCTGGTGTCCTAAGGAGGAAGCTTATTAAATTTAGATATCTCTTCATTTCTTTTTCCCCAGCTTTATTAAGCTATAATTGTCATATAACACTGTGTACATTTAAAGTAGTACCAGGTGTTAATTCAATACACTTATATATTAAAAAATAATTAACACCATAGCTTTAGTTAACACTTGCATCACATAACATAATTACCATTTCTACTTCATGCTGAGGACACTTAAGATCCACTCTCTTAGCAACTTTCAAGTACATAATAAGGTACTACTCACTATAATTACTATGTTCTACATTAGATCTCCAGAACTTATTCATAACTGGAAATTTGTACTTTTTGACTAACATCTCCCTTTTTCTCCCATACTCCAACCCCTGGTAATGCCATTCTATTTCTATGAGTTCACCTTTTTTAGATTTCACATATGAGATCATGCATATTTGTCTTTTTCTGATTTAGTATTTTTGAGGCAGAGTGCTTTATTTATAATTTATTATTTCTGAGGCATAGTGCTCTCAAGGTATATCTACGTTGTCTCAAATAGGATATTCTTTCTCATGACTCAATAGTATTCCATTGTACATATTACCACATCTTTATTCATTCATCTACTGACAGACATTTAAATTATTTCCATATCTTGGTTCCTATAATTAATGTTGCAGTAAATATGGAGTACAGATATCTTTTAAATACCTGTTTTCATTTCTTTTGGACATATACCTGGAGAGGGGATTGCTGGATCATATGTTATGTCTATTTTAAATTTTCGAAGAACATCCCTACTGTTTTCCATAGTGGCTGCATCAACGTACATTCCCACCAACAGTGCACAAGCATTCCCTTTTCTCCACATTGTCACCAACACTTGTTATTTCTTCTTTTATTAATTTTATTAATTAAAAATGTTTTATTTATTCATTTGAGAGAATGAGTGTTGAGGGGGGGATCAGAGGGAGAGGGAGAGAAGACTCCCTGCCTAGCAGGGAGCCTGATACAGAGCTTTATCCCAGGACCCTAGGGTCACCACCTGAGCCGATCAAGCCACCCAGGTGCTCTTATTATTTATTTATTTTTTCTTTCTTCTTCTTTTTTTTTTGACAACAGTCATTCTAACATCTGTGAGTGATATATCATTGTAGTTTTCACTCGCATTTCTCTGACAATTAGGGATTTTGAAAGCCTACTTGTTGACCATTTGTTTCACCTTTTTGGGAAAATGTCTATTCAGTTCCTCTGCCCAGGTTTTAGTCAAATTGATTTGTCGTCGTCGTCGTTTTGCTGTTATGTTGTGTGAGGTTTTTTTTTATATATTTTAGATATCAGCCCCTTATCAGATACATGGTTTGCAAATAATTTTTTTTCATTCCTAAAGTTTGCCTTTCTGTTGTTGTTGATGGCTTCCTCTGCTATATGAAAGCTTTTTAGTTTGATGTAGTCCTACTTGTTTATTTTAGCTTTTTTGCCTTTGATTTTGGCGTAAAGTCAAAATATTATTCACGATATTTTTCTTCCTGGAGTCTTCCAATTTCAGGTCTCACATTCAGTTCTCTAATTTTGAGTGATTTTGTGTATGGTATAAGATAGAGCTTCAGTTTCATTCTTTGGCATGAGACTATCCAGTTTTCCAAACACCATTTATTGAAGAGAGCATTCTTTCTCCTGTTTATTTTGGCTCATTTGTTTAAAATTAATTGGCCATCTATGCATGGGTTTATGTCTGGGCTCTCTGTACTTTTCCATTGATCTAAATATCTGTTTTGACGCCAAATACTATTTGAATACTATACTTTGTAATAGAGTTTGAAATCAGCAAGTGTGATGTCTTTAGCGTTGCTGTTTCTCAAGATTGCTCTGGGTATCTGGGGTCTTTGTTATTCCACATAAATTTTGGGATTGTTTTTTCTATTTATGGAAAAATGCCACTGGCATTTTGATTGGAAGTGTATTGAAGCTATAGATAGTTTTAACTAGTATGGACATTTTAACAATATTAATTATTCTGAATATTGGATGTCTTTCCCTTTTTGTAGTCTTTAATTTTTTTTTTTTTTTTTTTATCAAAGTCTTCTAGTTTTCAGTGTACAGATCTTTCACTTCGTAGGCTAAATTTATTCCTAAGAATTATACTGTTTTCGATGCTACAGTGAAGGGGATAGTTTTCTTCATTTTCTTTCAGATATTTTGTTAGTGTATAGTAACACAGCTAATTTCTATATGGTTATTTTATATTCAATCTTACTGAATTAGTTGATTAGTTCTAAGATAATTTTGGTTGCATCTTTAAGATTTTCTGTATATAAGATAATTTGCAATGAGTGACAGTTTTACTTTTCTCCTTTCTGATTTGGATGTCTTTTGTTGGTTTTCATGCCTAATTGCTCTAGATAGTACTTCCAGTGTGTTGTTGAATAAGAGTTGAGAGTGGGCACTTATGTCTTGTTCCTGTTCACAATGGAAAAGTTTTCAAGTTTTCATTGTCGAGTGTAATGTTACCTAGGAGTTTGTCGTTTATGGCCTTTATTATGTTGAATATGTTCCTTATATACACAATTTGTTGAGGGTTGTTGCTGTTTTCCATGAAAGGGTATTATATTTGTCAACAGCAGCAGAATATAAGACACAAAATATCATTTTCAACCACGATAGTATAAAATTAAAAATTCCACAAGAGGAAAGCTGGGCAATGTACAAACATGGATATTAACACAATCCTGAACAACAAAGAGGGTGAAGGAGAAATCAAAAGAAAAAAAATATCTCCAAACAAATGAAAATGTAGACACAACACACCAAAAATATGGGATGCTATAAAAGCAGTTTTGAGAGGAAGTTTATAGTAATAAATGCTATATAAAAAAATAGATCTCAAAAAAATAGATCTCAAATAAACAACATAATTTTGCATCTCAGGGAATTAGAAAAATAAGAAAAAACGAAGCCCAAAGTTAACAGAAGGAATGAAATAAAGAAGATCAGAGCAGAAATAAATGAAATAGAGACCAGAAAATCAATAGAAAAAGTTAACAACACTAAGAAGATTAAAAAAAAAAAACAAAACTGACAAATTTTTAGCTAGTCTAAGAAAAAAGATAAAATCAAATGAAAGAGGAGACATTACAACTTATAACACAAAAATATGTAGCATCATAGGGGACTAACATAAAAAAATTATATGCCAACAAATTGTATAACCTAGAAGAAATGGATAAATTCCTAGAAACATACAAATCTGAACAAACCAATAAAGAATAAGGAGATTGAATCACTAATCAAATATATCCCAACACAGAAAGCCCAGGACCAGGTGACTTCACTGGTCAATTATACCAAACATTTAAAGAAGAATGTATGCCAGTTCGTCTCAGACTCTTCCAAAAAACTGAACAGGAGGGAACACTTTCATTCTGTGAGGCCAGTATTATCTTGATATCAAAGCCAGAATGGAACAAAACAAGGGAGAAAAACAAAAACAAAAACAAACTATAGACTAATATTCCTGATGAATTAGGTACAAAAATCTCAATAAAATATTAATAAATTTAATTCAACAGCCTTAATAGTATCATGTTCTATGGTCATGTGAGATTTATCCCTGGGATATAAGGATGGTTAAACATGAGCATATTACTAGATGTGATACACCACATTAATAAAATGAAAGAGTAATAATATGGTCATCTCAAAAGATGGGAGAAAGAAAGCATGTGACCAAAGAGTGTTACATTTTGAGATTTTTTTATCTATATATCCCAAATACTTGTCCTTTTTGAATATGTGCTTTGCATATATTTTATCCAAGTGTATGGCTTTTCTTTTAAAAATATTGCAGAATTTTATTTGCTAATTTTTTTAGTATTTTTGCCTTTCTACTTATGAGAAATTTTAAACTATCATATTCCTTATTTTCCCTTGCATTGATTTTGGTATCAGGACAATATTAGCTTCATAAAATGAATTGGAAAGAGAACTCTGCTCTTCTAATTTCTGGGAGTATTTACTGGGTATCAATATTCATTCTTTAAACATTTGGAAAAATTCCCTACTGAAAACTCTGGATAAAGTAATTTATCTTTTGGATGTTTTTACTTAAAAAATAAATTCCTTACTTGGTATAGAGCTATTCAAATTCTTGATTTCATACTGTATGTGTTGTAGTTCATGTTTTTCAAGAAGTGGATCATTTCACCTAAGTTATCAAATGTGTATGTATATATTTATAGAATTTCTCTTGTTATTTTAATTGAAGTATAGTTGACATATATTTTATTAGTTTCAGGTGTACAAGATAGTGATTCAACAGTGTTATGTACGTTATAAGTGCCAAAATAAGTGTAGATAAAACTGTCACCCTACAAAGTTACTATATGAACTATATTTTATGAACTATATTCATAAAACTATATGAACTATATGAACTATATTCTCTATGTTGTTTGTCATCCCTGTACTTTATTTTATAGCTGCAATTTTGTACTCTTAATCCCATTCACTTATTTGGCCTATACCTACCCCTTCCTCCTCTGACAATCACCAGTTTGTGTATTTCAGTTTGTTTCTGTTTTTGATTTGTTTGTTGTATTTTTAGATTCCACATATTAGTGAAATCATATAGTACTTGTCTTTGTCTAATTTATTTCACTTAGCATAATAATCTTACCTGTGTAAGATTTTGTTCTTTTTAATGGCTGAATAATATTCTATTGCATATATATACCACTTCTTTATCTATTCCTCTCTCAGTGAACACTTATCTTGCTCCCATATCTTGGCTATTGTAAAGAATGTTGTAATAAATATAGGGGTGCATGTATCCTTTACATTGGTGTTATTGTGTTTTGTGGTAAATACACAGAGGTGGAATTACTATATCTGTATGGTATTTCTATTTTCAATATTTTGAGGAAACTCAGTGTTGTTTTCCATAGTGGCTGCACCAATTTACATTCCCATCAACAGTGCACCAGGGTTCCTTTTTCTCCATATCCTTGCCAACATTTGTTATTTCTCCTATTCTACTTTTGATATCTGCAAAGTCTGGCTGTGACACCTTTGTCTCATTGCTGGGATTGGTAATTTGTGTGATTTCAATTATTTTAAATCTGTTGAGGTTTGTTTTGTGGCCCACGATATGGCCTTTCTTGCTATATTTATCATGTCCACTTAAATAGAATGCGTATATCGATGTTGTGTCTCATGTTTTATAAATATTGATTATATTCTGCTGGTTGACAGTGTTGAGTTCTTCTGTGTCTTTCCTGATTTTCCATTTAGTTAACTGGTAGTAAAGGAACATTGATGTTTACAATTACAATTGTGGGTTTATCCATTTCTCCTTAGAATTCTGTCAGTTTTTTATTTGCTATCTTACAGTCCTCTTGTTAGATGCATTTATGATTGGTATATCTACTTGATAGAATGACCCTTTATCATCATGTAACATCCCAGTCTTATAATTTTCTTTGTACTATTCTATAAATTATATTAAAGCATCCACTCCTTTTTTCCCTTTGATTAATATTTAGTTGATATATGTTTTTCTATCCTTTGATTTTCAACTTACCTATTTTGATCTGAAGCAAGTTTTTTTATAGGCAACATATGCTTGGATTATATTTTTAATCCACTTTTTCAATATCTGTCTTTTAATTGTACATTTAGACCATTTACATTTAATGCAACTATTGGTATTTTAGGGCTTAATTTTGCCATTTTCTTTTTTATTTTGCTTTGTTCTCTTTTTTTTTTTCTTATTCATTTACTTTTTTCCTGCTTTCTCATTAGTTACTTGAACTGACATTTTTGAGAATTTTATTTTGCTTCATTTCTAGTGTTTTTTTAGAGTATCCTTTTGAATTGTTTTTAAATATTTGATCCAGGTATTACAAGGTATATACATAACTTAGCAGAATATACTGGTGTTGATATTCTGCCAGTTCAAGACTAGTGCAGAAAACTAACCTACTTTTAAGTCCTTTTGCTTTCTTCTGTTTGTAATACAATTCTCTTACGTATTCTGTACATACACTTGGAACCTCATCAGGTGGTGTTAAAATTTTTGTTTCTACTACCAAAAATAATTTAAAAGATGCATGAGGAGAATTTATTTATGGATATTCTTGCTTATCATGTTGTTTCCCCCCACCACCCCTGCCATCTTTCAAGATTCCTTCTTTTCTTGTTTTTCTGTCTAGAGAACTGCCTTGAGATACTAATTTAGGATATCTACTTATGACAAATTATCTTACTTTCTATTTTTCTAAGGATGTCTTCCTTTCCTTTTCATTCCTAAAAAATAATCCACTGGATAGGATTCTGGGCTGACAGGTCTTTTCTTTCAGCATTTGAAAAACACTATGATACTCCTTTTGGCCATCACGGATTCTGATGAGAAATCTATTATTAATCATTTTTCCTCGTAGATAGGGTTTCAGAAGTTCAAATAAGATATATTCTGGAGTGGACGTCTTTAAATTTATCCTGTTTAGAGTTTCCTCATTTTTTAAAGTACTTTTTGTGGCTTGCCCTTTCTTCTCCTCTCTTTCCAGGATTCTGACACAAATGTTGTATTTTTTATAATAGTCCAACAGGTCCCTGAGGCTCTTTTCATTTTTTTTAGTCTATTTTCTCTCCTTGTTCATATTGAGTAATTTGTTTTTATCTCTTGAGTTCACTATTGTTCCTGTGTCTTCTTCATTTTTTTTGTTGAGTACATCTACTAAGCTTTTCATTTAGTTATTGTATCTTTCGTTCTAAAATTTCCATTTGGTTCTTCTTTGTCTTCTACATTTTTGATTAAAGCTTCTTATTTATTTGCTGAAGTTTCATATAGTTTCAATTGTTTCATGGATATTCAAAATTGTTCACAGGAATATTTTTAGCATGGCTTTTTCAAAAACTTTGTTATATAAATCTAATATGTCCATGATTTTGGTGTTATCATCTATTCATTGTCATTTTTTATTCCATTTGAGATGTTCCTGGTTCTTGGCTTGATGAATGATTTTTTTATTGAAACTTAGACATTTCGGGTATTATGCTATGAGACTTTGGATCTTAATTAAACCTTCTCTTTTGGCTGGCTTTTTTTTATACTACTACTAAATGGGGTGTCACCTCATTACTGCCAGGTAGAGGTAGAACTTCAGGTTTCTCATGGACCTCTATTAATGAGTGAGTGGGTGCTCTTCCTTACTGTTGGGTAGGGCTGGGAATTCTGACCACCCAAGGAGTCGACACTAGAGCTGGTGGGGATAGTTTCATTATTAACTAGAGATAGGGTGAATGTCATGACTCGCTCTAGGCCTCCTTTAGCATCACTCTAGTTGAGAGAGAGAGAAAAAGAGAGACCCCATTAATGCAGATGAGATAAAAGTCCAAATCACCCAACCAGTCTCTACTAAAACCACAGTAGAGAGGGTGCTTCTGCTTCCATGGCAGTGAAACTCCTAGCTCCATACTTGGCTTTCTTTGACATCATGCATTATAGCCTCACTGTAATGGAAGTCGAGACATCTCACATTGACTGTGCTTATATGGGTGAGGATGGATGGTTATATTTCTTTGTATGTATGTGCACATGTGTATGATATTTGCCTGGAGAAGAACATTTATTGACTAAACTTGCTTTTAGTTTTTAAATTTTGTCCTGCTAGAAATCTTTCTTGATACTTAGGCTAGGAATATAAGCTTTTGTTGAAATTATTTTTGTTTGTTACATAGATGTTTCTAGATTACCAGCCTTTTCAATACTCAGCCAGGGATATATGAGATAAAAACCCAAGTAACATGCCACTATGCCATTCCCTGTGCCCTAGTCAGTCTGCTATTTTCAATGTATTCTTCAGATTTTTATTTTTGTTTTATCTGTAACATCTACAGATTTTAATTGTACTTAGCAGGATGGGATAGGGAAAAATACTTTTCTACTCTATCCTTTAAAAACAGAAGTCCATCTACCTTTTTGGAATTTTTATTACTTAAAACAATTGCTATTTTTTTCCATAATGAATCTCATATTTTATCATCTTTTCACTTCTCTTTTTACCAAGTGTTTCACTATCCTAGTTCTTTAAACTTGGGTTTTATTATTATTTATTATTATTATTTTTTTTAAAGATTTTTTTATTTGTCAGAGAGCGAGAGAGCACAAGCAGGTGGAGCAGCAGGTAGGGGTAGAGGGAGAAGCAGACTCCCGACTGAGCAGGGAGTCTGATGGCAGGACTCGATCCCAGGATCCTGGGATCATGACCGGAGCTGAAGGCAGATGCTTAACTGAATGAGCCACCTAGGCATCCCTAAACCTGAGTTTTATAATAGTGATACTTAAAGTAGTGATTGCCATTCCTACAATTGATTTATTAAAAGTGAGGAAAAGAGGTTAAAAATTAAGTGACCTTTGTTTTTTTAAGTTTTTATTTAAATTCAGTTAGTTAACATAATGTAGTATTAGTTTTAGGTGTAGAATATAGTGATTCCACACTTCCATAGAACACCCAGTACTCATCTTAAGAAGAGCCTCCTTAATACCCATCACCTATTTCACCCAACTAGCACCCATCTCCCCTCTGGTAATAATCATTTTGTTCTTTATAGTTAACAGTCTCTTTCTTGGTTTGCCCCTCTCTCTCTTTTTTTCCCTTTGCACATTTGTTTCTTAAATTCCTGATATGTGGGGTGCCTGGGTGGCTTAGTCGGTTAAGTGTCCAACTCTTGATATTGGCTACGGTCATGAGGTCAGGGTCGTGGGATTGAGCCATGCGTCAGGCTCTGCAATCAGGATAGAGTCTGTTTATTCCTCCCAACCCCCCTTTATCTCTGTCTGTCTCTCTCTCTCTCATAAATAAATAAATAAATAATATCTTTTAAAAAATTCCACATATGAGTGAAATCATATAGTATTTGTCTTTCTCTGACTCATTTTGCTTAGCATAATACTCCCTAGCTCCATCCATGTCATTGCAAATGGCAAGATTTCATTCTTTTTTTATGGCTGAGTAATATTCCAGTGTGTGTGTGTGTGATCCATTCATCAGTCAATGGACACTTGAGTTGTTTTCATTATATAGCTATTGTAGATAATGCTGTTACAAATATCAGGTGCATGTATCCTTTTGAATTAGTGTTTTTTTGTATTCTTTGCGTAAACACCAAGTTTACGCAATGTTTGATTTTGCGTAATCAAACTGGATTATGATTCAGTTTGATTGCTGGATCATAAGGAAGTTGTATTTTAATTTTGTGTGTGCATGTGCATTTTCGTGTGCCTGCTGAAACTTAAAAAAATCACAATAAAAATGAACTGCTAGGGGTGCCTGGGTGGCTCAGTGGGTTAAAGCCGCTGCCTTCGGCTCCGGTCATGATCTCAGAGCCCTGGGATCAAGCCCCACATCGGGCTCTCTGCTCAGCAGGGACTCTACTTCCCCCTCTCTCTCTGCCTGCCTCTCTGCCTACTTGTGATTTCTCTCTCTCTCTGTCAAATAAATAAATAAAATCATTAAAAAAAAAAAAATGAACTGCTAGAAAACTTGTGTCCTTTAAATGTTTACATTTTATATGCTATGGTACTATAAAGCCTTAAATGCAGTACCAATTTCTGATGCCTCTTTGAGTTTCACATAACCTCACTTTCTATGAATATATTAGTAAGTATGTATAGAATGATTTTTAAAAATATTTTATTTTTAAGTAATTTCCACACCCAACATTGAGCTTGAGCCCAAACCCTGAGATTAAGAGTCACTCACCCCACCAATCAAGCCAGTCAGGCACTCCTAGAATGATTTTTACAAATTCTGTGTCTGTTCCAATTATATACCAAGGTTTTTTTTATAAATGAATTCATCTTTTACTTATATCTCAATATATATAAATATGTTCATTAGTAGACTTGTCTCTTAGAAGATAATGGAGTTGTTGGAGAAAATCTTTCATAAATAACTAGAGAAATGTCCATCATTTGCACCATACATTGGGAGTAGTCTTGCCCAAAAAAGGGATCATGGTGCATATGAGGGAATCATGTTACTAACTTCATAGAAATAATAGCTAATACGTTTTCTTTCATAATTTTATGAATAGGATAGCTAAAGCACCTGGTAACCAAATGATTGCTTAACTGCACTGGAAGTCACTAGTTATTTAAACCCCTCAAGTATATTTTATTTCAAAATTTGAAAAAAAAAGATATATTGGTTTTTGGCTTCATTTTTATTACATACACATCAAAGTTCAGTTTTTTGACATTAACAAAGTTCTTCAACATATGCCACCATGTTCTCTGCAAAATAAAAGTATGAGATAAACAAAATAAAATCCACCACAAATCTTTTGGACATTAAACACCTTTAATTTGGTGCCCCATTCTATTGTTTTTAAAACATTTAATCTTGCAGATAATATTTACAACATGAAATGTAATGCTTCAAAATAAGAAAGCATAAATTAGTGAATTTGAAATGCTGTTATCGTATAATGACATTTACATTTAAAAAATCTTAATACAGGTACTTTAGAAGTGTGACCAAGTGTATTAAGTGTACCCCTTGCTTTATAGAAGCCCAAGTCAAACAGGTAACCCTAAATTATGTGGGATATATGAATAAAAATGGAGCCAGCGTATAAATCAATTGACATACTTTCTATACAAAAAAATGAAAAATGATAATCACATTGTCTCTTCTGAATGGTTTTGCCAATTTACGTTAAGACAAGTAGAGCAAGAACAATTTACTGTCTTTTGAATAATCTCTTGATAATAGTATACCATAGACAAAAAAAAGCTAAAATAAGTTTAAACATTAATAATTGTGAATAGTAGTAGGTTGATGATTGATTTGAACATATTATAATAATACTTTATTTTTATTTACTTATTTATTGTAATGATTTACTTATTTTAGAGAGAGAGCATATGTGAACTTGAGTAGGTAAAGGGTCATAGGGAGAGGGAGAAAAAGCTAACTCCTTGCTGAGTGTGGAGACCAACGCGGGGCAGATCTCAGGACCCTGAGATCATGACCTGACCTGAAATCAAGAGTCAGATGCTTACTTAATTGCCTGAGTCACACAGGCACCCCTACTTTATTTTAAAGTTATGAGTGCCCAGAAGCCTACAACTTGCTTGACAACTCAATTTTTTCATCTTAAAATGAAAATAAAATCAATCTGCATTTTCTTTAGTGAAATTGCAGTAAGATATTATTTCAACATATTGTGTGATTGCATTCAGAGTTATGATAATCTGATAAATTTGAGATAGGAGGAGAAATGTTTCTTTTACTATTATGCCCTATCATGTTGAAAGAGTTCCCTATGCTATGATATGAGCCTCTCCTCAGGAAAGATGAAGAAATAATACCAATTACTATTCCTGAAAGGAAAAAAAAAAAAAAAAAAACATAGATCACCCAGTCTTTCAATTATCTCCTGTTGTATAATAACTAACTTCAAACTTTAGAAGTATTAAATAATTTATTACCTCAAACAGTTTTCCAGTGTCAGGAATCTAAAATCAGCTAAGTGGTTTTGGCTCATGGTTTCTCATAAGATTATAATCATTAAGTTGCTGGGAATGTAGTCATCACAAGGCTTGACTAGACTGAGGTTTTTACTTCCAAGCTCATGCAATTGGCTCTTTTGGAGGGCTTTATTCCCTCACTGTGTATGCTTTTCTGTAAGGCTGCTCATTGTCCACATGACAGCTGTTTTCCACAGTATGGTAAATGATTTCTCTCTCTCTCACACACACAGAACTAAAAATGAAAGCTTCAGTGCTTTTTATACTCTAATAATCTTGAAAGCGACATACCATAACTTCTGCTGTATTCCATTGTTTGGTCATGCAGAGCAGTCATGCAATGCAAAAGGGTGCTAAACAGTAGTATTAATACCAGATGGCAGAGATCATTGCTGATCCTTTGGAGGCTGTCTACTGACAAAGATTCTTTGCTTAACCAAACTGCAGTCAGCTTTCTAAATCTTCTCCTGGCCCATCTGTGCATTTCCTTATAAAATCTAGTTTTAGCAAGAATCCTGATAAGTCAGTTTAACCAGAAATTCCTCATCCTCAATATCTGGCTACTTTCAATATCTGATCACCGCCCAGGTGAGACCTGATTACTGCAATCTGTCTTTAGCAAGAATCTCCCTTATCTGGGAGAATCTGGTTTAGCCAGAATCTCCCTTAACCCTGATGTTTCCTCTTAGTAATGATCCTATCTACTGACCCCCACCTTATTCTTTGGCTGTAAATCCCTACATGTCCATACTGTAATTGGAATTGAAACTAATCTCTCTAGTCTACTGCAAAAATTTACCTAGGTGTCTCCATACCTATCACAATGGTCCTGAATAAGGTCTTAACCATCTTTCAAGTGTCATGAATAATTGTTTTTAATACTAACTTCACTGCAGTTATGGCACTAACTACCCAGAGTTAGCATAAATGTTACAGGTTAAGGTCACATTGCCTACAAGACTGTCTTCACTTAGGACTCCAGCTGAAAGCTCCAGGGTTCAGAGATTACCTGTACTTTGACCAACTATCTGCTAATTTGGTTGTTCCCTTTACTTCCTCAAGTTTGGTAATTTGTTCGAAGGATTTATAGAACTCATAAAAGGGTCATATTTGTAATTACATATTTATTATAAGGGATATAAATCAGGATGAGTCAAATGAAAAGACATAGGTCAAAGTATGGGAGGATTCTGCATGTGAAGCTTGTATGCCCTCAGTTCACACACCTTTCCAGAACATTCATTTAAGATTACCAGAGACAGAAGTTCATTGACCTTGAGGTATGCGGATATCTTACTAGTTTTTCATACTCTGGGCATGACTGATTGAATTACTGGCCACTTGTGTGAACTCAATATCCAGCTCCTTTCATTTCTCTGGATGTCCACCTGGTATCACTCAAAGGCTTAACCCTCTAAACATGTGGTTGGTTTTTTGGCATGACTAGTTCCCATCTTGAAACTACTGTGAGTCACTTTCTTAGCACAAATTCAGTGTGGTCTCAGGGGCCCACCATTAATAATAAAGATACTTATATAGGGAAATTCTAAGGATTTAGAGATTCTCTTGGAGAAGCCCAGGACAAAAGCCAACCAAATTCTTCATTATGCATTATTCCCTAACCCTGCACTTTGTTTTCCTAAATAAAGTAAACAGCCTACAGAGTGAATATATTCTCTTTATTCCTCTGTGCTATAAAATGTATAGTAGCAGATCCTATCTCTGTATTCAGGGGTGCTTACTTTTAGGAGGATAAGTCTAAACCCCAAATGAATATCTTTTGGCTAGGATTCTTGAAAAGTGGCAAAAATAAAAATATAGAGGTTAAAATAAGTGTGGGATGATTGAAGATGTTACTGTCACTGTGCTTAGCCCTATGAGTTTGATTTTTTTTGTGGATAGTCCATTCAGACCTTGGCCAGTTGTAAAACTTCATTTGCTGGGATTTGCTTTTTATAAATGTGGGTATATGGCTGTTTAATACATTCTATATAAATTTTTATAAATGTCCAGTATTTCATTGAAAAAGGAAAGGGCATATATATTCAAGTTAAATTCTACAATCTTACATTTTTAGTATTTTATTAGATTCTTGCATAAATGGAATATTAAAATCTTAATATCATTCTTTTGACTAACCCTATTGAGAGTTTTATAGAATCATCAGCTCCCCACCCCCCAGCATTTTCTCTCACCTACTCAAAATATCTGCAGTCATCCTAAGAATTAAATCCTTCCTTGTCTTTGAAATCTCACTAGGTAAAGCTGCTATTTTACCACTTCCTAACCAAAGAGCTAAAGGTGGGAAATTTTCCCATAAGGTCTACACTTTCTTAGGCATCTGTTGCTGCTCCAGAAAGCCCATTACTGATGCTTTGATCATTTGTTCCATAAGAGCACAGAGGTGTGTAGGAGGATTCATCATTTCTTTCTGTTATTCAGTCTTGCAAGTGTGCTTTGCTAAGTTTTAGAGTTTAGGGAACAGATATTTTAACATGTACTTACAACCCCTTTCCCTCAAAATTTTTGACATTCACGTAGGAATTTGGACCAGATATGTATTTGGTTAAAAGTCCTGAAGGTGTGTTCCAAATTGCCTCCCCTTTAAGTAAGTGAGTAGCTACATCAAACTTGGCTTTTTATTATATCAGGATTAGTTCTCCCTGTCAGACAGACCAGTATGCTAATGAATTCTTCCCTATTCTACCCCCATCCCCTAGGCTGAAGTGAAGATTCTTAAAACAGGTTAAGAGCATAAGCAGAATGACTATGACTATCTTGTAAAATTTTATTCTAATGGTATTGATTTTAACTTTGGAAAGTTTGTCGTTCCATAGTATCCTCACTTTCCTCATCCTCAAGATTCATGGATTTTATAGGTGCTACAATAAAACAACCTACAGAAGTTGATTCATTTAGACAGAGTTACTGCTTTTGTGGTAATCAGGGTTTTGAATATGCTTATCACCATCTTAAAACATATGCTTGCGATTTTTTTTTTCCTATTTAATCACAAGTTGAGTTCGGGTACAGGTACAATTTAGCAGATGTTCTTTTTAATAGGATTAACTTTCAGAAATTTTAACTTCATACACCCTCATTTCCCTTCAGATTTAACCAATATATGTTTTTGGTGATTAAGACATTCAACTGAACATCTATTATTGAGTGCCTTTTGTATTCCCAGAGATAAGCATATAACACATAAATGTAATTTAGTGAGAAACTTCCAAGAATCTTAATGTGCTTAATATCTGGGGGTGGGGGAGGGTTATAAGTAAATTGGTATAAGGAAAGAAAAATTGAATATCGTTTGGAAATAGGTACTATACTGTGGAAGAAAAGAAGACCAACTCTTTGCAACTGGGGAAATGAAGGCATCTTTCTTGTAGGATGTTTCATTTGAGCCGAGCCTGAAAGGAGAAAGCTAACTTCAGGAGGCTGACAATGAATTAGGAATGAGATATAGATTATTACAGGTAAAATGCATAGGGACCAGATTCGAAAGAAACTTATATTTGTCTAAAGTAGTTTGGTTTATAAAATCTTGCTGTTTGAGAAGGAAAATGTGTTTTTTTTTTCTTCTGTGTTTTAGAAAGATAAACTCTACAGAACAGATAGAAGGAAAAACAATGGGGAATTAATTAAATTAATCAGGTATTAAATTCAGAGATGGCAAGAATATTATCTTGCTTTTTCAGTTTTTTCTTTTTATTTTTCTCCTAAGCTGAAATAATGATGTGGCTTGTACCCAAAACTACTAAATAAATTTAGTATGTGTCGTTGAAACACAGCTATCTGAGCACAGGGACATCTATATATTCCCATGGTGATTCTCCAATGAGAAAGATTGCGTTTTAGGATAGCCATAACTACATAATTTTTACATTAAAGACTGAATTATATTTGTACTTAGGGCAAGCTACTTTTTATTACATTGAAAAGCTAATGATAATGAAAACACCCAACTAGTTTAAACAGTCATTCTTTTTGTCTGACAAAATTAAGGGAATCCTTCCACCCTTCCTTCCCACACACCGAAACATATTTCATAATAGTTAATAGGCAGAAGAGTCCTTAGAGAAGATCGAGTCTAATCTCCACGATTTACAGATGAGGAAACTGAGACAGGGTGGAAAATTCTCTTTCAACTCAACAGATTAATTTCTACTTTCTATTTTTTATTTTCTCAAACATCTAACACACTTTGAATACTAGAATATATACCAAGGACTTAGTCAGCAGAAAAAGAAGCTGCATTTTAAATAACATCATATATTGCCAGCATTCTCCACAATAATACTGCTATGCTCAGCATATGAGCCTGTAAAACAGAGCAGATTTGTTACTTTTAACAGTAATAAACTACAAGTTTATGCTTTTTTTGAATAATTTATGTTATACTCCTATTGCTGAAATCTAGATTTATGTTAATATCTATGAAGTAGTTTAGTAGGTGTTTTAATAGGATTTTTTTGCTGTTTTTCAAAAGAGAAAATGAGGGGGAGCATAGCAGGTGACAGTCAGAGTAATGCATCCTCATATGGAAATTGGTATGGAAATAAATGCAGTCTTTACTTTTATATATATACAGCATTTAGGGAACCCTTAAAGAGTGATGTATTTGACCTAGTATCTTTCCATTTCTAGGCTTATGTTAACATGTAAGTTTCTGAATAAAACACTTTTTCCTCTACGAACTTCATGATTAGAGGCAGGTGCTACTTATTCTTAACCTCTCTTTACAGTGCTATATTGGATAAGAAAGACTAATATAGTTATAGAAAGTAGTAAAAGGAAGGACCTTAAACAGGAATACTTCATATTACCAAGCATGGTAGCATTTTACAAAGTTTGTGTCTTTTCATTAAGGAGTATGATTTATTTTTCTGTAGGATATATCTCCAATTTTCATTTCTATATGCATCAATTTATTCAATTATATTTGATTAAAATTGGTCATAGAGCTAATAAATATTAAAAGCAGAGAAAATACTGATTATGTCTTTTTGAGTCTACACAAATGTGATTTAAATCATTTTTTCTTTTATTTTTGACTATCATTGTACTTGCATTTTTATTGTTTTCATACACAGAGCAAGAGTGTATTAGCACAGGTGCAGAATGTAAACCTTACTAACAACAGTTACTTTTCACAACTAATTATAAGTATCTCCATAGGAAAAAAATATTTATGAAACAAACAATTCTTCTAATAAACAGATTTTGGTGAGACACTGAATAGAAGTGAAGTGATTCCAAAGTAATATATAAAATCACTACCAATGGTACTGTGTTTTTTCTCTAGATATCAATTAATATAATGGTATTTAGAGATTCAGTTGTAAAAAGCAAGCAAATAAAACTATAGGAAAAAAAATACCTGAATAGAGAATGTAATCCAATGATGTGTATGAATGAAACTCCAACTGATTTCTTATGTAATCTATATGGCAGGGCTAAAAGAAAATTAACCAATGAAAGCAGTCAACTCTTCCACAAAATGACATTAAGTATCTCCTGTTAACATATAAAGAGCAGGAAGTTATCATCATGTATAGGGAAGGCTTAATAAATATGTTTTGCAGCAATAAACAAAAAATCTAAAAATTACGTGATTTCTGTGGAAATAAATCCTTATGCAATAGATCCATCATTGTAATAATAGATTATTGTTCATACTAGAAATGGCATTTTAAAAGATGCTTGTATCTCTAGGAAATGGTGTTTGAAAATATGCAAAGGTTAATGCTTCTGTTTTGTGAAAACTGTGTGAACTTATACATGCTTGGAATGCATGTTCTAATCATTTTAAAATATTAAAATTCAAACTTCTCACTTGTATCAGCATAAGCAAAGAGTTTATTTAGTTTAAGGATATCCATGCAGAGCTATAACAAGATGCAATTAAAATAATATTTGGTGCTATGTGGGGCAGAATTCAATTGGCCTGACTTACAGAACCCAAATACAGGGGCTCATATAATGCAATTTAAGTCTGAGGGAGAACCCCAATTCTGAGGGTTCATCCACAAATTTTCTTAGCTACCTGATATCCTGTCTGAGTCTGCAAGACTTGGGTAGTTCTTATCAACTTAAGAGAGTGCATATGCTATAGTCAAATTAATGAACAGATGATCTCTGTCATCTGTGTAACTTATTTCAACTTTTGGATAGCTCATCTGTATAATGCATAGACTAGCTCATATATGCATGCTGATCATCATCGTTTGAACCCCACATGTGTGCATACCTTTCCAATTATAGTAACTCCAGGAATCCTCTTTAACTTGAGAAAATTAACAAAAAAAGATAGAAGACTTCTCATGGAAAGTTGATATTTATCAAACATTTTAATTTGGGATAGACCCAAATTTCCCTGTTCTTATTTATAGATGAAGGGAGATACTGTTTGAGGCAATAGCAATATTAAATATCAAAAGATTGTTTTCTTGGGCACACACAAACACTAAAGCTAAAATAGTTACCAGATAGAGAATATAAAATATTTATGAATGAAATTCTTAAAGAATACAAGGTGAGATTCCTAAAATGAGCAAATCAAAAGAAATTACAGATACGACTGTTTTTTTTCAAAACCCACAATTTTGAAATAAATATATTAAAGCCTAAAAAATAAAAAGAACTCAGTGGATGGGTTGAACAATAAACTAGGCAGAGTAGAACAGAGTTAGTGACTTGGGCATTGGATCATAATAACTACCAAAAATGCTGCAGAAATAGGAGTAGTTGGGATTTATTAAAGTAAACTCAAAAGAGAGGGAGATACAATGAGTAGTCCTGGTATTCTTTTTAACCAGGATCTCTAAAGAGTAAAATAAAGAAATGGATGGATATACAAAGAAGTAATAACTGAATGTTTGAGAACTGAAGAAAAACATTTATTGATATAGGAAGTACAATATATGTTAAATAGGATAACTTAAACCTTAGACATATTTTGCTAATAGGGCAGAATACAAATGAAGAAGAAAAGATACTAAAAGTTTTTCCTATTCAAAAGAGAAATTAGACTAAGTGCTGATGATGTCTCATCAAAGCAGTACAAAGTAGATGACCATATCTTATTTGGAGCTGACTTAAAATTTAAAACGCCAACAGTTGTTTACTGTTCCCCATTAGCTATTCAGAAATGAAGTTAAATCACAACAATCATGAAATGAGAAATAAACTTTTTTTCTGACTTGAAATATTATTTATTGGTCTTTTAACATTTATCTCATTTGCTTTAAATTAGAGCCTAATTCCAAATCATCTATAATTGATCTTATCACTGACACAAAAGAAACTTTACTCATTTTTAAATCAGGCCTCTATTAACATTTGGAGTAACATCTGCATGGACAGAATTTAGAAATGCTATCCTTTCTAAAGCATATGTATTTTTTCTAAGCTGCTTATCTCTGTGCATTAGATTTATCTTTCACTTATTTCACACATTTCAATTATTTTAAAAGATATCTTTTAAAGTTAGTAACTATCAACGTAGAGTGACAACATATGCCATTCAGTTTATATAAACCATCATCTGTATCACAAAGTGAAATGCTTTCAATTTTTACCAATATGTAAGGAATACCATATATATACAGGCAAGCAATCCACCCATCTCATCATAGCTGTAGACACTTAAAGTTCCAGAACCTGAAGATTAGTTTGCTGTATTGGTCAATAGCTGTTTCCTTAGAAAGAACATAATGACTTGGGAAAAATAAATTTGGAGCCATGGTCACTTGAAGTTTTCTCTTCAGAAGTATAAAGGAGACATAAGCCTTTTTCTGTATGCTTTTCACCATTCCATTAATTTAGAGCTTTCTATTTATTTCCTTAGACTTTAACACTAGATACCTATACATTTCTGATAAAAACTATGATCCACAAGACTAATATAAATAACATAATTGGCATAGCAATTCAGAAACTTAGAAAAGTATGTAGCAAATACTAGGCTCAATTTCCCTTTAAAAGCTCCAAACTGCATATAGAAACATTAAGAGCGGTTTAAGAGCCTTGGTTTAGGAGAATCCCATAGGAATATAAAATGCAGTGATTTTAAATTTCTCCCAAACTGATTTAAAGATGAATTATATGCCAGAAAGAAAATTGGTTTTTCTGAACACAATTTTATCCACATCTAGGGATTTCAATTCTGAATATTCTTAAGTAAAAGGGAAAAGGTGGACATAACTTTTATTGTGGACAGATTAAGAGCTTGTGCCCCTTAGGTTATCTCTTTTTGTGGTCATCTCAATGTGTCTCCATCCCATCAGAGTTCATGGGCATGGCTGATCAATAGAAAGTTTGTCCATAAGCAAAACTCAATCTCGAGGTTTATGCTGGTTATGTGCACTATTACACTTGCATAGTTAACATAAGTTCAACAGAGACTTCAATTTTTAAAATACATGATGACAATAACCAAAGAATACAATTCCTCCATGTTTTGTGTTTTGAGAGCATCAGTTTTTTCACATTCACTTAAAGATTTTATGTAAGTTTCAGTAGAAGTCAGCCCTTTTTGAAGCCAGTCTAATGATTTCAATAAAAAGAATCATTGCTAAGTTTTTAAAAGTCTGGTGATGAATAGCAAGAGTAGTATTGACTTACTCAAAATAGAATATTATTCACGTAAAAAGGTCTGGATATAAGCATCACGGTATGACTCTTTTCCCAGTTTCCTTTGGGACCATTTTTTAGCTTGTGTTGCATCACTCCACAGATGGTTGAGGCTTCATTACTTCAGATACATTCATATTCCAGGCAACCAAACTAAGGAAAGATACAGAAGAAGGGGTAAAGTTTCTGTATACATGTGTCAGTTGTCTCTTTAAAAAGATCCCCAGCAGTTAGCACAGGATAAATCATCATTTTGAGAGCTTGAATATACAAGAGATCATGGCCAGACTTTATATGACAGGAGAACTCTGACCAACAACCTCTGTGTCAATCATCCCAGGAAGCTAACTGACAGTCTCTGTATCAATGGTTGAAATGATCAGGACCTGGTCAGTGATGCCCAGTTCCCTAATTATTGCCCCCATATTCGACTAAGAACAAACCAGAGAAATTAAAATACATTCCTCAAACCAGTTGTGTAAGTTTCCCCACTTCTAGTTAGCCATCTTTGAGCCCCTGCCAGCAACCTTTAATCAGATGATACCTGAAGAGCTCACTTTCTTTCTGTTCCCGCTACAAGGCTTTGCCACTCTCTTGACTATCTTTGAGTCTCTGCAGAGCACGAGTGATGGTCACGGATTCCTTTGCTATAACAAATATGTTGTTCTCAATTGAGTAGTCTTATCCACAACTCTTTGACTGTGTTTATATCTCATTGTTAGAGATACTAAGAATGTACTTGTTGGTACTTCCAAACCATATACCAGCTAAAAATTCTATTACAAAAATGGACATGGGACATCAACGGTTTTTGCTACACCTACCAAAGGATGCAAAGGAAACATTAACCTTGGGAGATCTCAAACAATGTAACTTTTTGTCCCAATGTTAAGACCAAATACTCTTCTTGGCTTCCTGTTGAATAATTTGGGGATTAAGCATACTTTCTTTCCCTATGTTAATGAAGCTAAGAACAAGTAAATTTATGTGGCCCTTTCCTCCAGGAAACAACTTGCTCTTAAAATATTGCCAACCAAATAAAACACTTCTCCAGACTAACAGCTTCTTTACTGAAACCTACTTCAAGACCCTTCCTCACAATGTCCATCAATCCAAAGCTATTTTCCCATAAAATCTAGACAAGGTCGTACCTACTTCTTTCATATAATGCCCACTTTAACATTACCCAGTCTATTCTCTAATAACTCTATAAACATACTCTCCCCATCTTCTTCCTTCAGAAATACCATTAAGATTCTGAAAGTATTGGTCTATGTGTTACAGTGAATCTAATAAAATTAGTCTTTCGTGTTTCACACATTTTCCTGGTGATTTTCTGAAAGGCTTGTGTTCAAATATGGATGTCCTACAAAGATTCAATCAATAAACGATCATAGATCAAGACTCCTGAGGTGGAACTGTATGCATTTCTGAGTCTTTTAAAGATACCTGCTTTTGAGTTTAGGACCACAAACATTAGGTATGTCCTAGGAAGGATGTGAACCCTGATATATTTGCACTGAGCTCCCAGTGCTGTGTTTATTTTGCTTCAAGGAATGGGTTCTTTTAGAAAATCTTGAGTGATCTGATCTCATCCTTAATCAAAATCTGCTTTGTTATTTACAACACTGTTTATCTTTTTGTCATATCCTTTTATGTTGTGAAATTTTAAGAGAATCTATAGGGAGGCTTTATAGGTCTAATAAATTCATTCTTAATTTGGCCCCAAGAATTGAGTTCAGAAGATCTCATTAGAGCAACAACTTTAGAACAAACTTTGCTTTGGGTCACCTTTTCAAGACCATGTAAGCCTCTCCTTGGTATTGTAGTGTTCCTGAAAACGACTTTTTAAAATTTTTCGTCTACTTGGAGTTGTTGACACCCTCTTTTGCCCAGTTGGTGACCGCCAGTTTTTGATCAGGTTCTAGGGATAAAAAGTTTCACAGGCATTATTCTTACAAATGGGCAAAGTTTTTATGGTCCGCTTGGTGCTACAGGCCAAATGCTTGCTTCCTTCACATAAAGTGTAAGAAAAAATTGAAATTACAATGATCACTTGAGGAATTTTTGTTTTTCACTCGAGGAATTTTTTTATGCAAAAGACTTGAGTCAAATTAGGGAAAAAAACTTAAGATATTTTCTCTTTTCTGTCTAAAGGGCAACTGCATTAACAAGTAAGGACTTTTTAATCATTAAATTTGATGACCTTGAACTAAGAGTTCAAGTTATCATTTAAATAAAGTACAGTGATCTGCTCTCTTGTACATGTGCATGTCTTGAAACATTTTTCTAAATGGATGCTGCCTCCTCTCCTTGCAGAGGGACTATAATTAGCCTTTTTGAGTAATAATTTCATACCTAACTTAAGTTGGCTGTATTTCAATTCTCTTTCTCTTCCACTTCATTTCTGTTTATCTTCTCTGGAGAAACTATGGAGATTACCTCATCATAAACACTAATTTTTTCTCCTTTTCTTTTATTATGTGTTCATGCTAGGAATATCTAGTCAAGTTAAATGGTCGATAAATTCTAAAAGAAAAAGAAAACTTAAACTCATTGTGCTTCTTTGTTGTTGTTGTTGTTGTTGTTGTTGCTGTTGTTGGAAAACTGGAACAGGAAAAAAAATCACTTGTAAATTTGGAAAATATTTTGAATCCTAGATTGGAAGAAAAGTTATACAATTAGAGCTTTCAGTATGAATTCAAGAGTTAGAATGTTTTGATATATGAATATAGAAACATATATATTAAAAAGAATTCATGTACTATTCCTGATAATTAGTTGAATCTTAGGAAAAATGAGATAACTTATGCTTTAGCTTTTAAAATACTCTCTTCCTCTTTCTAATGTTACCACCATATAAAAATAATTTTCACATGATATTTGACTTAAGACAAGATTTGGGTTGAGGTGCCTCGATGGCTCAGTCAATTAAGTGTCTGACTTTTTATTTCAGTTCGGGTCATGATCTCAGGGTTGTGAGAATGAGCCCTGTGTTGGCCTATGTGCTTATCTCGGAGTCTGCTTATACCTCTCCTTCTGCTCCTCCCCCAGCTCTCTCTTTCTCAAATAAAAAAAAGACAAGATTTGGGTTTTATTACTCATAATTTAAACTTCTACAAATTAAGATAATAATATATATGTATAATTAAAATTGCATTGAGATCCTTTTAAAAGGTTTCAATATTATAAATCATTTTAATGCAACAGTCATAAGGAAATGATTTGTTGCATTAAATTGCAACTTCTATGTCATTAGTCAACTTTACTTTAGTATCTATATTAAATTGAGTTAATATACTGTTTGGATATCTAGGCAATTTCCAGACAAAATACAGATAAAAACATCAGTTTTTAGACACAGCTATCCATTACCCATGTTGTAATTTTTTAAAATATAGATAGGTTATTGAAAAATAGGTGCAATTTAAGTAATATTTTACATGTCTTTAAAATTTGTTTAAGTGTTACGAAAACTGATATAAAAGTGTGCTTCAGTTTAGAAGAAAATAAAAATTGACTACTTTGGTTAATGGTGGTAATGAATATAAATGGCTCAGACAATACTCAGTACAATGATGACAGATAATTGAAAATAAATACAAGTTAATAAGTATGTGTATTGGCTTTTTAAGGAAATGGTTGTAATCTGTTAGGATGGTAAATTAAATTATAAATATGAATATATGCATCATTTCATTTAATATGCTAAAAGGTATTTATATTTTAGGCAGAATTTAAATGACTAAATGTTAATTACATATGTATTTGTATAGAAGCGTATATAAATATAAATGTATATAAAATCATTTTGGAAGTTTATAGCAATAGATAAAAACAGATTTGAAGACATTCTGTAAATATAAAATATCTAAGGAATGCAGAATCTGTGTTTTTAACTCCTAAGAATGATCATTTAGTAGTTTCACTTTCAATGCAGTTATTGATTTAAAAAAAAATGGTTTCTGGACCCTAAACTGTACATTTTTACATGGTAGATATATTTAAAAGTAGTAGTAGAATTTTGGTTTTCTTTTTATTAAATTGTCAAGTTTCCTTGTGGCCAGATTACAGAAATTACTTTTTATCACCAAGAGTTTCTATTAAATCTGAACTTTAATTTTTATAAAGTTTCTTTATTTTGAAAATAACATTGTTACTAATATACATTTTAGTCATTGTATGTTATAAAAATATTAACTGCATAAATTTCCTTTGCCCTTGAAGAATATGATTTTTGTTTATATTTTGTCTCCCTTGACAATTCTACTTTATTGTATTTGTTGCAATTTGGGCCATTTAGAATTAAAAAAAAAGAAAAAGAAAAAACTTGTTAAACTGTCTTAAAGAAATCTAATAACCCTAATCAAGTTTTTCTAAAATGGCCACACATAAAAAATATTTGTTCCTTCAGTTTATAAAATAAAGCATAGTAGGAATAACTAGTTCTGTTTGATATTATCAACGTTTTATTGTGAGTGATTTTTTATTTAATTTAGAATCAATAATTTTAAAAGTCCTAGAAAGGGGAGTTAGGGTTCAAAGGGTGAGTTTCTCTAGTCAAAATGTGATATTAAAATAAAATCTGAAGGACACGAGAAGTGAGCCATGCAGTAACTAGAGGAGGAATGTTGGAGGCAGGTGGAAAGGCTATTGCAAAAGCTTTGTAGTGGGAGAGTGCCTGAAGTGTTTGAGAAATAATAGGAATCCAAGAATGCTAAAGAGGGTGGTGTGGGGCAGAGTTAAGTTACAGGAAATGACTTCAGAGACATTAACAGTGCAGCATATGCAATGGGGTCTGGTTGGCCACTGGAGAGAGTATCTTTCTTAGTCTAAGAAGTGTAGGAGGCAAAGGAGGGCCATGATCTGACTTTACATTGTAATAGGATCACTATGCCTGCTTCTTTAAACCTATATGCAAGTGGGACAAAGTTAGCAGTAGGGCTGTGAATTAGACGAGGCAATGTTGTCATGGTCCAGAGTCACAGAGGAGTGGTGAAAGGTGTTGCAAAGTGCATATATGTTTAATTTATACCTGATGAAAGGATTTGGTGAGATAGAATGAGATACTCAAATATTAGGCCTGAGCTATAGAAAAGATGAAAAAGAGTGCTGGAGGAGCAAGCTTGAGGCAAGATCAGGAGTTCTGGTTGGAACAAGAATGAAGAAAGATTTCTATAAGGTGCCAGAGGGAAAAAATAGTCATAAATACATGCATAGCAACTAAGTTCAGGCAAGCCTTCAATTTTAGGGTAGGCAGTAGTTGAGATTTATTGTTTATATCAACATTGAATCTAAATTATTCAAAATAAATTTCACCTATGAAATCATAATGTAAACATTTTTAATAGTTGGAAAATCAGCAAATATATCCATTGTTATCTTCTAAAATTACTTGAAGATGTGCCCCTAATCTGAAATAAAATATAATTGAAATATATAGGAAACTTGGACTGAGAAGGTTGGAAGTTAACATTAAAGCCAGTTCAGAATAAAGAAAAGTTTATATTTATACATTGGTTACAATACTGAATACAGATATCAACAGCCCTTTTTGAAAGAGAAATATGGAAGGTATAAAATAATAACATAATAAACAAAAATATATATGGAAAAACACCACTAAAAAGATTGAGAAGTCAGGTCAGGGAGCTAGAAAGTCAAGTAACAGGTTTGTGAATTACATGCTGTGTATAGGAAAATGGTAAAGATACTACTACACTCTTAATTGTGAATTTAAAAAACATTTTGGTGAATGTTTTAAAATTCAGATGTGAATGCACAGAAAAAAGCCAAAATCTGTAAGTTTTAAAATACCAGAAATAAGGGCGCCTGGGTGGCTTGTTGGTTATGCATCTGTGTTTGGCTGAGGTCATGATCTCAGGGTCCTGGGATCCAACTCCGCAGGGGCTCTCTGCTCAGTGGGAAGCCTGCTTGTCCCTCTCTCTCTGCCACTCCCCTCTACTTGTGCTTGCTCACGCACATGCTCTCTCTTTCTCTCTGTGTCTCAAATAAGAAATAGAATCTTTATAAAAATAAAAAAGTAAAAAAAAAAATAACAGAAATAACTGTATCAAAGAAAATGTACATCATCTTTAAAAAATAAAAAAGTATCAAAATATAAATCATCAAACAACAAATATTAGAAATTTATTACTTTATTGAATGTAATAAGAGATTTAAATGGAATTAAAAGTTTATACTGTTTACAAAATACATAAAATGAAATGATCCCAATATTGAAAAGTATAAGGAAAACATGGCAAGAAAAAATAGAAACTAAATATAAATAATAAAACTCAAAAGCAGGTATTAAATGAAATATACCTAATATGGAGAAAGAAATCAAGGGAAAATATGTAAATGTTACTACAAAATATTTTCAACTTTGTAAAGCTAGAGGAAGAAACAAATTGAGAGAAAATGACACTGAGGTGTCATATCTGAAAAACATTTATTTAAAATAGAAAATTAATAATCAAATTAATAAGAAAAAGAAAATTTTGACAAATTTACAGAATAAAATCAAGGTTGATAGACTTGATGTCAGCTTTTAGATGCCCAATTTAGTAAAATTGAGGAAAAAATAGAGGCTTATGTCATACAATTATCAAGTTGAACTTATATGAAAATGTATATATGGATACCACATAAATTTATTGTTTTACAATATCAAATGATTATAAAAAGTTGATAATGTAAAGGATTTAAAGAAAAGTCTTTTTTAAAGTTAGAATTTGTGTAGATTACAGTCTGATCAAAATGTTATTAAAATAAAAACTCTACATAACCTGTGGTTATTTTCAATATACTTCTCAAAGTCACTTTTTTTTTTTAAAGATTTTTTTTATTTGACAGAGAGAGAGAGAGATCCCAAGTAGAGAGGCAGGCAGAAGGGGAGGGGGAAGCAGGCTCCCTGCTGAGCAGAGAGCCTGATGCGGGGCTGGATCCCAGGACCCTGAGATCATGACCTGAGCCTAAGGCAGAGGCTTTAATCCACTGAACCACCCAGGCACCCCTCAAAGTCACTTTTGATTTCAATTGAAAAATAAAACTTTATTGAGATTCCATTTTAAAAGTAATAACAATGGAACCTATGGATGAAGACATTGCAAGAGGGGCTCACAGGCTACAAGAAAATTTGAAATTGAGGCAGATTAACTCTAAGATAACAGTATCCTGTCATTCATACTTGTGCCTGGAAGGGTGATATAGAAAGTATATACAAATTCAAAATACGGTAGACTCATGGTTTCATCTAGTGTTCACTTATAGTTTTCCTCAGTAACATTGTTTTTGTAGAAATAACAGTAAGAGAATTCTTCAGGGAATCTGACCATGGGCTGGTAGTAATTTGTCAGGGTGTACTTATTTTAAAAAAATGATAGAGGAGAATTTGGAGTTTGCAGGTGATGAGATAAGCATTGTGGCAGAGAGATTGGTAAATCAGTTTGCAGTTTACAAATCCACCACCTATATTCTCCTTGAGTTTGTGTAATCTGCCATCTGGAAGATATCAGAGTCCTCCTATAGACAGTCTGTGTGATTGCTGATACACCTCAATTCCACCAATGTTCTGTATTAGATGTTCTTAGAGATCAAGAAAGGTGGCCGCTATGAGATTTTGTTAGAATAGAAATCTGAATTAACTTAAGACAAAGAAACATAACCTTCTATATGAAAAATTCTGCCTTAGACAATAATGGCACTTCTGCCAAAGCACTGAGCATGTGACAGCAAGGAACACAAAATTAAAATATCTGTTTTTAAATAATTATGTGGTTTTACTGAAGGAAGCTGGAGAATCTCTTTCAGTGAACTCCTGAAAGCTCTGGATTTTATGTAAAGCAACTGAAGAAATCAAATAAATTTCCTATGTGAAATGATCCACACTGTTAATTTGTGCTTTGTGATTCTCTGTCTAAAGTGTTGTTTTAAATAATGTGTTTGGAAAGGAAAAAAGTTGAAAGACCTAAATGAAAATTAAGAAGTAGAAAATCTTAATATTTTAAATATAACAATGGAAAGCATTAGATTTGTTAATAAACACTTTTTCTTTGTTACTGTTAATCTGACTCTATAGTTGAAAGAAGCCTGTTGTATATCTCATACATTAGATTGTTTTTAGTGTTTTTTTTATCTTTAGCTTTATGAAATGTAACCCTAATAAATGTTATTTTTCCTTTTTTATTATAACATGTAATTGCCTAATAAATCCAGATATTTCTTCCTCATGGAAAATTAGCATCTAGGTCTTTAGTCTTGAGCTTGTTGTTCACATTTTCACTTCTACAACTTTGGGGGAGATTAAATCTTTTTTCTTATTCATATTGCTCTATTAGAAAGGACCCTCCAGGGGCACCTGGGTGGCTCAGTGAGTTAAGCCTCTGCCTTCGCTCAGGTCATGATCTCAGGGTCCTGGGATCAAGCCCCGCATCGGGCTCTCTGCTCAGCGGGGAGCCTGCTTCCCCCTCTGTCTCTCTGCCTACTTGTAATCTCTCTCTCTCTCTCTCTCTCTCTCTCTCAAATAAATAAATAAATAAAGCTTAAAAAAAAAAAAAAAGACTCTCCAAAGATGTGGGCTAATTCTTATTGACATACCAAAGGAATAAGATATAGTTTTGTTTTGAAAAATTTTAAATAAATGCTTAAATAAATTTTCATTAGAGAATGATACTACTTGGATTACAGTCATTTGCTTCCTAATATAATTTTTGATTTTTGGCATTTATTTCCGTAAATATTTTGGTGGGCATTTTGCTATTGTTATTTGTATGCATCAGGGATCTCTCTTGGGAAAAATAACCAAATGGGAAAATGCTTTCCAAGTCTACGTTTCATTGCTGCAGGATGATTGACTATTCCCGTTCCTTAACAAGGGAGATCAGTCTCGCTTTTTGAATAATCAGTAGATTAGATTAGTGTCAACTGAAACTCAGTTGATGGCTGGAAGCATGCTATTAAAAGAGCACTTTAAAAATTATTAAATAAATGAATACAGTATAGTTATCTGTTTTGCAAAACTATCATCTTCACTTTGAAACCTTGTCTATTCCATTTTATATTTAATTAATGTCATGACAATTTAGATTTTTGTACCATGTGCCTGTTAGGCATAAAATGAAAGCATATATTAAATCCCAATGTTTTCACATTAGCCGGAAATTTTAAAGTAGCCAATTACACATTTTATTGATCAAACACTGAAGTGTTTACAGTGTTATTCTGCAAATACATGGCATATAAAACATATAGACAATTCTGCCGTTATATCAGGGATCCACAAACAACAGATTTTTCAGAGTACATGTAAATATTCTGTGAGGCACCATGATTTACTGAAAATATCATTGAAATACAATAGAAAAACCTCTGAGAATTTTCACTGATTGATATACCAGAAAACACTGGAAAGATCAAAAGTCGATTTTGGTCATATGACATAACTGGAACAGGATTTGCCCTCTTCAATAAACAACAAGAGAACCTAAAAATAAAAAGGAAAACATTACTTTAATTTTAGACAACAGGCAGGAGAAGACAGTAATCTTGAGGGAATGGAAACAAGCAGGTAGGTTTTACAGTGACATCAATTTCTGCCCAGAGGCCTTTTCTATACCATGATTGCGAGTGCAAGAAGTGGGAAAGCAATCCATCTTGTGACAGTCTGGCTGATTTGAGGAGATGGAGGTTGGAGTTTGGAGAGGTTGACGTAGGTAGAGTTTGTGGAACAAAGGACCACAGAGAGGAAAATAAGCAGAAGAGGAGTTCCTGAAATATGTACCAAGGGGTACACGGAGCAGTTGGGTTTTTCTGTCTGGCTGAGAACCAAGCTGCTCATGCACAGGTGAGAATGCATGAAGCTAAGCAAAGAACAACTAGTGGAGAAAGCCACAACCGCAAAGCTGGAAGTGGACCAATTTCCAGAGTCTTGTAGTCATCAACAAGATCGTGACTAAATGAATATGTTTCTAGAAACATACCACCCACTAAGACTGAATGATGAAGAAATAGAAAATCTGAGCAGAATGGTAATGAGTAGGGTGATTGAGTCAGTTGAGTGGTTGAGCTAAACTACCTCAAAAACATAATCTTTCTAGTCATGCCAGAAAATAAAACTTAAAAATGAGGTTTGAAAATACTAAACTGATCTACATGCAACTGAACTTCTTGTTAAAAATCAAAATACTCAAACACAAAAAAATCCTGATACTCAACAATCTAGTATTCCAAACGTAACCTGTCAGCAGAAGAAAAATTAGTCCATATCACGGATGCAACAGCTAATATAAGTAAAATGATGTAAAATCAGAGCTATATAATAACACAGGGGAAGAGAGAAAATGAAATTGAAATATGTGCTTTATTGAAAACATAAATTGGATAAAAGAACAATGAAAAATAAAAAATAAGATTATAATCTAATGTAACAAGTATATAAATAGATTAAAGGTATAGTGTTCAGACTCTTCAGTTAAAAATGGAGATTGTAACAATGGATTAAAAAAGCAAAACCTGGGGCGCCTGGGTGGCTCAGTGGGTTAAAGCCTCTGCCTTAGGCTCAGGTCATGATCCCAGGGTCCTGGGATCGAGCTCCGCATCGGGCTCTCTGCTCAGCAGGGAGCCTGCTTCCCCCTTTCTCTCTGCCTGCCTCTGCCCACTTATGATCTCTCTCTCTGTCAAATAAATGAATAAAATCTTTTAAAAAAAAAAAGCAAAACCTAATTCTATCTTGTTGTGGTAGGCATAATAATGGCCCCCAACATGTCTACGTTCTAATCCCTGGATCCATGGTTATGTTATATTAAGTAGCAAAAAGGATATTATGATTGCATGATTTGAATTAAAGTTCCTAATCAGAAGATAGATTATCCTGTATTATCCAGGGGGGCATAATGAATTAACAAATGTCCTTAAGTGGACGAAGGAGGCCAGAGGAGAGTCAGAGCCAGAGAAATTGAGGTGAAATTGGAAACATCAGAGTGATGCTCTGTGAAAAGGACATGCCTCCCAGTTTCTGTCTGTGAATATGGAAAGCGAAGGTAATGAACCAAGGGAGGTTGCTGGCTTCTGGAAAAGGAAGGAAATGGATCTCCCTTGTAGCCTCCAGAATGGAATATAGCCTTACCTATACTTGAGTTCAAAGTCCCGCGTTGTACTTTACCCAACAGAAATGTAAAACATTTTTATTGTTCAAGCCACCAAGATTATATTTATTTGTTACAACAGCAATATAATAATACATCTATGAAACAACAACCATGACAGCAACAACAGCAAAAACCTTTTAAAAAAGAAAAAAAGGAACTTTCATTTCTAATCACATGGAGAAAAAGAGATCAGATTTCCCACCTCACTTAATACAAATGAAAACAAATAATAAACATAATGTATGTGATAAAAGTTTTGAACACCTGCCATCAGGCAATAAAGACCATTGTCTGCAGTATGGAGAACAAATAAGGTGAGCCCAACAATTGCACCTGCTTACTGTCTTGTAGTGGTTCCAGATAATGGAATCTCAAATATTTACCCAAAGAATTGAAATCAGTATCTTGAAAAGACATCTGTTCTTCCATGTTCATTGAAACATTATTCACAATAATAATGATCAAGAATACATATAACAATAGAAAATTTTCTAGCACTCAAAAAGGTAAAATATATAGTGTCTGGCAACCTATAAAAACATTACAAAAGTGTGTCCAAAAGTTCAATCAAAATAGAACTAGAACTGACAAAGAGTTAGAATTAGCATATAAGGACATTAAAGCAGTTATTCTAGTTACAGTCACATGTTCAAAATTGGACAAATATTGAATGTTCAAAAGACAAAAAAGATGAAATCAGTGATGAGTTAGATGAACAATATAAAGGCTAAGTTCAAAAGTACATTACCTATTGCAGAAGAAAGGATTAAGATACCACAGAGGGTGTATAGAGGACTTACAAAAGAAAGGAGGAGGGAAAATAATAAAATGCATCAGTAAGGTCAGGGAAAACTTCAAATGGCTTAATCATGATCAAATATATTGGGGTCAAGTAAAGCCTCTTCATGATGTAATGCTGATTGAAAATGGCCTGAGGAAAAACTGAATTTAGCTAATCATCAGGTATTTTCTATGCTTAGTAGTTCTGTATAAGTTTATCTGAACATACAAGTGACTGTAGATCAAGAGAGGAAGCAAGGAATCAAATTAGTATAAAATATTAAAGTATCAACACTTTATAGGATGAATTTCTTGTTTAAGTCTATCCCTACCCCAGAATGACTCCCCCAAATGTTAAGCATATTCATGCTGATACGATTACTGTATCTGTAATATAAATGCTTCCCTAGATATAGATCCTCAGAATAACTTGATCATTTTGCTGTAAGAGAACATAGGCGGTGAACTGTGAAGGAAAGAGTTGATTCCATAAGCTGGAGTTTCTTAAATTTTGCACATTCCCCCATAAAAGCCTGTGCTCACCACTAGTCCTTGACTGATTCCTCAAAGTTCAGCTCTGAATCCATGGGGAGTATTCTGCCTAATACTCCTTCTGTGCCTGAGACCTTGAGCCACAGGGTACCCATTTAATTAAATCGTTTATGCAAACAGTGCAATATATGATGAATGCCTGTTTTTGTTCTGAGGCCTGGAGTCTGAGCAGCTGAGGTTAGTTTCACGGGTGCTGCATGCCTACATGAGTGACTCCCAATCAAAACCATGGACCCCAAGGTTTATATGAGCTTCCCTGATTGGCAATACCTCACATATGCTCTCACACCCTGTTGCTGAGAAAGTTAAGTGGATCTGTGAGACTCCATTGAGACTGGACCTTTGGGAGCTTGTACCTGAATTCCCCTGAGTGGTATTTTCTCTTTGCTTATGTTATCATGTATACTTCTGTTGTAAGAAACTGTAATCATGAATATAACAGATTTTCTAAGTCCTATGAGTCACTCCAGGAAGTCATGAAAGGCTCATGGTGGTCTTGGAGACCCTTGACATATTTAGCGACAAAAGCATAGATTAAATCCTCTAATAACTAGATACAGAGTTGACTTGTTTATGAACAGAAGAGAAAGCTCAGAAATAAATGCTATATATTTCTCATTTATTGTAGTATCCAAAACAGTATGAAACAGAAAGTATTGGAGTGGAAGGTCTTATGGGTGGTGACTCAAACATTTTATTTCTAATGCTCACTATGTAGTTTTTGTATCTTTTTTTTATGGTCGTGTCTCTAAAAAATCTTTATACCTGCCCTCAGACATCTGATAGTTGCTTTCCATCCTTTCTAATGCTCCCTCCCTGCCGAAAATATACTAATCTGTGCACTTTCTGGACCTGCAGACTATGTCACCCATTGAACACCAGAAACCTTTATGGGGTGGGAGAAATTTTTTTATTTTTATTTTGATTTTTTTTCCCTGTTACCACATTATTTTCTCTTCTTCCCACTTCCCCCACCCTTCCCACTTTTTTGACGGCATTTCCTGAATGAATCTTTTATATCCTCTTCTTGCTGGATCTCTCAATCAAATATGTAGGCCTCTCTTTGTATAGCTCTTTTCATGCCAAATTACAATCTGCACTAATGACAGACTCGAAACAATCTTTCTATTTTAATCTATTTTCTTGTTTTGTATATCTCTTGGTATGTTACAAATGTATGTGTGTGCTTGTTAGATACATTTTTCATAAACAACAAAAAAACCCTTAGTAGGTAATTGCTTTTATATGCAAAATAGGCAAAGATAGTGGCAGGCAATGTTTGCTTACAAAAAACCTACCTCCTACTCTTCTTTTTTTCTGAGAATGACTACCTCCCTCTGTAGATAGAAAAATGCCAGGCACTCACTTTCCTAGCTATTGTTGAAGGTAGAAAACCAGATACATAATTAAATGCAGACCTATGTGAACAAAGAGAATATGTTAGTGTCATATATTGTGCTTCTAGGGAAAGTTATAATATCTTATAAAAAGAAAGCAGTGCAAAAATAGAATTCTTCTCTTCTCATTTCTCTATTTAGATATTTTTGACTCATTGGAAATGTTGCTTGGATCTGTTGCAGTCATTTTGCAACATAAGGGGAACATCAAAAAAGAAGGTTAGCTAAGGCCATCATATAAATATTTAGCTAAATGAACGATGGACTCATTAACCTGTACTTTCCTGCGTTAATGAAAAATAACGACTCATTGTTTTACAATAATCATACTAATGGATTCATAGAAAATATCATCCAATCTTGAGAACAAAATGAAAATGCTTATGTTTCACTTAATATCATATAAAATTTCATAATCAGTCAGTAACATGAAATACACATATTAACCAGCTACGAGGTCGTGTACATTGTCTACAAACTGAAGATGTACAGGTTGCGATCAGTGTTAATACATTTTTATGACAAATCTTATCTAACGTAGAATGAGATTTTTGAGGAAAAATGCTTCTTCCTCACATTTGATGGAATGACCTATATTATTGGTGAGGTTTGTAGAGGCATCAGGAAAGCATCACCCAGCCACTTTATATTTTAGAAGCTGATATGCCTGGAAAATGTGCTTCCTTTCAGTCACTCAGGGTAATGAGGTGAGCTTAGAGATACGGCCTTGCCTATGAGAGAAGTATGTTTTAATCTAGTATGAATAACTGCTCTATATTCACTGTTTAATCCTAATATTCAGAAGATCACTTGACCTTATGAATAAATGTCCATTTTAAGAGGTTTTAATTGCCATCTCTATTATTTATGTCTTATTTTCAATGAGTCTAAAACCAGCATGTAAAAGAATGATTTTATTAGAAGAGTTCTTTCAAAATTCAACATGATAAATTAATAATGACCCATTGAGTAATTAAGAAACATGGCATAGCAAACCACTGTCGTTTCCCCACATCTATCCCTTTGGCACTCTTCTGAAATTAGTAACTAGGGAAAGATTTTCTGAGAAGCCGTGCACATCACAGAAATGCACTGCTAAGATGAATCATTTTAGTCCATATATTTTATTTTCCTGAAGGTAGTTGGGGAATTGTACTCCTCTCTACCTGACTCCCTCACCAGTAAAAGTGGCTAGCTGTGTCAAAGTCACTTATCTTGTTTTCCATTGCATGTAAAATTGAGGTGACCCACTCAATAAGGCACAAATGTATTTGCATGATGCTGTAGCGGTTCCTGAAATCTTAATTCCTGCTTACTCTCCTATGTCTGGTCTTTGCTCTGTGCCGCTGTGCTTTGACTTGAACTTTGTGTATGGGACTCTTAGAAAGGACCAACAACTTTTTTTGCCTGCTCTTTTTTTTTTTCCCCCTTTGGATGGAATGAATCAAAATATTGTAGAAGCTAGTTGATATTTCCTTCAGTCACTTCCCTTATGTTTTATATTTTCCAGAAAACCCTTAAAAATGCTGACTTTCTAGTGGTACCTGTTGTCTTTCAATTCATTTTTTATACATAAATTAATTTTGGATAACGTCATTAGTTTTTTGAGATAAATAATGATCACTTGGTCTCTATCATCATATTGGAAATAAGCTCAGGTATATTTTTAAAGCTTTTATTTAAATTCTAGTTGTGGGATGCCTGGATGGCTCAGTCACTTAAGCATCTGACTCTTGATTTCAGCTCAGGTCATGATCTGAGGGTCATGAGATCAAGCCCTGCATGGGGCTGTGCACTCAATGCAGAGTCTGCTTGAGATTCTCTCTCTGCCTCTCCCCTACCCTCCTGCTCTTTCTTTCTCTCCAAAATAAATAAACCTTTAAAAAAGTAAATTCCAGTTAACCAAGTAATATTTCAGGTGTACAATATAGTGATTCAGCACTTCCATACATCATGCTGTGCTCATCACAAATGCACTCCTCAATCCCCATCAACTCTTTAACCCATCCTCCTACCCACCTCCCTTCTGTCAACCATCAGTTTGTTCTCTGTAGTTAAGAGTCTGTTTCTTGGTTTGCCTCTCTCTCTCTCTCTTTTTTTTTCCCCTTTGCTCATTTATTTTGTATCTTAAATTCCACATATGAGTGAAATAATACATTTGTCTTTCTCTGACTTATTTTGCTAGCATAATACACTCTAGTTCCATCTGTGTCCTTGCAAATTATAAGATTTCATTCTTTTTGATGGTTGAGTAATATTTCATAAATCTATATATTTTATACAAATTTATATAATATATAAAAAAGAAAAAATATATGTGTGAATATACATATATTCATAAACACACCACATCTTCTTCCTCCATTCATCAGTTGATGGACATTTGAACTTTTTCCATATTTTGGGTATTGTAGAAAGTGTTGCTGTAACATCAGGGTACATGTATCCCTCTGAATTAGTATTTTTGTATTTCTTAGGTAAATAAAAGGGTGATAGGGTAGTTCTGTTTTAACTTTTTGTAGAACCCCCATACTGTTTTCCAGAATGGGTGTACCAGTTTGCATTCCCACCAACAGTGCAAGAGTGGTCCTTTTTCTCTAAGTCCTTGCCAATACCGTGGTCTCCTATGTTGATGATTTTAGCCATTCTGACAGGTGCGAGGTGATATCTCATTGTAGTTTTGATTTGTGTTTCCCTGATGATAAGTGATGTTGTATATCTTTTCATGTATTTGTTAGCCATCTGGATGTATTTGGGAAAAAAATGTCTTTTCATGTCTTCTGCCCATTTTTTAATTGGATTACTCATTTTTTTGAGTGTTGAGTTTGGTAAGTTCTTTATGTATTTTGTATACTAACCGTTTATCAGATATGTCATTCGCAAATATCTTCTCCCATCCTATAGGTTTCCTTTTAGTTTTGTTGTTTGTTTTTTTCATTATGCAGAAGGGTTTTATTTTGATGCAGTCCCAACAGATCATTTTTGCTTTCACTTCCATTGCTTCAGGAGGCATATCTAGAAAGAAGTTGCTACGGCCGACGTCAAAGAGGTTACTACCTGTGCTCTCCTCTAGAATTTTAATGGATTCCTGTCTCACATTTAGGTCTTTCATCCATTTTGAATTTATTTTTGTGTATGGTGTAAGAAAGCAATCCAGTTTCATTCTTTTGCATGTTTCTGTCCAGTTTTCCCAAAACAATTTGTTGACAGACTTTCTTCCATAGGTATTCTTTCCTGCTTTGTCAAATATTGGTTAACCATGGAGTTGTGGGTTTATTTCTGGGTTTTCTATTCTGTTCTATTAATCTATATGACTATTTTTGTGCTACTACCATACTGTCTTGATCACTACAGCTTTGTAACATAACTTGAAGTCTG
>CM052896.1:77791450-77817139 GCA_028534135.1 Potos flavus
ATATGGATTCAGAGTCAACTGACCTTGACTCAGTTCCTACTATTTGTCAAATTTTAGTGCAAAGTATGATCACTAATAATATGTTGATTAAGCAAAAGTGCTATGAAGCGGTTATTGTGCAGGACACCCTGAGACCTAGAAAGGTTAAGTGAATTGCTTAGGACCCAAATGAAGATTTATCTGAGGAAGAAAAGGTGGTGGTGTGCTGAAGAGACAGTGGTCATTTAGTGAGTTGATTTGAGAAAAATTTTTCTAATTGGATCCGTAATTGCTTATCTTTCTCTTTCTTCAAAATTGAACCTTGGAAATCAATAGACTTATAAAGGGAACTTTAATTTTAGTTGTTTTCTTTTTATTTATGTGTTGAGTATAGTTTTCTAATTCGAAGTCCATTTAAGTTCACTGTCTCATCACAGATGTTGCTGCTTAGATTCCATTTCTTCATTCTATATCAAAAAATAACCACTCGGAGTTCATTGATTGTTGGAACGGAATATTGCTTCCAAAAAATTTAAACTAATAGGTACAGAAACTAGAGTAACCAAGCACATTAAAAAAAAAAAAACTGATTTGTTGATTTGTTGCATGTTTATATGCATACATAGTGGTTGAGTAGACTTTGAAAGAATCCTGTTTCTGCTCCAGAGGTAAAATTCTTCAGGTCTAAAAGAGCCATTTAAGGACTAGTTATATTAAGTAGCAAGAAGAAAGGAGACAGCACTTTCAATGCTTTGCTTGGAAGTCCCCTTAGTTAGATCACCAAATTCATTAGGCATATTTTAAGCTTTCACACAACTGTAGGCAGCAGTTTAGTTAAGCTCTTTGTCACTTCATCACAAAGGGATCACCCTTTTTTTTCAGTTTCTAATGACATTTCCCCTACTTTCTTTTTAGCCTTTTTTTTTTTAAGGTTTTGTTTACTTATTTGACAGAGAGAGACACAGCAAGAGAGGGAACACAAGCAGGGGGAGTGGGAGAGGGAGAAGCAGGCTTCCAGCTGAGCTGGGAGCCCAATGCGGGGCTCAATCCCAGGACCCTGGGATCATGACCTGAGCCGAAGGCAGACGCTTAACGCCTAAGCCACCCAGGCGCCCCTTTTTTTAGCCATTTTGATAGCTTCCTTTTTAGACAGCATCTCCAAAATCAGATTTCTATTAACAGTCTGTTTAAGTCAACTTAGGTTTCCTCTTCCACGATTCTCAATATCCCTCTTGCCTTCGCCTGCATTTTTAGGCATTTGCTATGGTGGTACTTCACTTCCACTTACCTACTTCTGTATCACATTACCTCCCAAAATTGTAGCTTCAAATAACAAGCATTTGTCTCATAATTCCTGTAGGTTAGGAATCTGGGCCTGCCTTGACAGGGCTTAGGGGATTTAGGATCTCTGACAATGCTGCAGTTAAGGTGCTAACTGATACTGCAAGTATCCTAAGGCTCCACTGGAGGAGAAATCACAGCCAGGTTTATTTACATGGCTGCTGATAGGCCTTCGTTCCTTGCTAGCTATTGGTCAGTGATACCAGTTTCTTCACATAAGACTCTTCTTCAACCAGCTCACAACATATCAGCAGGCTTTCTTGAGAACAACTGAGGGAGAGAAAAAGAAAGGATGAGCATGATAGTAGTCACAGTATTATTGTAACCTAATCTCAGAAATGGCATTCCATCACTTTTGCCATATTGTTTCTTAGAAACGGGTCCCTAGACAGTCTGCTCCTTAAGGGAAGAGATTACATAAGAAATGCTCCCCTGGAGTTGGGGGTCGTTGGGAGCCATCTGCCAGGCTGCCCGCCACAGATGCTTTCAGATAATTAGCAGACTGTATATTATACCAGCAAGTAAGTTACATACAGAAAAAAAAAATAAACAAGAATGTGATAGGTGGATAAAACAGTACTCCACTAGAAATTTTCATAATGCAAATTGAGGAAATTGCATTCTGTGGGTTAGAGGTTACCAAGGAAAATGTATGGCTAAAGGCTTTCAGTTGAACGTATTCTCTGGTTTGAGTTTTTCTGTTGGTCTGTTTTTTTTTTTTTTTCCCTCTCTCTTAAACAAAAAATTCCTACTTTCCAAATTTAAAATTTTAAGCTTATTGAGTCTTTATTCTAAATATCTAATGTACTGTTCTGTTATCTATTTTTTATTTTAGAGAGTACATTTAATGATATATTTTATGAGTATCCATACATCCCCTAAATTCCAGATCCACAATTTTAATTGTATTTCATACATTGTCTGTAAAAGTTCATTGGAAATGGAAGCATAATTGTGTTTTATTTTCTAGAAAGCTTAGTCCCTTTCATCTCTGAGTGTTAGTGTGTGTGTGGATGGAGGAGGGTACTAATCTTTTTCACTCCTTCTACAGTCAGGGTCAGCTGGTTCAGGACTTCAAATTTAATTAGATAGAGTTCCGTTGTAATTACACCAGCTCACAATCCCTGAGTGACGGCCTTTATAATTCCATTAGTAATTAATCTGGAAGAGTGTTACTTGCCTTTTCTCCCTCCTACCAGGCCCTCTTTTGCAGCCTTTTTTTTTTTTTTTTCCTCAGCGGGGTTGGGATAGGGATTATTGGACCAAGGAATCTGTTCTTGTGCTTAGGACTTTTCCAGATTCCACTCAACTTCACAATTCCATAATGAGATCCAAGATCTGCTTGATTCCCTTCATCCCTGCACGGTTACTCAGTCCATGGTACACTGCCCATCCCCTACATGCGGTCTACAACTCTCAGGACCCTCTGATCTTCTATGACTAAGAACTCTCTAGAATTTAATTATCTCTCTCTAGAATTTAATTCATTAAGGCTTCCTTGCTCTTGTTTTCTACTTCCTTTAATAGTTCATCAAAGTATGGCTTTTCTTTTAGTAACTTACTCATGTTATAAAAATACAGGTCTTACATGTCATTTTCTATCATCTTTGTAAATGGAATTTCATTTGACTTATTCATAAGAGTAGAATACAAAAAACAGTTATTTTTATATTCTTTTAAAATATTTAGTTGAATGTCTATAGGTTTTACCAGAATTTATCTAGTTAGGCTTTCTTTCACAGTTTTTGTAATATTTTGTGGTTATAATTTTGTATTAAACATTTTTGTAATTCACTTAGTCACCTTTTGACTGACATCAAGTAATTAAACGATCATTTATATACCATCAGAAAGTAACTGATATTATACTGAATTAGAGTAAATACAAAACTCATGACTTTTCATAATTCTTTTATATTCCATAAAATTTCTTGGATTTTTAGCCACCATTTCATTCATTAAATTCTTCTTAATTTATAGAATTTTAGAATTCTTAGAAAAGGTAGTAGCATCTACACCAGTCACTTCATTCTTCAAATTATGAAACTAAGACCTAGGTATTACAGCTCTTATATGTGCATCTGTTCATTAATGTGTTTTTCTCAAAATGCTTTTCTAATATATCCCATTACCAGGACCCCTGTTCACTGCTTCTTTACAAATCTAGGGATTACCGCTCCCCAGTAGCATTTACAAAGTCTGGTTTTTTATCTTTAGGTCACTTGGGTGATACCTGAAGGTCACAGTAATAACTAACTACTCAGTTAATCTGGTCTATTCTCAGTAGATACATTAAGTATAAACACTAACACTTCCTCTAACGCTACCTCATTTTTAAATGTGGCTTAAGTACATTTCACTTACTGTAAAAGCAATCTACATTTAATTGCTTTAAGTCTGTATTGTAAAATGATGTAACTCAATTCAGGAGGGCTGATAACCCTCCAAAAGTAGGCCTTGGAAAACACAAATCAGAAAAAATGGTGGTGGTTTATTCATTCTTTATAATAGGCTAGGAAAGCCCTCCTTTCATTGCATTGATATTTTACTAATACACATCTTTATTTTTTAAGATAACCAAAGCCATGCATAAAAATAAAGGTAGCTTGTCTTAATCTATCATTTGTTACAATGCTATTCATATTGATGGGATTTATTATTATAAATGAATACATGTTTCCTTAAGAACATATTTATTACTTTAGGCATATACAAAGATGATTTTTTTTCCAAGTCTGACTTGCTTAATTTTTTGTTCTTAAAATTTTTCAATTCTATTAAGATATAGTTAACAAATATATTTCTAACAGATTTAATGCAATAATAGTTTGATAAAGCTATAAATTGTGAAGAGATTTCACCATTGAGTCAATTAACACGTCTCTTACTATGTATATGAGAATATTTAAGATCTCTTTTAGCAAATTTATTTTTTTGAAAGATTATTTATTTATTTGGAAAAGAGAGAGAGAGAATGTATGTGCCAGTGTGGGGAGGGGCAAAGAGGGAGAATCTTTAAGCAAACTCCCTGCGGAGCACGAAGTCCGACTTGGGGCTCAATTCCATGAACCATAAGATCACGACCTGAGCAGAAACCGAGTCCAAGGCTTAACCAACTGAGCCACCCAGGTGCCCCTTTCTTAACAAAATTTCCATTTGCTAACATAATAGTGTTATCAACTATAGTTATCATATTATACATTAAATCCTTTATTCATCTTACAACTGAAAATTTATACCCTTTCCTCTGCCCCTCCTTGTTTTCCCTACCCAGTTTCCTCCCTAGCAACCACTTTTTTATTCTGTTTCTAGGATTCTGATTTTTTTTTAGATTTCACATATAGGTGATACTGTGACCTATTTGTCATTCTCTGACTGGCTTACTTATCTTACTCATAAGGCCATCCAGATTGATCTATGATCTATTTTGTCTCAGATGACAGGATTTCCTTCTTTAAAATCTGAATAATACTTCATTGTGCATATGTATATATATTTTTTCTTTATTCATTCATCCATGATGGACACTTAGATTATTTTCATACTTTGGTTATCATGAATGATGGTGCTTTGAACATGGGAATATAATATATCTTCGAGATAATGATGCTGTTTCCATTGGGTATATGCTCAGACATGGAATTGCTGATGATAGATCTGTTTTTAATTCATTGAGAAGACTCCATACTCTTTTCCATAGTGGCTGTACCAGATTACATTCTCATCAACAGTGCATAAGGGTTCCCCTTTCTCCACATCCTCATTAACATTTGTTATTTTTTGTCTTTTTGATAATAGCCATCCTAATACTTGTGAGATGATAACTCATCATGGTTTTGATTTGCATTTTCCTGATGATTAGTAATGTTGAGCTATTTTCATGTACTGGTTGGCTATTTGTACATCCTCCTTAGAAGTAAACTACTTATTTCCTCTCCCTAATTTTTAAATTAAAGTATAATTAACATATAGTGATAATAATTTTGCATGTACAACATAATGATTTAACAATTCTCTATATTACTCAGTGCTCATCACAGTAAGAGTATCAATCTCCTTTATCTATTTCACTCATCCCCCTGTACTTCTTCCCTCTGGCAACCACCAGTGCTCTGTATTTAAGAGTCTGTTTTCTTGTTTGTCTCTTTTTTCTTTGTTCATTTGTTTTGTTTCTTAAATTCCACATATGAGTGAAATTCTATTTGTCTTTCTCTGACTGACTTATTTCACTTAGCATTATACCTCTGTATTCATCCATGTAGTTGCAAGTGGCAAGATTTAATTCTTTTTTATAGCTAAGTAATATTCCATTGTGTATATATACCACATCTTATTCATTCATCTGTGGATGGACACTGGAATTACTTCCATGTCTTGGCTCTTGTAAATAATGCTGCAGTAAATAAATTAAATATAGATACATATAGCTTTTCAAATTAGACTTTTCATTTTCTTTGGCTAAGCCTCAGTATGGAATTACTGGATCATATGGTAATTCTTTTTTTAATTTTTTAAGAGCCTTCCATGCTATTTTCCAGAGTAGCCGAACCAATTTATAATCCTACCAATAGGGCATGAGGATTCCTTTTTCTCTACATTCTTGAAAACAGTTGTTATTATGTGTCTTTCTGATTCTAGTCATTCTAACAGGTGTAAGGTTATATCTCTTTATAGTTTTGATTTGCATTTCCCTGATTAGTGATGTTGAACATCTTTTCACATGTCTGTTGGCCATTTGTATGTCTTTTTAAGGAAAAAAAAAATATCTTTTCTGGTCCTCTGTCCATTTTTAATTGAATAATAATAATTTTTAGTGTTGAGTTGTATGAGTACTTTATATATTGTGGATATAAACCTCTTATCAGATATATAATTTCAAAATATTTTCTGTTATTTTATAGGTTGCCTTTTCATTTCATTGATGGTTTCCTTTGTTGTACAGAAGACTTTTATCCCAGCTTGTTTATTTTTCCTTTTGTTATTTTTAGTTTTGGTGTCAAGTCAAAAAGCATTACAATGACCAAAGTCAGGGTGTTTATTCACTATGTTTTCTCCTGGAAGTTCCAGTTTCAGGTCTTCTGTTCAAGTGTTTAATATATTTTTATATATATTTTATATAATATATTTATATATATAAATATATTATATAAAATATATATGTTTAATATATATTTTGAGTTGATTTTGGTGTATTATAACTGTCTTATAACAGTGGTCCATTCTCATTTCTCATATTATATATATATAATATATATGTTTAATATATATTTTGAGTTGATTTTGGTGTATTATAACTGTCTTATAACAGTGGTCCATTCTCATTTCGTGTATTATAACTGTCTTATAACAGTGGTCCATTCTCATTTCTCATTATATTATATATATATAATATATATGTTTAATATATATTTTGAGTTGATTTTGGTGTATTATAACTGTCTTATAACAGTGGTCCATTCTCATTTCTTGAATATGGCATTTTCCCCAATACCATTTATTGAAAGGGCTATTCTTCTTACATTGTATATTTTTGGCTCCTCTGTCATAAGGTAATTGACCATTATATATGTGGGCTTATTTCTGGGCTCTTGATTTTGTTCTATTGATTTATATGCCTGTTCTTAATGCCAGTACCATACTGTTTGGTTTACTATAGCTTTGTAATATAGCTTGAAATCAGGAAATATTATGACTTCATCTTTGTTCTTCCTTGTCAAGATTGCTTTGCGTCTTTGAGGTCTTTTACAAATTTTGGGTTTGTTTGTTCTATTTCTATGAAAAATGACATTGAAATTCTGATAGGGATTTTGCATTAAATCTGTAGACTGCTTTGGGTAGCATAAACATTTTAACATTTATATGTTAAACATTAACATATAAACATTTATATTTATTTTAGAGAGAGCAAGTGTGAATGGCAGGGAGGAGCAGAGAAGGAGAAAGTGGGAAGGGGAAGGAATCTCAAGCAGACTTTTTGCTGAGCACAGACCACAATGTGGGGCTCGATCTCAGGACACTACAATCATGACTTGAACCAAAACAGAGTCAACGCTTAACTGACTGAGCCACCTAGGTGCCCCAAGTTAAGTTTAAACATTTTTAAAATATTAGTTCTCCCAATGAGCATGGAATATTTTCCAAATATTTGTTCTTTTTTTAATTTATTTTATCAGTGTCTTACAGTTTCCTGTGTATAGGTCTTTTACCTCCTTGGTGAAATTTATTCCTAGGTATTTTATTCTTTTAGATGCAGTCGTAAATAGGATATTTTTCAAATTTCTCTTACCATTTTTGGTGTAGAGAAATGCAACTCACTTTTGTATATTGATTCGTATCCTGCATCTTTTTCAAAAAATATTTTACTTATTTATTTTAGAGACACATAGAGGTGAAGCAGGGGGATGAGCAGAGGGAAAGGGACAAGCAAACTCGATGGTGAGCACAGAACCCAACACAGGGCTTTGTCCCACAACCTTGAGATCATGACCTGAGCTGAAATCAAGAGTCAGACAACTAACCAACTGAGCCACCCAGGCACCCCTATGCACTGCATCTTTAATGAGTTTATTTATTCTAACAGGTTTTTTTTTTTTTTTTGGTGGAGTTTTAGGATTTTCTCTGTATAATCCAGTGCCATCCTAAATACAGTTTTACTTCTTCCTTTTCTTTTAAATGCCTGTTCTTTCTTTTGCTTGCCTAATAGCTCTGGCTAAGACTTGCAATACTTTGTTGGATAAAAGTGACAAGATTAGGCATCCTTGTCCTTTCTTGATATTAGAGAAAAAGCTTCAGCTTTTCGCAGGTGATTGTGATGTTAGCTGTGGGTTTGTCATACATAGCCTTTACTATGTTGAGGCACATACCTTCCATACCCAGTTTTAGAGGATCTTTTATGAATGGATATTGAATTTTGTCAAATGCTTTTTCAAAATTTTTTGAGATGATCTGATGATTTTAAACCTTTATTTTGTTGATGTGATGCATCACGTTTATTGATTTTCAGATGTTAAGGCATTCTTGTATCCCTGATGTAACTGCCACTTGATCACAGTCCTTGATCCTTTTAATGTATTGAATTCAGTTTGCTGATATTTTGTTGAGAGTTTTTGCATTGATGTTCATCAGGGATATTGGCCTGTGATTTTTTTTTTTTTCAGTGTGGTTTTCTAGTTTTGGTATTGGGGTAATGTTTGCCTTATAAAATGAGGATAAATCCTATGAATTCTCATCATGAGAAAGCTCTTTTCCTTTCTTCTTATTTTCTTTCCTTTCTTTTTGTTGTATCTATATGAGAAGATGGATGTTAGCTGAACCTATTATGTTAATCATTTTATATTATATATAAACCAAACCATCGTGCTATACTCATTATACTTATATAGTAATATATGCCACCAATTATTTACCAGTAAAACTGGAAAAATATATAAAATTAGAGTGTTAGAAGTGTCACCCTGACTTCCCACATTCTCTCACAGTTTGAAATAATTTTGCATAAATAATAATTTGAAATTTGTGAAGAGATACAAAAATGCAAAAATCTTTGTTACACCTTTTCTAGAATATCAGAAGAGGAATAATTATTGTTTTGCTAAGTATACAGTATAATTTAAAGATATGATTAATGATTTTCATTTTAATGACATTTTTTCTTCCTTTTTTTTTATCCTTGTTATCTTCTTGTAACCAAAACACTGAAAGAAGACCAGGGTGTCAGCATAGTAACTAAAGATATTATAAACACTTTCAATTAATAATAACAATAGCAATAATATAATATTAACTCTGAATAACGAACTCTACTAAAGTTGTAAGTGTGTGTGTACTTATTTAATCCTCATAATAATACTCTAAGGTAAATTATACTACTTTTTTTTAAAGATTTTATTTATTTACTTGAGAGAGAGAGAGCAAGACAGAGAAAGAGCACGAGCAGGGTGCAGAGGGAGAGGGAGAAGCAGACTCCCTGCTGAGCAGGGAGCTCCGAGACCATGACCTGAGCCGAAGGCAGATGCCCAACTGACTGAGCCTCCTAGGCACCCCTAAATCATACTACTTTACCCCAATTTCATAGATAAGGAAATGGAGGCAGCATCATTAACCCAAGGTTATACAACTAGTATTTAGCACAGCAAATAGTGAAACCTAGGACTTTAAGCTTCAAGGCCCACTTTATTAAAACTGAAATATGAATCCATACACACTGAGACCTGAGCTACTGGCCAGGTCCTAAGCACTATGTGCACATCAACACCTTTAAACTGCATAAACAACACCCTGAGGTTAGTTATTGTCGTTATGGGTGTAAGGAATTAAGTGCACAGTAATTAGGTTAACTTATCAGAACTCATAGGGAACAATATTAGAATTAAAATTTATAATTATTATTTTATGGCTTCAAATTCCCCAGTTTTCAGAGATGATATGCCCTGATACAAGTGCTGGTTTATCCCTGTTATTCCAACTTAATTGTTCACACTCTCCCCTTTCAATCTCATAGGTATTTCAATTTACCTATTAAATTATGGTTATCCTACTAGTATCTCATCATACTGACTCTTAGTTTGAAGCTCCTAAACTACCCACCTTGAGTCACATTTCAGAACTGTTATTAAGAGATGACATTACGCTGGTCTTCAGCACGGAAGCTGTTTTACTAATCCCATCCCCCCACGAAAGCTCCCTTCATAATTGACTACTTTTATGGTTGTACCATTAGATGTTCCCTGGCCTTATGTATGTCAGATTATCTCTTGAAGGGAAAATATCTCCCTGTCAGCTGAAATAATTCTTTTACAAACATATAGTTGCCATGAGAAAATTCTTTTCTCATGTACAAATTGCTGACTTAAAGGTGACCTTTCGGTCCTGTCTGGGAAAGGGGAAGACACCCCATTTTCCCATTTTGATCATTGTGAGGTGATTACTATCAAACATATGGTGAATACATAGCTATTTCCATCAAACAGCCTGGACTGTATACTTCATCAAAAAGTGTCATATGAATCTATATGACAGTCTATAATAAAGATGATCTCAGTCTATATATTTCCATTATAAAAAAAAATTTCCAATCAGCCAGGTTGATAGGAATGCCAAAGACCCAAATTAGTATCACTAATTGGATGGTCATACCAAGAAAAATAAGAAATGACAATATTGTCTTCTTTCAAATTAAATGGAAATGCTATGTAAACATTTTTTTTCCCCCTGGAGAGATAGAAAGTGCTTTTGTTTTTAAATGGAACTGGGTCAGTTCCAAACTCCAGCTCTGCTGCTCACTACTTGAGGCAACTGTGCTGTACATATCTACTCTGTTTCCTTACATACATACAAGAGATGAATAAAAATAGTAACTATCTCACAGAGTAGTTGAATATGAAATTAGATAATGCACGCCTAAAGGCTGTCGTATAGTAGATGGTTAATATATTATTTTGATTTTGAAAAGATAAATTTTCAAAATGGAAATCTCAACCAACCTATTATGACTTTTAAGATAATTAAATATGAATATAAGTCAATAAACATTTTAAGCTTGTGTCAGCACATTAAAAATTGTTAACATAAAATTTATCAATTGGTTTGAAAACCAATATTAATTGGTTTGAAAAAGTAAATATTATATAGTTAATTATTTTTTGTTATCTTTCCAAAATTTTTAGTGCGACAAAAATACTTTTCTTCAAAAACAAAATTAATATTCAGTCTTTTTTTTTTTTTTTTTCCTTTGGTGGTGTCAAAAAAGACCTGTGAAAATAAAGAATGCTAAAAGAAAATTAACTGCTATTCACAAGTGTGGCTTTGAGAATGTGTCTACATCCTGGAGAGCCCATTTTAGTGACAGAGTTTGGCCAGTCCATGAACTTTAGCTTTTATTTAAGAAAAATGAAATGGATGACCCAGGGATACTATCACTCTGTGAAGATAATCATTTAACAGTTCATGGGAGAGTAACCTCATAAGGTCAGTGGTATGCTCATCTCAGATTTCTTCACATCAGTGCACAGAATTGGGAGGTAATTGACCAAGTTACTGCTGTCCTTTTAGCACTGAAGATTTGTTGATTGTTAGTTGATAGGGAAAATGACATTATTGTAATACCTTGTCCCTCACATTATTACCCTGTGTATGCAACGAGATGGTTTTATATTAGATCAGGTCTTGGACCTTGAACGAAGATGAAGAGAAGTTTTACAGATCCAATGAAATTCTTGGGGTTTTAGAAAATGAATTATAGTTTTTACTAGAAAAGAGTATTAAGCTAATAGCTTTCAGGCGAGTAATGTATTTCAAAGGGCAAAAGAGCGGCTGAGGTCTCCTGTACCTCTTTTTCTTACTTCTATTAAATATTTTATCACTCTAGAAAACACCTTATAGCTTGTTACTTCTGACGAGGGTCCCAAAATGTAATAACACCGATGTGCTGCAAAGATGATTCCCCTTCTTATCTGTATACATTGAAGCTCCAGCTTCTAAACAATGATCTTTACAGAGGATGTATCTGTTTTTCAAGGCGCATTTCACATCACTTACTAGTAATTAGATAAAAGTCTTCGTATTGAAGTTGTTTTATAGGAAAGCATCACATTAAAATAGCTTCTAGGTGTTTTAAAAAAAAACCAAAACACCTGAGGAGAAAGAAATTGATTTTATTCTAATATTACTGCAGTCGGGGAGGGAGACTGAACTCAACTTCACTGAGGAAAAAAAAAAAAATAAGCCTGGTGTTAGGGTAGAAATTTCAGCACTGAGACAATCTAATGAAAAAGTATTGGAGGACATTCAGGTGGGGAATTGGGGAATGGCTAATCAATGGATGTGTTATTCCTGAGATGTTTTTCTCTGTGATTAGGCCATTTATGTTTGCTAATTTGCAACCATAGAAATTAGACTCCTACATCTCTCAGAGGCTGGGAGATAGAGGTGCTATCTTTGTCCATGTTTACATTTCAAAGAGGTAGTTCCTAGGTCCTTAGAAAAGACATTTTCTGTGTTGTAAAACTGGCAAAAGGCTGAGAGATTTACATATTTTTCACAGAGGCAGAGAAAGCATTTACAATTACAAATGCTCTAAAGTAAATGCTCCAAGAAAAGAGAGGTCAGGGACCTGTTGTCCCTGTCTAAAAGGAAAGGATCCTGTCTAAAATTTTGTCAAGCTGGGAGGCGTATTAAGGCTGTCTTGGTCATCAGTTACTATCAATCTCCAAAGAAACGTTATAGACTATTCAATACGAATGAAATAAATATATGGTAATCACTGTGCCAAAGAATATTAATAAATATTAATGTCTACCACTTATTTAAGGTTTTCTATTACAGAGCACGGACATTAAAATTTATGATCCTTAAAAAAATATCTTTTGAAACAGATACTATTATGTCACAGGAGAGAGCAATTGAGTCTGAGGAAAACTAATTGCCTAGGTTAGTCATTTGAATACGTGACTAGACTGAGGTTAACCTCAGATCTCCTCAGAAGGTATAAGCTTTGGAATCAACCCTGATTGAGTCATAACTTTGTTGATAACTGCCCTATGACTTAATTAACTTACTTCTCTTTCTTGGTCCTTATCTGTATAGGCCATTACTAGTGTTTGCCTCATAGGGTAACTGAACATTACATGAGACATAGCAAAGGAAATTTTTGAGTAAAAAGACTAGCATGTACTTAAGCGTCCTTTAAAGGTTAATTATTACTCTAAATTCTGTGTTCTCACTTTGCCATACTGTCTCCTAAGGGCTAGTATTTTGAGAATTTCAGAATGAATTGTATGTGAATCATTATTGTAGGTATCAATTACTTACATTTTCTTGTGCTGAATTTTTAAGAAGACTATGCATTTGTCTGATTAACATATTTTGATTATGAGTTCTGTTATTCTTTATTGATGGAAACAAACTTTAATTTCAATACAAAACAAAGTAAAATACAGGCCCATGGAAATAGTACTGTTTTTACTACGTTCTTATATAGTAGCAATGTTCTAGAAAGGTTCACACAAGCTAGATATTTGGATTCAAATCCAGGCTCCAAGACTAGTGGGAGACAAAAGGCAAGTTAATCTAAATCTTTACAACTCTTAGTCATCTTTATTATCTGTAAAGCAGGAATGATGATAATAGTTCTCATTATTCTTGTGAGGATGGAATCAGAAAATCAAATGCACTTAGAATAGTCACAGGCACAGAGTATGCCTTTTTATATGCCTTTTAAAGTATGCCTTTCTATATGATAGAGAGCTATCATTATCATTACTTAATTATTGCACATTTTTTCTGAGTTTCAGCACAAATTGTACTCCTCGAATTCCATTATAGAAACAAATAATAGAAAATTGTAAGGAAAATTATCTCACATTATATGAATATCTTTAATTGTTGCTTAAGTGAAAAATAACAGCTACTACGCAGCTGCCAAAGTTCAAATCTTTCCCCATACTGTCCTCTAAACTCAGACTAACTAGTTTAAAGGCATGGGTAAAAAGTATTTGGATCAAAGGAAAGAAGAAATCATTAAGAACATGAAATTTAAATTTACATGCTGACTTTCTCTTTGAAAACTGCAGTGGGAAATAAAAAGTGACAATTTTAATGGTTAAAAAATATATATACACTCATAAATACATAATTTGTACATGTGTATATATATGTATACATATATATATAAATGCATGTAGTTTAAGTATGTATTGTGTATGTTCTAACTACACACATATGTGTTGGGTATATTAAATCCATATTTAACTACTCATGAAAATTTTACAGACTTTTAAATGGACAAAATACTTTTAGGTATATGTCAATAATAATTTAAATAAGTGATAGACATTAATACTTATTAATATCTTTGGGAACCAACTCTTTATCTACAACAACCTGTCAGGAAGCCAGCCTGCTGTAAGTCTTGTATATAAGGCTTGTGGAAAGTCAGACTGCTCTCTTCAGTAATAATCTGTGAAGTCAAACAGCATCTGTGAAAGCAGCTAATAATGACCACAGCTTGATTAATGACTGACCACTTACCTACTTTTTGTCTGAGATTCCAACTTAAAGCCAAACAGTTAAAGCTAAATATTACCTCTAACCACTCATGTAAGATGTTCCACTTCTAGTTAGCCTGCTTATAACTTCCCTATCCCAATGGCTTCCAAGCTGTAGAGCACACCTGAAGCTTTCTCTCTTTCCTAAATGTTTCCCATTCCATTGCCTGATTTTGAGGCTATACGAAACACAAGTGATGGTGACAGACTCCCTTACTATAGCAACTTTTGAATAAATAGACTTTCTTATTCTCATTCGGTTATACTTTTTTCCACAGATAATGGAAGTCCCACCAAGACTCACTCAGTTTGCAATGCCCATGGCCACAGATCTCAGCTCTCCACAGACCTCCACGTCCACTCACAGAAGTCCCTTGTCCTTTCAGCTGTGAAGATGTGGTAAGTCAGCATGGGAGTCTGAACTCCACTGTCTTTCCATTGAGTTCCTGTACTATTAACTGGTTTGATGCCTGGATATTTTTGTTGGCTTCCATTTTTTTGGTATCCTTTATGGAATCAGGCTATTCTTTCTCATCCCTCCTTGTTTAAGAAATAATTCATGAACACATTTGTGGAATAAGCCAATTTTGCATTCCCAATTGCCTACAAATATGTCTGCTCTTTGCCTTCTACTTTGAATCATTTTTGAAAACATCTCACTGATTTCCTTGATAATTAATAAGTAAAATGGAATTGTTGACATATATGTGCCTAAATCATGTATTTACTCTTTAAGATTATTTTGACATTGCACATATATAGTATGAATGAAAATTTATATAAAATTACATATTTTAAATTATCTTCAGCTGTGGATATCTTTCTGTTTAAACATGTACATTGTGAGAAGTTTCATTAAGCTTTGAGGCCCTTTGAAGAAATTAAGTATCAGGGTTTTCTAGTTGATAAAAACAACAAAATAAAAAATTTAAAATGTCCATCAAAATGTTTTACTTTACATTTGAAAAGATTTCTTTCCATGATTCAAGAATTACACATGAGATTCACAAGGTAAGTGTATAATATGTTTAATATACTGGATCATTTAATTTAATTTGAAAATATTGCAAGGTATAATGCTAATTTTCAAATGGATTATCCTGCATCATTTCTTCTTATTTGATCCAGTCAGGTTGCTGGCTGCATATCTGGTTGTTTTATGATTGGGTGTGAATATAGTGGCTGCTTTTAGATTTCAGTTCCTAGAGATGGAAATGAATATGACTTAGTTACAGAATATCATATTTTCAGCAAACACTAAGGAAACATAGAAACATCCAATATACAACCTGACAACATAAAGAAGGTAAACATTTGTTGTTGCTTTGTACTCTTTGCCGAGGCTAAGTAGGTTTTATGTGACTCTTTTTAAAAAAGTGTGAAAATCACGAGTAATTCTATATAACCTTAAAATGTTGAAAGCATAAAGCTAAAAAGGTACATTAGGTGTTTTCTCAACCAGATATTTAAAATGTATTTTTTTATATTTAATATCAGTTTCATTACCATAGGGACAAAGCCCAGTTCCCAAAAGAAAAGGAAAATTGCTTGTTTTCTTGAAAAAAAGAAAAATCAGAGAATGATGATAATTTGTCCATTCTAATAGGAACCATGGCTATAGATTGCGATAAAGAGGATAAATGAAGAATGTTTTATCAGAAAGTATTATAGGAAGAGCGTATAGATGAGTTTGTTAATAGAGTCAGTGAGAATAAAGGAGAAGAATTGTGGCACAGAAAGTCAAGTACTTCCTGTCTAGTCCCAGCACTATTCTGTAGTTGTTGGAGGACACTGAAAAAAAAGACAGATAAAAATTACAATAAAAGGCTGTCTCTGGCCCCTAGATATACTTTACAAATTATAATTTGTTGTTGTTCACTGAACTGTTTCATTCTTTAAATAGCCCACGCATTCTATTTACTCTATAACCAAAATGACAACTAAAGGCCTTTTGTACATGTGCACATTTGGGGAATAGAGTACATTTCCCACAGTGTTTGGATAGGTTTTTTTTTTTTTTTTAAGACATTGAAACGTAAAAAGCAAAATGGCTTAAGCTTGTTATGTCTCTGCTGTATTTCCATACCGTGCAACTTTGATTTTTAATTCCATAATCTGCTGGTTATGAGTTTGGCTTATTTCCTACTACTGAGATATTATCATATGTATTTTTCCTTGTTTTCCATCTCTTTGATATTATGATTTCAATTCATTGGTGGTAAGATATGTGTTCTTAAACATGATTCAAGGAATTATTAAAAATAAAAATATTTTAACATAAGTAAAATTTAATATAAAGAAAATTTTCACAATTCTTTGCATAATATTATGATTATCCATGTTCCTGTGTAATGATCATAAATCCCATCTTAACATCTGCTATATACACTTAACAGATGTTCTAGAATGTGAAAACTATTTCGCCCATAGGAACTGTCATTTTGTTGTTTTAGCTTTTATCACTGATGCTGTGCTAAACATACATGTGCACATATTTTGCTTATAAGTTTGAGTCACTGAAATTATTGAATACTTACTGTATTTCCACTATAGATAAGGCATTGAGTTATCTATTGGAAATAGATTAGATGATTAATAATTACTCCTGTTCCCAACAAGTTCATGTTCTGCAGAGGGTGCTCATTAAAACATATGCACACAGAAAAAAAAAATAGGGTCTCTTTTTGGTTCCACAATGTACAAAAATGCCCTGCTTAAGGATCTTAAAATCCTCATGAGAAAAGAGATTAAAATAAAGTTATGAAAATAATTTGATATTATTTTATATATTATAAAATATTAAAATCGACTCATAAGGCTCATTAATTAATATCAATTTCTATTTGAAATTTCTTGCTACTTTATAACTCTAATTTCAAAGAATGGTTGTAACATTTTCTCTTGAGTTGAGAGTTTTGTTTTTTGTTTTTTTAGATTTATTTCTCTATGCTATTGTTCAAACCTGTTTTTAAGCAAATCTTAGTACCAGAGTACCAGAGAAATGTTAATCCACATTTCTCATTCAATTGTACAGTTATACAATTTAATCTTAATTCTGCCCGTGGCAATTTTATCAAAGAATTTACCTATTAGAATAGGGCATATCATTTTTAACTTCAATCCTTTAATGTCTTACTGGTTTTAGCTCAGTTCCTTTTTGATACTGTTGCAAATAATTCTAAGGGGTTTGGCTTTGTCTCATCGCCCTTTTATCTCTACCTCTGCTCCTGATCTGTCATTTCAGCTTTGTCCTTTGATGTTCCAAAGTTCTAGTTCTCATTTTCTAATTATTCCCAACTTGAATTACTGGAGACAAAGCTATACGTGATCTCAAAGTCCTTTGACAATGAAATCTTAAAAGTCAAGTTTGAGACAATCAGTTTGAAGAGTTGAAAACATTTCAGACCGAGAAATTGGCATGGTGAGACACATAAAAGCTGAAAGAACTTGATACAATCAGAGGATTTCAGGAAGAGAAACCTTTTTTTATTCATAGATTTAACATTAGTGTGATTATCTGAATAAAAAAAGCCCTAAACATTTTAGATTATTTTCAGTAAATTTTTCTTATGCTATGGACTAAATCTATTCAGTCTCTTAAAAATTGTATTGAAAGAATCCAACCAATGAGCTTCCAGCCTAATTTAATATAATTGCTCTCATTCGATACTTTTTTCTCTTAATAATTAAAACTAATCTCTGTGACATATTTCTGCTTCAAGCAGATATTGTACTTCAGGCAATGAACGACAGTGATTCTTGAGAGATGAAAACAAATGACATGAGCTTTACTACTGCCCAGCTTACTCCTGTCAAAGCAAAAAAAATCACACCAAAGTCAAACAGGCAAAACAGACTTTATTCAGGGTTATTTCAGTTGGGAAGAGAGACTTGAACTCAACTCTACTTTATAAAAAACAAAGCTCAGGCATTTTCCGCAGTGGGGTGAGCTTCTAGAAAAGTACTGAAGGAGGTCATCATATTGATCAGTGGTTTGTTATTTGTGAATTAATTGGAGTTATTGGGAATTAATAGGAGTTATTCCTGAGTCTGCAAATATTTTTCTCTGTGATTAAGCCATTTGTTTTTGCTAATTGGTGCTCATCTGTTCCTACTGTCCCACAGAGACCAGAAAGACAGGGTACAATCTACTTTGATGTTTACATTACGAAGAGATGGTTTTTCAGGTCCTTGAGAAAGACATTTCCTGGGTGCTAAAAGTGTCAAGAGGTTTCTAAGGAGATTTATATATATTTTAAAGAGGCAGATAAAGACTTTGCAATTACAAATTTTCTGAAGTAAGTGCTCTTAGAAAAGGAAGGTCAGGGCTATGGTCAGCAAGGAAACTGTCTAAAGTTTAGTCCAGCTGAGAGATACTTTAAGATCTTGGTCACTTCCTTAAGAGTTTCCTAGTCAAGAAGCAGGAATGGAGAGAGAACGTGTGCCTACTCTTAACAGTGTTGAAGTTTGATTTCTGTGCTCCTGGAGAACATGATGGTTGAGGAATTCCTCACCACTTTATCTTTGGAAACACAATTAACTGCAAGGACCACCTTTCCCCAATGTCTCCTTCTTCATGACTCCTTTGTTTAACTGCCTCTATAAAACCTAAGGCTCATTTTTCTCAGAGATACTTTTGTGCAAAACTAAACTTTCTCCCCATTGAAATAGCCTAAATAAAATAGTCTTCTTAATTGTCCAGTGCATTTTTTCCCATAATTTCCATGCCATGACTCATGATCAGACAGACTTCCTTTTCAAGTGCTTATTTACTCTACCTAGATAAAAATGTCAGTTTGCTCCTTTCTTGGCTAGTGACCTGGGACCAAAGGAAGAGATATTGGGCTTCTAAGTCTTGCTCATTTAAAGCAGGGAAAGAATTTGGTTCTGATTATTTTTGAATACTGGCTTGGTTTTGGTGCTGGTTTCTTTTATTTTTTTGTTTCTAGCCGATGAGTTATCCCCCATTGGGAATTTGGTTTTGTGTTCTATCAATTTGTTGATCTCCATAAGCAGACGAATGGTTTGTGGAGTTCTTAGCTTTATGGACAAGAGACAACAGATAATCTGGATTGTTATTTTTTACTATTTGTTTCGAGCACAAATCAGTAAGTATGTGTCCTTACTGGGAAGAGAACAGAACTTTGACTTTGTGAGTTTTATATTTCTGTGTTTACTATTGACCCAGGGATGGGATTTTAGAATTGAACTCATAAGCCCTGATATGGGACTATATGTACATTTGTGTGTCTATAATTCACAGAAGTCTTTACCACTCATTAAGTGTATAATATTTCCTACTTCTAGATGGTAATACCAAATTAGAATATGAAATCACTTAAAGGAGCTATACTCTTAGAGATAATAGAATTTATATAAATCTAATATTCCCAGTTTTTTTTTTTAAATTGAGATGTTGAACTTTAAGACTCTCAGTGCTCTAGATTTAAAAAAGTATCCTTTAAGAAACCAACTTGAAAATCTTTAAGAATTTAAATTCACATAATGAAGGTAAATCTTTGGCAAACCATATTAGCTTACTATATTTGGTTTAATAAAAACGGTTATGCTTTTGTTTGTTTTCTTGTAATGCTGTAACAGTTCTTTTCTAATTTGCATAAATTACACTCTTCTGTAAGAAAGCTACACTTTTTTTTGATTTATCAGTTTTAAGGATAACATACACATAAATTTTTATTTTACTTAGGGGTTTAACCTTATACAGGTTTATTAATTCAGTAAGCTAGCATTACTTCTACTTAATGTTTATGGTAATGAGAAGTATAAAAATTTTAAACCAAATTGAATCATTATTCTGACAAACTATTACAATAATAAGTATATTTTGTAGTGTGCCAGCTGGAAGATAATTTCAAAGAACCTAGGTAACCTACAAACATGGACTGATAGTAACCTGAGTTAATGGATATTTATTAGTTACCTAGATTATTTCTAAATAAGAGGATGTTATAATTTAATTTACTTTTATGTAGTTTAAGTCTAATTTGATTTTATATGCTTTTGTCTTTTAATTTGGTATGCTACAGAAAGACTTTATCTTTAGGTATGTAATGAATATTCATTTCTGCCTCTTTGAGAACTGTATAAATGATATGTCTGGCTGTGGAGAGCTGTGCTATGTGTTTTCATGAGCCCTACAAATTTACTGCAAAAGGCTACTGTCTGATAGTGCAGCCCTTCCCAGTTTTCTCTGTGTAACGGAATTTACTTACTTTGGCTAAAAAGTTGCAAGTAATATGGAGTTTAGACTATACTTAGAAGAACCGGTTTTAGAGAAATATGTTTTTCTATTCATAGGAGAAAGTAGTTTTGTTCTGAAAGAAGTGAGTTGTTTTTTTTTTGTTCTCTTTGTGTCTCCCTAGGTCTTTGTTCTCGTCATGTTTTTTGAGAACCTTGGGAGCTTTCTTTGTACATTACAAATATTGATATTTACTTTATTAGAAAATTTTAAATATTTTAGAATGCTAGTTGTTGGTTAATTTGAATATAACAATGCTAAATATTTGTATGTTAATATTATATTAGTAATATTGTTAAATTAGTTCTGACCTTGTGTACTCCTGGATTGGTCTAAAATAAATTGTTAGTCTGTTGCAGAACAAGCAAAGAGCATAATAAAAGCAAAATTTAAAAAGGAATTATATCTGCCTTGATTGGCAATATAACAACACCTGGGTTTGAAAAGCTATGAAATATGTGAAAATCTTAGTAAAATTAGCTTAATTTGGTGGGTTGTTTCCTTTGTTTATTATTTTCTTTTACATTACAGATTATTACTAATGAATTTCATGGGAGTTGTTGTCAAGTCAGATGAGATACTTAACTTGTCTTAGATTAAATTTGTTAATATGCTAAAATGTAATATAAATCAGACATTGAATGCCATATGGTGGTTTCCTAGACAATTGTTGATTTCCTCTCTGTTTAAGATGGCTGTAGTCATCAGTTTTAGAGCTGCTTTGCCTGATATAAGCCAACAAAAAAATAGTATCAGTCATAATTTCAGTTATTTTCTAAAATTTTAACTTGAATGCAAGTTTACTTCCTTGGCGTAAGTTTAACATTTTTTACACCAGTAATTTTCGAATGGGGATTCACATCACCTACCTATGGATTTTTACTGATATACAAATGTTCAGGATCTCTAGACTTACTGAATCTGGAATTTAGTTTGATATATTCTTGATATATTCTAACTAATGCTTAGTATATCCATGTCATAGTATGACTGTGGATTATTATTTATTATATCTGAAGATTTTTTTCTCTGTGGAGAATACATTTATCAACTTTTTGAATATCCACTTTTGAAAATCAAGTCAATCATTATGTTTACAGACAGTTTTTCTAAAATGTTTTTTGGATTAACTTCATTATCTTTGTTTTGGTTGCCAGAGTATCAACCAAATTTGTCAGTGCATTGTTCTTGTTGTGAGCTTTCATCAGATCTTTATCTTTTGAAATTTATCATCAGTAAGTTAACCACAGTCAATTAAAGCCTTTTGTCACCAACAGATTTTGCTTTAATGTGATGCTTCCCTGAAAGCACTTCTAATCAGCCACAGGTTGTTGATTCATATTCAACCAAGGACTATCTCAAAGCCTTGTGGAAAAGAAATTTGCCCACTATTTTTGGATAAAAGGTCTGGTGACATCACTTAAACAACTTCAAGGCTATTCCAGGGTGATGTAAAGGAATTTCCAGAATTCTAATCAAGAAGCAGATGGGTTTATAAGACTGTAAACCCGAAATGAAGTAGAAAAGCAATTACATGGGACCAACCAAATGAAATAACAAGGGGTATTACGATTTTTGTCTGGAATATGATTTATATTTTAATGTTCCTTTTTCTGGGTAGATAAGGAATAATTTTCAAGATACCTATAACTCAAAATTAACCAGACTCTGCTTTCATAAACTGAAGTTAAACATTTTAAATGATATCTTATTTTCCCTGTCTAACCTCTCCAAAGGTTGGAAACTCTGATTAGTCTTACCTTAATGACAGTATTATTACTTACATAGATTAATTAAGAATCTATCTTTTTTTTTGCCAGGACAGTTAGATAGTTTTGTTAATATGACAAAAGAGATAAAATTAATCATTAACGAAACCTCAATCAAAAAGGCCAACTTTTCTTTAAAAAGACAAATTATAGATTGTACAAATAAATTTTTTTAAGAAAGTAAGTTAGTATATTTAAATCCAAATATATCAATGATCACAAACACTGTATATGTTTTTGACACTTCAAATAAATGACAGAGATTTTCAGTCAGATTGAAAAGTAAGATCCAAAAATAAGATAAATGAAAACAAACATTAAATATAACACAAATAGATTAAAAAGGATTGGGGACATCAATGTGCAAAGGTATAAATTTTGAACACTACTTCAAATCATACTCAATACTTAAGTTGAATTAGGTCATAAACTAAAAGGTAAGAGATAAAACTAAAACCGCTTAGAAGGAAACACAGAAACAAATATTCATGTCCTTGGATCAGGCAATTATTTATTTGATATCCCCACAAAAGCACAAGCAATAAAACACTGGTCTGAAAGTTTTAGTCAGTGCAGTTAGACAAGGAAAAGCAGGGTATCTATTTTGGAAAGGAAGAAGAAAACTGTCTTCGTATGTAGATGGCATGATAGCCAATATAGAAAATAAAATGGAATCTTAAAAATTGATTAATAAGAAAAGAAAGTTGCAGGGTATGAGATCAGTATCAAAATATAATTGTATTTTTATCAACTAGCAGTGAAACATTACAAGTTGAAATTATTAAAACAATATAATTTTAAAAGTCAATAAAAATATGAAATGCTTAGGTATAAATTTGACTTAAAATTAATATATTGCTGAGAGACATTAAAGAATACCTAAACAAATGGAGAGATAGGTTTATGAGTCAGAGGACTCAGTAATTTTTTTTTTTTTTTTTTTTTTTTAGGACTCAGTAATGTTAAGAGAGAAGTTTTATAATTAAAAGAGAATCAGGGAGATTAAGAGTCTAGTAAAATTTTTAATTTATAGATCATTTATAACTGCATATAATTGCTTATAATTACTACTACTTTCATTTTATACTTCCAGATTATTTATGTTATTAGAAAGCTATTTTATATTTGTGACCTCATTTTCAAATGACCGTAATCAGAATTCAAGCCTCAGCATTGGTATTTATGCTTCCAGAGAAGCCACAAGTGACATATATTTATGTTCTCTTTCCCTCTGTTCACTCTGCTCAGGTTACTAAAATGCCACACTTTATGCAGGAACTGCATTGCCTATAATGAAAGCCATAAATAATTTTCAGCCCCTCCCTTCAGATCCTTTAATCAGTAAAAATTTTCCATTCAAGATGCTGGGAAAATATGAGCTTAAAATTTGTAATAACATATACAGTAATCTATGAAGATAGTAAAAGGGGGCATTTAGTTAAAAATAGAGTAGGTAAGAATGTTCAATTAGAACATAATTTTGAATATGTTCAGTCATGCCTCAAGATAGGAAGTAGGTAAGTTTAACTCACAGATTTAGTCACCCTGGGTAGAGATGGACCCCTTCCTCAGTTTACTCTGTGTACGTGTATTTGTAAGTATGAATAGGAATGCAAAGGGAAAACTTCACATCACACAAACATGGCTAAAGAATCTGCGATAGTGAGTTTGGAGCATTTCTCAGAGCAGGCTCCATGAGTTGGACAAGAGCTACAAAAGTGCTCAATTCAACTTTTATCTAAACTCCTTCACATACTTATTTCTATTATCTATCTCAATTCTAATTTTATTGTTTCATCTAAAAGAATAAAATATACACTTAATTGTCCATCTTGCACAAAGCAAAAAAAATACACTTATAAGTATTAAACTTTTTAAAGCATTAGAAGACTATTACTTATCAGGCAGAACCTAGTTCTCTAATGTCCATGTTTAGTCCCCTCCTCTCTTTTGGAGTGATTTTTCTTCTCCCTAAAATGTAACCAGGTGAAACTATATTAACATTGCCTGACATATCGTGCCAAGAACACAGGCCTTTCTCCGCCTATTATTCACTCTAGATTATTACCAGAAATGTGAGGAAAATTCATAGAGGGAAAACATTCGGTAAAATACTCCAGGTTAGGCTTTAATTCACAATTTAATACTTCTAGATCTTTTTTAATCAGTATAAGAATAAAGAATGTAGATTTTTTTTTCTGGTTAATAAATGCATAATTACAGGGGTGCCTGGGTGGCTCAGACAGTTAAGCAGGTGACTCTTGATTTTGGCTCAGGTCATGATCTTGAGGTTGTGGGATTGAGCCCCACACTGAGCTGGTGCTGAGCTTGGAGTCTGCTTCAGATTCTCTCTCCCTCTCTGCCCCTCCCCAACTCTTGGGTGCACGTGTACTTGCATATGCATACTCTTTCATCTCTCTCTCTCTCTCTCTCTCTCTCTCTCTCTCAAATAAATAAATAATTAAACCTTTAAACCAAACATATACAAAATTACAAAAATCACACATAAATACACATATACTTACCTCTGATAAATACAGGAAGTCAGAAACAGAACCTTTCTGAAAACATGATAAATATCAGAATCACATGGGTTTTGTATTAACATACAAGTATCAAGCTCAAATCCTAGTGAATCAGCTGTATGTGTATGTTCACAAACATAAAGTTGAATACTGTATCAGTGGATCCATAGAAAAGAATATAAATTATCCCAAATGTAACAAGATCTACATGCAATCTGTTCAGTGTAAACAATATATTATTAGGCAGAACTTTGTTTTTTAACCTTCTAAATGATGGAGAAAGTCCATTATTTAGTGTGAACATATCATTAAATAATTTTAGAAAGGGATTCTATTAATATTTATACTTGATACAAGGATAACCAAGCATAAACCAACCAAATTTGCCTCTCTGGGACAAATTAGATCTTAAATTCACCCCGCTGTTAGAAATCCATGGACGTGGGGTGCCTGGGTGGCTCAGTGGGTTAAAGCCTCTGCCTTCGGCTTGGGTCATGATCTCAGGGTCCATGAAATCTAATTTTATTATTATTATTTTTCTTTTGTTGCCTGGGTCTTTGGTATCATAGCTAAGACATCACTATCAAATCCAACCAAACTAAAGGTTTTGCCTTATATTTTCTTCTAAGAATTTTATAATCTTAGCTCTATGTTTATGTCTTTGATCCATTTTGAGTTTTATTTATTTATTTATTTATTTATTTATTTATTTATTTATTTATTTATTTATTTATTTATTTTAAATTTTTTATTACTACATAATGTATTATTTG
>CM052896.1:77817239-77859420 GCA_028534135.1 Potos flavus
CTTCCTGATCCCATCTTGTTTCATTTCCCTCCCCTACCCCCCATGACCCCCCGCCCTGCTTCTCACATTCTTCATATCAGAGAGATCATATGATAATTGTCTATCTCTGATTGACTTATTTCACTTAGCGTAATACCCTCTAGTTCCATCCACATCGTTGCAAATGGCAAATTTCATTTCTCTTGATGGCTGCATAGTATTCCATTGTTTAATATGATGTTGGGTAAGGGTCTAACTTCATTTTGTTGTATATGGATGTCTACTTTTTCCATCATCATATGTTGAAAAGACTGTCCTTTCCCTCATTGAATGATCTTGGCACCCTTGTTGAAAATCATTTGACTGTATTTGTGAGGATTTATTTCTGGCCTCACTGTTCTGTTCCATTGATCTATAGATCTGTCTTTATACCTATACCATACTGTTTTGATTACTACAGTTTTGTAATATAGTTTGAAATCAGGAAGTGTGAAGCCTCAAGGTTTGTTCTTATTTTTCAAGATTGTTTTTGTTATTCAGGGCCCCTTGAGTTTTCATATGAATTTTAGGATGGATTTTTCTATTTTTGCAAAATATTTCATTGGAATTTTGATAGAGATTGCACTAAATCTGTAGATTGCTTTGAGTAGTATTGACATCTTAACAAAATTATTAAGCCTTCCAATCTATGAATATGGAATGTGTTTTCATTTATTTATGTCTTTAATTATTTTCAGCCATCTTTTATAGTGTTTACAAGTCTTTCACGTTCTTAGCTAAATTAATTCCTAAGCATTTTATAATTTTTGGTGCCATTGTAAATGGAATTGTTTTCTTATTTTCCTTTTTAGATTATTCCTTATTAGACTATAGAATTTCAGCTGATTTTTGTGTGTTGACTTTGTATCCTGCCACTATTTTATAAATTTGTTTATTCTAGAATTTTTTATGGAAATTTTATATAGAGTTTACTACATAAAAAAATCATAACACCTGCAAACAGATAATTTTACCTCTTCCTTTCCAATTTGGATTCCTTTTATTTTTTTCCCTGCTTAAGTACTCTGGCTAGGACTTCCAGTAGTATGTTGAATAGAGGTGGTGAAAGTAGGCATCCTTGTCTTGTTCCTGATCATGGAGGAAAGCTTTCAGTCTTTCAGCACTGAATATGCTAATAACTGTGGGCATGTCATATATGCCTACTATTATGTTGAGGTGATTTTCTTCTTCTCTTAGTTTGTTGAGTATTTTTTTCATAAATTATGGTGAATTTTGTTGAATTCCCTTTCTGCATCAGTTGAGATAATCATGTTTGGTTTCTTTCCTTTTATTCTGTCCGTGAAGTATATTACATTGATTGACTTTCAAATGCTGAAACATCCTTGCATTCTAGGCATAAATTTCAGTTGGTCATGTTGTATGTGTAAGCATTTCTTTATGCTGCTGAATTCAGTTTGCTAGTATTTTGTTGAGGATTTTTGCATTAGTGTTTGTAAGGGATACTTGTAGTTTTCTTTTGGGGAAATTTCTTGGCTTTAATATCAGAATAATACTGGCCTTATAAAATAAGTTATGCAGTGTTTCCTCCTTTTCAATTTTTTTGGAAAAGTTGAAAAATTGTTCTTTTTTTAAACATTTGGTGAAGTCATCAGGTTCAAGCCTTTTTCTGTTGCTGGGAGGTTTCTGATTACTTATTCATTCTCTTTACTAATTACAGGTCTATTCAGATTTTTAGATTTCTTCATGATTTAATCATGGAGGATTCTCTATTTCTAGGAATTCTCCATTTAAACTAAGTTATTCAAAATATTGATGCTATGGAGAAAATATGTATGACCACCCCTGCAATAATTCATGTGTTGAAATCTATTTCACTATGTGATAATATTTGGAGATAGGGCCCTGAGAGGTGGTTATCTCATAAAGGCAGAGCCCTCACTTAGGGAATTTGTGCCTTGCCCCTTGCACCATGTGAAGACACGGCAACAATATGGCTGATTATGAACGAGAAAGTAATTCCTCGCCAGACACTGAATTAGCTGCTACCCTGATCTTAAACTTCCCACCTTCCAGAACTGTGAGAAATAAATTTCTTGTTGCTTATAAGCCACACAGTCTGCGGTATTTTGTCATAGCAGCCTAAGACAATTGGCATACAGTTTTTCCACAGTACTTTCTTACAATCCTTTTTATTTCTGAAGAATCAGTAAAAATGTCACCACCTTCATTTTTAATCTTAGTAATTTTAACCTTTTTTCTTAGCCATTTTTATTAAAGATTTGTCAATTGTTGATTAGTTTTTGAAAATCAACCTTTGGTTTCATTGATTTTCTAGTGAAAAATGTTATTCTAGTCTCTAGTTCATTTATCTCTAATTTTTATTATTCCTTTCCTTTTACTAGTTCTGAGTTAGTTGTTCTTTTTCTAATTCCTTAAGTTGTAAAGGTAGGCTATTAATTTGAAATCAACAATAAGGTATTACCATGTCCCATGATTAAGGTCAATGTAAAACTCTAATGGCCCAATCCAGTCAGAACTACTAATGGCTCAGATACTTCAAGAGTGATGGTTGGGTCACATCATCAGGTAAAGAAAGACAAGTAGCTGAGATGTTTACTGACGGCAAGGGAAATGCAGAATGGAAAAAAAGTAGTTAAAAATACCAAGTGGCCACCTATAGAAGCAAAGATTAATTGTTAGGAACCCTTCTTTCTTCTTATTTTATTATGAATATGTGTATGTACAGATGTTTATCATGGCATCTTCATTTTCTTTTCTCTCTTATCACTTATCCTATAGCATAACATGTATTGACTTTATGTCATAATATTTCATATTATTATTTTAATTAATAGTAATTAAAGATATCAAGAAAAAGTGTAAGCTTCACTCTAGGACTTTATCTTCTCTTCTGAGGAAGATAGTATTGTGTTTTGGTTGTATGCAGGATTGTTGTATCACAGTAGGCAAAATTAAGACCTTGTTATTGTATTTATTTGGAAATGAAGTATGGTTTAATGAGGTACATATGGGTGTAAAGTTGACAAGAGGTGGACTTATGGTGGTTAATTTTATACGTCAGCTTGTCTGGGCCATTGGTGCCCAAATACTTGATTAAACATTATTCTGGGTGTGTCTCTGGGGATGTTCTTTTGAATGTGTAGACTGAATATAGAAAATTGCCTTCCCAAAGTGAGTGGGCCTTGTCCAATATTTTGAAGACCTGAATACAGCAAAAATCCTGAGGGAGAATTCTCTCTCTGCCCCATTGTCTTTAAGCTAGAACGTCAGTCTTCTCCTGCTTTTGGAATCAGATTTGTACTAGAACTGATATCTTTAGCTTTCCTGGTTCTCAAGACTGCAGACTTACACTGGAATTATATTGCTGGCTCTCTCAGCTCTCTAGCCTGCTAAGATCTTGGGACTTCTTAGCCTCATATTTATGTTAATCAATTCCTTATAGTAATTTCATCCATATATATTTTAAGGCAACATAATTTGGCCCATTTAGCAATACTTAGTAAGATAGCATTTAAATAGGATAGTCTGGAAATACTCATCAATAGAGTGATGTTTGAGCAAAAACTTAAACAGGAGAGGGAGCAAGCCATGCAAGTTACTGAGGAAAATGTTGAGGCAGAAGAACAGCAATTAAAAAGTTTTAAAGTTCTTTAATAAATGATTTTTCTTTGCCTTAGCCTGGGTCTCCACTCCCCCTCCTATCCCAAACAGACCTAAAGGGGGGAAAAAAAGTTTGGTGAAGGAATTTTATTTGGAAATAATCGTAGAGAGCTGGAGTGGGGAGTAGGATGATTATACAGGAATGGGAAAAAAAATCTAATAAAGCATGAACTATGAAGCAGTTTATACTGTGGACAACTGAGGACCCTCTACAATTGGACAGAATGTGTCTCAGAAGTGTCCCACTGAGGGATGAGAAAGCATAACTATTTTTCCATCAAATCTTACTTAATTTGGACTGACTTTCTTACAGACTAGAGAAATTCCCCAGACAGAGAAGCTAAGAGACAGGAGTTAACTAAATGTATAGGAAATATTTATAGAAGCTGAATGTGACTTATTAGACACAGGCCATGGGTTTATGGGTGGGCTTTCACAACATGCCCTATAGTCCTTCACTACTCAACCTAAAAATCAGTAAGTTGAACTGTCTCTGCTTAAGCCTTTCTTTTGAATTCATACCACTGTTGCCACATTTCAAGTATTTGCTGTAAGCTAAATTAGTGATTCTTGGCTCTGTCAGACTGAAACTCCATTTTTATAACAAGTTTTTGATACTCATTTTACTCCTCTGAACAAAATTTATTGCAACCTATAAATCAATTTAAAAATACTAATGCAATATACTAACCCTAACATAAAGGAGAAACAAAAGGAAATGAACATAAAATGATGCAATTTTAGTACATAAGTGCTGAAGAACAACACAGTGATGAATCATAATCAGTGACAGACTATTATGAAAATGTGGAATTGGCAGCTGAAATATCATAGGCAGTGTTGCTATTGCTGACATAATTTCCGAAATTATGTACCACGTATTATACAGTTGCAAACAAAATAAAATGCAAGTTTCTCATTCTATACAAACTGCTTGCTTTTCTGAAAATGTTAGTGTATATTAAAATAATGTGAAAATATATTTTATAGTTTTCATAAAGAAAAGTATGTAGACTCAATTTTAAATAACCTTTTTCTAAAAAGATTTATTTATTAGAGAGAGCAGGGAGAGGGGCAGAGGAAGAGAGAAAATCCTCAAACAGACTCTCTGCTGAGTGTGGAGCCTGACATAGGGCTTTATCCCATGACCCTGACATCATGACCTGAGCCAAAATCCAGAGTTGGACGTTTAACCAACTGAGCCAACCCACGTATCTCTCAAACAACTTTTTGATCAAATGAATTCCCTGTAGTACATTCAAAGTTTTCTGGGACTCAGAATCATAATCTGTGGTCTCGGATGATAACTTTCTATGTTTAGAAGTTTTCCACTAGCACCACCTCAACCGTTTGACAATCAAATATATGACCGCAGATATCCAGAATATCCTTTCTTGGGAAATATTTCACCCGGTAAGAAGCCCTAACCTAGATTACTGTAACCATCATTAATTATGGGTTCTCTTTTTCTAATTCTGCCTAACTTCAGGTCAGCCTCCTCTAAACTACCCAAAGTTATCTTTGAAAAATGCACCTTTTATACTATTACTTCATTTTAAATATTCTATAAAATTTCCGTATTACCCACAAAATAATACCCAAGATTTTTATTATGGCATTGAATATTCTCACGAAGGTGCCTAAAAATCATCAATTGAGTATTAAAAACAGACCATTCTGTTTCTACTCACCACTACAACCCTATTACTTTATTTCTTAAAATCTAGCTTAAGGTAGCAAGAATTCCAAGATGGCTTCCAAGATTCGGGCTACCTGATGTGAATGTCTTATGTAGGCAGGCAGGCAGCCTCTATGAATAAAGCAGTATCACTCCTGTGATTAGGTTATTTATTAGTTGATGTTTAGTTAATAAATAAAATTGCTCTGATGTTCCTGACCTAATCTGAATACTTAAAAGCCAGGAAGCAAGGACCTGAAAGTCGTATCTAGCAGCCCAGAATGATTCCTGACTAACAGTCAGCAAGAAAATGGGACTTTGAGTCTTAAAACAGGAAGCAGCTGAATTCTGCTAGGTAAGTAAGGAAGGTCAGAAGCTTATCTTTCCCTACATGAGCCTCTAGATGAGAACACAACTGAATGATACCTGATTTCAGCCTTGTGAAACCCTAAGTGTAAAACACAGCTAAAATGTGCCAGATTCCTGGTGCAAAAAATCAGAGAGACAATAAATGATTGTTTTAAGTACTAAATTTTTAGTAATTTATTTTGTAGCACTGGGAAACTAGTATTCAAACTTACCTTACTATTTCAAGAATATCCTCTTCAGTGTCATAGCTCTGTCTCTCAACAACCACTATTCCCTTTTCCTAAAATGTTTACCCCATCTTACAATCTCTTTCACTTAGCATCCATCCACCTGATTTGGAAGAATGATTCTTAAGGTCACATTTCCTTTGTTCAATCTCTTGAAACATTGTGTTCTTGAAGCAGGAGAGCGAGGTTCTTGTCTCATGGAGTCGAAGAATGAATCTCATGGACAAAGGAGAGTGAGCAAAGCAATAGAGTTTTATTAAGCAAAGATATAGACAAAGCTCTCAGGAGTGAGAGGGTCCTGACCAGGTTGCCAATGAAGGCTTTTCATGTCTGGCCTTTTATTAGGACTTTACTAGGAAACTTGCTAGTGGTTGGGTGGTTAGGTCAGTGGCCTGAAACTAGACATGACACTTTCCGTGTGTGAGTTTTTGTTCCTGTGACATCTATGACCTATAGATATGTGTTGCTAGGTCTGGTTAATCTATACAGTGAACTCTTCCTCTGAGGCCTGATCAGTTTTTGTGGTTATTTTATTTTCTGTGGTTACAATGTTAATTATTAGAAAAAAACATTTCAACCCTAATAATTGGGATAGGGTGGTCTACATTTTCCTGATCTCGGTCTTTGTTTTGTCTCACTGTCTGTATACTTGAAATGCCTTCAGAGCCTAGCCAGGGCCTCCTACCTCTGCCTGCCTCTCCCTACTCATTTTCATTATTTTTCTTATGTACATCCATCACAATGTAATAGGTTGTTTCACATTGATGTTCTGGACTAAACCCTACCTTTTTGAGGACAAAACTGTGTAATTCCCATATTTGTAATCTTAGTGACTAGCACATTTGTTTATTCAACACAACTATTAATTAATGAGAAAAATGAGTATTTTGAACTAGATTTTTAGTTCCAAATTTGTCTACTTCTGTCTCTCAATTTAGTAGACTGCATTTTCATTATTCAGTATTATAAACATGATGGTGCCTCATTTATTAAATTCAGTGATATTTTTGGTTTGTTGTTTAGGTTGTAAATTTAATGGATAGTTATATATGCATGGGAGCAGTTGTTGGTCTTATTTTTAGTTGGAGTTTGGCATAGTAAATCTTGATAAAAGTGCCTAGAGAAAAAAAATTCAGGGCATGGAACAATGACTAGGAAGGTACCGGTGTTAAAGAGTAGTAAAGAGTGTTATTTTCTCCTGTTGGAATCCACTAGAAGATTCCATTTTTCAGATTTTCAGAATTATTTTAGGATATATTGTGAAGTGAGACACTTCATTATCAATTGTCTTTTTAGGATGCTCAGTCCTTATTTCTGGCATAGGCACACACAGTGAAGGATCTTTCTCTGCATCCCTTCTTCACTCCTGTGAGTGAACATCTTGCTACCTTGTTCCTGGTATTTTCATCATCTTCATCTCCCTACCTTGTTCCTAGTATTTTCATCTTCTCTCTGTTTTATGGACCCTAGCTCTATATTTTGTTTTCTATTACACTGGGCCTTAGCTTTGTGTATATTTATTTTTGTTTGTTTAGTTTCTTTATCCTAATTCATTAGCTTTTTCTTTTATCTTTCTAACCTTCTTTCTTTCTGTAATGTCATATTAACAAGTCCATGTCTAAGTATACCTTTAGGAGCATAAATGCTATTGTAAACTACCTCATGAGGTGTAAATGCATTTCCTTTTATTCATATAAACATCATCCCTTAAAACATTTTATAATAAAAGGTGACTTGTGCCTTACCAGTATCAATATCAAGATCATTGAGCCAGCCAAGTTGAAATTGAATAATAAAACTTCAGAGTTTGAGGGACCTTAAAGATTATTTAATAATGCAGATCCTGCATTTGCATATAGATAAGGGAACAGGTAAGGTCAGTAGAAGCTGAATTACTTGTGTAAGGTAACATAATTATTCTGAAGTAGAAAAAAAAAAAAAAAAACTCTGTTCTCTGATCTGTTTTTGTAGAGCTTTTTCCAATGTATCTCACTGCTTCTGTTGGCTTGGCACTCAGGAGAGCCTCTTAAAAGTAATCAGATATCAACAATACTAGAAAATTCTAATATAGCAGTTATTATGTACCAGGGAGTGTTAAAGGAGAGAAATAATCTAGAAATACAAGTGTATGATATACATTTGCACATAGAATGTAATCGTAGCCAGAGAGAATGAAATATATTAAGGAAATTGGTGTAGAGTTGAGCTTTGAATAACTCTAATAATAGGAAGGATAAAAATAAAAGAATAAAAATAGTACTGTGAGGCACAGAGTTTCCAGACAGAAAATCCAGAAAGGATAAAGGGAGGAAAGTCTTTTAACAAAGAGAAGATAAAATGAATAAGAAGTGAAAAATGCCCGTTATGTTTATGTTAGATTTGCATACATGTAGGTCATTTTTGCCATTATAAAGAGTGATTTCTGTGGATTGATGGAGCAAACTGTAAATGGAAGTTATTAGGGGAGTTCTTGTGAGGTGACCATAAGGAGATAGTGACAAAATCCTTAGCTTGACCTAACTTTACTCAGGCTCCTGAATCTTCTTGACATCTTGACCTTTTAAAATTCAGGTTTAGCAAGAATTCTTGCTAAGTCACTTTAGCCAGAACACTCCCTTGATATCTGCTCAGGTTCCATTATCCTCCAGGAGATATCTGACTACCCTGGCCTATATTTAACAAGAATCCTGTTAGGTCTACTTAGCCAAAGTGGCCCCAACCCCCGATGTTTCCTCTTAGTAATTTTCCATCCACTGACTCCCACACTGTTCTTTGGCTACAGATTTACACTTGCCCATGCTGCCCTCAGAGTTGAGTCCAATCTTTCCCTCACACTGCAAAACTTCATGGCAGTGTTCCCTATACCTATTCCATTATGCCTACCATGATGAATAGTCTTCCTTGAATAAAGTCTTCCTTACCGTGTTTTAACAAGCGTCATTCACTATTTTTATTCTATAGTAGTAGGTAATAAATAGCAATATTTTTCAAAAAGTTTTGCTATGAAATGGTAGAGTGGCAGGACTATTCAGAGCAAAAAGTAAAGAAGTAGGAAACTTCTGTTTGATTTTTAGCTATGTAAATAGTAAAGGGAAGATAAGATTTAAATGGGCAGTTAGGAATGTGTATGAGAGATCAGGGAGACTCAATAGCTATAAAGTTCCCAGAAGGTCAGAAGACCTGCCCAGGAGCCAGTCACCCAGAAGTAGAGAACTATGCAGGTACACGTGGGTGTGGATTGAGAAAGCTGAGGTGTTTTCTATTATGAGGATTCTGTTTTCTCAGGGAAGCAGGGGAGGAGGAGAGAAAGAGGAAGGAAGAAGGATCAGAGTCTGGGAATTGCAAAAGAATTTTGAATTCACTGCTGAAGTGACTAGAAGAGTCAGTTATGATATGTAACAACGATGGGACAAAACCAATATTAGAATAGGAGCCTCCTGATTTGAAATAAAAATAGTATTACAGTTTCCCTCAAATAGATACTAAATTTAAAGTAAACGTTAAGTGAATGTCTTAGAAGATACCGATATGCCATTTGTTTAATATCTATGATGAGGCCTTAAAGGGGTAAACATTTTATACGAGAGACATCTTACATAAGAGGAAACCCTAAAATATACATATCTTTCATATTTGCTTTACCAAATTAAAGAAGATAAATCTATTTATCTAGAAGATTTTTTTAAACTTATATTTGACACATTCAAAGAGATAGTAAAGACCGTTAAAGTTATAGAACAGCATAGCTTAAAGTCCTAATTTCCATTCTAGACAGATATTTGAGTCATACAACTAATGGGGGGATATCCAGTTACCAAATTCAGGCTAATTGACTCATATCAATTCAGGCTAATTGACTCATATCAACTCTCATCAGCAGGGTCTGAGAGTGCCTGTCTCATTTAATTCTTGCTAATTATGTTAATATTTGTAAAATTTATTTTTTGAAAGGTGATAAAAATTAATATGAAGAGTAAAATTGATGTTCTGTTGATTTATTTGACTTTTGTGAATTTAAATACTCTTGCTGTGTGTTTATTCTTTTCTGAATATGTATGTACTACACATCCCATTTGTCTATTGAGTTTTGATTATCTTCCAATTGATTTCCATGAACTTTTATTATATTAAAGCATTTTTCCCCAAATAGACTGGTTAATAGTATTGCTTTTTAGCCAAGTTGCCAAAGAATTTTGGGGTAATTTGAACCAATTTGTTGGCATTGTTGCATGAGTTGCACCTGGTCCTTGTAAGATTCCCAGAGGGCTTTGCTTTTGGCGCTGGATACATAAAAACAATATGCCAAGTGACCAGCAGGGTATGGACAGTCCTGTCCTGGTTCAGAATGTTACATGCCCGTGTCAGTGCTTCTTGATTTGAGAGAGAAAAACATCTGCCCAACCTTTACAGAGATAAGGCAATTGGGAATCACACAAGGTCAGTTCAAACTTCTCGTTATAAGTGAGCCCTTAGTTGTGATTCATGCCCTTCCATTAATAGCCCTGCTATTTCATGTTTTTTTCTGCAATAAACTGTGTGTTTGTAGACAATGTTATCTAGGGTTCTGTGAATCTTGATTGGCAGCTGAACTCTGTTTAACTACCAGAATCAGTACAGAAAAATGTAAGAAGTTACTTTTGATATGTCAAAATTATTTTTATTTTTGATTTTCTTAATTAAAGAAATTAATCTGGTGTAACTGAAAGGGGAATTTGCTTCTTCCATACACTTACCTTTAAGGTGTTAAAGTATTGATTGTACTTAAGGATTATACATTGCCTGTTTTCAGGTGACTAATGGTGAGAAAATAGTGCCTCTTCTAGGAATTTGTTTAGCCTAAGGTACCTTACTTTAATTACATTGAACAGAGGTTATTATGAAAATATGCCTTTGAGTAGCTAAGTTTCAGATGTTAACAGTTAGATATTCCAAAAGAAATCTTATTTCTTAGAATTTATGTCATACTCTTTTAGCTGGAAGATAGTGCACAATGATATGAAGTGTCTTCTCCAAGGGTCCAGTGGCAAAAATAAATAGTATGGAGCAGTTAAGAAATTTTTAAATGGCAAACGATGGTAGTAACTCTTATATATCCAGAGCTCACTTTTCTCTGGACCCGATACAAGCATCATCTCAATTAATACTACCAGTTAAATATGGCATAGCATTCACATATTGTAGATGGAAAAAAAAGAATTGGTTTTGAGAGGCTAAATGCCACAATTTTACCCAGATAGAGAATGTAGAGCACCACTTCAAATAAGCACTTTGATTCCAGAAGCTTAACTCTTAGGTCTTCTTTATTTAATATGGTCTTACTATGTTTCAGATATTTTTCTAATGTCGTTGCAATTATTGACTGAATCACTCATCAAATTTTCATGATAACCCTATGAGGTAGATGGTATTAATATCTCATTTTACAAATGAGGAAATTCCATGCTTTCAGAAAATGGAGGAACTGCGATTCAAATCTAGATTCCAGAGTCTCATCTTCTAAATATTAAGTTATGCTACTTCCCATAGGCTCTACTGACCAGTAAATAGTAACTCACCTTATTGAACATTCTCTGTGTACTCAGCACAGTACTAAAAGCTTTTCTGTAACATGTTGAGAATGATTAAAAAAAAAAAATTACTCTTTTTTTATTGGAGGATTTTATGGGTGGACACAGAAACAAAATTATAGTTAATGCTCATAAATAAGAATCTCTGTTCCGTAGTTATTTCCTATAACTCTTGTTCTTGTGATTTGATATGCTGAAGAAGGCAGAAATTTATAAGCATAATTATAGTACACACAAGAATGTGATAAGTGCTCAAAGATGGTTATGGAGGACAAAAGGGAAAGTGATTAATTCAATTTTTGAAATGTAGTAATGGAAATGCTACATAAATACCTTTAAGCTGTCCTTTGAAGGAGGAACAAGAGTTATCTCTGTACTGTCTGAGATGTACTATCTTGATCTAAGTCATGGAGACCAGAAATTACAGGTAATGGTGAGCAATCTTTTGCAGTTGAACTTTGTACTGTTGATCATTTATGTGTGAAAATAAAGGGCAAGGATTTAATAATGAGTTAGAGAAAAGAAACAGATTTTAATGATTTCAGTCAGACAGACTTGTTAAGTATTTTAAATATTCTATCCAATTTATTCTGAAAACTCTAAGATAGATGTTATGATTTTCATTTTACAGATGAAGAAACTGAGCTATGGTTACATTTCCTGCCCAACATGATACAATTTTAAATGATGACTCAGTCTTTAAAGATAAGCCCATCTGTTGCCAAAACATACATACTTTCATCTACGTATTAATTCCCACTCTGATTATACAGGGCAAGTTAGGTAGGTAATGATATAGATAGGTAGGGAGGTAGGGAGGTAGGTAGATAGATAGATAGAGATATAGGTGTAGATATGGCCGAACATGATTCAAGACAGAATTTTTTCAGTTAATAATTAAGACAAGAAAATAAATCAATTCAAATTTCTTTTTCAGAAAATTGAACACAACAAATAACTTTAAACAAATCATTGATAAAATTATCAATAGCATAAGATGCAGATAGCAATGTTCTTTTCAAACATAAATTCATGATAGTCAGTGCCAGGTTTGATGATTAAAACATACTATCCTCTATATACCAGGGTAAAAGCACTCTCCTGAACTGAATTGTGTTATATACTTAAATTATATGTTCCATTTGATCTATTCAACTGGTTACCATCTTATGTTTTCTTTTTAACTAATGACATAAAATTTCATGATGCTTGTTCACTGGCAGATAATCTCTTGGGAGAAAGCATGTGTGGGTAAATTAGAATGTAACATATTTTAGAGTTTAAATTCTTATTATTAAGGACTTAATAATCAGTGGTTAAATATCATTAAAGTGTTGTGTCTATATTAACAAGAATGTATTTTAGAAGAAATACGAATGAATATGAAGTTTTTGTTTTGTTTTTGTTTGTTTACAATTATGGCCATTGTATTGTTTGACGGACACTGTATTGCTTCTCTTTCCATTTGAATTTGATTTTTTAAAAAGTTTCATTTAAATTCAATTTAGTTAACATATATTATTAGTTTCGGGGGTAGAATTTAGTGATTCTTCAGGTGCATATAATACTCAGCACTCATTACATCAAGTGCCCTCCTTAAAGCCCATCACCCAGTTACCCCATCCCCACCCCACCTCTCCTCCAGCAACCCTCAGTTTGTTTACTGTAGTTAAGAGTCTCTTATGGTTTGCTTCCCTCTCTGTTTTTATCTTAGTTTTTTTTTTTTTGTTTTTTTTTTTTTGATAAACCACTACTTACACTGTATTGGTCCATGTGATTTTGAGTGTTCATTTCACCTACTACATTCCTCATGTGGTCTTATAACCTAGACTTTGTCAGAGCCTCTCTTCATTCTTGCTCTAGGATGCAAATTATTTTCTTTAATGACATCTTTCCAGGATCGTTTTTGGTATTAACTGCAGAGATACATTCTATCTGAAAGTTAGGTCATGAACAATGGAACTATAGACATATTTCTTGATGACTGCTTTTAGAGATACCTAGACAATGAAGTCAACATTGAGAAGGTTACTACCAAGAGAAAGAGAAAATTGTGTGTTATACTACCATAGTTTGAGGCCCTGCCTCTATCCATGTCTGCAGCTTTTCATAGATGAGTCGATAAATGCCTGCCTGCTGCCTTTTCTTGCTTCCTTTCTCTCTTCCTTTTTTTTTTTTTTAATTTCAAATTTAACCCATTCTAGAATGCAAACCTAGGAGGCATCTGTCAATATCATAGAGTTCTTATGAATAAATTAAGTGACTTAAAAAATTAAAGATTACTGCTTTGCTAACATAACTAAAAGCAGCTCAATAATGGCATGTGATTATGGTACCTCTGGGGTCTCATTTTAGGGCACAGACCTCAATGACTCTGCTTCAAAAGTCTTTTGACTCTATGTGTAACCATTTAAAATACAAATTGCCAAAAGAGGATTTTAATAACTTTGTGACACATGGGTCCTGTTGCTTGATGTGGAAGTCACCCACTTTGGGATTTAGCCATCTCCTCCCACGTGATTTAAAATACAGCAGTGCCAAAGGAAAGGACTACACCTCAAGAAATTGGGGAGATGTTCTACAGGAAACAAATTCCCAGTCAAATGTATGAGCATATGTCATAACAAACAAGAGAAGGAAATTGGGTACCATTACACAGTGAGGTATTCATATTTTTAATACTTAACCACAGATTGATAGCCGATTTAGGGGGAAAATATTTATGTTTTATCTGTGGAAAGACTTAAGGACAGATAATCTATTCAAATTATTCCAATTAGAGACATTGTGAAAGAGGAACTTGGCTAAAGGATTCTGAAAAACAAATTTAGGAAATCAGTGTTGTAGTTTCAGAGCCAGAAACTATTAAGTGATTAAGAGGATGAATGGTGATATAAAATATCTCTTTCTAGTAGTATTACAGAGTAAAGACACTGAAAAACCTCCCATTGAAACCAACTAAAATACATAGAATAAAATTATTTTATTTTTATTTTTTTAAATTTTTTGAGAGAGAGTGTGAGAAGGAGCATGAGGAGGGGGAGAGGCAGATGAAGAGGGAGAGACAGACTCCCTGCTGAGCAAGGAGCTGGATGTGGGACTCAATCTCAGGACCCTGGGATCATGACCTGAGCCAAAGGCAGACGTTTAAGTAACTGAGCCATCCAGGCACCCCTAGAATAAAATATTTCAAATAGTATTTCAAATTTAATGCAGAACTGACAAAAAGTAGCAAATCCTCTGAGGCCAAAAATAAAGTGGAAGCTGAAAGACATGAAAAAAGGTAAATACTAAAGCCAGTTCATGATCTAACATTATATTTTGAACCCTGATGGACTTTTGCATTAAGTATTTCAAAGGACACTGGAGCTAGAAATAAAGATGAAGGGTTACCTGAGGCAGCAAAGGTCAGAGGACATCCAAGATAAACTTGGGATGCCAAAGAGCTTCATCCACGTAATAAATATGGTGAAAAATAAACTTTAACCTCTAAGTGTATAGGTTTAACATGGAAGGAAACTAAATTTTACTGTCAAAAACCTTTAAGCAAACAATTTATTTTGGAGGAGTGACATCACCAAGATGAAGTAGGAGTCTCCAGCCTCTGTCCCCCAATAAAGATCAACAAATAGCTATTCACAAAAAGCAAATGGCACTGAGCTTAGGAATCCACTTAAGAAACTGTGGCCACACAGTGGAATAAAGAACAGAATAACCACTCAAAAAAAGAAGGAAGAATGGTTTCATTTTGCCCGCATCATCCCATCCTCTAGGCAAGATTGCTTTGTACCAAGAAGGATCTCTTCAGCTAGAAAGAGTCTCACTAGGAGAGGAACAGTGTGGTGAATGACCAGCTTCACTGGCCTTTCAGGGTATAGTACAAAGAAACTGCTTCGGTTTCACCCTGCCCAAAGTGCAGCAAATCTGAGACATAATGGAAGTGGATAGGCACAAGAAAGAACAATGACTACCAATACCAGCTAGGTAGCATTAAACAAACCTTGATTCCCATTGACCTCTTCAGAGGGCCCAGTATCTTTCACTACTTAAAAACCAATGGCCAGCAATGTTGCTTACCCCTTTGAGATTTCAGATTTTACCCCAAAGATATTCATGTTTGCTGATGCCAGGCATTTGAGTCCCTGTCCACTCCCTCAACCACTCCACTACCCCCTGCTAGCTAGGATCTTTATCAGCAGCCATCTCAGGTCTCTGTGGCTGTGTGAGTGCAAGGCATCATCCTAGACCATTGTGACTGACCCCCACTAGTGGAAGTGCACTTGGGGCTAACCTATCCAGCTATGCGCTTGCATACCACTGGGCTAAGTCTCTTCACCATCTTCTGCCATGTGCACATTTGTGGTGTAATTATGTAGCCATGGTAGTGGACACCAAAAGCCAAGGCCTTGGAGTTGTCATTGCACACACAGTTGACTCAGACACTCTCTCTGTCCTTGATCCCTACCACCACATGTATGTCTGAAACTGATCCTGCTGCTACACAGGCACCTACTACTGGTCCTCAGAGCCAAGGGTGTACACACCCTTGACTACCACCACTACCTGCCCTGGTCCCTAGCTGCTGAACATTGGGGTACAGCTGTGGAATCCAAGAGCATTGCAACCACTGTGGACTGTCTACTGCATTTGCAAGGACCACATGTTGTTAATGTTGTAGACTCCAGTAGCCTAAGCCAACAAGACTTTACATCCCCCCAGGATGCAAACCTGCTGTACACTCCTGCACTTGGTGCCTGGTACCACTAGACCTGGGGTCACAACACACTCCAGCATGCTCCCATCTGCTGGTCAAGGTCTTTCCTTACTGAAATCAGTCCCTAAAGTCTGGAAGAGGAGACCGTTTCTTCAAATGTGCAGATGCTTATGCAAGACTACAGGGATCAGAAAGAATCAGGGAAACTTAACTCCACCAAAGAACACAGTAAATGTATGGTAACTAACACAAAGGAAATGGAGATATAAGAATTGCACAACAAATAATTCAAAGTAATTGTTCTAAAGATGCTCAGAGAGCTACATGAAAAGAGATAAACAATTTAACGAAATAAGAAAATAGAAGAGCAAAAGAAGATGAACAAAGAGATAGGAAATAATTTAACCAAGGGACTGAAAGATCTATAAATCAAAAACTATAGAACATTAAAAAATGAAACAATCAAAAAGAACTATAATATATTGTTGAAATAAATTGAAATTGAAGAAGACACAAATAAATGGTAAGATGTCCTATATTTATAAATTGGAAGAGTTAATATTGTTAAAATGTCCATATTACAAAGAGCCACCTATATATGTAATGCATTCCCTATCAAAATTTCAATGACATTATTCACAGTACTAGAAAAAATAATCCTAAAATTTGCATAGAACCACAAAAGACCCTGAATAACCAAAGTAATTTTGAGAAAGAACAAAACAGAAAGCAACACACTTTCTGATTATAAAGTATATTACAAAGCTATATTAATAATGATATAAATAAATCTTCATATTTTTATGGGGAATATGATGTTAAGAAACATATGGTGAGTTTAGAATGAGAATGCCTAGTGTGGGTGGGTAGGTAGGTGGGTAGATAGATAGATACTGATCTAGACATAATAAAGAGAATGTGAGAGAGCACATACAGAACTTAATGAATAAGAATTCACTGATTCCAACAAAAAGGAATACAAACAATTGTAAGAACATATTAGGAGCAACTATATGCCAACAAGTTAGACAATCTGAAAGAAATAGATGCAATCCTAGATAATATAAACTACCAAAACTGAACCAGGAAAAAGTAGAAAACCTGAACAGACCCATAACCAATAAGGAAATTGAAGCAGTCATCAAAAATCTCCCAACAAACAAGAGTCCAGGCCCAGATGACTTCCCAGGGGAATTCTACCAAACATTTAAAGAAGAATTAATACCTATTCTTCTGAAATTGTTCCAAAAAATAGAAATGGAAGGGAAACTTCCAAACTCCTTTTATGAGGCCAGCATTACATTGATCCCCAAACCAGACAAAGACCCCATCAAAAAGGAGAATTACAGACCAATATCCGTGATGAACATGGATGCAAAAATTCTCACCAAAATCCTAGCCAATAGAATCCAACAGTACATTAAAAGAATTATTCATCACAACCAAGTGGAATTTAGTTTTGGGCTGCAAGGTTGGCTGAACATCTGCAAATCAATCAATACATTAATAAAAGAAAGAACAAGAACCATATGATACTCCGAATAGATGCTGAAAAAGCATTTGACAAAGTACAGCATCCTTTCTTGATCAAAATGCTTCACAGTGTAGGCATAGAGGGTACATTCCTCAATATCATCAAAGCCATCTATGAAAAACCCCCAGCGAATATCATTCTCAATGGGGAAAAACTGAGAGCTTCTCCTCTAAGATCAGGAACATGGCAGAGATGTCCACTATCTCCACTGCTATTCAACATAGTACTGGAAGTCCTAGCCTCAGCAATCAGACAACAAAAATAAATAAAAGGCATCCTAATTGGCAAAGAAAAAGTCAAACTCTCACTCTTTGCAGAGGATATGATACTTTATGTGGAAAACGCAAAAGACTCCACTCCAAGACTGCTAGAACTCATCCAGGAATTCAGTTAAGTGGCAGGATATAAAATCATTGCACAGAAATCAGTTGCATTTCAACACACCAACAACAAAACAGAAGAAAGAGAAAGTAAGGAGTCGATCCCATTTACAATTGCACCCAAAACCATAAGATACCTAGGAATAAATCTAACCAAAGAGGCAAAGAATCTGTACTCAGAAAGCTATAGAATACTCATGACAGAAATTGAGGAAGACATAAAGAAATGGAAAAACATTCCATGCTCATGGATTGGAAGAAGAAATATTGTGAAAATGTCTATGCTACCTACAGCAATCTACACATTTAATGCAATCCCTATTAAAATACCAGCAACATTTTTTCGAAGAAATGGAACAAATAATCCTTAAATTTTTATGGAACTAGAGACGACCCCAAATAGCTAGAGGAATGTTGAAAAAGAAAACCACAGCTGGGGGCATCACAGCTTTGGACGTCAAACTCTATTACTAATCATCAAGACAGTGTGGTACTGGCACAACAACAGACACAAAGATCAATGGAACAGAATAGAAAGCCCAGAAATGGATCCATCACTCTATGGTCAACTGATTTTTGACAGAGCAGGAAAGAATGTCCAACGGAAAAAAAGACAGTCTCTTCAACAAATGGTGTTGGGAAAACTGGAAAGCCACATGAAGAAGAATGAAACTGGACCATTTTCTTATATCACACAAAAAAATAGACTCAAAATCGATGAAAGACCTCAATGTGAGATAGGAATCCATCAAAATCCTTGAGGACAACACAGGCAGCAACCTCTTCGACGTCAGCCTCAGCAACTTCTTCCTAGAAACATCACCAAAGGAAAGGGAAGCAAGGGCAAAAATGAACTATTGGGACTTCATCAAGATCAAAAGCTTTTGCACAGCAAAGGAAATAGTCAACAAAACCAAAATACAACTGACATAGTGGGAGAAGGTATTTGCAAATGACATATCAGATAAAGAGCTAGTATCCAAAATCTATAAAGAACTTCTCAAACAACACCCAAAGAACAAAGAATCCAATCAAGAAATGGGCAGAAGACATGAAGAGACATTCCTCCAAAGAAGACATCCAAGTGGCCAACTGACACATGAAAAAGTGCTCAAAATCATTACTCAGCACCAGGGAAATACAAATCAAAACCTCCATAAGATACCACCTCACACCAGTCAGAATGGCCAAAATTAACAAGTCAGGAAATGACAGATGTTGATGAGGATGAGGAGAAAGGGGAACCCCCCCCACACACACCCTACACTGTTGGTGGGAATGCAAACTGGTGCAGCCACTCTGGAAAATAGTATGGAGGTTCCTCAAGAAGTTGAAAATAGAGCTACCGTACAACCCAGCTGTTGCACTACTAGGTATCTACCCCAAAGATACAAATATAGTGATCTGAAAGGGCACATAGACCCCAATGTTTATAGCAGCAATATTCACAATAGCTAAATTACGGTAAGAGCCTAGATGTCCCTCAACAGATGAATAGATAAGATGTGGTATGTATATACAATGGAATATTATGCAGCCATCAAAAAATAAATCTTGCCATTTGCAGCAACATGAATGGAACTCGAGGATATTATACTAAGCAAAATAAGTCAATCAGAAAAAGACAATTATCAAATGATCTCAGTGATATGTGGAATTTGAGAAAGAAGGCAGAGGATCACAGGGGAAGAAAGGGAAAAAATAAGACGAAACCAGAGAGGGAGCCAAACCACAAGAGTCTCTTAATCTCAGGAAACAAACTGAGGGTTGCTGCAGGGGAGGGGAGTGGAAGGGATAGGGTAGCTGGGTGATGGACACTGGGGAGGTTATGTGCAGTGGTGAGTGCTGTGAATTGTGTAAGACTGATGAATCACCTGTATCCCTGAAACAAATACATTATATGTTAATTAAAAAAAATAATTCACTGATTAAAACCAATAAATAATTTAAAGGCAATTAATATTTACATATATGATAGAAAATTGAAAAATACTAAAACAAAACCTAATTTCTGCCAGAAAAAGAAAATCAAAACCAAAACAAAACACAAAGTGTAAGTGAAAGATAGGGTAACAACTGACATCTCATTAGCAACTGACATCTCATTAGCTAATGAGCGACTCTGATCTCATTAGCCAGATGATAATCACAGGGTACAGAATATAAGAAATTGTCTTCTATGCACCTTCCATGTAAGACCTAATTGCTAATTGAAAATGATTCAACCTTTTCATTTTTTTTTTTTCTTCCCTTAGCAATACCTATAGAACTATAGGATGGAGATTCAGGGAAAAAAAAAAAAAAAGAAAAGTTTTAAAAGATCATTTAAGGCTAATTTTTCTTTTTACACAATGTGATTTACTGATTTATGGAACTTTAGAATACAACTAAATTTTAGTCCTTTCTAAAGAATGAAGAATTTGAGAAATGGAGAAAATATATAGCCCTGGCTCTTTATACTGTTGCCTCTATAAATAGCAGGACAAGTTATAATTTTTCAATTATTCTCTTATGTGTCTTTACATTATAGAAATTTTATTATATCTCCTATAACTTGTTTATAATTCCACTTACAGTTGAAATAAACAATTATTGAGTACCATTTTCTAGGTACTATGTAGGGAGGAGTAGTTTTTGTTATTGCAAAGTAGAGATAAATAATAACCAAAAGCTTACCATTTTTAAGCAAAACAAAGAGTCAAAACTAAAATATAGTCAGACAAGTATTTCAACAAAATATTGGATTGGTTATTTATCATCCCCTCAAAGAAATAAGGTATTATTTGAAGTAATTGTTCATTAAGACCCTCTATGATTGAAGTATAAAACATATACTAAGAAAGGTGACTTGAAAAAGTATGGCATTTTGGAGAGATAGAATGATTTTTATATAATTAGGGTTAGGTTCTACGTAGAAATATGACAGGTGTTGAATCTCAGTGGTCGATAGATTCCAGATCATGAAGGACTATTCTAAAGTATGAAGGGGATATTAGTATTTACTTTGAGTAAAAAAGAGCAATATGCAGTGGATTTTGAAACAAAAATTACAAGATAAAAATGTTTTCTTTTATATCTATTACTCCTAAAGCAACATAAAGCATAGTAGGAAAAAAGCTCTCTTTCAAAGCTATCCTTATTTTTTGCAAAAATCAAAGGAGAAAGTTAAAGAGATACAGATTAACATTCTGTTCCTAGGTGGCCATACTTGTCCTTTTAAAATAATTTATTTCCATGATGTAAAATGTTAGTTTCCTCACATAAGAAAAACTGTTCCACATGACTTCCTTTTCAGACTCATTACCTCTTGCTCATTCTAATACTCTCTTTTTTCCCAGTATATTTCTATTTTTTGGACTCTCTTTGTTTGGTCCCATTTTTAAATCTCCATTTACTTATATCATCTCTCTGTTTGGCTGCAATTTCATTCACTATCCTAGAATTTTATTTGTATGACATTTTAAGAAAAGACCTTGCCCCAGCACTTACGGCCCATACATAGCTAAAGCTTATAAATGGCATTGGATTACTCTATTGTACATTAGACTTTCTGGACTCTATGGAATGAGTTCATCATTCATTACCTTGATGGTTCTGCATTGAAGGAGCATCCTACAGTTGTGAAGAAATGGGAAAATTGGGCATTATAATTGAGGCATGACTTATAAGACTATAGGGATATAGTAGTTAGGAAGATGGACATGATTTCTCATCTTCTGGCTTTGGTCCATTGGATGATGTCAACTTCATTCTCTGAATAGAAAATGTAGAATATAAATGGAGAGAGAGGCACCTGGGTGGCAATGTCAGTTAAGCTGATTCTTGATTTTGGCTCGGATTGTTATCTCAGGGTGATGAAATCAAGCCCAGCAACAGAGTCGGCTTAAGACTCTCTCTCCTTGTCTCAGTACCCTTCCCTGCCTCAAATAAATATGTAAATCTTAAAAAAAAAAAAAAAAATGTAGATGGAGAGAGAGTGTAATATCTGCTTTCAATTTGTTAATTTCAAGGTCCAGAGAAGGTGATATAGAGGTCAAAGTATAATTTAGATTTCATGATAGTGATATGGAAATATTCACAATATAATTGGTAGCTGAAGTCACTGAAGTGAGATGTATATAAGAGTAAAAAGGGAAGATAAAAAGCACAACGGAGGAAGTAGAAGAATGAAGAGTAAAGGCATCTTGAGAAGGGAGCAAGAAATAGGACAGAATAAAAAAACAAGGTAGAACTGGTACCATGAATAAAATCCTTAAATTAAGAGTTTTTGAGAGAAAGAGATCTCTGTGAACTTTATGTACATATTTACAATAAAATTCTTTCATACTCAAGCATTTACTATTGCAGGAAGAGAAAACAAATGGGGCAGCCTAAGTGGGGGTGGGAGGAGACACAGAAGGGTTAAAAAGATAGGTGTCATAGAAGGAAAAGAGAGGGTACAAAAATGAGGGAGTTTGTGTACACCACTCCAGAAATATCAGGTCAAAATACAGTCAAAGTATCCTATTCCACAAGCAGGATTTCACAGTGTTCTTAACACCTATCCCCACCAAATTAATGTTTGTGTTTTTAATATTAGAAATAAATTTATTTTACTTGGTTGAGAATAGAGACCATGAGTATCTTAAAAAAGAACACTGCTCCCAAGAAGATAAAAATATAAGGGGAAGGAATGAAAAATAACAAAATTTAAAAAGGAGGTATGTGCAAATGGTTTTTGTTTGCCTTTTTATTTGCTTTTTCAATTTTAAAGAGGAAGATAATGGAATAATTTTTTTAAAATATTTTATTTATTTGACAGAGAGATCATAAGTAGGCAGAGAGGAAGACAGAGAAAGGGGGGACGCAGGCTACCTGCTGAGCAGATAACCCGATGCACGGCTCGATCCCAGGACCCTGAGATCATGACCTGAGCCGAAGGCAGAGGCTTTAACCCACTGAGCCACCTAGGTGCCCGATAATGGAATAATTTAAATGATGAATGATATCAGTCTGTAGAGATGTTTGATGGAATGTTGTTACTTATCTTAAGTGTGTGTTTTAAATATACTCTCTAGGAATAGTAAGGGAAATAAAAGTCCATAATTTTTGTTAGTGTAAACCGCATGAAGTAATTAGTTCCCCTCCCATTCCATCCTCCATGAATTAAATGGAATTAAAATAGATATAAGACTGTAAATTATTTGAATTTTAAACAAATAATTAAAAAGTTTTTATGAATGGCCTATTACAAATTAAAACAACATAGATGTTGCTAAATTTAAGAAACTGTTCTTTCTCCAGGGAGCATTTCATAAGCTTCTATATAGAATTTTCAGCCTTAGATTTACTGCCTTGTAGTGTAGAAGGCAAGTGTGGGAAAAGAGGAAAGTTCTACTGTGAAGAAGTTGTTTATAGCAGAAAAGTTAACTGGCTTTTGATTTGAGGCCTAGAGATTAATATGCTCATAAAGACATGAGTAGCTAACTATACTAATAAATATCAAAGGCAGGACTTCATTAATTCAAAACATATCTATTTAGTAGAAAAGGGTTTGGCATATATAGTGGGTTCAATAATATTTGTTTTAATGAAATAAGTTTAGCATTATGAAGATAAATGGAGTTTTTTCTATTTAATGCAAAATAATTTTACTCAGTACCTACTCTAGACAAGTGTTTTTGGGCCATGATAAAGGACATATTTTGAAATATTAATCTCTTGGGATAATGGTAATGAACATTCGGATCACAAACTTCTTCCTGAAAACAAAAATCTGTTTATAGCATTAATTAAACAAAACAGAGCAGTGCCTCTCAGTGCATAGTTTGGAAGATTTCTATATTAATGTAAATCAGAGCAGTTGTAGTATAGTTTACTTGATTATATAACAGTCTATTCTGTTCAGCCAGTCTTTTTCTTTTTTGTCTGATACTGTTTTCTGCCTTAAAAAAAGGACTTTTTTTTAGAGGAATTTAAATTTCACAGCAAAATTGAGGGAAAGTTATAGAGATTCCCTGTATACTTCCTATCTCTGCACATGCACCGCTTTCCCCATTATCAAGAGTAGTATATTTGTTATGACTGATGAATCTGCATAGGCACATCATAATCACACATAGTTTACATCAGGGTTCACTCTTGGTGTTGTATATTCTGTGGGCTTGGACAAATAAATAATGACTTGTATCCACCACTATGATACCTTAAAGAGTATTTTCACTGCTGTAAAAAATCCTTTGTATTCCACCTATTAATCCCTTACCCCCCCGCTTACATAACCTCTGGTAGTCACTGATCTTTTTACCATCTGCTTAATTTTGGCAGAGAAGATATCCTCATCCCTATGAAATGAACACTTAATGGTTTTATGGACTAATATAGTTTAGACCCAAGATTGAGAATCCAAGATTCTTACCCGTGTATTATTAAAAAATTAATAATATAATAATTAATAATAATTAATTATATAAAATTAACCCCCATAATTTAATGAAAGAAATATATAACCTAATACATAAAATTTTATGCCAGTAGAAGCAGTTTTAAGCTTGGGCCAAAAGGAATCAACGCAGTTGTCTTCTACAAATTTCTACCATCATTCAATCCAACCAGGTTGTTGATCTGATATGAATTCTTGAAATTCTTAATTAAATAATTGTGGCAGCAATCATGAGAATTATATTTAGGGGAAAGCTCAGTAAAATATAAAAACTTTTAAGAGCACTAGTAACTTAACTTTCATTTATAAAAATTTATAAAAATAAAGTATGGGAAAACAGTTATTGGAAAATAATTTTTTCAAGTAAATATGCAAAATGTTAGTCCCTATCACCACTGGGGTTTGGTCTTTGAATATGAAGATAAAACATATGCATACATAGTTAGAAATTGTGTATTTGTGCAATATAGTTAGCAAGATATCCTGATATGGGTATATTTTACGTAAAGTATAGAGGAGTAAATGATTTCAGTTGTTTTGGTAGGTTAGGTAATATATAAACTTGGTTAGTTAAAATCAAGGACGGAAAGAATCAAAATAATGTTGAAAGCAATAATCACTACAGGCATCAGAGAAAAGAATGATCACTTAAAAATAGGCTTATGAAATATATGGCATGTATTTGTCATAAAGTTGAGATACCTCATTTATCAATTATCAATTATCAATTTATTATTTATCAAATATCAATTATCATTTAAAGGGTACCTACTGCCAAAGGAACATGCAGATAGCCATATGCACTTTATGGAAAATTAAGTACCAAAAAAAGGTTTAGGACAACATTATATACACTAAAAATATATCAACTCAAACTTTTAAGTTAGAATATTTTATGGAATTAAAATTTAAAGCAAACAACATAATTTAGTTGAGGCAGTTGTACAAACCCATTTCTATTGGGAATGACCTGATATATTCACTATGGAAAAATTTGTTAAAGTAGTTTCTGATTAAAATTATTTGATTTTGGATTTTATTCTCAGTATCACTTACCTAAACACATGGCAGTCGAACAGCAATGGTTATAACTCAGATAAAAGCCATTGTAGTTTCAGTTTTTCTTGTGGGTTTCTGCCAAATTTTTCCTCCCAAAAGTCATCATTGATACACAATTTTAAATTGATGCTTACTGCTGGTTAAATAAATATACGTGATTCCACAGTCAAATGGAACATGTCTATTTACTTTTTTTTAAGATTTTTTTAATTTATTTATTTGACACAGAGAGAGAGATCACAAGCAGGCAGAGAGGCAGGCAGAGAGAGAGGGGGAAGCAGGCTCCCCGCCGAGCAGAGAGCCCGACGTGGGGCTCGATCCCAGGACCCCGAGATCATGACCTGAGCCGAAGGCGGAGGCTTTAACCCACTGAGCCACCCAGGCACCCCCCATTTACTTTCTTAATTTATCTGCAATAGTGATCGTATACTGAAGTTGTTTCCTGGCTCTTTTTTTTTTTTTTTTAATGACTTTTTAAGTCACTAAATGAATTGAATGTGGCAACTAGAAACAAAGCATTTGATACAGTTTTATTTTATTTTAAAAGATATAACCCACCAAGATTTTTCTACAAAAGATAAAAGATTCTGTTTTGCTGTAACCAACAGTTATTATGCTCTAGAGATTAGATACAGTAGTTTCAGTGGAAATAACTGAATTAATTAAGTTAAAATAGAGGATAATATCAATTGCTAGCTTCTAACCTCATTGTATTTTTAGTGAAAACAATATGATTCCTCCTTTTAAAAATTTTTGGTGGACTCTTAAATCACCCTCGTTAAATACGTATTATCGCCACTTAACACATTTATTAAAGAGATGCTAAAATAGGTCTCGATTATTTTGTAAGGTAGGGTATGATGGTAGAAAAATATGTAACGTTAATAAAAAATACTGTGACATTTAATAAAAAAGTTGAAATATGCACTTTCCTGTATAAGACTCTTAATGAAATTCACTTCACCTCAAATGGGCTGATTTGCTTTTTAGCTCTGTCGGCTTTATGAATATCAAATTATTTCTCTGTTTTTCATTTGTATTTTTTTCTTTAAACTATATGCCTACAGTTATTAGGAAACAATTGTGAGAATGAAGTAAAATTCATAGTAAACTAAAGCAAAAATAGGTTTGAATATGGATTTTAACATTTAATCTTTTGAATTACTGTTAAGTGACAAAATGAATCCATGATTCTCTGCATTTATTTTAATAAACATTGGTTTTAATTAGTAAAGCTTGATTTGTTTAAAACAAGAAAATGAGGGACACCTGGGTGGCTCAATGGTTTAAGCGTCTGACTCAAGAATGGCTCAGGTCATCATCTCAAGGTCATGAGCTTGAGCCCCACATTGGGCTCTGTGTTGGGCGTGGAGCGTGCTTAAAATTCCCTCTGACCCTCTCCCTCTGCCCCTTCCTGCCTGCCCTCAGGTTCATGGCATGTGTGCATGTGCGTGTGCTCTCTCTCACCCTAAAAACAAAACAAAACAAAAAAAAAAAAGAAAAGATAAAAGGAAAAGAAAGAAAAGAAGAATTGAGTTGCATCAGGCAGTAGAGGGACCAATTAGAGGACTTCATGGTGAAAGCTACCAAGTGTTTCTTGTTTTACCTTCTTTGTATAAAGATTTTCTTAGAATAGTAAACCAAATATGGTAAGTTTTTGGCTTTGCTTCATTTTTCTTTCAAGTTAGAATCATTTTCTGAAAACGTTCAATGTCATGAAAAACAGGTGAGGAATAAAATATTGTGCTAAATTTCTCTCTGGGTAAATGTCCCTCTGCTGCTATTACATTATCTATTATCTTAAAAATCAGATTCTGTGCAATTTAATTATTATAAATGCTTTTCTGTTGTTATAAGTAATATTCATATACTTATATTCATCTTCATATAAGAAATTCATATAAGAAAATCTTCCAAGCTTATGACTTCCTTATGTTTGTGATATTAGGGCTCATAAATAACATAGCCTAACCAAATACTTAGAGAATTCTATCAAACACCTTCTAGAATGGTCTTTCTGTTCAGAATACACTAGCGCTATAATGTTAAAATAGTTTTTCTCCAATTATGCTGTCCATAAGTTGATGTCTTAAGTAGTAGTGAGGTTATTAAAGTTTACAGTGACATCTTTGTCTACACATGTAGATATAAAAATGTTTTTGATAAATATATTAAGAATAATCAGTTAAGTGGATTTTAGTTGAAATGGGATGCAGATTTGTTTAGTATCTATAATACTTTAAGGTCAAAAGTATGCATTATGTAGTAATGTTTTAGTAAACTACAACTATGAATTACAATTCCCTTGAGAATGTCCTGAAACGGGCCTGGTCATTTGTGTTCTTGATATGAGGAGGGCGATTTCATAGAACCTCTCATAAACCAAAGCTTTCTCCAAGAGTACGTAGATATTTTAATGCTTTTCTCTTATCTAATATTATCTAGAACTAGTTTATGCAGTATTTGGTATTTTTATAACAAGATAAATACCTTACCTTGATGGTTCTAAAGTAGTTGTGTCTGTCTGCTTTCATGATGAAACACAGAGAGTTCCCACCTACTATTTATAAAATTCTGAGAACTCCGAGAATTCCTTAAGTAGAATAGTAATATTGTTATTTTGTTATCAATAATACAAGCATCAAACTCTTTTTTCCTAACATTATCAAACTATTAGAAACCACAATGTCTTATTATAACCATTTATTTTTATTAATTTATTTTTAAAGATTTATTTATTTTAGAGTGACCATGCAGGTGTATGTGTTGAGGGAGGGGCAGAGGGCAAGAGTCTTTAAGTGGACTCCCCGCTGTGCATGGAGCCCCATGCAGGGCTGGATCCCAACACCCATGAGATCATGACCTGAGCCAAAATCGACAGTTGGATGCTTAACCAACCTAGCTATAATCATTTAATTATTTTCACAATTTGATAGATTATGTCATCAACATTTGCTAAAGGTTTTATATCGTAAACGTAAACGTTAAAGTTTTTCAACATATGCTTTTTTTAAAATCACACATTACTTTATAATCAATGAATTGACAAGAATTGTGCACCAAAGATTATTAAAAACAGTTTTAGTATGTATTATATTACACCAATTAGATGATTCCTTTTTCCTTTTAATTTCTGAAATAATCTGTGTGTAACATAAAATAATTTTATTTCTAATGCAATAGAATGTGTAGAACCACTTCTGCCACTACTATTAGATGGTCATTTACTTGTGAAGGAGAAAAATCAACCAAAAACAATCAAGCAGGAAAAAGTTAAAAATTTAGACAAGAATAAATATAAATGAATTTAGGAAAATAATAGAAGTAAGAAGAAAATAGATTACAGATAAAAGAAAGGGGAATGAAAAGTAGGGAGTTTATTGCATACGAATTGTGGTTGGAGGTAGAAGGCAGATGAGGAGAAGATGTGTATAAGAAAGTAGGTTTGGGAGGTGAGGAAATAGTGGGGCAAGACTGACTAAGAGGAACCACACTCATGTTCAGCTTAAACACAAAGATGTGAAATAACTGCAGGCATAGGAAATCAAAGTTAAGTATGGGAAAGTAAGTCTTGTAAGACTCATGCAGATAGTCAGAGAATCTAGGAGTTCCACAATTCAAGAGCAACATTTATATGTATATTTGGAAGAACTGATTTTAGAAAGACAGTTGGTCACTAATGTGTTTAAAATTGTCCTCTAGGGGCCATCAGCAGTTAACTATAATGCTAACAAAAGGACTTCAGAAACCTGCAGTTGACTCTCAAATGCCAGCATTACCCAAACTTCCAAAATAAAGTCCCACATTTCTTTTATATTTTAATGGAGGCACTCTACATGGAGTATTAAATAATCAGCATAAAAACTGAGCTGGATTTAGAGAAGCAGTGAAAGTACGGTTCTTATTACGATAGTATACATTACAAAGATACAATCTATGCTGCAGCTACATATGTAACATTATAAGCAGAATTGCCATTCTCATTTTCCCTGATCCCTGATTCCTAGAAGGACTGCAACTGGAATGTATCATATTTTTTATACTGAATAAATATCTCTGATATCCTCAGGGACATTTTATTAATATCTTTCTTATTAATTATTTATCCTTCCTTCCATCTTCCCAACATTTTTAAAGCATCAACTCTCTGCCAAGCATTATGATAACTACTGGTAGAACAAAAATTAACAGAATCGAGAAGGATTTCTTGTAATTAATTTACTTACGGGTGGAAAGCACAGTTAAAAAATGTGCCCACTATGGGGTGCCTGGGTAGCTCATTTGGTTCAGCGTCTGCCTTTGGCTCAGGTCATGATCTCAGGGTCCTGAGATTGAGCTCACATCTGGTTCCCTCCTCAGCAAGGAGTCTGCTTCTCCCTCTCACTCTGCCTCTCCCTCACTGCTCATGGTCTCTCTCTCTCAAATAAATAAATAGGTATTTTAAAAAAAAAAAAAAGTGTACCCACTGGAAAAAGTTTACTGGGAGTAAGTACTCAAACTAGTTCACATCAAAGTTTGTTTTTGTTAAGTAACTCCCTTTGGTTAGGGAGGTATTTTAAGTCCCTTAGGGATACTGTTTGAGGGTGCACAGGCATGAGATGTGAGGAGATTGTAAAATGTTCAGTTAAGTTGTCTAGTAAAAAGTAAATGGGCATCTAGGGATGTAACAGATAAAAAATGAAAAAAATAAAAGTTATAAATGGGAAGAAGAGAGGAAGGCTTGTGCCTGGGTTGATTGATGAAGCTGAAGACCTTTCTTAAGAACTGTGAACTGAGTGCCATTTGAAAACTATCTTCTGTAGAGTCCTGTCATATAGTATCTCCTATAGTTATACTTGAATCTCCAAACAATGATATTTCTTTTCAGCAGTATTATTTATGTGTATGGTGGAGAAAACAAAGATAATATAATGCCACCAAATTGGGTTGGCACTAGACGACTGCACACAGATGGACTATGAGCATCCAGAAAAGGCTAATATCTATGGCAAGACATAAACAGAAACCAGCAATCAGAAGGGAATTATTGACAAATAATAAGAGGACAGTTTGTGGCAGGATCCAAACCTGTCTTACCTGGAAATTCAGGCACTCCTTGCCAATCAGGCTTCAATAAGCATGTTAATAAGTCTTTTTTAATCCCATCTGCAGCAAACATTTTATAAAGTCACATGGCAAATACCTAACTATCATTCTTCCTGTAGAACTGATTTTATCTCCCAATTCTTCCCATTTTCCTTTCCCTCAGTCTTTTCAAGATATATTTAGAAATAGTATCTCCTTTGAAAACTACATGGCACCATGAACATTATACATCACAGACAATGTATCTGACAGTTTTTCATGTTAAAACATATTTTTTAAGATTTTATTGATTTATTTATTTTAGAGAACTAGAGAGAAAGACAGGGACAGAGAGAAGGGGGGCAGGGAGCAGAGTGAGAAGGACAAGCAGATTCCATGCTGAGCACAGAGCCCAGTGCGGGGCTGGATTCCATGACCCTGAGATCATGACCTGAGCTGAAATCAAGAGTCAGATGCTTAACCGCCTGAGCCACCCAGGCACCCCTTTGTTAAAATATTTTTAAAAGTTTATCAAAGAAACTATTGGGATGGATGTATAGCATTATAAATATTCATCAAATTTACATTGGTTAGGCAGAACATAGATCATATTTTATAAAAACTCTTTCCATTTATATTCTAGAAAATTTAGTAGGTACAATTTCCCATTGTTATATTTTCTGAGAGGCAATTTCAAAGACAGGCTTCATATTGTGTTTTGTTTTCCCACTCGTACACGAACACTGATAAGGTAAAGTTCATTTTTCAGAATTATTGATCATATGGGACATTGTTAGTTTTTATTTGTCCTGACACAGCAATTTTTAAAGTGATAATAATTAGGAAAGGATTTTTAGAGCAGTTAATACGAATACTCTTGTAATTTTTTTTTCAGTGATGCTTGTCACTTATACTGAATATGTATATAGATAGATAAAAGAGGCTGTCCAACAGTATATATTCAGGAGTTGTTCAATGTACTACAGCTGTTCAACAAATGAGATTATGACATTAGAGAAAATGAAACATCAAAATTAATTAAAATGAAATAATAAAATTGAGATTAAAATTAAATAATTTTCAATGTCAAGAATAGTGAACAAGGTAAACATTTGAGTAGACAAGTATAATTAAATATACTTTAGATCTATAATAGAAGGATTGCAGAAATGTATAGATGAAATACCTATCTGGTGTAAATGAATGAAATAAGGCTTTCTGGGAACAATGATGGTTAAGGTGAGACTTGAAGCAATGACAGAAATTATTCTGGCAAATGTTGAGAGTGAAAGTGGGTGAGGGACACAGAATCATTTAAGTGTAGAAATAATATGTATGAATAACAAATTCAAGAGGAAAGAGAGAAGAGAGGAAGGTCAGTAATGACTGAAATGTAGGAGACAAGGTTGGTGAGGTAGACAAGGGACAGACCTTGCCGTATTTATAAACATTAAGTATTTTGAAATTCATTTAAGGATAGAAACTGATATAATCAGATCAGTATTTTATTAAGGTCACAATGTAGTATAAGAAATTGATTAGAGATCATTAAACCAAAGAGACACTATTGACCTGAACTAGAGTTGAGGCATGGGAATAGAGAAACATAGATGGAAATAAGATAGAATAAGATAAAATCAGTCAGCCTTCCTAATTGATTTAATGGGGGAAGGACAGAGAATGAAAAATAAAATAAGAAAACAACAAAAATGTTCAGGTCTTGGCTTGAACAGCTAGGAAACTATTAATATCTTTTAATAAAATGAAAACAAAGGGAAAGGGATAAGTGCAAGGCTAAGAGAATGACTTAGTTATTGTTGGACATGCTGATTTTGAAGCATATTTTGGACTTCCAAGTGGAGATATCCAGTAGGTGAACCCAGTAGGTGAACTTCAAGTTTTGGAATGGATGAGCTAGAGTTAGGGATTTGTTGACCTCTGCAACATTACATGTACATGGCAGTTCAAGCCCTAGGAGTAGATTTTGTTGAACTCCATATTTAAAATCATAGGTTAATTTAAAAGTGATTACAAATCTAAGAATTGTATATTGGGTTGGTGGCATCTTTTGGACTTTCACGAAGAGAGAATAAGAAGATATATCGCTAATCTTAGTTTCCTTGATAAAGTCAATTAGGAAACACCTAGCCATAAAATGACTCTGTGTCTTGAAGTCTGTGTTGGAAACGACACTCACTGAATATTCATACGCACTTCCACGTTTCTCAGCCAACTTGCAGTTGGGACCATGTGATTGAGTTCTGGCAAGGGCTCCACTGTCCCACCCTGAAAACACTTTCCATAATGAGAGTAGCCCTTAAAAAAAGATTGTAAAGAAATATAGATTAAGAGCTGTTGATCAACATTGTTATAATAAGCATTCTCACATTACTTCAGCATTCTCAGGTGCATGCCAATTGTGACAAGGTTCTGAGAAGATGAATTAAGGGGGAATGTATAGTGAGAGGGAAGTACACTTACTGGGAGACACTCCCTATACTTCCTTAGGAGTCCTGTAAGATCAGTGATGATTACTGATATTTTTTTTTTATATTGTCGGGCACAGAAATCCTGTGGTGTTTTTGGCTTTAGTTTATCAAAAACCATGATATTCCCGTGAACATTAAGGTCATGCACGTGTATTGCCAGGAAATCAAAGTAACATTCAAAAGCCTATGTTTAGTTCAAACTAAGATCAGTATATCAATGGTTATCTGCTCCTTAAATATTTTACAGCTCATTTTACTGAACATTTTACCAAAATAAATGCAGATTATACAAAAGAAAAACTGTTATACAAAAGAAAGTGACTGTTTCAAGTATGGCATGCTGATATATTAGTGGTCACCAATCTCTTTAGCTCGTCCTTATTTTTTCAATGAGGGGATTTCCTTGAGAGGGGATTGCATGAGGGTCAGGAATGTATAGTATCAAAGGAAACAATTCCAGGAGCCTTTATACCCCTTATTTATTCCTTCCCAATGAGGAATTGAGTTATCTGGTGAAATATGGAGAGCTTGACAGGCTAAGTTAACCCCATAAAGCGTAGTTAACCACTGGCTGGGGGTCACTGTATTAAAAATATAATGTATGTTTGTCCACTGATTTCTCATGATTCTCTTCTCTATTATTCTGTTGACTTGTAAAACAGGCCTCACTATTCTTCATGTGACTGTCTGGGAAAGTGCTATTTAGTATGCCCATCAGTCCCCTTAGGTAATTCCAATTATCCTTAAATTGTTCTCAGTTCTAGATCATATCCTCTAAAACAGTGTTCAGTAAGATATGTTTCTGGGAGTTGTTACCTAAATAGAATAAATACAAAACTATGTTTTATTTTTAATTCCACATGTTTGTGGGTAAAGAACCTAGAGGCTCTCATATGAGGAGCTTTTCCGAGTCTTTAATCAAAGTTGGCAATCTGTAGTAGTTTAGTATTCAAGAGTGAATCCTCAGGCACCTGGGTGGCTCAGTCGGTTAAGTGGCTGCCTTCGGCTCAGGTCATGATCCCAGAGTTCTGGGATCGAATCCCACATTGGGCTCCCTGCTTAGCAGGGAGTCTGCTTCTCCCTCTGACCCTTCCCACCTGGTGCTCTCTCACTCTGTCTCTCTAAAATAAATAAATAGAATCTTTAAAAAAAAAAAATGAATCCTCCTCGTTCCCAGTATTTTATCAGTCGGAGTTGATCACCAATCATGTAATCTAATACATTTTTTAATAATAGTATACAGATTTACAGAAATGTTACAAAGATAATACAGAGAATTCTCTAACCTTCAGAGTTTGCCTATTTGTTACATTAGAGTAGCACATTTGTCACAACTAATGAAATAACACTGATACAGTGCTATTTAAAAAGTCCATATTTTATTCAGATTTTATAGTTACTATTGTATTCTTTTCGGTTCCAAGATACTACCAGGATGCTGCATTATGTTTAGTATTCATGATTCCTTTGGCTCCTCTAGGCTGTGACAGTTTCTCAGGCTTTTGTTGTTTTTGATGACCTTGATAATTTTGAAGAGAACTAAGCAGATATTTTATAGAATATTTCTCATTTGGAATTTATCTGACGTTTGCCTTATTATTACATAAGTGTTACGCTTCTGGAAGAGAAGACTGTGGAGGTTAAGTATCTGTCTCCTTACAGCATATTAAAGGTACATGCTTTCTGTCAACATGACTTGTTACTGTTGATATTGACCATGATCACATGGTAATGTGAAGTAACTTTTGTCAGATTTTTGCGCTACAAAGTTACTCTATTCAGACCTCCTTTCCATTCTGTATTCCTAGAAGGAAATGCACAGCGCACACTTCCTTCAGGGCGAGGTTTCTTCAGAAATTATTTAGCATTATTCTGTATAGAAGGTTTATCTATTTTCTCTTATTTATTACCTCTTACTTATGTATGTGTTCAAGCATTTATTTTTATCAGTATGGATTCATGGATATTCATTTTATACTTTGGCTTATAATGTAGTACTACTTCATTGTGCTCCTCAAATTTTCCAGATTTGGCCACTGGAAACTTTTTCATTTGGCTCTTGTGTTCCTTTGACAAACCTCCATCATTTTGTTTTCTTTTGTTTTTCCTAAGAACGGTCTTGTTTTCTGACACTGCAAGATATTCTAGGCTCCTGTATATTCCATGCTCTAGCCCTAGAATGAGGCAGTTCTCTAAGGAAAGGTGGTTATTGGTGACTGGTGTTAGAAACTAAGATTTGAATTTGCATTATGCAGTATTTTCAGACCATTTTCTTCACTTAGCAATATGTATTTAACATCAATCCCTGTTTTTGAATGGCTTAATACTTAATTTATTTTAATTGCAGAGTAGTGTTCTGTTGAATGGAGGTGCCATAGTTCACGTATGAAGGACATAATGGTTGCTTCTAGTTATTGGCAATTATAAATAAAACTCCTGTAAGCATTCCTGTGAAGGTTTTTGTATGACCTATTTGGAAACCAGTTGGGCAAGTAACTAGAAATGTGTTTAAGTGCTGGATCATAGAAAAAATAATGAAAGTATCTACATAATGACTATTCCATCTTATAATCCCAGCAGCCATGAATGAATCATCACATTGCTCAGTATTCTTGTACTGACATTTTTTTAAAAATTAATCAAAAAAAGGGCACCTCGGTGGCTCCATTGGTTAAGCGTCTAACTTTGGCCCAGGTCATGATCTAAGGGTCCTAGGATCGAGCCCCACGTCTGGCTCACTGCTGAGTGGGGAATCTGCTTCTCCGTCTCTCCCTCTACCCCTTCCCCTGCTTGTGCTCACTGCTCTCTCTTTCTCTCTCTCAAATAAATAATTAAAATCTTAAAAAAATTATTCTCGCTCTCTAAAAAATGTTAATTATACTATTAGAAATGTAGTGGTGTCTGATGCATTTTATATTTGCTTTTACTTAACAAATTATTTGGAGCTTCTCTACATCCTTATTTTGACATCCAAATATGTATTTTTGTGAGGTATTTAAACATATTGCTCATTTTTAAATTGTGCTGTTTATTTTCTAATTGTTGAGTTTTAGGAGTTCTTTGTATATTTAAGATTCAAGTCCTTTTTCAGATAAGTGTTTTGTAAATATCTTCTCCCAATCTGTTAATTTTTTTATTCTCTTAACAATGCCTTCTAATATTAGTAATAATAAGTGATTTTAATGAAGTACAACTTATTTTTTCCTTTCATAGATCATGCTTTTAATATCAAATCTAAAAAAATCAGCAAAATCAAGGCCAAGTTTCTGAGGGCTGTTGGGATCTAAGATACTCTTTTTGAAGTGCTTACATGCACACTCACTTATTCTAGGACCCACAACAAAGGCAGCAATTTGATAGGTGACTGGACTATATGTGAGGGAGATTTATTTGCTTATCTTAAACCATCTGCTAGAGGGACAGGGACTACTTGGGCCTTTTTTAGGGGATGGAGCCACTGGCAAGTGCCATTTTTAGCCTCTCTTTCGCTAGCACAGGCAAGATAGATGCCTCATTCCTACTCTCCGTAATTGGACCCACCTTGTTCTATCTCTCTGGATGCACTCGTCTTTCCCGGTTTTGTAGCAGTCATGTGCCCTTACAACCTCAGTTTGCTGAAATGTCCAAGAAAAAACATTGATTTTTTAGCTCGTATAGCTTTTAATTTTTCTAAGAATAGGAGTGATGAGATCAAGCACTGTGCATGTTAGAACTCAAACTGAACCAGTGTAATTCTGTTTTTCGCTCCACATCTCTGTATATGCCACTCTCTGGTGGTTTGGTTGGCCACTGTTAAAAAAATATAACCCTGGAATAAGTCATTATAGACTTTTTAAAAAGTGGTTGTCATTTGGGATTGTGGACTTTGAGATTGACACTGTTTAATGATTATAGGTCTGTATCATTAAGGGAGCTTTTATAATATATCAATATCTATGTTCCACCCAAAGAAATTCTAATTTAATAGGTTTGGGATGGGGTCCAAGCATGAGTGTTTTTTGATGTCTCCCCAGGTTATGGTAATATGCTAACCAGGGTTGAGAACTACTGCCATCAAGGAATCTAAAAGATAGACAAAATTTATGATAAGGCTTTGAAGATTTCTCAGGAAGGAAGAAAAGAGAGATTTTGATATTCTCAGTTTGACAGTTGGAAAACTTTAGCTGTGAAGGGTTTGAAGCTATATATGTAGGGAAAAGAATATTTGGGTATGGCATTCAAGAATAAGTGAAGTTACTAACTATGTCACTCAGGGTAACTTTGTTGCTTATACCTCTTCTAAGGATTGTTACTTCACTCACAACCCTTACTGTACTCCTTTTGGTAACAGAGAAAACTGGTAACAGTTCAAAGGTTTAAAACTGACCCAAGGGCAAATATCCCATATGCATATGTAAAGTTACTCTATGATAGGACTTCAATCAATTGTTCTTTCTCAGATTTGTAACAAGAACCATGTAGAAAAAGGACTAGCCAAATAAAATGGTGTATAAATACAATATATAATCTCTTAGAGACCATGACGTACTATTTACCAATGAAGTTATATAGGTGCAGATGATAGGAGTAGCCATTTTGAACTAGGTGATCTATCATCAACAGATCTCTAGACTGAAGGACCTCTGATGAGGCCCGAGAGTCACTAAAATTCAGCATTAACTTGCAGCTGTAATTGCATGAATCATATTTTCACTTAAATTTTCATTAAATTAAGATCATATATCTGTGACATTTTATATTTATCCTGAAAAATAAAAAAGCCCTTACTTGAGTTAGTTTGAGGAGTCTCTATTTCTTACACTCAAATATGGCTGAATAAATTATTTAAGGAACATTTAGTCAAATGGAGCACAGGGTTTGTAGTCACTTTAACCTGTGTTTAAATCTCGTTCTTAATACTAAGTCTCACATTTAATTAAAAAAAATATTCAGGAGTTATCCTGATACTTGAGACATTTTGCTTTACTCCTTATTAGTTTTTAATTGTGATTTAATTCACATATCATAATAGTCACCTTTAAAATAAAAATTACTATAGTTTTAAGTGTATTCACAGAATTGTACAGTAGCCACCAATATCTAATTACTGAATATTTTTATCACCCTAAAATAAATCTTATATCCACTAGCAAGTTATTCTCCTTTCCTCCTTTGTTCTGACCTTTGGCAACCACTAAACTCTTGGTCTCTATGGATTTGTCTGTTCCAGATATTTAAGTATAATCATGCAATATTTACCCCTTTGCATATGACTTTTTCTAGAGTTCATACATGTTGTATGTATCAGCACAGCATTTCTTTCTCTGGCTGGATATTCTATTGTATAATATGGTATATATTATATCAGTTTCCTAAGACTGCTATAATTAAGTACTACAAACTGAATTTAAAACAAAGGAGAAGTATTCTCTCACAGTTCTGGAGGTTAGATATCTGAATTCAAAGTATCAGCAGCAAGGTCATGGTCCTTCTGAGACCCTGGGTAGACTTTTTCCTTGCCCCTTCCCCTAGCTTCTGTTGTCTTTAGATCCTTGATTTCTTTTGGCTTACCAGGGAAGGCTTGCAGTCTCCGCCTCTGTCATCATATGGCCTTCTCCTTATGTGCCTCTATTTTTACAGTGTTTTTCTCTTCTTATAAGGACACATTATATTGCATCAAGATCTCATAGTGGCCTTATATTTACATGGACAAATCTGCAAAGATCCTTTTTCAAAATAAGGTCACATTCACAGGTAACGTGTTGGAATTTCAGCATATATTTATGGGAACACAATTCAGCTTATAACATATAGATATCCACATTTTGTTAATCTATTCATCAGCTGATGAACATTTGGGTTATTTAAACCCTTTGGCTATTACAAATAGTGCTGCTGTGAATATTTACATTCAAAGTTTTGCATGGTCATATGTTTTAATGTGGTATATACCTAGTATATCTACCTTGAAGTAATAGTAATATGTTAACTATGTTATGTTATTAAGCAATTTCCAAACTCTTTTCCAAAGTGACTATAAATTTTTTTACATTTCCACTAGTAACATACAAAGGTTCCAATTTCTGCACATCTTCATGGACACTAGTTATTGTATTTTTAATCATAGCCATCAGTGGGTGTGAAATTGCATCTCATTGTTTTGATTTTCATTTCTCTAATCATATGATGTTGAGCATCTTTTCACATGCTAGTTGGACATTTTCCTTTGGAGAAATGTCTATTCAAGCGATTCTCTCATTTTTAAATTATGTTTTCTTTTCTCATGCCTTATTTTACTCAACAGGTTGAGTGAGTTATTTTGTTGCAGAGCTCTTACTACAAGGTTCACTAACACATGCGCCTCTTCATGTATATCTTTGAAATTATTAGAGAAGCTACCTAGTGGGTTGTATCTGTAATATAGGAAGAAAGAACTTTGGGCAATACATATGTCTTTCTAAGCCCTTCCTTCCCATGTCAGTCATTCAGGTTAATAGATATGGTCTCTAATGAGGTCTTTCATCGCTCACACAGAAAAAGGAACATTTAGGTAATGGAACATTTTCATATTATACTCTAAGTGGTCACTTATTTTACGCTATGTTTTCTAAGGATTCAGCTCCATAAACCCATAGATCATAAGCAATTCTGAATTAGAGATCTACTAAGATAATTTCTTTTGTGTGGACTTTCTTTTAATTCCAATTTCATTAGTCTGCTTTCTACGACAGCCTGTTACTAGCATGTTTGCAAGGTGATAAGACTGGATCACCTGCTTCCTTTCTTTTTAAAGAAGTGTCGCTGTCCCCGACCCCAGAAAATTGGAAAATAGCTAGATCTCAAGTTAGCTCTCAAAGTTCCTTCCTTCTTAATGAATAGCAGTCATTGGTTCACATTTGTTGGATGAGTGGTCTCAAGCTTTCAGTCTCAAAATCACGTGTGAGTGTCAGAATGTTGTAGCATAGATGTAGGTAGGTCTATTGTTTCTGTTTCCACTCTCACAAGTATGAGTATAATACTTATAAGTATTACATACCTAATTACAGTATACCTAATTACAGTAAGTATTACATACCTAATAAGTATGTTTCTTCTTCCCATTAAATATTTCCTGAAATGAGCTGATCAAGGTCTAAACTACTGTATCTCAAAGGGTATTCTCTAGAGCAGCTGAGTCAGCCTCACCTGGACACTTGTTAGAAATGCAAAATCTCATACCCCATTACAGACCTACTGAATCAGAAACTCTGTGGTTTCACCCACTTATCTGTATTTTACAAGCCTTCCATATGTTCTAATGAATGCTCTATTTGGAGAATCACTACCTTAGACTGTGAGGCAACTATCGATAGTCTCATCATAATCAATATTATAGTTAGTCCCAGGTACTAATTTTAAATGGTTCCTTGACCTTTTAGTAATTTTGAGGATAAAAGGCCTTTAGCTATTCTGTCTTTTGGAGATTTTAACTCTTCCCTTAAAAAAAATTCTTTTAAAAATAAATCTGTATTTTTATACTTTATAAATATCAACTTAGTCCTTACCTTGATATTTTGTTAACTATCTTTTCTGAGAATATCTTTACTCAGTCTTAAGACTCAAAAAGAACATCCTTTATTTCAGTGCATTGCAACTAAAATCTACTTAGTCATTACTTCTTTCAAATAAGGAATATAACGAGAATTCCTATTGCGAGACTACTCCCATATTCTGCCTAAGTGTAGTCAATATGCCTGTGGTGATTTTATCCCTATTCTTATCAATTTTCCTCTATTGCTATGATTTCCAGCTGCTTCTAGGAAAGTGGGAAATGTTTCTTCTACCTGCATATTATTTTTAATTTGAAATCTGTGTTTTAAACCATCTTCTTAATCTCCCATCTTTCAATGTTTAAATAAGTCAAGAGTGCATTATCTATTTGAGAAAAACTATTTTTTTCTTAAAACATAAAATTCTAAAGTATTTTAAACTTTAATGCATCAGAAATTCAATCTTCAGCATAAATTGAATTCACACCAATATTTTAAAATATCTGAAGGAGTTTGGGGGTGATATTTAAAGTTATGCATTTATTAGTGGCACCTGGGTAGCTTAGTTGGTTAAGCATCAGACTTGGTTTCAGCTCAGGTCATGATCTCATGAAATGTGGGATAGAGACCCCCCCAAAAAAAAATTGAGCTCTGCACTCAACAGGGAGTCTACTTGAAGATTCTCTCCATCTGTCCCTCCCCCAACTCACATTCATGCTTGCTTGCTATCTCACTCTCTCTCTCCCAAATAAATCTTCTAAAAAAAGATATGTATTCACTAGAGCCTACTGTATTTGGCTTACAAGAAAAGCAGAAACTTTACATATCATAATCGAATACTTATATAGAGAGATATACCAGGACAAAAGATTACTAGAGAGATTTAAATATTTTTATTAGTGGTTTTCATTAATTATATATGAAGAGATTTATTATAAGGAATTGGCTTATGTAGTTATGGAAGCTGAGAAGTCCCATAGTCTGCCCTCTGCAAACTGGAAACCCAGAGAACACAATGGTATAGATTACAAGTCTAGATGGGAATGTCTCAGAACGAAGAGCACAGGGGCAGCAGAAGATCCATGTCCCAGCTCAATAATCAAGCGAGGTGAATAAAGGGGTGAGTCCCTTTGTCTGCTTTTTGTTTTATTTAAGCACTTAATGGATTAGATGATGCCCACTAATATTGGGGAGGACAATCTACTGAATCTGCCAATTTACCTATCTCATCATGAAACCCCTATACTGACACACCAAGGAATAATATTTAATCTGGGTAGCCATTGGCCAGTCAAGTTGACACAAAATGAACCATCCTAACATTGCTGTATAAAAAAAATTATGTATATGTAACTCTATAAAGTGTTTTGATGAACTCTAATGCATTTATTAAGGTAGCCATTCCTCATTTGTAAAAATGATAAAAACGTACACTTTACAAAGCAATAAACAAGGATAGAAAAGGAGAATACATTAAAAGTACTAATTAAAAATAAGATCTTGAGTATTGA
>CM052896.1:77859920-77878500 GCA_028534135.1 Potos flavus
ATAAGTGAAACCATATGATAACTGACTCTTTCTGCTTGATTTATTTCACTCAGCATAATCTCTTCCAGTCCCATCCATGTTGATACAAAAGTTGGGTATTCATCCTTTCTGATGGAGGCATAATATTCCGTTATATATATGGACCATATCTTCTTTATCCATTCATCTGTTGAAGGGCATCTTGGCTCTTTCCACGGTTTGGTGATTGTGGCCATTGCTGCTATGAACATTGGGGTACATGTGCCCCTTCTTTGTACTGCATCTGCATCTTTAGGATAAATACCTAGTAGTGAAATTGCAGGGTCATAGGGTAGCTCTATTTTTAATTTGCCGAGGAATCTCCACACTATTTTCCAAAGTGGCTGCACCAACTTGCATTCCCACCAACAGTGTAAGAGGGTTCATAGGGGAAATTTTTAATTCTTAAAATATCTCTTTTCTTATGGAGCATACACAATGTACTTAAGCACCTAGAGTATTTATGTAATCTATAAAATCTGTTTTTAATACTTACTATTTATTTAGTGTTTACTATCCAGCTGCATTGTTTTAAGCACTTTATATGCATTACTGCTAATTTATATAATAATCAAATGAAGTAAATACTGTCATTTAAAAATTAATGTAATAGTTGGGTACTTGTTCTGTGTCAGAAACTGAAACATTATCTTTTAAAATCATCACCTCTAAGTGGAGTTTAAAATAGCTGGATGTTAACTGAGTTATGATGAAGTCAGGTTCCAAATTAAAATCACTGCCCAAATCCTCAAAATACTTCTTCTTGATACATTCTTTAAGGACTTGATGATGGATTCCTACTAAATTGAAAAAAAATAGACACTTCAAATTGATAATAAACATAGAGGATATTTGGCAAGTTTCCTCAGTTATAACCGCTTGTTAATTAATATCACACATGGATATCAGTACTCATCCCACTGAACTTAGAGATCGTATCCTTCAGATTGGACTTTCTAAACTTGTAGAACCCACCCTGCACAGGGCTTCCTGATCCTTTTCCCCGAGTTGTTCTCTGCGTAGAGACTAAGAAGAGTGATTACTTCTATTATTGGTGACTTGGACCGTGGGAAAATATAAAAGTTTCCAAAATTAAAGGCCTTTGTGATTCTGCTCTGTAAATCAGATTATTAAAACATTTTCTGATGAAGTCCCTAGAATTACTTGCTTATCCCCATTATCTGTGTAAACTTTTTCATTGACAACGATTGACAAGTATTATCAATCTGAACAATGCTAAATAACTTAACAAAATCCAAATTTTATGAGTCGTACTGGTAAAAACTTCAGGGTGAAACAAAAGGGGTCCTGTCCATCCTGGTGAAATTCTAGAGAAACTGTACGCTCTGGGTTGGCAATCATGGAGAACTCAAATCTATTGTAGGGAAGAATCCATGGGACTGTTTTAAAGACCATCTAAGGGAAAGCTCAGCCTGCCAGCATTTTCTAATTGCTCCCCATATTTACAGAGAGACTAATGATGAATCTGTCACTCCAGGTTTAAAGGAGAGTTGATTTTATAACCAAATATTACATTAGTATGTCATATATTTAAAATAAATACACAATTAAAATTAAACAAGCTTAATTTGCTTTAGTGAGTCAGTATAAGCTTGGGGAGACCAATATTAGTCTGGTAGGGCTATCATAACTAAATGCCACTGGTTGCTTAAACAACAGTAATTTATTTTCTCACAGTTCTGAATGCTAGAAGTCTAAGATCAAGGTGTAGGAAGGTTTGGTTTCTCCAGAGGCCTCTCTCATTGGCTTGCAGACAGATACCTTTTCACCATGTCTTCACAAGGCCTTTTCTTCGTATGCATGCACCCCTGCTGTCTCTCTGTGTGTCCACATTGTTGCTACTTGTAAGGACTTCACTCTGGTTGGATTAAGGCTCATTCCAACAGCCTCCCTCTAATTTTATCACTTCATTAAAAATCCTATCTCCAAATAGTCTGAGGTAACCAGGGTTAGGTCTTCAACATATGAAGGGGGACAGATTTGGAGGACACACAATTCAGCCCATAACAGGACCCACATGCAATATAAACAGTAAGAGATGGATCACCTAATCACAATGCAGGGAGTGAGGAATAAAATCACTAACAGTTTGGAAAAAAGTAACAATGGAAATGATATTTTGATTTTATACTCTAAGCTAAAGAATACAAAGTACTGTATATAAATACTGAACTCTAGTTTGAAATTTGTGTTTGTATAGAGGTATGTGTTGGAAATTCCAAAATTATTTTATGTACTTTCAAAGATTAAGCAAATAAGTAAACATACTGAGGGTAATGAGAGCCAAGTTTTTCATCCTCAGAGAAAGGGGTTACTAAGTACCTAAAAAGGCTAGAATAAATAAGGAAGAGTTGGATTGTAATTTAAAAAGTTTAAATTTGTGGTGAGAGAGATTTGCATAGAGATAGATACAGCTGCACTTGCATGTGTAAATGCATGCATTTCTTAACTCTATCATCGTTACCTTTTTTTTTAACATTTTTATTTATTCATTTTAGAGGGTTAGAGGGAGAGCAGGGGGAGGATCAGAGGAAGAGGGAAAGAGAATCTCAAGCAGACTCCACACTCAATATGGAGCCTGATTTGGGGCTCAATCTCACAACCCTGATATCATGACTTGAGATGAAATCAAGAGTTTGGTTGCTTAACCAACTGATCACCTGGGCATCCCATTCATCATTACCTTTGTGCCTTGAAGATAAGAATTCTATGTTTTTGAAAGTGGAGGAAGTGTATTCACCATTAAAGAAAGAGGATGGGCAAAAACTGAACCAGAAAGTGGTTAGCCTAAGACGAATTAGTGTAGGGTTTTAATACGTATGTACCTGGAAATTTACCTTGAACAAGATCTTGGAAGTCATAAACAACAATCCAGTAGGTTTGAAGTCTCTCTGGTATATAGCCAGAAACTCTGGTTTATATCCAGGAAAATAATATTTGTAAATAAAAAACAATAAATGAAAAGCTGCCTTAATTTTCAAAATGGGTTTTATTGTGAAAAATAACATCAAAGATCCAATGCAATTTCAAAAGCAAGGAAAATATAATGATTACAAAGTTATATCTGCTAATTATTATTGATTAAGAGGGAATATAAATCTCAGTTTGAAAACATAAGGATGCCAGTGATAAAACTTATTTTCAATTGGTAAATCCTTTCAATGTACATCATTGGCCAAAATTAAATTTCAGTATGTTTGGAAACTAAACACAAATGCCACTCCTCTTTTTCTTTATGTCACATCCATATTCTAAGGAGGTTATACAGTGCCAAATTTTCTAAGATGGGGATAGGATTAGGCATCTGTAGCTTAGTTTTTGGCACGCCAACATTCAATATTGTATTTCATGCATATGAGACTTTAGACCAAAGCAAGTTCCTCCCCAACTTATTAGGAAAATCTGTAATACAGATTAGGACACAAAGCATAAGAACCCTCTGGACACAAATCAGTTCACTATCACAGCAAATCCACTCTCAGTAAGTGATCAAATAGGCCACAGCTCTACCAGTTCTCAGAATTCTCTATTCCTTTTCTAATTTTCTGTCAAGTGTTGTTGTGTGTGAAATACTAACCATTTTTGAGAGGCTGGATTGGTGTGGACATTTACTTATGAAGAGAGTGGATTAGGTGGTCCTGAAGGATTAGTAGCTGAATCAGGAAGAAATCATTTAATAAAAAATGAACTCCTGAGTCTAGTAGAGTAGACTTCCAGAAGAAATTGTCTAAGAGTCAATAGCCAAATTTTGAGGAAAAAAAGTTAGGATAAGTAGCAGATCTTTGAGGGACTTAAATAAGTACTGAACTACAAGTAGAGAGTCAATGGTTCTGTTCTAGAAGAATGAGAAGTTATGTAATCTAGATGAAGAGAAGATAAGGTGTATCAGAGAAGTATTTGGAGGTAACTTTACAGCCTGACATGAGTGTAGTAGATTGATCTCTTTCATCATTTTTATCCCAGCTGACACTTCTGTGATGTTACCACATCCTCCCCATGTGTTTTTCCAACTTGTCATAACCCTTCGATATAAAGGCCCTTGTGTTTGTATTACTGTTATGGAAATTCAGGTTAGAAACATTTTTCATTTCACTTTGTTAATATGCATGAATCTGAAAATAGCTGTTGTTTAACTGATGGTGATAATGTGAACTGACATTAATCAATAGAGGTTGTGGCTCTTATGTCCGGGTGCTAAGCAGTCTGACATCTGTGAGTTATCTGGCATCAACCAATTATTTTCTCAGAGGCTCTTATTGCTGATCAAGTATGAACTCTGCCCAAGGTAAACACACCCTAGTGTTGTTTATTTCTTCCAGCTAATGTTCTGGCTGTTAACATAATGAGGAAAAAACATGAGTATATATAATTATTTACAACTTTGTTACCGATTTTTTTCACTTTTTAGAATTTTTTAACCATCTTTAGTTTTCTTAAATGCCTACAAATAGAAATTTTATTCCTCTATATGAGCTGCAATACCCAGCATGTATTCACTTCTCACTTAAGAATACCTAACAAATTCCAGTATCTGCAAAAGTGATTCACTGAGATGCCTCATTTTTCCCCCGTTAGCACTTTTCTTAGCTTTTACATTGTGTATGTTTGTAGAAATGTACCTAATACCTAAACTTTATGGTGCATGCACCAGAGAGGCTTTGTCTCATTCTTGATTTGAAAACATATGTTATTAAATAAGTTGATGGTTCAACTGAAACAGTTTTCTGTGCTCTAAGCCTCTTGAAATGAGCCATCAGCATTTTTGAAAGTTGAAGCATTCACAACTTTTGAAGAATGATTTGATAAGAGACATACTGATATGCTAAAAGTTAAGGCAGCTTCCGATAGGGCCAAATTGATGCCAAGAGAGTATCTTATGCACAAGGAAAATCTGACTTGATCACATATTTAAGGTCAATAGATGAAGCTATAAGGGAATTTGAGAAAGAAAACGAAAGCAAAAGAAAGAAAGAAAGGAAAGAAAGAAAAAATTATATAGATTGGCAAAGTTATGCTTCCTGATCCTTTGGTGTTGAAATTGGGAACTAGTGACAAAAGTGCACAGTAGGTGGAGAATTGCTGATAGAGCAACAATCCTTCATGATTAATAGAAAGGTTAAATAAAGATTAAGCTCAGAGCAGCAACTAGAGCCCTGGAGACTTTGGGTAGGCAAGATGCCCAGATGTTCTTCCTATCACTTCAGCCTGGCATATGAGCAGAGGTGAGGAAGGTCAAGTGGGTAGATGGCTGATTGTAGAGAAGATGATGGCACGGTCATCAGTTATTCTTGTAGAGTCTGAGAATAGAACAGCTACTGCAGGTAGTTAATTAATGATTTCTTCTACATACTTAAAGTCGCCTTAAATTTTATTCTTAGACTCATGTGATCACAATAGTTCTCCTTTATTCACCGTAACCACATGTAATACTTTCAGTTATATTCAGTTATATTCAGACCAAAACACTGCAGTTAAAAAAAAAAAAAAAACCTAGATAAAAGTTTATTTCATGATTTCAGTAGTATATGTAATTTGACAATATGGGTGCTATTATGTTTTATTAATACAATCTAAGAATATAATGAATAGTAAATATTCTGAATGGTCTTCTTTGATCAATAAAGAAATTTTTTGCTAAAATTTTTCCTTATGAACAGTTTTTGTAACAGTTTTTATTATTTCTACATAAGAGATTAATTTTGCATAAAGATTAATGATCCAGCTAGGTCTGCATTTTGGCCTTGTTCCACTCCGATAATTTTAGATTCAGTACTGATCAGGAAAAGAGTCATAGTAGAATAGGAAGTAATATGGGTGCTTTATTATAAACTTGTGCAATATTAGTTTTTGTTTTCTCCTACTTATATCACCCTCAGAAGTAATCATAAACCTGATTGAAAATCAAATAGGTAATTAGTACTATACTGTTTTTGGTTTTGAATCTCCAAATTCATGAGCAGTTTCTTCAAAATTTCATCTTAGTCTCCAGAAAAAAAACAAACCAAAAACACTTCCAAATCCAGCATTGTTTGAAGATTTCTGGAATTTACCAAAACAAACAAACAAACAAACAAAAAAAACTTTAGTTCAAAATTATTATGGGCTATAGCTATGAATACTAGCTATTGCTTCTCAATTGTATGTTTTTATAAATGATCATTCCCCACCCATATTTGCTCCTAAGAAGTGGTCCTGGGTGACACTATTTCAACAGGTGATATTGCCTTTTTGCCTGCACTTCAAATAGCCAGATACGATTACCAAACATGTTGACTTAGTCAAATGTTCTTTTTTTTTTTTTAAGATTTTATTTATTTATTTGACAGAGAGGAGAGAGATCACAAGTAGGCAGAGAGGCAGGCAGAGAGAAAGGGGGAAGCAGGCTCCCCGCTGAGCAGAGAGCCCGACGCGGGGCTCGATCCCAGGACCCTGAGATCATGACCTGAGCCGAAGGCAGAGGCTTTAACCCACTGAGCCACCCAGGCGCCCAGTCAAATGTTCTTTTGTGAGAACATGGATTTGGTTCACTTAAAAAAAAAAAAAAAGTAGCAGCAAGGAACTCAGTCAAAATCCATGTGTTATGGAGGTGATGAATGGAGCTGTGGCAATTTAAAACTATGCATAAGCTGAGGTTAGATTGTAGTGGAAAGTAAAAGCTGGTCCATATGGTATAGAAGAGCAAATTTGCAGAGATGCTGATATAGTGGCTTCAGTATTTCTTGGACTCCTTCCAAATACTTCTAAGTACCAACTTCCTGGACATCTCTCAAATTTCCAGGCTTCTGAGGTTCCTCTTTCCTTCAGCATTATGTACTACTCCATGAGTTACTATCACATGTGATGGGGAAAACGCTGTGAAAATTTCAGTGATTTCAAGATCTTGGCGGGATTACGTTTTTCTTAGTGCTTTTGCTCCATGTATGCTGAGTTTTTGATTTCATCTAACTTCAGGCTCTTTCTGCCTCTGTTTGTTTGTTTGTTTGTTTGTTGTTGTTTTGTTGTCATTTTTTTTAACACATGCTTCTACAAGCATGAAATGAAGCTGCTGCTGCTTCAATTTAGCCAAATTAATCTAACAAAAGCAGTATTTTTCAGCATCAGTTGTTGATACTGGGAGGAAATATTTAGAGGTTACAGCATGAACTAGTGCAGGCTACATCTTACAACTAAATATTAGCCTGGTCCTAAAACACACAACCAAACAGACAGATAAATCCAGTGGTCATTTACCTCGGAGTAATTTTTACTGTTGGGTTCTTTAGCAATCATACCACACATCTAAACTTATCACCGTAACTATAAGCCCCTTTTCCACTAAGACCACAAGGTTCTTCTCATTAATTTTCCCTAGTCTACAGCCTCTCATTGTCTGGACTACTCCCAGAAATCTTTTTTTTTTTTCATTTTTAAATATTTTCTCTATTTATTTGACAGAGACAGAGAACAAACACAATTAGGGGGAACAGCAGAGAAAGAGGAAGAAGTAGGCTTCCTGACTCAGGGCTGGATCCCTGGACCCCGGGACCATGACTGGAGCTGAAGGCAGACACTTAACTGAGCCATTCAGGCACCCCATTCCCAGAAATCTTAAAATCTCTCCATTTTATTTGAAGAATAAGAAATTTGAATAAAATGTAGTGTAACTGAGATGTACCTATATTGATATGTCGGTTAGAGCAATTTCTTCAGTACCCATTATTATTTTTTTGACCCTAATGCCTCCAGAGTTTTAATCTCTTTGCTCTGAATGCTATGAGTCCCAAATCCCCTTACAAAGATTTTCCCAAGAGGCCTGCAAGGAAAATAGAATTATAACTTAAGATAGTCAGTATTGAAACCTTAGAATTCTTAATGAAGAGAGATAAATGTAAGGCTTGCTAGAGTTACAAAAATAATAATCTGGGGGAATACATCTCTCCATGATCTATCTATCCAGATGGGTAGCAACATAATAGAAATGTACATACATTTTCCATTATAGATATTTAGAATAAAATTGGCTTATTTGAGGATATTTCCATGAATGTCTATATAGTTAAGCAAGAGACAATGGTTTTTAATCAGGTTCTGTACACTATTATCTCTGAGAATGAGCATTGACAGAAACCTGTCCATATTAGTTTGGTTGATCTCTCCCTGACTTTGTTACTTTTATATATTACTTATTTCAGGTTGGGTTACGTTATTTTTTTTGAATCCAAAATGAATGACTCTATCAATTGTAATCACAAGTAGATTTCATATAATTCTCTAATAATGATTTCATAATTGTATGTGTTAGAAATTCTAGAAAGATTATTCTTAAAACTAGTAGGATACTTCACAGAGCACTCATCTTAAAATTGCTGGCCTTATGCAAAAGTAGGGGTCTGATTTTTCAGATTAAATTGGTGTACTTTAGTTTTTAAGAGGACATGGGATTTTTTTAATACCATCATTCTGGAAGGCTACCAATATTTTATTTTAAAAACTTTATTTGAAGTGACACATTTTATGCACAAATAGTCACACCTCATTATCAAAGAAACAAAGTAGCTGTAGCTTTTAACTCTAGCCCTAAGTGACATGGAGCGGGACATCGAGTTGAAATCCTTTGAGTCAGCTCTCTGTGATGTCAAGAAACCATGTTCATGGCGTCTTGAGGGAGAGAATAGTTCCTCTTCTCCTTTTTTTCTTTTAAGATTTTATTTATTGATTTGACAGAGAGAGCACAAGTAGAGGAGCGCCAGGCAGAGGGAGAGGGAGAAGCAGGCTCCTCCTAAGCAGGGACCCCAATGCTGGGCTTGATCCCAGGATTCTGGGATCATGACCTGAGGGGAAGGCAGCTGCTTAACCAACTGAGCCACCCAGGGCCCCGCCCCCCCTTTTTTTAAACTTAGCTTGTACTTGGCAATATGTGGCACATAAAGCTGTAGGCAAGAATATTAGACTTGGCAGAATATGCTATTAAAAAATGTGAACTCAAGTGAAAACCTGTTTTCAAAAGTAACAGTAATTGCTGACAGAAATGCCCCTTTTTGTTTTCAGACCAACAACTTGTTCTTTGTTCTTTCAGATGCATGTGTATTTTGTAGCTTTAGTTAATGATTTTAATTTTGCTCCCAACTTCTCAGAATAAACACTTAAATCATCATAGTAAGTGTCTAGCATGGATCCTTTAAATACAGAGATGATATTAAAACCTAATTTTTAAGGTTGTGCTTTTCATATAAGAAAGGGGGAAGGGCAGAGAGAGAGGGAGAGACAATCTTCAGCAGATTCCCCTCTAAGGTCGGAGCCCCACACAGGGCTTGATCTCACTACCCTCAGATCATGAGCTGAAACTGGGAGTTGGATGCTGAACTGATTGTGCCACCTTAATCTCCCCTATTTTGAATATTCCCCAGATTTCTTATTTTTCTCTTTACCCCCAATTCACAACTCAGTTAAAGGTCTTTTATCAAGATGTGTTTGGCTCTAGGGGCGCCTGGGTGGCTCAGTGGGGTAAAGCCTCTGCCTTCGACTCAGGTCATGATCTCAGGGTCCTGGAATCAAGTCCCGCATTGGGCTCTCTGCTCAGCAGGGAGCCTGTTTCCCCCTCTCTCTCTGCCTGCCTCTCTGCCTACTTGTGATCTCTCTCTATCAAATAAATAAATAAAATCTTTTTAAAAAAAAAGATGTGTTTGACTCTATAGACATTTCCAAAAACATATTTCCCAAATCATATATGTATAATTCCCCCCATTAAACAATAAAACATACTTAATGGGCCTATAAATAAATAAAAAATTAGGATATAGTTTTAAGAGAATGAAGGATTCTAAATATAGTTAAGGTGGGCATTGTAGAGTGACTTTAGTGTTATTAACTATAAATTTTTATATCTAAATATCTGAAAAGTAAGGAGATAAAAATGTGGAATAATCAATTATTTGAATGAGCGTCATATGAAACTTAGTAGCCATAGAACAGATGATTTCACCCAGGTGGCAAAGTGTTCCTTCCTTTCTGACTGGTCAAGAGAACCAGTAAGGGATGAATCATACATATCATGGGGTTTTCCTTAAAAAACAATGACTGGTAGCTGTCTTTTACAAATATCATACTCCCTACAAATTATAGAAATCTAAGGCCAATATTACTTCATGCGTGTTTCACTTAATTAATAGATTATAGCTGATGAAAATGTCATTTGTCAAATTAAATCTTGACATTCCCCTCCCTTCTTTCTTTTAACATATGTTCAAGACATCATTACATTCCATAAGGCTATTTTCATTGATTTGAACATTTATTCCAGTGATAACCCTTTTTGCCTACGGGTATGCTTAGATCTATTGGAAATAATTTTGTGACACATAGCTAAGTTAATACCATTCCCTTTATATTTTGAGTTTATTTAAAGAAATATGTCCCTTGATAATATCCAAATCACCATTTACTCAAAGTGATGTTTGTTTCAGTGACCTCATCTCTAGCTAAAACTTCATGGAGGTGTCTAAGATTTGTATTTTCCCCAAAATTATAGTCATATTGATTCAACTGTCCATGTGCATATACTCATTACATGATTAATGCTTTTTCAACTTTTACTAAAGTTTCATCTGTTACCTGGGAGTAATTTTTATACTTGGTAGGTCCCTTCATAATTTTATTATTTGAAAATAATAGCACATGCTATACTTATTGAAGCCATCATTGTGAAATAGCTCTAGGTACGTTAAGTGTATTCCATCTTCAAGGTATATCATACTATTATCTGCCTAAGAACCAATATTTTCTTAGCATCCTTTAGTCCTCTTTTTTTTCTTCCTTATTTGAACTATTTGCCAAAGAGAATCACCATTTTTATCAATTTGCAAGAAGCTGTATTCAGTGATAACAGATAAAGAATAACAAAACTATGTTGAGATATGAATGTTGGGCCTTGGTTTATTTACAAGAAGAATATTGAGGCCCATTTTCCAACCACACATTCTTGCTGTGTGTTATTGGCTTGGCAACTGAACATAATTTTTAAAATTATATCATGTAACTATACTTTTTTCCTTGAATAATTTAAATAAATATAAGACATGCCATATTTGTAGTATTTGCTTACTATCTGATTTCTAATTCTATATGTGAACATACACACAGAAAATAGAAAATCACACCTTAAGACACAAGTTCCTTATTCATAATTTATTGCAACAAAATGAATTTCTCAATTTCATTTTGCAAATTGAAGCTACTTCTGAGATTCATAATTTTTTTTCAGGAGCTTTATGGATATCTCAGTCTTGCTTTAAGTATTTTTTTAACCATTGTGATCCATTATTCATTAATTTCTGTTAATTTTTACTCTAAAATGATTCTTAAAATCATCTCTATTTTTAATGTGGTCTTTTTAACCCTATTTGTTATTAAATTTTACCCAGTTTGATTTTTGGGAAAGCTATTTTTCTAAGATTCTTATTGAAATTAAGTTTTCAAATAGACTTTTAATATATGTTTTGCAGTAGAATAAGCAAGATTTAAGTCTATTTTCCCTGCATGTAATTGTGATGAAATTTCTTTTGAACTTAACATATGAGATATTTTAAAATATGAGTATGAGAAGTATGAGAGTATTTTAAAATATTTTTGCTGTTGTCTCAATTTAAAAAGGATGATCTGAAGTAATACTTTGTTATAAGCAGTTTGGAATAAATGTCTGTTAAAGAATTCAGGCACAGTTGTGTTTTTGTTGTTGTTGTTGTTGTTGTTGTGTTTTGTTTCTTTTAAGGCTCCCTGATGGTTTTTGCAGAATGATCTTGTAATTGGGCACATGTCAATGAGGTAGAAAAGTGATGCAAACTTTAAATCTACAAAGTGGATATGATTTCACATGCATATCAAACTGTAGCATTAATTTGATTCTCAAGGCCTATTGCAGAATCACCTATGTTGTATTTTTCAATAATCTTAACAAGCCTAATTGGCTCAAGAAGTCTTCCAATGGAGAGAAAGCTAAGAACTCAACATGAAAGCCTTTTTTTTTTTTCTTTTTAATCACGAACTATGCACTCCTTAGAATGCATGGAACTCAATATATCAAGTTGTGTTGAAAGTTGAATATAAAAGAAAATATCGGATAACTTCTTAGAACACTTGAATACTGGTTCAGTTAAAAAAAAGAAAGAAGGAAAAAAAAATCTTCCCTAAATGCCCAAAATCTTTTTTCTTTTGTTGTAAAGCAGGCTCCCCAATCTATTCTTGAAAGCAAATCTTCCATCAAGAACCTGTTTTCAGGCTCTTTAGTACTACTTCTTCCAAAATAGTCTTTAAATCTTCAACATGGCATATAAATAACAAAGACCTTTTCCACTAAATATAAGTATTAAGTTTTCAATATTGGAATTTCTATTGCATTCTGTATCTATTCCTATTAAAATGACCTTCTTTCTCCAATAGTGCGCTTCTGTTTGATGCTTAGAAAGGCTGATGTTTCTTTTTAGAGAATAATATCTGATCTATGAAAATGTTAATCATGATAACAATTAGGGTAATAATGTATAGTCAGTTTAAATTGCTTGGCAGGGAAATTCATAGATGAAGGTTTAAAATATTTAAGTAAATGTTGAAATCTTTTATAAATAATTTACCTATCACTAAAATAAAATGCAAAATAAAACTAAAATATACATAATTTTTGCTATATATGTTATAATTATAGAGGTAATTTACCATTAGTCACCTTGAGATGACTCTGTAGGGTACTGATATTGGCTTGGTTCCCTCACATATCTGAATGACCACACCTATGTTCCTTTTCTGAAAGTACTTTATCTTTCCTTTAAAAAGAACATGGAATATGATCTGAATATATTATGAACACTGTGTTTATATGTATTTATACCAAATCATTGAAGCCTTGTTTCAAGTTATGTCTTCAGGCTTTGTTAATACATCTTTTGAGCGTATAATCCTTAAGGCCAAAGTTAGGTTTTAGCCAAAAGAAATGAAATCCTATGTCTGGGAGTGCCTGGGTGACTCAGTTGGTTAAGTGCTTAACTTCTGTTCAGGTCATGATAGCAGGGTCCTGGGATTGAGCCCCGTAATGGGCACTCTCTTCAGGGGAAAGTCTGCTTCTCCCTCTTCCTCTCCTCCTGCTTGTGCTCACTCTTTCTCTCTCTTTCTCAAATAAATAAATATAATCTTAAAAAAATATGTCCATATAAAGATATTCACACAAATTTTGGCATCTTTATTTGTAATAGCCTAACACTGGAATAACCCAAAATATTTACCAAATAAGGAAAGGTACACCACAAATCAAACCTATAGAGGTCCATGGGTATCACATTAGCATTATCACCTACCTTATTTTCTTCATAGCATTTATCACTCTCTGAAATCAACTTATTTTGTAATTTATTTTATTTTGTAATTTTTTTGGTTTTAGAATATTCGCTTCTTAGAATTTGTCCCTTGTTGCATTTTTATTAAGTACTCTGAACAGTACTTGGCACATAATAGTTTTGCAAAAATTATTTTTGAGTGCATGTACAAATGATTTATAGCTATAATTTTGTTTGATGATTAGTTTCTTGTTTTTCTTATAATGGAGTAGAATTGTGTTTCTAAGCAGCTACATTTCCTGGAAAGGATATTTTCTCAAAAGTAACACCATATTTTCAAGTGAGTTAAATTAATCTTAGGGTAAATTCAGTGCCTTAACAAAGCTTCATTACTAGATTTGCTGAAGGTGGCTTTTCTAAGTATTACCTTCATTAATATTTTCCTCTCATTTTTCACTCATTACTATATTAGTAACTGCCAAAAGCTGAGGTCTCCAAGAAAACACTGTGCTGTTAAACTCTAAATATGTAATGAAGAAAGTATAAAAAATTTCACAAATTACACGGCAACAAATCTGTTTCTTGACAAGAAGTAGTTACAGCTTAAACATGCTTTTGAGCACTATATAAAAATCATGGCACTTGTACATATAATCATATTTGCATTGGGGATGACAGAAATGTACTTTGTGAATATCTTTACATGAAATTTTGGAAATTATCAATACTATTTTTATCATGTCATTTGACAATATTTTGAGTTCAAAGAAAATATGAAAGATGTTATAGTGTAGATTTAAACACTAGGCATAAGGTCAGTAGATTCATTTCATCATTTTTTTTTTTATTGTGTTTTGTTAGTCACTAGGCAGTACATCATTAGTTTTTGATGTAGTGTTCCATGATTCATTGTTTGTGTACAACACCCAGTGCTCCATCCAATCCATGCCCTCCTTAATACCCATCACCAGGCTCACCCATCCTCCCAGCCCCTTCTCTTCTAAAACTTCCTGTTTATTTCCCAGAGTCTATAGTCTCTCTTGGTTCATCTCCCACCCCGATTTATCCCCCTTCATTTTTCCTTTCTCCTAATGTCCTTCTGCTATTCCTTATGTTCCACAAGTAAGTGAAACCGTATGATAATTGACTTTCTCTGTTTGACTTCTTTCACTTAGCAAAATGAATGATTTCACTGATGCAAAAGTTGGGTATTTATTCTTTCTGATGGCTGAGTAATATTCCATTGTGTACATTTCATCATTTTCTTGGGATGATCCATCATTAGTTAATGAAGTTTTATGAAGTATATGAAGTATATGAAGTTTTATTTTTATTATTATAAGTATATGAAGTTTTATTTTGTCATTTTATTTTAATTTTCTGTCAGTAGTAACTGTAAACGTGTAAACTTTATGATAGAGACTAATAATGCATTTTTAAATTTCTTTAAATATGAAGGAAATATGCCCTAACAGCATTTATGCTAAATCCATTTTCACATTGTCTTTATACTTCTTCATGAATGATTCTCACTTGATCTTAGCCAAAAGCCAAGAAGCAATTCATGAATGATTCTCAAAAGGATATAGTTTTGATCTCTTTAGTACCACCTTAGATAAATACTTTCTATTTTATGTGAGTTTAAAATAATGTAGTTTAGTAATTCTTTCATATTTGCTATAAAAGTACCCAGGTTTTCACAGGGTAAAATAAATAATTGAAAGATGGTACTGTTTTACATTTTGTTTCATAATCCCTTGTTTGTGTCCGTTCCTCTTTTAGAATTTGATTACATCATTGTTATTTGTTTAGAGTTAAATCCAACAAATTCTTAGAAAACTATTTTATTTCTAATAGATTTTTTTCCTGTTCCCTAGCAGACTGAGTGATCTTATTTTCTAATAAACACAATGTCATAGTCTCATAGAATAATGGGCAAGAAAACATAATGATAAAAAAAAAGAAAACATAATGACGATGTACTTCTCCTTACAATGTTTTACTAAAGATTAATAAATTATCACCACTACAGAAGTTTAGCTTAAAAATCCCTTTATTTTTATAGTTCTTAATGAGTTATACAGAATTATTATCAACCCAAATGATGCATCTTCTCAAAAATCAGTCTTACAGCATAGTTGATTTTGAACATATATAATCATTCACAGTTAAAAAAAAAAAACCCTTGTTACAATTATTCTGCAATCTATAGAAGATATTTTCTCTACCATAAATCAATTCTTCTTTCCTATAATTCTATTCTAGGTCTGGAGATTATTTTTACAATTTTATATGAACCGAATTCCCTAATGTATGCTTAGATTTAAGCGTTCAAAATACATTTTCGGAATTCAACAGTAGCTTTGTTTCTCAAATGTGAGTTAGGATCACCTCAGGGGCTTTTGAAAACACTGATTCTGAGGCACTTTCCCAGACCAATTAAATCAAAATCTGGAAGGGTGTCTCAGGCATTAGCAGTTTTTACTTTCTTCAGGTGATTAGAATGAGATCCCAGCCTTGAGAATTACTGACACTGAATAATTATCAAATATTAACTTATTTTGGGGAAGTATAGGTGTCTTGATAAAAATGGAGACTTTGGTTCAGTAGGTTAGGGTTGGTTGGTCCATGAAAAATACTTTATGTAGCAAGGAAATGGAACAGAGATTGTTGCTGGGCAAGAAGCGGGTAGCTCCTGGTCTTTACGTAATCAGGAAAAACAAAGAAAAAGTCAGAAGGAACCAAGTGAAGGGAAACAGAAGCTAGCATAGACAGGGACAGTCTTGAAAGAAAATTGATGAGCGTCCGTCTCTGTATTTACCAACTTTATTTAATGAATATCTACAGTATCTGGAAATTGTTATTCTAGTTAGTCTCTGCTAATTTTTTTCTGTGCAAAAACTCCTGAAAAACAGGCTCTGTTCTAACGGACTTTTGCTCATGCCCATTGCATACATTTCTTTCTTTCAATCAGAATACAAAGCTGAACAAAACAAAAACAAAATAGGGAAAGGCCTTTGTTTACCTTTGCACTGATTTACTTGGTTGTTAGCACTCACTGCTTTCTTAGCCTAGCTTTTCTCTGGTGTCACAGCAGAGCCATCTCCAGCAGGGCAGCTGGTGAGTACTGCTTGTATAGCTCTCAAGAGAAAGAAGCAGGTGAGAAGACTGAATAGTGAATGGTTAGCTGGCAAAAGGAACGGGCAGTTCTTGGCTCAGGTTCAGAAATTACTTGAATGTAGGCATTTCTTCCATCAACATGGCTTGGTGGAAATGGTTTCCACCTGCCTCTATTCCCCGGGGCTAATTTTCCTGCTGCCGAGTCAGCTTATAGTTCAAGAGGCTGTTAATGTCTGCAATACTAAGAATCTGGAGGCATGCCCTTGCTACCCAGATGGTGGCTTCTGGACATCAGGTACAGTACATTTAGACTGGCAGAGTCCCATGCTTGGCAGTCAGGGATCCATATACTTCGGCTGCTGATACTGTTTGGTGACAGCTGCCCCAGACATAATGAGATCAGCACATCCCATAAACACATGAATAGGTTTGTGCATAGAAATGTCAAGTTGGATTTAGTTTTAAATAAAATAACATATTCCTGTTCAGGAAAAATGCAACCATTGCCTACGATAAAAAGCGGAATTGCTAGCATGTGTGAAGACAAAATGTCAAAATTATAGTAAAAGGTTACACAATTTACTTTTCTTCGTATTGTTTTCTATATATACACATACACTTACATGGCTTCAGGGATATAGGGATATAATGTTACATAAATATGAAGTTATAATTGATCTGTGAATTTATATTTATAAATTTATAATATATGACAAATACACTATGTTGTATTTTGCAATATCTCCATTATCTAACTAGCACAAATGACCTGTTACGGTTTTACAGATACTCATTATCATTAAACTTGTGAGTAAATACTGTATTTGCTTCACCTATAAATAAGAGAATTCTTTACAACTATTAAAGAGGAAATATTTAGGACAAGGAGATGGATTAGTTAGTGTAAGTATATACAAGTTCATGTAAGAGATGATTAGGACCTTAACAAGCATCTTGTCTCTGAGATAAAGAAGAATGATCAATAATGGATATTGAAAAAATAAAACATAGAAATGCATGGGCAGAGAACAACATAAAAGTTCTTGAGCAAGAGACTCTGTCCCACAGATTTCTGGTCATTATTACCCAGCACCCTACCCCGTCCAATCCCCCCACTCTGGCTCCAGTAGATAACTTTGTCCTTGTTAAAATATTTCTGTAGTATAAGGAGACAAAATTGGTGTTCATAACAGGACTTATTGTTGTGTAAGCTTGTCCATTATGAGAGTCACCTGCCTTTTGGCACTCACTTTACCCACATATACACAAAAGACAAGGCCCTGCCTTTAACTGGTTTGAATTTGGGACAAAGTAGAGAAAACAATTATTAAAGAACTGAAGACTTTGCCAGAAACTAATGGCACCAACATATGCTTAACAATTGGAAACACAAACAATTTTTTTATTCTTATTCCAAAACTCACCTTGGATAATATGATTTTTAGCAGCAGTAAAACATGTGTTCACTACAGCTGCTTTCGTTCCTTTTCAGCCTTCCTAGTTAAGGAACGCTAAATAAAGAAATCAATAAGATGACACAATTATAGGATTAGGCAAATTTTTTTTTTCCTGGTCTTTAGAGAGAATTTTAAGATTATGAATGGAAACTTAAAATGAGGAGGATAGGAAAAGAGAAGAAGTAAAACAAACACAACAAAATTAAATATACAAGGATGTATATGTACGTGTATATGTGTGTGTGTGTGTATGAATATATATATATGAATATGAATATAGAGGGGAAAATGCTCAGGAAAAAACTTTTCCCCTAATTTATTTCCAAATGCATCATGAGTTTAAGAAATATTATGTTTGTGGAACTTAAGTTGCACTTAAATTTATACTTCAGGAAACTTACAAATATTCTGGCTGATAAGGTTTTTTTTATTAGTGATTAGCTACAAGAAAATTCATAGGAAATCCAAGTTGAGATCAGATATGTGAGAAAGTATGAAATTTTGTGAGCTTGGTGCTTAGTGGAGAGTAAAATCTTGGCATAGCCCAACGGTAACAAAACCTGAGTAACATTAAGAACTTCCCCTTCACCTCCAACACTGTACTTTCCAAAAGAGGAATGGTCAGAAACATAAAAGGTATATATTTGGACAAATGAACTATTT
>CM052896.1:77879000-77896933 GCA_028534135.1 Potos flavus
TATATAACTAAAGTTGAAGAAAGAAATCAAAATCAGAATTGCAGTTGTGGCAAAAAGTCAAAATTACAGGGCAACTATTTTTACACTTCAATCCATGTCAAATTGGGGGTAGAAAATGCATCTGTAAATAATTGGCTGACAATTTCTGTTTAAAATTTTTTTTTAAAGATTTTATTTATTTATTTGACAGAGAGCACAAGTAGGCAGAGAGGCAGGCAGAGAGAGAGGGAGAGGCAGGCTCCCTGCTGAGCAGAGAGCCTGATGCGGGGCTCGATCCCAGGACCCTGAGATCATGACCTGAGCTGAAGGCAGAGGCTTTAACCCGCTGAGCCACCCAGGCGCCCCAGTTTAAATTTTTATTACAAGCCCAGCTTCTTCTGTTTACTTGTTTTTAAATGCTGGGTTTTATTTATGGAGCACAACATTATATGATGAATGCAAAAATGGAATGCCTGGGGAAAATCAACTGTCATACTGAATTCAGTCATTATAGTTACTGTGATGTCAAAAAAAAAAAAAAGTACTGTCACACCCAAGCACTCATAAGCTTGAGAAACATGTTTTTGCTGTTTTTTTTTTCTTCTTAGGTTTTAACAGTTTGAAAATACCGAAGTACATAAGGCTCTCGCAGAGTCATACTAGTTTTGTGTGGGGGGAGGGTAGGGAAGAAATTTAAAACCATTGGGTTTTCTGCACTGTATGTTTACTAGTATCTAGGGCCAGTAATGGGAAAAAAAAAATCACAAAGAACAAAGATTTTTATATTGCCGTCAACGATTGTCTTGCTGAGCATTTTTCCTCCCCAGTACAAAACACAGAAAGATGAACTCCCAGACTTCCCAAAACATTTTGCAGATTTACTGTTGCTTTAAACAATATTTTAAGAAGAAAGCATTGAAAGTTCTAGAAATGAATAAGCAAAATATACACAATTTAAAAACAATAGAGAGTCTTATCATGGGGGCCTGGGAGGCTCAGTCAGTTAAGCATCGGATTCTTGGTTTCAGCTCAGGTCATAATCTCATGGGTCATGAGAGGGACGCACCTCTGGCCCTGTGCTCAGCAGGGAGTCTGCTTGAAGATTCTCTCCCTCTGCCCTTCCCCCTGCTCTCCTGTTCACACTCTCTCTAAAATAAAATAAATCTTTAAGAAGTCTAACCATATTAAAACCTAACTGCATCCATAAGTTTTGACAGGATGATTTTTCTGCTTTCTATTTGTTTTCAATGTGGTTCTGTGAAGAAGCAAACTAGACTCACATCTTATAATGTCAGACTTTTAATATATGTATTTATATTTATGTTAAACATCTGAGAGTATATATGTGCGTGTATCTATATGTTACACATTTGTGTGTGATATTTATAGGTATGTTAGGTATTCCACCAATTCTTTCCTTTTCATATAATTTCTTTATTCTCACCCTTGTCTTCCAAATGACCTGCTAGAGACCCAATATAAATCTATTATTGTGGGTTAATATGGATTTCCTGTAAATAGTAATTTCACCCTGACAACGGACCTCAATTTGCCCAAATGATATCTGTGCAAAAAATTGAATTAACAAACTTTAAAGATATGTTCTGAAAGATGAGCTTCACAATAATATTGTTTATCATAAGAGCTATTTGTGGTAGGGTTTTGAGAGGGGTGAGCCAAAGCAACCCTAAAACAATTACGAATTAAGTAGGCTATAATAGACATATAAATGTAAGGTTTCTAGTTTTTGCTGTCCACTTCCCTTTGTTCTTGTGTACAGAGAGATAGACCTTGTATCTCATCCGTCCATTCATTATTTATTTGGTGCAACAGTGCCTTATTGGGCATCTAGCCTCCTCTGCTAGCTTCTAGGCAATTTTTTTCCCATCTTCATTTAAGAATTTATGAATGTTTATGCACGACACCAGGTACCAACAGATGTGAAAGTAAACTTCTTGTTGATATAGTAAGTACCAAAAGGATGCCTCAAGGAGGGCTCAGATCCAGTCAAGAGTAAAACAAGAGAGGGAGTGAGGTATAGACAGGGTGATGAAGTTAGAGGGAGGTGGATGGTTTTGCAGTTTTAATTATGTTTAGGGGTAGAGCACGATTGTTACCTGAGTGTCTTGTGATTTAAAATTTTGAGAGATACCAAGGTGAGAAAGGAAAATGGGCCTTCTTTTCAGATTGTACCTATGTGGGCAAAGAATAAAAAACAAGCCTTCTTTTCAGATTGCACAGATGTGGGAACTTGAAAACTCTTAGAACTCAAACATTAGTAATGGAGTCTTTCTCTTTATTATAGGTGACATTTTGATTGCTGTCCTATGGTGCTAGGATTGATCCCATTCCTACATCTGATCAGAGCAATATCATTCTTCTTTTTAGATCCCTTTCAGCTATAGGAGAGTACATGACTCCTAGCTCAGTCAGCTCATTGCTCTGGTTATGGTCTCAATTGAGTGGTAATTATGGGAAAAGTAAACTTTACTTTTTAATCCCTTTTAATTTAGGATTCTTATTGACCCAGGACGACATTGGTTAAGGGGGTAGTTGTTGTAGCATTTGTAATGGAATTTTCCTGGAGGAACCAAAAACATGTATGAATCAAAATCTTCCACTGACTTCATCCCCATCATACTCAATAAAACTTTGATAAATGTTATAGACTAAACACATAATAGTGAGAGGAAAGAAAAATAACCTGTCCCTTTAAAGTTGGGGCCATGCCAGTGCTAGAACAAATGACTGCCTATGTCTGATTATAAATTTCACCGATCTTCAGCCACTTGCACAGCATTAGAAGCCAAATAATGTCCAGTATGTTAGGTAGCCTTTTATGGTAAGATTCCATATATGTTTGTTTCAAATATGTCCCTTCCCTCATGTGTGTATTTCAAATATTTTTAAATATTTATTTATCCATAAGACTAGTTATTGCAGTAAAAGAAACTTTCCTTAATTCTTATCATTGGTTTCCTTACTACATATTTCAAGTTTCACTCATTGATTTCTTTATCCCAACCCCATTCTGGGATTTATTCAAATATGTAGTCAATGAATTCTTCTCCTTTAATTCTCTCTAGGAGCTCATACCCTTCCCATTACCTACAATGAATGGGAGAAAACCCCTCTTTCCTATCCCACCTTTTATTTTTTTTAAAGATTTTATTTATTTATTGGGGGGGGTGCAGAGGGAGAGAGAGGAGCAGGCTCCCTGCTGAGCAGAAAGCCCAACATGGGGCTTGATCCCAGGACCCTGGGATCATATGACCTGAGCCAAAGGCAGATGCTTAACCAACTGAGCCACCTAGGCACCCCCTATCCCAACTTTTAAAATAAGTTTAGTGAAATACCTTAAAAAAGACAAAGATATAATCATTTCATTGTTAACTCTAAATATGGACATAGTGTAGAGAAGTATTTTAACTGATACTGAATTAAAAAAAAATGATATGAGATCGAAGCAACTAATCTCAAAGCCTGAACATTTCTACTATTCATCCAAGCCTTGACTTTATTCATGGAGTCATTCTTACGTTTACATTTATACAGTAAGCTTTACTATTTTACCTACAAAACATTCTTTTCCTTTAAACAAACATTCTAGCTCTAAGACTAGAGCTTAGGAACATTGTTTTCTCATTTTCCTGTTTATTCCTTGCTTTAAGAATTACATTTACATTAGGACTTTTATTTCCCATATTTTTCAGTGAAAATGATGTAGACATATATAGGAACCCTTATTTTCCCTTATTCATTAAAAATACCCACTTGTAGTTGAATGTACTTGAAATTCACCACATAATTGAGGATTATTTTCATCATATTTCACTATATGACCAGGAACGCATTTCACAGTGGGATAAATGAGAATATAGTTTTGCTCCCAAGTGCTATGCCCTGTCCATATATTGTGAGATAATATTAATATGTTAAGGCTATCAGTGGGATTTTTAAGTTGTTTTTAGTAGAGGCACATAAAGATATCTGTATCTTGCCCTGCCCACAACAAAACTTTTTGTATATTGGCATATTCTTTGCAAATTCGTATTTTAGTCTTGCTTGTCATCCAATACAATGCAACAGAGGGAAAAAATGCTTCTGTTAGACTCTCTAGAAAAACAAGCATCTGCATAGTTTCTACCAGCAGAGGCATCATGAGAGAGCTTGAGGAAGAAAATCTGAAACTTGTGGTGGTAGGTTTTCTACCAAAAATCAAAACAAAAACACCCTGACCAATTATTTTCCTGAGACCTTTATACGTAAGAAATGAGAACTAAAGAAAAACGTAGGGCTGCAGTGACAGATAAACCAGTGCTTAATGTTGAATTCCGTCAGACAACATGGGTCACAGTCTAAGTGAGACCATATACTCTTCATTAGCCAAATTTAAACCATAACATTAGCTGGGATAGTAACTGAAACTATTGATGAGCGAGTCATAAAGTCAGTAGACAGGTAGGATGAGGAGCAGCAAAAGGAAGAAAGAGTGAAGAACATCTGTGAAGAGATAAATATGTGAACTTTTAACATGCACTGGCCCCACCACATGTTCGATGGGCCATGATTTAGGATTTTCTCCTCTGTTCAGGAAAACTTGGAGGGGGATGGAGAGAAAAAAACAGATTTCTTCCTTTGCAGTAATAGGTTAAATTGTAATGTTCCTTCTGAGGATCTTTAGTTTTAAAAGAGGACTGGTAAAGTGTAAGAAGAGTCTCACTGAAAGGGTCCTTAAAAATGAGAAGAGGTGCGAGGAGGTACTTCTCAGCCCAGAGTGCACATCATTATCATATGTTACACCACCACTGAAATGTTGGCCACTTCAGATCTAATCAGTTTAAGGTGCATATGTTTTTTAAAACCTATATAGCTTGCATTTTGAGTTTTTAGTGTAGTAATTATCATAAATTATGGACTTATTGTTTTCCAAAAGATCAGACTTGAATAACTAAATTAAGTGTGCAATCTAGCACAATGTGAAGAGATTTAAACAAGGCCACTTATGAGAGGACTTCAATTATGTAAACATTTGGAAGCATAATGTTAGTGATAGTTTCTAGGGAATGCTTAAAAATGAAATGAAATACAACCAATACTTCTTAGAAATCTGAATTATTTTCAAATAGAAGATGTTAGTGGTTTAAATTAGTAAACATCAAGAATATTTAAAAATGTTTAAAAATAATTTCTCATTAGCTTATCCCATTTGATATTTTAAAATAGCAGTAACTATTGAAGATATACATGTCCTTTCCAATGGATATTCCAGAGAACTAATCATTTAGTCAGGTGTCATTTGCACACTTAAATTTCCTTTTTAAGCATTTTTGTGTGAGTTACTCTGAATAGCCTAATCAGGCCTCATGCGGGCAGATTGTATTACCATTTAGATTATACCTCTGTATATTAACACGGCTTTAGACCACAAGTTAAAAAAAAAGAGATGCATAAACTCAGATGTAAATAAAAATGCTCACATATTATATTCGGAGGCAAAATTCTTAGCTTTTTTTTTTTTTTTAAAGATTTTATTTATTTGGCAGAGAGGAGAAAGGTCACAAGTAGGCAGAGAAGCAGGCAGAGAGCGAGGGAGAAGCAGGCTCCCCGCTGAGCAGAGAGCCCGATGCGGGGCTTGATCCCAGGACCCCGAGATCATGACCTGAGCCAAAGGCAGAGGCTTTAACCCACTGAGACACCCAGGTGCCCCCAAATTCTTAACTTTTTATAATAAAATTTTCAGGTGAAAAGTTTTGAATCTCCTGAAGACCCCTTATTCATCTTAAAAAGTTGTCAATACTTTTGGCATTAATTCTAATGGGTTAATCTGCAGACAGAATTTATATGCTATAAAACTAATTGAGTATATTAAATAATACTACTCTAAATCTAGATATTGGTTTTTCAATTTTGAATTGTTAATGAATATCTTGAAATTAAGTAGTATGATCTGGAAAATATTGTCAGTATTCAGAGATACATTACTTGTATTGGTGACATAAGCCAGCGTTACTTTTTTTCAAAGAATGTAGGAACAGATAATTTGGAACCTTTTCGTAATAGAGTGTGATTCTTTCCAGAAGCACTGAGGAAGGAAAGATCTGAAATAATTCTAGATGTTTATCTCTGGTTTTTGCCAACCTTTAAGGTGGTAAAACTAATTGATGTGACAAAAGTGAAAACATCTGTTTCATAAGGAAACATTATAATGACCAGCTCATATGTGAGAAAAGGAGAGTTCAGATAGCATATTGGATTTTAAGGTCTACTATTTTTGATCTTCTAGAAAGATTTGAGCTGCATTGCCTCTGATAAGCAGCACATTGACAACTCTGGCTCCAAGTTGTTGAAACCAGGCCAAGAAACATTGTAAATTATTAGCCACCCTATTTCCAACCAAATTATTATATAATTTAAATAGAACTTTAACATTATCCATGTTTTACTGTGGCAAGTAGTAAAGACTATAAAATGTACAAAATATTTTTTGCAAGGACAGAATGAGATAATGGATATCAGGAGACTTTTACCAATGACTTTCACATGGGAGTGATCCCTCAATGAATGTTATTTTCCCTCCTTCCTGTCATATTACACATAAGGTAGATATACATAGAATTTATTTTGTTTTGGATGATATGTTCCTTTTGAATGCCAGTGGAATACATTAATCCTTCTATATATGGATAACTAACCTTACTCATTAGTATGTCACCTAGACAATGTAGACAGCCTTGTCTTCTATTTTCAGTGTTATATTGCCAAGGATGAATTTAACAGTATAAACTACTAAAAATAAAAATACAGTTTCTTCCTATAAATAATTATTTAGTTCCTATGAACAACTGTTTAGGGTAGAGATTTTTAAATTATTGAACAGAAATCTAGCAAATCACTGGCAGTCAAGGCTAAATAGAATCAGATTCATTACCAACAAGAGGCAAAGATATTTAACTCTAAGAATATTGGTGACAGAAATAAGAACTTAAACTTGATTCTGTACTATGAGAAGACTTCGTTAGTATGGCATGGAAAGTATAACCATTCTTCACATTCTAAAAAGAAAGCTCGACACAACTTCAATGTGTTTAGTAAAGCAGTTAATAATGTTAATTATTAACTAAGCATGCAAAAACTAGTAACAAAGTCAAAGGTACAGTAATCTTGAATCTAGTAAAAAATGATTATGAGAATTAAAGTTAGAAGGAACTTAGCATCAGCAAACACATTTTGTATAAGAAAAATCTCAACAACTGGAATCGAGTCAGGGTAAGTTCTTGTATTTATGAGACAAAGTTTGGCAGAGAGAATCTTAAGAAAAAAAAAGCATAAACTTTTTTTTAAAGTTTTTATTAAAAAAAATAAAAGGGGGCACCTGGGTGGCTCAGTCAGTTAAGCGTCTGCCTTTGGCTCAGGTTATAATCTCGGGGTCCCAGCGTCAAGCCCTGCATCTGGCTCCCTGCTCAGTGGGGAGCCTGCTTCTCCGTCTCCTGCTCCCCCTGCTTGTGCTCTCTCTGTCTGTCAAATACATAAATAAATAAATTAATTAAAATCTTTAAAAAATAGTTTTTATTTTAATTCCAGTTAGTTAACATACAGTATTAGTTTCAGATGTGTAATATAGCAATTCAGCACTTCATTCATCACCCTGTGCTCATCATGACAAGTACACTCCTTAATCCCCATTACCTGTTTATCCCATTCTACCCTCTCTGTTAACCATCAGTTTGTTCTCTCTAGTTAAAAGTCTGTTTCTTGGGGCACCTGGGTGGCTCAGGGGTTAAAGCCTTTGCCTTTGGCTCAGGTCATGATCTCAGGGTCCTGGGATCAAGCCTCGCGTCGGGCTCTCTGCTCAGCAGGGAGCCTGCTTCCCCCTCTCTCTGCCCGCCTCTCTGCCTACTTGTGATCTCTCTCTCTGTGTCAAATAAATAAATAAAATATTAAAAAAAAAAAGTCTGTTTCTTGGTATCTTTCTCTGTTTTTTGTTGTGCTTTGTTTGTTTCTTTTGTTCTTAAATTCCACATACGAGTGAAATCATATGATATTTTTTCTGACTTATTTCACTCAGTATTATACCCTTTAGCTCCATCCATGCCTTTGCAAATGACAAGATTTCATTCTTTTTTATGGCTGAGTAATGTTCCAGTGTGTATGTGTGTACGTGTGTGCACACCACCTCTTCTTTATCCATTCATCAATAAATGGACACTTGGGGTTTGTCCATAATTTGGGTATTTTAAATAATGCTGCTGTAAACTTCAGGGTACATGTATCCATTTGAATTACTGTTTTTATATTCTTTGGGTAAGTAACCAATAGTGCTATTGGTATATCATAGGGTAGTTATATTTTTAACTTTTTGAGGAAACTCCATATTTCCATAGTGGCTGTATCAGTTTGCATTCCCACCAACAGTGCATGGGGGTTCTCTTTTCTAAATGTCTTAACCAATACCTGTTGTTTCCTGTATTGATCTTAGCCAATCTGATAGGTGTGAAGTGATATCTCCTTGTAGTTTTGATTTACATTTCTCTGATGATAAGTGATGATCATCTTTTCACGTCAGTTGGCCATCTGAATGTCTTCTTCAGAGAAATGTCTGTTCATGTCTTCTGCCCATTTTTAAATTGAATTATTTTTTGTGTATGTATTGAATTGTATAAGATGTTTATATATTTGGGGTTCTAACACTTTTTCAGATATATCATTTGGAAATATCCTCTCCCATTCTGTAGGTTGCCTTTTAGTTTTGTTGATTGTTTCCTTCACTGTACAGAAGCTTTTTATTTTGATAGAGTCCTGATAATTTATTTTTGCTTTTGTTTCCCTTGTCTGAGGAGATCTATTTAGAAAGAAGTTGCTAAAGCCAATGTTAAAAAAGTTACTTCCTGTGTTCTCCTTTAGGATTTTGATGGTTTCAGGTCTCAGATTTAGGTCTTTAATCCATTTTGAATTCATTTTCGTGTATGGTATGAAAAAGTAGTCCAACTTCATTCTTCTGCTTGTTGCTGTTCAGTTTTCCCAATACCATTTGTTGGAGGCTGTTGGATATTTTATCCTTCCTGTCAAATTAATGAATGAATGAATTAATTAATTGTCTATGTAGTTGTAGTTGTTTATTTCTGGGTTTTCTATTCTGTTCTATTGATCTATGTGTCTGTTTTTGTGCCAGTACCATACTGTTTTGATCACTATAGCTTTGTAATATAACTTGAAGTCCGGGATTGTGATGCCTCCAGATTTATTTTTCACTGTGATGGTTGCTTTGGCTATTTAGGGTCTTTAGTGCTTCCATGTAAATTTTAGAATTGTTCTAGTTCTATGAAAAATGCTATTGGTATTTGATAGGAATTGCATTAAATGTGTAGATTGTTCTTGATACTACAGACATTTTAATATTCTTGAAAGCCATGAGCATGGTATGTTTTTCCATATTTTTATGTGATCTTCAATTTTTTTTTTATCAGTGTATTTATGTATTGAGAGCATGAGCTGGGGGAGGAGCAGAGGAAGAGGGACAAGTAGACTTCTTGCTAAACATGGAACCCAAGGAGGGGCTTAATCCCATGACCCTGAAATCATAACCTGAGCCAAAATCAAGAGTCAGACACTTAACCAACTGAGCCCAGGTGCCCCTCTTTCATCAGTGTTTTATAGTTTTCAGAGTACATGTCAGAAAGCACAATATTTGAAAATTGCTTAAAATGTATAACTAATTAGTACTAAAGAGTTCTTGATGGTGAGTTTCCATTATGTGTGTTAAAGTTTTTAAAGGTCTTTTATCTAAAGAAATGACTCGATTCTATACAGTCCATTATGGATGGGTCTTCAGATATATTTCAGTTGGTTCCAGTTAGGGAGAAAATAAAATGTAACAGCAGAATACCCTAAGGAACCCGATATGTCCTTACTAAGTCTACAAGTGTAAATGCACTGAATTCCATTTTTTTTGAGTAGCAGTGCCTCTTAACATTGCATTTATTTAGTATTTGTGTAGCTAATGAATATCTAAGTAACAATTGGCTGAGTTATAACTTCTTATCTATTTTATAATATAAAATATGTATTTCATATAGAATTGTATTTCATATAGAATTGATACTATATATTATAGCTCAAGGAATAATAAAAAGATGGCCAATGCAACAAATAAAATTTTGAAAAAGAAGTAATTCAAAAAATAGTATAAACATCAGAATTTTGAAACACATTAAAAAAAAATGGAAGACACAAAGAACCCTAAATAAACCAAACCTAAGTAAATGTAGAGAAATCCCACACACAGAGTAACTCTGTGCCAGGCCACCAAATTTTTCTCAAGTGGGTGGACAAAAAATGAAAACTAAAGCAATCTGAGCTGAGTAGGATCTCTGACAAGTCCTTCAAAACTTGCAGGGTGGGAAGGTTGTGAAGGAAAATACATAAGACATTCGTGGTCTTGATAAAGTATAGGACAGCTGGCTTGCTAAAGTTGGGGAGAAACAACAGGGCTGAACAAGGTATTTCAAGGCACAGACAGTGGAAACTGCAGCTGACGAGCAGTGAAACCCCATAGCATACTCAACACTTGGTAACCAGTCTTCAAATTAGGGAGAGATCAGTCACAGTTCCAGAAGTTGCCAGTTCAGCTATAAAGCAGAACATTGGAGCTAAAGAAGAGGTCCAATCCCAGGAACTATTCGCTGGAAAGTACAGATTCCATGTTCAAAAATTAGAATCCAGTGGTGAGCTATATAAAACTAAAGCATAAACAAAATCCATATTTAGTTTATCTACAGATCCTTTGGGTTCAGCTCCCACTATAATGATCTAAGAGGAAAAAATGCATACTCTTTTGTGGAGGTAAATATTATTGACACTGTTCTCTGCTGTTATTTTTATACTAAATGCCCATCTTATAATCAAAGATTAAAAGACACCCAAAATAAGGCAAGAAAATGTATACCACAGTTCAGAGAAGAGCCAAAGCTTAAAGATGGGCCAAATTTAGAAATGATCAAACAGGGATTTTACACTAAGCATGGTAAAATGGACAACACAAATAAGAAAATGCAAAGACAAGTCTCATACTTGCCATATATATAATGTAATATATGTATAATTTATATATATAATTTCTCTCTATATATATAATTTCAAAAATCTAGTATCAGATTACATAAGGAACTCCTGTAAATCCATACCAAAAAAATGGCACATATTCATCTCAAAAGAGAATATTAATGTGTGGTGAGATGTGCAATGCAACAGTGCTACCAGGTAAATGTAAGATAAAATTAAAATGAGAAACAGTTACAAACTAATAAAAAAAACCTAAAATTTAAAAAAATATAGCAATACCAACTTTTTACAAGGATGTAGATTACCTGGGCCTTTCATATATATATATTGTTAGGGGGAGTATGAACCTGTCATTATTTTGAAAAAATGCTTAATGTAAATTTATACAAACATCTACCCTTTGATGCAGGAATTTATTCCTAGTTTTACCCAAGAGAAATAAAAATATTTCTCACAGAAGAGTTGTAGAGGAATGTTCAAAAGGAGTAGATTGATAAATCATGGTATGTTTGTATGATGGAATATTAACCAGTAATAAAAAAGAATAAATAGCTGCCACAAAAGATGCTGGAAACAAATGGTTACATAATTTACAACTCCATTTATATTAAGTTTAAGTAAAGACTAAACTATTCTATAATGATTGAGATCGGAAAGTGGTTGCTAATCAGAATAGATACTGGGAATTGGTAGACCCAAGCAAACATTCTGCAGTGATGACAATATCTTATACTTTTATTGTTGTAATAATTACACATGTGTATATGATGATCAGAACATATTGAACATTTAAAATCTATGGAGCTTTATTTTCTATTAATTATACTTCAGTAATTAATAAATCATTTTCTACCCTGAAGTTAGGAAAATATTCTTCCATAATATGGGCTAAATTCTCTATAGCTTTTCTCTCAAATTTAAGTTCTTTGATATCTCTAGAATTGATCTATTTTCACTTTTTAAACTATGGATAACTACTTGTCCCAATATTATTTATCAAAAAGCCTAACTTTACTTGTTGTAGAGTGGCACCTCTTTCATGTAAGGTATTTATGCGTATGGGTCGGTTTCTGGACTTTCTATTATATGCCCCTGTGTTGTCTATTTTTATATCATTTTCAAATGGTCTTAATTATAGAATTATAGTTCTATCATGGTTCTTGAAACTTTATAAAACTCTCAGCAGACAATTAGCACTTTTCTCCTAATCACCATCCTCCCCCAGCCCATACAGTGGCTATTTCTAAACATCACTACACGTTCCTCAAAGCTTTTGCCCTGGCCACTTTCCCCATCACACACAGATAAATACCTTAAGTACTACCTAATAGAGAACATAATGGCTCCCAGGCCTTCCACCTCCAAATTTATCAGCATCATCAATCATCCTTATAGCCTTCTTTCCCATTTTAGTAGAGATGTTACTGCTATAGACAGCAGTAACTGCGTCTGAATCTCATCTCCTCCCATTTTTTCAGGTATATTATACCATCTGTGTAATTCTCTTTTCACGTATTACCTTATATTGCATATATTTTACCTCACTTTTAAGATTAGTGATTTTTTGCCCTATTTTTAAAAGGACTATATTTTAAAAATAAAAACTAGGAAATTCATTTCAAAAACATTTTTGTATTGTGTATATTACATCTCACAAAGTTCACGCTGTACTCTAATCTTATTCATACATTTTTTATTAGTATAGATCATGAATTTGTCTCACGTCAGCAAATATTCTTTTAATATATGAATACTTCAATAGATAATTTAATCATAGGGATGTACATATATCCCTCCTTGTTTTATGACATTTTCAAAATAATGCAAGTGCTTATGTTTTTGTTTTAAATGGACATAAAAATAATGAAAAGTAACTCCTTTCCTATTCTACGGTATTTGGGGAATATCTTTGATATAAGCCCCTTCTTATCAACACAAATAAAGAATTGTATATCCTCTGCTGAGCAGTTCTGTTTTTAATTAAATTATCTCTCTTGAAGATTTTATATGTTACACGTTTTACATTTACAAAATGCTAATATTTTCTTAAGATTTATTTATTTGTTTTAGAAAGCATAAGTGCAGGGGGAGGAGTGGAGGGAGAGGGAGAGAGAATGTTAAACAGACTCCATGCGGAGTGCCCAAAGTGGGAATCGATCCCAAGACCCTGATATCACAATCTGAGTCAAAACTAAGAGCTAGACACTTAACCAATTGCATCACCCAGATGCCCTATATTTTCTAATGTCTGCATAATATTCCCAAACTATACTGTGCTTTATAAACTACTCTCCAGTTTTTCGTTTCTCATCCTCTACCATGTCCATTCTCTCTTCGATGAATTTCCTATCTACTCTTCTGCTAACGCTTTAAAAAATTGTAATTTTGATTTTTTAAAAAGATTTTGTTTTTCAGTTATCTCTTCACCCAACCTGGGGCTCAAACTCCCAACCCCAAGATCAAAAGTTACATGCTCTACCAACTGAGCCAGCCAGGTATCCCTGTAATTATGATTTCTATTCTCAATTGATGTATATTTTCTGAAGTACCAATCACTGATTCCTCCCAAATCTTTGTAGTCATTTCAGTCTACTTTTTATGTTCAAATCCGTTGTATCTGGTAACTGATTAGAAATTGTCCAATCCTGTAGGCATATGAATATCAGTATTTCTAAACAAGAACGAATCCATTTTCTCTAAATCTGAATACAGTATTTCATTTTACTGAAGTCTGTTCTTCTGTGTATTATTCACATTTGGTAAATGTTAATCTTATTGATCTAGTTACTTAAACCAAAAACGAGAGTTATTCTTGAATCTATTCTCTTATGTCCAATAAGGAACAAAGTACAGCATATTTTACTTTCTTAGTGCAATTAAAATTTATCCCCCCGATATCTTCTTACTTTTACTGTCTTATGATCCTGCTCACTTACCTCTAAACTTAATTACTTAATGAGCATTCTAACTGGTCTCTGAAGCCCTCCAGTCCTTGCCCCCTAAATTTTCAAACTGTACATTGATGTCCTAGTGATCTAAGATGTGGAGTTGGTTCTATTACTTCTGTACACATAATTATTTCTCAGAATTATTTCCCTTTAAGATGAAGTTGATTTCGTATGCAAAAAATGACCTTCTATGCCAGTTAGAATTGTAAATATATCCCCCCAAGATCATTTTCTGGCTATACAATCAAACATTAATCTACGTACTGCTGTGAAGAGACTAGGTTATCATTCAGCCGATCTTAAAATAGGGAGATTATCCTGGATTATCATGGTGGCCCCAATCTAATCACATGAATTTTTAAAAGAAAAAGAGAAGGCAGAAGAAAGAGAGATGCAGATGAAAGGAGGTAGAAGGGGGAAATTAGAAAGATTCAAAGCTTGAGAGGAACTAAACCTTCCATTGCTGATGGGGGTGACATGGAAAATTCGAGAAGGAATGTAGGCAGTATAGAGGAACAAAGTGATAAACAGCAAAGAAATGGTACCTCAGTCTCAGAATCATGAGAAACTGGATTCTGTCAACCAGAGTGACAGAAGCAGATTCTTGCCAGAGCCTCTTGATAAGAGCCTGGAATGTCAACACCTTGGTATGAGCCTTGTAAAATCCAGCAGAAAAACCAGTCAAGTCAACCCAAACTTCTGATAGGTAGAGACTATCAAACTACTTGGTAGTCTCTCTTGAATGCTCCACTTACATTCTCTCTTACACTGATTTATTTCCTTCAAAACACTTAAGACATCCTCTAGTAATTATCAACTTGTCTGTCCCCCATATTTGAATATAAGCTATATTGAAGAGATAGGCTATAAATCATATCTGTGCATTACCTAGGACTAGCACAAAACACAACACAATCTTTATGCACAAGAAAAATTTATTGAATGCACACCAGAATGATGGGTTTGCAGTTTGCAATGATTTCTTAAGAATGATTTATTAACTACCACATATATCAATGAAAGGTCACTATCCTTTATGTAAAATTATTTTGTCAATAAAGATTAACCTACAGAGTGTTTTACTATATCCTGACACTTTATTCTTTTTTTCAGATACTTTCTTTATTTTTACTTTTTAATGATTTTATTTATTAGGGAGAGAGAGAATGCAAGCACAAGAGTGAGGGGACCAGAGAGAGGGAAAAGCAAATTCCCTGCAGGGGTGGTAGGGAGGTTCAATTCCAGCATCCCCAAATCATGACCTGAGTTGAAGTCAGATACTTAACCTAGGCGCCCCCAGATAGCTTATTTTAGAATAGTTGTCTATAGTAGCAATGATAATACATTTCTTCTATTTAATTAAAAGACATTGTTTACTTGAAACTATGACTTTTTTAAGGCAAATCTTGTCACTCTCTATATTTGCATGTTGTAATTCCTGGTAGAGGGGTACTTACATGCATTTTTTTTTTTTCCCATAGAGAGGTAATTTATTGCACATTGCTTTAAGGAACAATATTGAAAGATTATTACCTACCTTACTTTTTCTCCATATTCCTAACCTTCTCCTCCTCAAATTAGAGAAATGTTTGTACCTGTAGTGAACCTGAAATCCATTGACCTCTGGGGTTCAGACTCTTCTTCCATTTCCTTCACTAAGCTCTGTCTTCCTTTAACAGTGTTTTTTATTACTTCCACTCTTACTCTCAATGGTACTGGCTTCTCTGTACTGCTGGGAAAGCTTGCATTTTCCTAACTGCTCTATTTGTGACAGTTGTAGTACTAGAAGTTCATTTATCAAGGGATAGGGAGTACTAGAAGGCCCATGTTGGCCTTAGGACAAAGCAGAGCAGTCACATATTTTGTGCCATTTTGCCCTCCCCCAAGGCATCTTGTTCAGAGGCCACTAAGGACTGAAATACAGCCCAGGCTTGACTTTCCAAATCCTGTGCCCTGTAGGGCAAAGGCCAGAGGGATACCTTATGCTCATTTATAAGAAGATATATTTTGTATATCCCTATGTCTAATCTACCATTCTGGACTCCTTTATCTATATTCATTTCGTTCAGAACCAGTGGTTAAGAGATCTCACTAATAAGCTGATTTGAAATCACATACCAGGGGCGCCTGGGTGGCTCAGTGGATTAAAGCCTCTGCCTTCGGCTCAGCTCATGATCTCAGGGTCCTGAGATCAAGCCCTGCATCTGGCTCTCTGCTCAGCAGGGAGCCTGCTTCCCCCTGCCTCTCAGCCTACTTGTGATCTCTCTCTCTCTCTCTCTCTCTCTCTGTCAATCAATCAATCAATCAATAAAATAAAATAAAATAAAATCTGTCTATCTTTAAAATCACATACCAGGGGCGCCTGAGTGGCTCAGTTGGTTAAACATCTGCCTTCTGCTCAAGTCATGATCTCAGAGTCCTGAGATCCAGCCCTGCATGGAGCCCTGCATCTGGCTCCCTCCTCAGCAGGAAGTCTGCTTCTCTTTCTCCCTCTGCTGCTCCTCCTACTTGTGCTTTCTCTCTCCGTCTCTTTCTGTTAAATAAATAAATCAGATCTTAAAAATAAATAAATAAAATCACGCACCAGACAGTAAAGCTAAAGGAAACTTAATTTTCAGTACCATGACATTATCCAAGAGGTTACGATTTTATCTAAAATAATTTTGTCACACTTTGGAAATAAATTTTTGTGTGTTAAATCTTTAACATGTATATTTGGCCATACTTACTGATTAAAGTTGATAGGATCTCTCTGCTATGCATATGCTAAACATACTGATACATGGATAAAGACTCTCATGTGCTCTATTTCTAATTTTATACAGTCCTAAAAGGAAGAACATAGGCTATTATTTTAAAAATAACTTTTGCCTCTGCTTACAAAGGTAATAGTTTCAGCTTAATGAGTTACTGCTCTATTTGAAATCTATTTATGTTTTTGTACAAAAAAGGGCAAAACCTTGCAAATTAGTCTGGTTAATAATGATGGTAACTTAAAATTTATATTAAAATCTCATTGTAATGAAAAAAGCTCATGCTTTTGGATGGTACTTCTACTCATCAATCTTTTAAAGTACTCAATTCCCTTTGCAAAATGTTGTTTGGATAAGCGAAGACAGCTAAGTGAGGATGAATGCCAGATGTTTAATTAGCACCACTTCATCTAGTCCACTTCAAACAGCATAATGTTCTCATAGAGGAAGGGATTTTCTGTCAGTGTTTCATTTAAAATATACAGTAAATAGTTTTAAATGATCGAATGACTCTGCATTGCAAATCTGTTAGTATATAAAATTAACAGAAAAAGAAAGTGTTTATTTCCAAGTTAGTTTTACAAAATCATGACAGGTCAAGACACCAGTCTGGATTATTGTAGGATAAATAAACACCATGTATATTGGACCACATTCACATATTTATTTGTCTGCAAAACTGGTTGTTCTGTTTTCTTTCCCTCTATAAGGTCAGAATGTAACTTACTTGTGAATATAAAGCAAGGCACACAAATTCCCTAATTAAACTCTTCTAATCTTTTTTGAATTTTTAAATCTTTATTAGCCATGTCAGTTGGGATAATTACTTTTCAGTTTCCTACTATATAAAAGCAACATAATACTAGAGATTTGCTTCCCAGGATGTTGCAGGGGTTAACTGAGATAAGTCATGTAAAATGTTTAGCCTAGGGTTAGGTATATTATAAGTGACAAATAAGTGTTAACTATCATTATCATTATTGATTCTGAAAGCAGTAATTAGATGTGCTCAATCATCTTATTTTGTAAAGTCCGATTTCCTGCTAAATAACGTGTGAGAAATACCCAAAATGAGGGTCCAATCTTCCCTTTACCCTCAACAGTGACAATGCATGCATTTGTAAGAGAGCAGACTTACATAATTATTTTTGAAGATCAAAAAATTTTCCTCTTCTACCTATACTACTCTTTT
>CM052896.1:77897433-77917915 GCA_028534135.1 Potos flavus
GAATCTGTTTCTTGGTATGTCTCTCTCTCTTTTTTTGTCCCTTTCCATCTTAATGTTCATGCAAAAACAGCTGAGGGGAGCAATGATATACAATGAATATTTTAGACCAAAATATGCCTGAGGGAACACCAGACTATCTGAACAAAAAGTAAATCATGGGGTGCTTGGGTGGCTCAGTCCATTAAGTAAGTGTCTGACTTCATTTTGGCTCAGGTCATGATCTCGGGTTCCTGAGTTCCAGCCCACATTGGGCTCCTCACTGGGTGTGGAATCTGCTTAGGGTTCTCTTGCTCTCTCCACCTGCAACACCCCCCACCTGCTCTCTTTTTTTTTTTTTTTAAAGACTTTATTTATTTAGTTGATAGAGAGAGAGAGATCACAAGTAGGCAGAGAGGCAGACGGAGTGGGGAGGGGAAGAAGGCTCCCCACTGAGCAGGGAGCCAGATGCAGGGCTCGATCTCAGGACCCTGAGATCATGACCTGAGCCGAAGGCAGAGGCTTCAACCCACTGAGCCACCCAAGCACACAGCCCCCCCGCTCTCTTAAAAAAAAAAAAAAAAAAAAAAGTTAATCAGTTAAGTGTACTAGTATTCTGTCCACAGAAACAATGAACTCCTTATTTCATTCATTCATTTTTTTCTTACATTTTTACATTGATAATGTTGAATTTTTTTTTTTCCTAATGTATATTGGTGGATAAAGTGAAATAAAAAGGTGTTGGATGCCTAGAAATTGTCCTGCATTTTATTCAGCACTATATACTTTTAAAATCATTTATTCCTCACATCAGTATTAGATATTATGCATGTATCTATCTCATATAATACTCTCAACAATTATGTGAGTTGCTTTCTTAATTCTATAAAGAAAAATCAGAATCCTGTCATTTAAAAACATATCCAAAGTAGCAAAAGTGGAAAGTAGCTAGGAAAAAGCCTCAATACAAACTTATGACTCCCTGATGACAAAAGTTGCTATCTCCTCTATCTCCTTTCAATAAAACACTCTTTCCTCCAATTTATTTTATTATTTTTAGAAGATTTTATTTATTTATTTGACAGAGAGAGTGATCACAAGTAGGCATAGAGGCAGGCAGAGAGAAGGGGGGAGAAAGCAGGCTCCCTGCTGAGCAGAGAGCCCGATGCGGGGCTCCATCCCAGGACCCTGAGATCATGAACTGAGCCGAAGGCAGAGGCTTTAACCCACTGAGCCACCCAGGCGCCCCTCTTTCCTCCAGTTTAACTTCAGTGCTCAGAAAGAGATTATCAATCTACTTTATTAGATATTACCAAAAAATGTGAATCTTCTATGACATAGATTGAATATTTCTCCTTTCATTTAGCTGTTCGTTATTATTGTACAGTCATACCATGAGGTTGGTCAAAATGTGGCAGGGTGGACTCTGCCTTGGAAAGTGACAAGTTTGTAAATAACTATAAACAGATGCCAAATGGGCAAAAGAAAACAGGATGGCTAAGCGGGTAAATTCAAGATTAATTAGCTATAATCATTCCTCCTAATCATAGCATGATAATGAATAGGAGTATAGTATTTTTATATTCATTTGACAATTAGATCTTTATAATTACCATGTGAAGGTTTGTAATTTTCATGTGTATACCTAGTTCTAGTTGCCATTCTCCCATGCATAAGATATTGTTTGTCATTCTAACTTCACTGCAGTATTATTTGTGCCCTTTATGTCTTTATATCTAAAAAGAGAGGTACGTATTTTATAGACTTATAATTAGATCCTATTATAATTATGCTTGATGGACGTGTGTATGAATCCTGATTAGATATTTGGACAGCCTGTGATTATGAGTAGATGGAGGGCAAAGAATGCTTGTCAGTGTTGGTCACACAATAGGCACTAAAAATGGCTTTTATAAAAGAAAAAAAAAAACTAAGGGAAGAAAAAAAATCAATGAAATAAAATTTATACACTTATGATTTGATGGTTAAAAGAAGCTCTAAACAAACGAACAATTTAGTAGTATTTACATACAAAATAGTGCTTTCTCAACACTATTAATAATTTCTGTAAGCATATTTAAAATTCTTTTTGGATCATAGAACACTTAGAATATGAATAATTATACCAAATTATTGAGATAATATGTGATAAGTAATTTTAGAAAGAATACAAAGTACATACATTGTCAGTTTGGGCATATAAATCACATTTGTAACATTGAAAATTAAAGCATGAAAAAGAAAACCACAAGCTAGAATTTCTGAGTGATTCTCTTTTTTTTAACCACAATATAACATGGTTATTAGTATAAGGCTTTTAATTACAAAGTAAGTTCATTAGATCATTATTTGAGAATTTATGATAATGAACAAATGAAAGAAATTCTGCAAAATTATCGAAAAGCCTCACACCTGCCACCCAATCCACAATTTTAATCCAAAGCTGAAAGTGTAATTAATGAAATGATAGTGAGGTTTGTAAACTTGATGGTGATTTAATTTTACGCAAAAACACTGAATGTAAGAAACTATCAGTGCTTTCTAAAGAGCATTTAATCTTACCAAGTTTATTAAAGGCAGCAATATATTTCTGTTTTTATCATGTGGAAAAGAGAAAAAAGAAAAACATTTAGTTTTCATTGTTTCTTATTTTCTCATTGGGGAAAAAGGAGTGATAGTTTAAGTCACATTCAATGTAAACATATCATTGATATTCTAGAAATTTAAAAAATGTTATTCACATATAGTATGATGCAGAAATATATATATTGTGTGTGGGGTTTATATACATACACATACATCATACATATATATGGAATTTTATATTTTGCATATTTTAATTTTATATATAATTTTATATAACTTTGATAGGGATTAAAATTTTGATAATTATGAATAAATGTAGTTCAGAGTAAAATGTAAGAATTTTTACACTGTGAAGTTATGTTTTATCAATAGTGGCATGTTTCTCAAATAATTAGTTTCTAGTTAGAAAGAGGGAATGAAGTAATGGCAAGAAGGCCAATACAAAGGATGGATAGAATTCAGTCCTGAGGACATCCTGTGTCTTTTCAGATTAGGAGTCTTGCCCTTTTAGGGGTTATACTCTCCAGTAAAATGTTTCTACAAAAAAAACAGACATATATTTAATCAAAATATCAATTGACCTTAGATTTTATATTTTAGCTAATTTTTGTCTTTCTATTTATTATAAGCTTTACTCTTATAATATTACAGTTCAGAGGCTCCTGGGTGGCTCAGTCAGTTAAGCATCTGCCTTCATCCCAGGTCATGATCCCAGGGTCCTGGGATTGAGCCCCACATGGGTCTCCCTGCTCAGCAGGAAGCCTACTTCTCCCTCTCCCTCTGCTGCTCTCTGTGTGTGTCTCTCTCTCCCCAATCAATCAATCAATCAATCAAACAATTTAAAAATATATAATGATTCATACTGTTTTTATAAACATCTAGGATGAAAATGTAGTTTTGGAGATATCACTTTTCTGAATCATAAATCTAGTATTTTTGTATTAATTGGCATTTTCACGTTGCTCTAATTTGTTATATTAACGTCATTGGGATAGTAATCTTGTTTTAGATAGCTTTCAACTTATTTGAAATAAATGTTTAAGAATAATATATATTCCCAAATTTGAAAGATGGGTTGCTTGGGTGGTGCAGTCAGGTAAGCTTTCAACTGTTGGTTTCTGCTCAAGTCATGATCTCAGGGTAGTGAGATTGAGCCCCACACCAGGCTCTGTGCTCAGCAGACTCTGGTTATACTCTCTTTCCCTCTACCTCTGCCCTTCCCCCTGTTCTCTCCCTCTCTCTCTCTCTCTCTCCAGTCAATCAGTCAATCTTTTAAAAAATTAGAAGCATGAAGTTTAGTTGAATTACTCATTTGTGTAGTTTTAACATTTTTCCCCTAAAGTCCATCTTTTCCTACTCCAAAAGCAATGTGTAGTTTGTAATTTTTCAAAATAAGATTATTTTCTTAGTGTATTGCCTGTATTCCAATGCTTTTGTCACAGTTCCAATATAAAATTGTCATTTCATATCATATCAGTACTTGAAATAGCAAATGTACTATACTAGAACAGAGACATGAACACCAAAAGTAATCTCAGGCATGGCACACAATTAAAATGAAAAACATATAGCAATAATTGTATTTAACAGAAAAGAGCATGGTATTGATGTGAGTCCACTGTATCATCATTTGAAGTTAATTGCTTGCATTTTTCCACCAAAATATTTGAAATCCTTTTTTGTGAAGATTTCTATTGGCTGTAAGAACATGAAAGCAAATGTGGAAAATAGCTCATAATAGCTCCTTTCAGATTTCTCAGAATTCCAGAATAAAAATATTGTATTTATCTTTTTTTATTTCTTTGTATTAGATTTTTTAAATATAAGACATAGATCTATAAAATATGTTCACGGCAATAAATATGCTGCAGAGAATTCCCGTTAAAAGTTAATCCTGGAATTCCAGAAAATATTCATATATGCTAGACACTTCTATTCTAAACACTCATATAATCTTTGCTACAGCTTGATGTAGTAAGTTTTTATGGTTATCCTCAGTGTGCAGATGAGGGAATTCAGGCACAAAGATATTACATAACTTGTCAGTATCACAGCTAATAAATGAAAGGAAGAGTTTCAAACTCAGTCTAGGGCATGATTTTACACTTTATCATGCTCTGTTTCTTTAGTTATCATTGTTTCATATACAAGCATAGACAGGAATAAATACAGATTTTGCAGAGGCCTGAAGGTGATATTATTGTACAGGGTCCACATTAAGAAAAGGAATACAAAATTACCAATTATATAGTTATGAAAATGAATTTTTAGTTAAAATAATAAAACCACAACAAATACATTAAAGTTGAAAATGCCAAAAAGAAATCACAGAATTCAGAATAATAAAACAATGTGTTCATTACTTAACTGCTCAATATCTACCTTCTTAGGATTTTTAGTTCACAATTTTTGGTCATCTATTTATGGGAAAAAATTTCATATTAACTTTTTATATAGATAATAAAAAGATAATTCAATTCTGCCACTGGCATTGGTGATTGAAAAAATTGTTGATAGTTGGTATTCATAAAGCATCCTACTTTACACATAGACACTTACTTTGTAGTAGTACTTCAGATGTTTTGCTTTCTGGCAAAGAAAATTGGTATATTTAATAGTGTACTATTGTTTCCTCCCTTTCTCCAGTGCAGTTAGAAGCTATAAACCAAATCTTTAAGTTACTTATTTTGACGGAAATATTCTAAGATAGCAAATATTGATGATCCAGACCTTGCTTTCAATTGATACTCAATATTGCAGTTCTCAAAAGTTGTTATTTTATTTTTTAAAGATTTTATTTATTCATTTGAAAAGGGGGTAGGAGATTGTAAGCAAGAGAGAGAGCACAAGCCAGTGGGTGGGGGCACAGGGAGAAGCAGGCTCCCCTGCTGAGCAGGGAGCCAGAGATGGGGCTCCATTGGACCCTGGGATCATGACTTGAGTTGAAGGCAGATGCTTAACCAACTGAGCGAGCCAGCCAGGTGCCCCTCAAAAGTTGTTATTTGAGTAACTCTTGTCACATCATGCCATGAAATATCAGTGGAAGCAGGATACTTAATGCCATTAAACCTAACCATTAGACAATGAATTCTAGAAAACCCAAAATCAATTTAGAAAACTTCTTTTTTAATATTTTCTCCTGGAATGACTTCCAGTACCAAAATCTATATGCAAGGGTTCAGCCAGAGAAAGAACTAGCAGGATAAATCCATACCTAATCTGTATTTATAACTCTATCTATATATGAGTATATATGCACATATGTATACCCTTCTCTCTTGTCCTCTATCTACTATATCATCCATCTATCTTTCTGAGACATTTTATTAGAATGACTCGGTGTATACAGTTGTGAGGACTGACTAAGCAAGTCTGAAGTCTATAAAGAAGGCTATAAAGAAGGGAAAATCAGGACTAAACTGGAACCCCACAGACAGGGGATGAGGTTATGATATTAGCCTGGAATTTCTTCTCAAGGCGAATCTTAAATATTATGGACTAAAATATAGGTGATCTTTAAACTATATACTCTAATGGATACTTAACATAAATCACTGAGATTTCTAAGAATGCTACTAATTAGCACAATTTGCTTTCATTTAATCATGTCAGTATTATCTTTACTAACTTGAATTATATACCATTTATAATTGAATTGCTTCTGCCATAGTCTCTAATTCTTTATCATTCACTTGTTTTACTCCCATTACCACTGACTGGCTATAGAGAGAAGAAAATGAAACAAAATACCAACAGAAAACACCCTATGGTGAAATTATTATATAAAATCAACTAAATAATATGAGTACTGCTATCTTGAGTGATTAAATATTTTCAGTAGTAGATATTCATGATACACAGTGTCAGAGAATCTTTATATCTGTAGATAGGATGTATTACATATTTCTAAATTTTTTTCATTTTTACTTTTTTAATTAATTAATTATTTTTTTAAATTTTTGCTTTTATTGAGATAATTGGGATACTATGTGCATAATTGACATACAACAATGTGTAATTTTAAGGTATACCAAGTTTTGATTTGATGTTTACATATTGCAATATGAAAGTTTTCTTGAACCTCAGTGTTCTTCAGAATTCTGTTTTTATTTAATATAATCCCAGTGTCAAAGTATAATTTTCAATATGTTGAAATGTAATTGCATTTAAAAAAATATATTGAGCACAGATTAAAAAATATCTTAGAAAACAATGATGAAAAAACTTGTTCAAAGGAGGATATAAGACTCACATATTTTCTTTTTTTAATACAGATGTGCTTATTTCATTGTAAATTATTTTTTAAAGTTTTTTTAATGTTTCAAATTTTTATTTCAATTCTAGTTAATTAACATATAGTGTAATATCAGTTTCCGGAGTAAAATTCAGTGATTCATCACTTACATATAAGACCGAGTGTTCATCACAAGTGCCCTCCTTAATATCCATCTCTCCTTTAGCCCATTCCCCCACCCATCTCCTCTCCAGCAACTCTGAGTTTCTTCTCTATACTTAAGAGTGTTTCCTGGTTTGCCTCCCTCTCTCTCTCTCTTTTTTTTTCTTTTATATGTTCATCTATTTGTTTCCTAAATTCCATATGAGTGAAATCATACGGTATTTGTCTTTCTCTGACTGACTTATTTCACTTAGCATAATACTTTCTAGCTCCACCCATGTTGGTACAAATGGTAAGATTTCATTCTTTTGGTGACTGAGTAATATTCCATCACACACACACACACACACACACACACACACACACATCACCTTTTCTTTATCCATTCTTTAGTTGGTGAGCATTTGGACTCTTTCCATAATTAGGCTATTGTTGATAATGCTGCTATAAATATCGGGGTGCATGTGCCCATTCAAATCAGTACTTTTGTATTCTTTGATTGAATTCCTAGTAGTGCAATTGATAGATCATAGGGTAGATCTATTTGGCACTTTTTCAGTATCTTCCATACTGTTTTCCAGAGTGACTACACCAGTTTGCATTCCAAATAACAGTTTAAGAGGATTCCCCTTTCTCAACATCCTCACCAACACCTGTTGTTTCTTGTGTTGCTAATTTTAGGCATTCTGACAGGTGTGAGGTGGTATGTCATTGCAGTTTTGATTTGTATTTCCCTGGCAGTGAGTGATGTTTAGCATCTTTTCATGTGTCTCTTAGCCATCTGGGTGTCTTCTTTGGAAAAATGTCTATTCATGTCTTATGCCCATTTCTTAACTAAATTATTTCTTTTTGAGGTTTTTAGTTTGATAGGTTCTTTATAGATTTTGGATACTAGCCCTTTATCAGATATTTCATTTGCAAATATTTTCTGTAGGTTGCCTTTTAGTTCTGTTGTTTGTTTCCTTCACTGTGCAGAAGGTTTTTATTTTTATGAAACCCCAGTACTTCATTTTTGCTTTCTCTTCCCTTGCCTTAAGAGGCATATCTAGAAAGAAGTTATTATGGCTGATGTCAAAGAGGTTACTGCCTGTATTCTCTTCTAGGATTTTGATGATTTCCCATCTTACATTTAGGTCTTTCCTCCATTTTGAATATATCTTTGTATATGGTGTAAGAAAGTGGTGTAGCTTCATTCTTCTGCATGTGACTATCCAATTTTCCCACACGATTTTTTGAAGAGACTATCTTTTTCCCATTAGATATTCTTCCCTGTTTTGTCAAAGATTTATTGACCATATAGTTTTGAATTCCTTTCTTGGTTTTCTATTCTGTTTCATTGATCTATATGTCTGATTCTGTGCTAGTAGTATACTGTTTTGATCACTACAGCTTGATAATAAAATTTGAATTGTGAGGCCTCCAGCTTTGCTTTTGTTTTTCCAGGTGCTTTGGCTATTTGAGGTTTTTTGTGATTCTGTACAAATTTTAGGATTGTTTGTTTTAGTTCTGTGAAAAATGCTAGTGGTATTTTCATGGGGGATTGCATTAAATGTGTAGATTGCTTTGGCTTGAGTGGACATTTAATAATATTTGTTCTTCCAATCCATGACTGTGGAATATCTTTCCATATCTTTGTGTGATCTTCAATTTCTTTCACCAGTGTTTTATAGTTTTCAGAGCATTTCACTTCTTTAGTTAGGTTTATTCCTAGGCACAGAGTATAACATAAATATTTACAATTGTTACAACTTCTTGTTGGATTGTCCCCTTTATGATTATATAATACCCTTTTTTGTCTCATGGTGCAGTCTTTGTCTTAAAGTCTAGTTTGTCCAGTGTAAGTATTGCTGCTCTGGCTTTTTTTTTTTTTTTTTTTTTTTAATTTATTTATTTGAGAGAGAGAGAGAGAGTGAGAGCACAAGCCAGGGAGAGAAGCAGAGGGAGTAGGAGAAGCAGTATCCCCATTGAGCAGGGAGTCCAACATGGGGCTCAATCCCAGGATCCTGGGATCATGACCTGAGTGGAAGTCAAATGCTTAACCGACTGAGCAACCCAGGCATCTCCAGTACTCTGGCTTTCATTTGACATCTATTTGTGTGATAAATGCTTCCCCATCCTCCTCACTTTCAAACTGCAAGTATCCACAGGTCTACACTGAGTCTCTCATAGGCAGCATATAGATGGGTCTCATTTCTTTAATCCTTTTTGACACATCTTTTGATTGAAGAGTTCACTCTATTTACATTCAAAGTAATTATTGATAGATATGTATATATTGCCATTTAACTATTTGTTTTGGCATTGTTTCTAGATATTTCATCTGATCTTTTTTTATCTTTGCCACTTTTGGTCTCTCCTCTGTGCTCAGAGTCCCTTTTACTATTATTTGCAGAGCTGGTTTAATGGTCATGAGTTCCCTTAGTTTTTGTTTGTCTGGGAAACTCTTTATCTCTCTTTCTATTCTGAATGATAGCCTTGCTGGATATTGTATTTTTGACTTCAGATTTTTCCTATTCAACACATTGAATATATCATGTCATTCCCTTCTGGCTTGCCAACTTTCTGTTGAAAAATCTCTTGCTAGACTTATGGGTCTTCCCTTGTAAACTACTGACTTTTGTTTCTGCTTAATATTTTTTCCATTATCACTATTTTTTACAAATATAATTACAATAATTAATTAATTACAAGTTTTTAGCTATTGTTTCTTCAGATAAATTTTCTGTCCCCTTCTCTCTCTTCTTCTGAAACTCCTATAGTACTAACATTCCTATGTTTGATGGAGTCACTGAGGTCCCTTAGTGTATTCTCATGTTGCATAATTCTTCTTTCTCTCTTTTGTTCAACTTGATTATTTTTCATTATTTTATCTTCTGGGTCATGAATTCATTCCCCTGCTTCCTCGAGCCTGCTGTTCATTGCATCAAGCCTGTTTCCAATCTTGTTTATTGCATTCTTCATCTCTGATTGATTCTAACTCTTTTATCTATGTAGCAAGTGCCTCACTGATATCTTCTTTTCTCAAGCCCAGTGACTATCCATATGATTGTTGCTTTGAATTTTCCAGCAGGTATGTTACTTAAATCTGTTTCACTTAGGGGCACCTGGATGGCTCAGTGGGTTAAGCCTCTGCCTTCGGCTCAGGTCATGATCTCAGGGTCCTGGGATAGAGCCCCGCATCGAGCACTCCCCACATCGGGCTCTCTGCTCAGTGGGGAGCCTGCTTCCCCCACTCTCTCTGCTTGCCTCTCTGACTACTTATGATCTCTCTCTCTCTCTCTGTCAAATAAATAAAACCCTTAAAAAAATAAATCTGTTTCACTTAGATCTCTGTCCCTGGTTTTATTTTATTCTTTCATTTGGGTTGGATTCCTCTGTCTTGGCATTTTTTGTAAGTCTCTGCCTTCCTGTCTCTGGCACGTGCTGTATTAGCTTTGCTGTTGCATTGTGGCTTCTCTGTCATTCAAGCCAGTCATCTGCAGAGGCTCTGCTTGCCAACCCTGGGCAGTGTTTGGTCCCTGGCCTGAATGCGGTGAGTTTTAACTAGGTGCGCTCCAGTCTGCTTGTGAAATGAGACCTGATACCAATTTCACCAGAACAGAGGCCCTGCAGAACCCTCTGGTCAGGAGACATTGTATGGGCAGGGGTTTGTGCTAGACTTCTAGGAGGAGAGGCCCACCATGCTGGGACAGAGGCGGGCTTGACCAAGAAGGGCCGTCCTGCCGGAGTGCAGAGGGTGTGGGGCTTGGTGTAAGCAAGTTAGGCAGCCAGTGTCCAAGCTGCGCTGTTTCCCACAGGTGGCTCTGTTTATCCTGAGAGGTGGGGGCATATTAAATATAGTCTAATCATGCCCTTTGATACATATGTAGTATAGAGAAGGAGAGAATGGACTGTGAAGACTAGTTAACAGTCCTTGATATATAGACTGTTACTTGCCCAAGATCACACAACTAGAATGTGTCCAGCTGTAGATAGGAATTCAAATCGACTTAATTCTTCATGCTGTGCTATAAACTCTACAAATGTATAAAAAATGAACCAAGAATTTGTGTTTGAGTTATAACTTGTGACAGTGTATCTTGTAGATGCATCTCTAACAAGTGGTTTTCCTGTGAAAAGTTTTCAAGTTAGTATGTATTTCTAGGACTTAGAAGTTAAGTATATTCCCATGAAGGTGGAAAATATTTAATAAGATACTTAACATTATTTTAAGGATTTCTCAGTATACAAAAATAATTTATTAACTTAAAATGTATAGACAGTAAAGATGATTTTATTGCAACACTTCAGATACATTGTTTCAGAAAAGTATACTTGTCTCTGAATCAGGTTGGTTGTATCTTTACCGGAATATCTAAGCTTCATCTATAATTTCTAGCTCTCATCCACTCATTTTTTTGGGTATGGGCAAGAGAATATTCCCAATATTTTCATTTTATTTCAGCTCAATGTCTAGCGTCTTCTCAATTGTCTTCCACAGATCTGTCTTCCCAAAGTTCATAATTTCTGCTGGTCTGGGTACCCCTAAGCTCAAATAGTGAGGGTTTGGATGGAGTTTACTCATGTGGGCTTTGTCCACACACATGGATATGAGATTTCTGTGGAGCAAGGTAAAACTCAGTATGGGTCAGGGTTAGTAAATGGCTCTTCCTTCCTTGCTTCCATGAAAAAGAGGGGTCCAGTAAATAAATCCATCTAACACACTGTCACATAAAATATCAGGTAAATTTATCAAAGGACAAGAATAGAGAATATTTAACAGTATATAACATTTATAAATTTATATATTTGGATATATGATATGTAAATCTTTTTGTAATCTCATGCAATAACCCTGAAAAGGTTAGGGTTAGTCCTGCTTTATATTTTTCCAAGATGGAAGAAACTAATTTCTTTTGTTAATAGAGCACTTCTTATACCACTATGTCTCTGTGAAATTATTTCTCCTAAAATATTACCTTTTGCTTCCCATCACCATATTCTTCACTGTCATTTCCTCAGATATCTGCAATTCCTTGAGATACCTGTCTTTGTTGCTATAGAAAACATATCTCTAAGGTAAGCCTCCAACCCACCTTTGCCTTATCATCTTCCTTGAACACACAGAGGTTTACCACTAAGTTCTTCCTACAAAAAAAGTCTAGAGCTGCTAAGGATGTGAGGGAGACTGTCTTATCTCTACAGGTTTTGTTTTGTTTGGTTTTTTGGTTTTCGTAGAGTTCTCTTATTCCAGATGTTGCTCTTTAACTTGTATAATTGTTATCTGCATAGTTGTTTTAATCCACTTTTTTTTTTAATCCACTCTCTTTAATGTAAGCTGCTTGAAGGTAGAGACTCTTATTTCACCTATGTAAGATGTCCCATATACACCCAATTCTTTCCAATATCCCTCTTTCCATAGTACGTACACACTGTGTTTATCATACTCTAGTGTTTATAGATTTCATCAAACAGCGTTAAACTATTAGATGGATATATAAATTATTTCAGTGGTTACTACCGAAAGTATATCACATTTCATGTGAATTTTGTCTTTTATATTTATCTTTTAGAAAATAAAGACTTACTGTAAACTACTAAAATTGATTTTGTAGATATAAAACTATAAGAATAGGTCTTGCTTCAAATAAGTTTAATGGAAGTAAATGAAATCTAAAAGCTCTGCTTTGAATTTTTAGAGATGTTATATCCTATCTTTTTTTTTCTTATTTTTAGCACATCACAGTACTCTAAATTAAATTAAACTATGGGTTTTTAAAATGTTGTTTATCTCTTGGATAAGTAAATTAGTATAATTCATTGGCTTGAGCCAAAAGTATCTTCATTGCACACTTCTAAAATTACTAGTTGCCAAATTATTCCATGGTTAATTAAAAGATCATTGGTATGAGGCAGTTATGAATATCTGGAAGAGGTTTTTTCTGTTTTTGTTTTTGGTTTTAAGAGCATTTTCTTACTGGGAGTCACAACTTTATAATATTTTTCAGAATGTTTTTGTCTGTGCCTGAGCTAAGTGTAGGGTAGATTTTCTGTAAGCTCAAATGGTGATCATTAGAATCCTTTCTTCCACTAAAGTTATTAAAAGGAAGATTTAGTCATTATGGTTTTGTATTTGTAAATGAAACTTATAATAAATAATGGTTTTGTTTTACTTTTAATATGACATAGAGTATTTATATTTAGCATAAATGCCTCATGCAATCTACAGAAATTGGCAAAATATTTTAATGATTCAAAAATATTTATAATTAGGATGTAAGCTAGTGAGTTAAAAGTAACACTATGCTGATATTCTAAAAACCCAGTTTCTAATTCTTCCACTATGTTAATGTGTATTTCTTTTTTAATCAAGTAATTACTTCGAGGATTATTAGATATATAAAATAATACGAGCTAAGTGTGTTATTGTGTTATGTGTTTAGCAAACACTAGTTTTCAGTAGTATTTTTTGTTAATATTATTAGTATTTTACCTCTCTAGTTTTCATATTCCTTACCAGTATCTTGAGGGTTTGTATGGATTAATGTTATTTTTTGTCTTGAAATTTTATTGTGCTATGATCTATATAAATATTAGCTTATTAGCTGTGTAAGGGATAATGAGAGATAAATCTCTAGGTCTTTTATTTTCTGGATGACAGCACAGGTCACTTTTTCCTATTTCTCTCTATTCTCATGTATCACAGGATAACATTTTATAACCTATGATTTTATGAATATTTTACCAGAATGAAATTTAAATTTATGAAATCCCATTGATTAGTATTTAGTCAAGAAATAACATTTAGTTTAAGAGACAGTTTTATTCTGCTGTTCTAGAAAACTTTATTACAATTTAAAATTCCTGGTCTCAAAAAAATAAAATAAAATAAAAATGTCTGGTCTTATTTGCTTAATATGAAAATGATGGTGAATATGTGGGAGAGGTAAGATTGCTTCTTGCTTCACTTCTACCTCTTAAGATAAAAATCCTCTAAAACAGGAATGTATTAAACAACTATTCCAGAAGCTACTATATTCAAGACGTTATGGATGATATTTGTTGAGACAAATGTAAGAATATTATAGTGAGCCTAAAGAAAAGTGATAGAGATTAGGCATGTTACTGGAGAGTTTTTCCAACCCAGATTGGAAATGGTTTTTGTTTTTTCTCTCAGAAAATTGATAAAGGGGAAAGGAATAAATAAAGCAACCTAAGAATGATGACACAAATGGGGTACCCCATCACACAGGAAAATCAATAAGGATTTATTTATATAAAACTATAAGGAGTGAAGTACTAAATGCAGTCTTGGAAGACATCAAATATAGCAAATACATTAAGAAGGACAATCAAAACTAAATTAGAGTTTATCTTTTAAGCTAAAGATCAGGAATTATGACCCATATGATAAAAACACAACTATTTAATGACATACGTAGTATAGTAGAAAGTCTAGGAGTCAAGACAATGAGCTTATTACTCTAGGGTAAGTAACTTATCCTCTTTGACCTTTAGATAAAACTTATAAAATTGAACAAGAAGGCTTAAAATGCCCCCGAACCATAAAACATTGATTCTGTGGAGACAGAGATCAAATTGAAATTAACATCTCTGCATCCTCTTCAGTACTTTTCATTACACCCCTCTAAAATTAGAATATAATCAAGTTTTATTATCAGTGTTAAGTAATTTTAAATAATGTACTTATGCTCTCGCTGTATGACCTATGGGCAAAGGTAACTTTTTTTTTGTGTTCATAAACTCATTGTGTCTTCATTTTTAATAGTTCAAGTGTATTTAGGGTATATGCTAAAAATAAACTAAATGACAAAAGATAAGTTTAAACTAATACATTCTGAAGAGATAAAGCTATGATTTCTCTCATACAAAATATGTATGGGAAGAGTCATGGGACAAACAGGAGAAACAGGGACTATTTCAATCCTAGGGAATTGTAGAGTGTGGAATAGAGCGTCTATTTGTTAAGGTTCTGAAGTGAAAATGTACCTGGCAGTTACTCTGCCACCTCTAGAAGCTTTGGACTGTCTGGCATGGCTACTACCCTCTCATAAGGGATTTCTTATGAATGGATAATGCGATTTGTACCAAAGTATTTTACTACAACTTAATGATTAGACTAGCAAACATTGTTGGACCTCAAAACAGCCATCTCTTACTCTGACCAACAGCCTACATAATCATCCTGAAGTTGAGTTGCCTTATGGGATAGTTACTAGCTAAATTAATGAAATATTTTGGTAGGAGAATTTAACATATACTTGCATTATGAGGTTCTCACATCATAAGGTTGACTGTTTACATTCAGGACACTAAGAATAACAACAACAAAAAACATTCTATCTTTGTGAATATTCAGAGTATCAAGGGACTTCCCAAGGTAGGGTTCACCTAGCCTTTCATATAGACTAGATAAACACACACAGAAAGAGTAAACTTAAAGCAAAAAGCAAAATGATGAATCAGAAAATATATGAAATGATAAGATGAAATAGGCAAATTTATCAGGAAATGTTGACATTAAGTCAAATAACATGGATGAGAAAGGAGAAATAGTAAGGAAAATAGAATTAAAAATCCAGGATGGAATATTCTCAAAAGTAATCTTAACATATGGTCTTTCTCTCCCACGTAGACATTTTTCCCCTACTGGGGCTCCTCCAAAGCCTGTGCCTGCCAGGCTTTGGACTGAATTATTTGGGGAGTGAGACGGAAGGAAAACTTAGATACTATTTGAAAACCTTTGTGTTTTTGTTACTATGAACCTTTGTTTAACTAACTTGCTTGCTAAAGACTTTCTTCTGTCTTTTCTTTCACTCTTCTAAATCCTGTGTATCCTTCGATGGCAAGTACCAATGCCAGGGTCAAAAGAAGTATCATTAGAAACTTTAGTAGAAACTTAAAATTCCTTATATTTGTCTGATTTAATTGTATGAAGTTTGATTAACATACTAGGAAATAGAATACTTTTATAATTGTGGGATCTAAATAATTTCACTTATTACAGTTGGTTAAATTGTCTGTATATATGTGATACACTCAATAATTAATAAAAAAAAAATTACAGCCTTCTGTCTCCATAGTATGTGCATCTTCATATGCATCTTTCCACCCTTGAATTTAGTCTACATCATGTGAGGTTAATTTGGACAATGGGATGTTAGTAGGCAAAATGCAAATAGATGCTCAAAATGTGTGTCTGCAGTCAGTATGCACACCTGTTAGAAAATATGGCCTCTTAAGTCACTTGTCATTGCAAAGAAAAATTTCTTCCAGTTAGCTTCCAGGTTCTTTCTCCAACATGGGCCACATAATTAAAACTCATAGTAGACCAGAACATAAGTGGCAACCAGAAGTAGGCAAGAAAGCCAACTTATAGCTGACCACAGACACATGAAAAAAATTTGATTGTTAAATGCCACTGAGATTTGGTGATTGTTTATTAAGCAGTCATTAATAAGTAACATTCCTTTTGCTAAGTAAATAAAAGGCCTTGAGATAAACCATCCTATAGAGAAAAATAAAATAGCGACAAAGGTTAGGAATGAAGATGTTAAGGTAGAATTAAAATTTTAAGTAAGGGAATCAGGAATGGCTTCATATTGATGATGTTATTTGAGGCTGTTGAGGAAATGAGTCATGTACGTATCCATGGAGATATAATTCCAAGCCAGAGATGAGTTAGTGCAAACGTCCTGAAGCTAGAATGTGCCAACCATTTAAGGAATGGCAGAGTGCTAAGTAGGGCAGGGAGACAGACTCTAATCGCCTTAGATTCACTCTGAATTACATGGGAAATCCCTAGAGGATTTTAAAAATACATTAATGAAGTAAAATATGAGATTTACATTTTAAAAGAATTACTCTATCTGCTTTGCAGAGAATGGGCTGAAGGATGGAACGCTAGAGCTTTAGCAACCAGGCTGGTTAGGAGGCTATTGCAGTAATTCAGAAGAGTTAAAGATAGCTTAAACCAGTGTAGGACAGATTTTCCAGGTCGGAAATCTTCAGTTTCTGGACATTGTCAAGGTACAGCTGAGAATATTTGTTGATTACTATTGACATGCAGTATAAGAAAATTGGAAGGGTTGATAATTCTAAAATGGGCAGAAAAACTGTAAAGTGAAGTTACCACTCACCAAGGCAGGGAAGATAGTGTAGGGACCAGTAACAACAGAAGTCACACATTTAAAAAATATTTAACCTAGCATAAGTTGAAGGGATATGTATGTGACAGGATATTGAGTGGAGAATTTTTCTGATGCCCTGCAAAATAGCACTAAAGGCCATAGTCATTAGCAATGAGTACTTAATGCCCCATAATTTTTAAAAGTCCAGTAAAAAATGGAACTAGACACTATCTCTCAGGGCTTACAAAACCAGACTAAACCATGTCTTTCATAGTGAACTCCTTTTCTCCTCACTCTCCTACTCCATCCCATTTCCCATTAGGGTATGTAATCAAAGCACTAGGCAGAGGGAGAAAAGAAAGTCCTAGATAACCACTGATGAGAAATAAAATGGTTTTACTTACACTGCCCACTTGGGTAGGAAGTGAGATTCTTTCCTCACCAAGCAGAGTAAGATTTTATAGATAGAGATTCACCTTAGAGACAACAGAAATTGGAAGTTTCTGCAAGGTAGGAGACTGGTATCTCATTTTCTTACTGGGAGATAAATGAGCATTGAATTTCAGAATCTTCCTTATGCTACTATAAGGGAGCTTTTTGGGTGACCTGACACATGTTCCTGGACTTGGTGTTTAGTGCCCCCCCCTTTTTTTTAAGGCAGTATAGTTTGAGATAGAAGCCTAAAGCAGAGGAACAAGAAGAATCTATGGCATCTCTGGTAAGAAGGCAGTGAGAACTACTTAGTGGTCCTTTGGCTCCATTTTTGGGTATGGAGGTTAGAGATGGCTCATGGGAATGCACCAGTAAAAGTGGCACACAACCCAGAGATGCTTTATAATGGACTACTCCTGAAGCCATATTTAGACAGAACTGCTCCATTATAAAGAGCTTCCACAAAGAGAAGGAACAGAGTAAAGCTAAACATGGTTCCTAGAAATTCATGAACATTATGGGCTGAAGGCACTAGTAAGAGACATAAGCAAAACAAGCAGGAGTGAAAACAGATAACTTGTTAGCAAAGCAAAATGAACAGATTGTAAATGAAGTTACCTGCCTCTTCTATTACTCGTCTCAACCTCAATCCCAAAGTGGTAAGAATCTTCAAAACAGAGAGGAAGACTATATCTCAGAATTAGACCATGATACTCACCCTCTCCCTATGCTATGTGCTGGGGTAGCAAGAAGAGAAGTGAAAGTGATCAATGCTCTTTTTGTACTCTAGCTACTGTAAGAAACTACCTGGGTATGCCTGAGGGGAGTGATTGCATAGGATTAAATCAACAGTGAGACGGGTTTTTTAAACATAATTATTTTTTAATATTTAACATGAGAGAGTGACTAATAACCTGTGAGATCATCCAGATATATTTTTGTAGATCACAAATAGATATTTAATGATCATAGTAAATCATTCTATATATATATAATTTCTGTCATCTTGAATAATTTTTTTCTAATAATCTCCTATATTCTATATATATTTTTAATTCTATTTTCTAGATCTATTTTTCTAATAATCTCCTATATTCCTAATAATCAACTATATTCTTGTTGTAATATAGTTGTAAGAGTAAACATAAAAATTATGTCTCTGACATAATTTCAAAAGATATCTGTGGTAGTAGCAAATTGAGTACTTTCCTAAAATATGAATGTAAATTGTTCATTTAAAAAGAAATGTCCTCTCCTCTGAATTTATACAAATTTTGGTTGACTCCGGGGACAAAAATTCTATTCCTTGTTGAAAGAAAATGCTTATTTCAATCCCACCTTAATGGGAATGAAGAATCTATACACAGCAAAAGCCAGTTTACTACAGTGTTTAAAAGTATGTCAGGTGATTCTCCATATGTCTAAGATATGTAACTTAAAAATGAAAAGCATGCATAAATTTTAGATTATTTTCAGTTGTGGAAGCATCCTGCATGATATCAGCTTGACGTCAACTCTTAATTAGAAATGCAGTTATTTTCTTTTTCTTAATAGCTCCACTTTTCTTTTCCTCTGTTCTTTGATCTCTTTCCCCCCTATGTTCTCAATGCCTTCATGTTTTTCTCCTTAGACTCTTTTTAGAAACCTTTAACCAGTAGATGTCATTTCTCATATTAAACTATTAGTAATGTTCAAGACAATGGAAAACAGTAATCTCTACACAGCTCTTCCCTACTTTTTGAAAGTTCCTATTATGCTACTTCACATTTGCAAAAGACTTACATTAGTACTTTTTTTTTTTTTTTCCTAACCAAAGAAATCGAAAGAGAAGTTTGCTCTTATGGAAAAAAGAGGAAATGCCAAAATAGAGATCAGTGTTTGTTTTGTAGTGAACCATTATAGAGGCAATGTGTGCCCTGAGCAGTGAGTGTGGCTCTCCCAACCTCTTTCTCTAGGAACGGCACTCAGTGTCTCCGCATCAAGCCGTCATAGCTTTGAACTGTGTCTATGAGCACCTGTGCCTTATTTCAATTTATTTTGTGTATCCATTAGTAAGATGTGACCTAAAATATCAGAAAAGCCTAAAAGAGATTATTTTTGGAGATCTGAGGATGTTCAAATTTTTTTCCATATAAATTAGTGATAACTGCTTCTTTGCTTTATGCCGTTTTTGCTTATGGAAGTTTTTATAGGAGCGCCATATTCTCTGATAGGGAAGGAAACCTGTTACCAGCAAGCTAACATAAAACTGAAAATATAGGGGTGCCTGGGTGGCTCAGTTGGTTTAGTGTCCAACTCAGGTCATGACATTAAGATCCTGAGACTGAGGCCCATGTGGAGCCCCACGTCCAGCTCTGTGTTGAGTGTGGAGCCTACTTAAGATTCTCTCTCTCCCTCTGCCCTTTCCCCCACTCTCTCTCTCTCAAAAAAGCAAACAAAAAACCAAAAAAACCCACAAAACTGAAAAGGTAAAGGGAAAGATGTGAAATAAAAACAATCAACAATTGCAAAGTTTAGGCCTCACCAACTTCAGTCATTACTTTATTCCAATTTGTTCTATGATGATCATACAATTTTAACTATTGATATTACCTGTCAATCTTTAATATACTGAAGAGAATTCATCTCCTTTTATTTTAAATACACAGCATATTTGTCTCATCTTTTTCTCTTGCATTTCTCTTGTATCTTGTCACTTTATTTGGAAAATTTTACCCTTAAATATTTGTAAACAACCTGGTGGGATATACCTTGATCAACTACTGTTCAATACAGTTAAAGGTAGAACTTGCAAAATGTACTATTCTGCAAAATGACACTGAAGAGCAAAGCATTTAACTCTGTGGGAGACTAGAGATTCCTCTCTTTCCATGAGCCTGAGGCCAACAAGTATGCAAACATGATCCATTCATTTGGAAATATCAGGAGGCATCTAGATGCCCAGATAACTTTGTGGTTAAAG
>CM052896.1:77918415-77943464 GCA_028534135.1 Potos flavus
GTTGTGAAATTATGATTTCACACTTCTCAGAACCAATTTGATGATATCTGCTTTCTAACAATTTCTTTACTGGCTCTTCATTTGTATATGTGATAAAACAAAATCCTCTTCTTTCGTTTGTTTCTGTATCCATGGGAAGTTCAGTATTTTCAATCTCTCCAAAGGCTCCAAAATATTCTTTAGTTTGTTCTTCAGAAGTATCTGGGCTCAGTCCACCCACAAAAACCTTTTTGGAGGGCTCTTTCCCTTGAAATCTGGGTCCTTTTGGGGTCTACCAATTTGCCATCCAGTTTGTGTTCTTTCAGTTCCAAAACCTCATCAACACGAGCAGCATCTTTGAAAAGCACAAATCCAAATCCTCTTGATCTTCCACTCACTGCATCTGTTCTACTTGTACAGTCTATAAATTCCCCAAATCGAAACAAATATTCAGTCAGATCTTTCTTGCTTATATCCCAGCTCAAGCCTCCAATAAACATTTTGCTCTCATCCTGCTGATTCTTGGTAGGTTGATCTTGGATTCCTCTGAAAATTCCTCTATTTTCATGTTGCTGTGTTCCTTCATGTATTCCATGATGGTGGAGTTGTCGTGGGGGTTGGGGGGGTAGCAGGGAGGCCGTGGAGCTCAGTCCTGGTCACGCAGCAGTGGCCCCAGAGTGTTATAAGGAGTTCTCTAGGTCTCTAGGCATCTTTCAAACAAAGAAGTTAGAATAATCTTGCAATTAACTTTTAGGGAACTGAAAAACAAGGAACTCTTTCCCAAATTGTATTATGTAATCAAAATTGCAGTGGTGCTAAAGATGATAAATTATTTATAAAACAAGAAAATTGTAGCCCGATCTCCCTCATGTATGGAAAAGTTAGCTAAAATTTTGTCCTTTGAAGAGCTCTGTGCCCGTATTATTGGAGGGATTTTTAATCTGAAGGCATACATAATTATTAAAAAAAAAACAAAGGAACTCAATCGACTATAAACCTTGTGTTGTGGTATATAGCTGTGAGGTTGCAACCTTGAACTTCATGTGAACAGAGATGTGGTTATTGGAGACATTCAGCACCTTCAGCTCCAGAGAAAGTTCCACTAGTTACCTAGCCCAAACAGTAACTGGATATAAATATGTTGCTTAAAAAGGAGATACCTGAAAAAGTCTATACTGAAAGTTTCTAATATAAATCATCCTAAAAGAATTTTCTTTTGTGAGATGTTTTAAGAATATAGAGAAAACAAACCCTATTTTCTTAAGATTTCAGTACATTTTTTTTAGAATCATAGACTGCTAGAAGTGGAGGGGACATTTGGGATATTCTAGTCTAGGCGTTTCATGGTGCAAATTTAGGATGATTAAGTGATCTTCCCCAAGGTTACATTAATTGACAGATAAGGTGTAACTGAAGCCAAGTTTCCATAGTTTTAGTCCCTCCCCTTTTAAGTGCCGATTCTAAAAACTACTTGGTCTAAGGGGATATTGTACCTCTAAAAATTTCCTGTAGTGTTCAGTCAAATGAAAGAAATTAGGGCTGTGAAAGAGTGACTGCCATAAGAAGGAAAGAAGTCAGGCGGTATACTCTGTCTGTCCCAGTAGAAATTCACAGAGCAGTATATTCCCATAAAGTTCATAAAGTGAAAATACTAGAAAGAATCAGAATTCATAGAGGGCAGAGATCATAGCTTGTCTCTGGAAGTGGTATTCTGAGGTGTTTTAAAGACCTATTTGGATCATTTTTTTGGCTGAGAAAATTCTTTTTCAACCAACAATCAATGACGAGGACATAGGTTTGTTTTGTATGACATAACAATAAAATAGGTTTTGTTTTATTTTTTTAGTCAATGTTTGTCAAACTTAATATGCTTAGGAATCAGCAGGAAGGTAAAAAAACAGAGTTCAGGGATCCCATACACAAAGACTGCTTTAGTAGGCTTGTTGGGGGGCCTAAGTATTTGCATCGAGGACAGGTAACTGTGGTGATCCCCGCGTACTGGTCTTAAGTTCACCTTTTGAGAAAAATGGTTTCAAGGCATCTAAACATCGATAAGAGCATTTTCTTACCTTTGTTCTTGACTGTTAATTACATTTACTTGCCTTTGAGAAACTTCGCTATAGTCACGCATCGTATGTATACCATGTCTGACATTGATAAGTATATTTTATTCATTTTTTTCTATCAGTCAAAATACATTGCAGTATAAATGCATATATACTTAAAATGGCCATATTTATTATTATACTTGAAATATGCATCATAAACTGAATATAATCACATATACCTATGTACTATGTGAAGTCCTTATAAAAGAAATTTGATTATTAGGCCATCAGCTAAATAAATTGATGTTATGCAGATTTGGCTTTCAGAGATTCAAAAACATACTCATTCCAAAATGACTCCAAAAATACCTTGCTAATTAGTCGTGCTATGTTAGAGGTTCAGTTAAACCTTACATCAAATTATGTATCCTAAAATGCATTTTTTTTTTCAGAACAGTGTCTCTCTCCAGGAGATTTAACATAAGAATCTCCTGCAAATCTGCATTCATAAAACTTATTTTGTGAATGCACATTCTAATTCTGTAGGTTTGGAGCAGGGCATAACAATCTGCATTTCCACCATGCTCCCAAGTGATATCACATTTTGAACAACAATGCTTTGGAGGATATTTCTTTCACAAAGATATGAGATCCCTATATTGTGAATTTATTTTTAATGTTATTCTGACAGTAGTGTTCTAGTGGAGTCTTGTTCAATCTATCTATCGGATCTCATTGAAGGTATATGCTGGAAATTTCTTTTGTTACTGAAAAGTAAAAAAAAATTTTCACTGTCTTAAGTAATTTTTTTTTTCTGTACTTACATATATGGTATGCCCTTGTCCATTTGTGTTTTCTGCAAGCTATTTGATCTAAAATAAGAATCACTCAACTCTTCAGCTTGCACTGGGCAAAAGTGAACTTGCCAGGCTATGCTATCTTATAGCAAAGAATAGAAATAAGGCAAGATCAACATCTTTCTGTTAAACTAAATGCCTCATGAGGTGAAGAAATAGCAATATTCATACTTCTAGAACCTTCTGGTTGAAAGGTCAAAAACAGAAGTTTCATATTTTGTATATTATAGTAGAATAGTTGAAACATGTTCAGAAAGATATTTTGATTTATCCAATTAAAAAGGCAAAAGAAAACACTGTAGAGAATTAACCTTTCAGGAAGTCTTGAAATAGCTATTACAGACCATTCCATCTTTAAGAAATTCTTCATACAGATTAGGTCTTGGGAAATAAATAGATACTACCCGTGTGCTGAAGTCAGAATATTACTCCATTTTCCTTATATAATATTCCATTTTTCTAATTTTACATTCCGCCTCTTGCTTGCTTTTTCTGCCTTTTGCTATATTTCCTGTGACCTAAAGAGCAAAGTGAGTTTTATTTTCTGTTCAGTTATTTCCCATCCCTATGTGAAATATCTCAGAGAAGATAAACTAAATTGATATTCACCTTCAAGGAGAAAAATATGACACTAAAGTCTCCATCCTACATTTTGTGGATTCCTAGAACCCAGAGCTTGGCTCCACAGTTTAAAAAGTAAATAAAAAGTAGCTGCCATTGTATTTCAATTAGAGTTCTGCATCCTTTTGTCCATTCTGAAAACTCTAGTCAGAATTATTATGATTTTTGTGCTGTGTCAGTGGTTTCCAGCTTGCTTCCCATTAAAGACTATCATGAGAAATATATTGATTCTTTCCCAATTGAAGCTGGTAAGCATTTATATACTGTGTGGTGCGTTGTAATATACTTTGAAAGAAGGAAAAAATTTCTTGATCTATAAACAATATAAACATATGGAATCATAGTGATAGAGGCATTAGAGTTAATATTGATATAACAACACATTCATAGTATTAATTTGGAAACAAATTAATCTATCTCTCTAGCATTTTTCTTTTCAGGAAAATGAGGAAAATGAGGCCATTTATACTTGCCTTATTAGCTCTCCTCAGATGTTATGAAGATGAAATTAGACAATGTGTATAAAGTAGGTTGATAAACTAAAACCTGAAGTATTTTTTTTATTTGTTCCATAGCATTACATAGTATAAGGTTGAACAAACAGGTCAGGAAAGTAACTCTTGTGTTTCCTAATTCTCTCTGTTTAATCTATCATAGTGTCTCAATGTACTCCCACACAAGGAACCAAAAAGCAAAGGTAGAACTGGTTCTACAGAAAGAACAAGTGAGTAATAAGGAAATATAGAAGATAAACTTTTTAATAGAAAGTTAAAAAGAAAAATGTTTCAAACTGTTGAAAAAGTATTTCACAGATCATTAACCCATCATACCTATAAATTTGCCAAAACTCTTGTGTAGGTGTAGGGAACTACGCCTGGGGGGTTGGGTGGGGGGACAAGAACAGATGCCTTCTACTGCAGGGTTTCCTAATGTGTACAATATGCACGAAAGTTGCCAGGCTTTGTTTAAAATATAATAGATGTCATTATGCTGAGAAGTTCTCCTCAACTTTGCAAAATTTTCAGATTGCATTTCTTCTAGTAATTGACTTATACTAAATGATAAATTTTTCATGTCCTGAAATTTATTATTTCTAATTCTCAAAATACGGTATTTTTAGTGTTGCAGTTTGTCAGTGATTTTTAGGGAAAGCAACATTTTTAACTGGAATTTTTATTTATGTGGAGTTATACTCGTAGAAAAGTTTGTAACTTTTCTCTCTTTAACACTTTTCAACTGTTTTTCTACAATGCTCTGGTTCATATATAAGAAAAAACTGCAGAATTTTATGAATATAGTTCTGGAGAGATCATTAAATTTACTTAGGCTAAAAGTTTCAGTGTTCCATATAATATGCTGAAATTTATTTAGAAACATATCAAACCCTTTTTGCTTAAGTTGTAGTCTGTTAATCTTCATTAGAAATATTTAGGCTGATTTTTAAAAGTAGATTCCTGTTTCCACCTATTCTTCACCTACCCTCACTATATCAGATCCCTTTAAATAGCACTCTTGAATCTCTTTTTACAAGCATCACAGTGACTCTTTAAACACAAAAGTTTGAGAAAGCTCTGAAAATTCCTTCCCAGCTTTTCCCCCAAATAACTTAATTCTTCACATGAAAGATTGCCCTGTAGAAAACATAAAGCAAAGTTTAAAATATGGCAAGAGAGATTATCATTCAATGAAATTCAAAAAGTCTGCAAAGTAAGAGCAAGTGCAATATATCTTTTTTTTTTTTTTTTTTCCCTCGTGCCCTTGTCCCTCCCAGTCTAGTTCTGACTCATGAAGCAGATGCAGTGTTGATCTTTACAATCCCTTAGAATTCTAATGACAGAATGCATTACATTTTGGATCCGGGTAGATTGAATTGCCGAGTCAGAAATTGACTAGTTTTCACAGAATTGATTAGTACAGCCCACAACTGAGAAAAACAAACTGTTAGAGTCCTACCTTCTGAGTTCAGAGAACAGAAAGCCATGAGACCTGAGCCTAATGAAAGGCACAATTTTAAGAAAATTGTCCTTGCAATCCTCTCTCACTCGTCTTCCCCTATTTAGGAGAACTGGAGTTGAGATACAGGAGCACAGGTGGTTTTTTGAGGAAGGACAGATCATGAAAAGGAGTTACTCTGAAGGAAACGGTACTGGCTGGTTCTCATTACCATCATGGCATGTAGTAGGCATTGGAGAATTGTTTGTATTATTATCTGTGGGTATCTGAAAGGAGGCATGAATATCTACTTCCCAAGTAAGATACCTGTTTGGCCATTGCCCTCAGTGACTTACACAATTTTGAATTGATGCGCGATAGGTGAGTTGAAGAGAAGATCCTATGGCCAACAAGATTAGGAAAGGGAAATCCTAAATGTACATTTTCCAAGAAATGCAGAAATGAATGTTACCCTTGCCTATTAGAACAGGCCCATAACCAACAGTGTAGGTTTTGGAGGTCAGATTACACACCTACTTGGCAGTTACACATTTGCTAGGACTGCTGGAGTGATTCAGTGTTTCAGGCATATTAGGAATGCCACCAGGCCTCCTTTTTAGGTGTCATATTGAGTAAGTTGACTCTTTTAAGCGTCCTCTGATGTCCTGATGTTTGAGGTATATGTTTGAGCTTGAATCAACAAGGCCTGCCATGCCCTGTACTTATCTATGGTAACACTAAAGACAATAACTTAGATCAGTTATGATGACCAATTTAAGAGTGGGATGGGCAGCAACTTAATCTCTTTTATTTTTGTATGATTCCTTTTATAACTAACAAAAGATGATGGCCAATTGATACACGCTCAAATGAATACTCATACAAAGCATATCTTTTATTTAAACCTCCCCTTTTTTCCTAGTCTTTTCACCAAGGAAATAAATTGATGGGCAAGAGAGGTGAGTGTGAAAGACTGTCACGTGCCCCAAACCCCTCCTCTTTCTCTCAGACCACTGGAGACACACATCTGATCTACATTAGTGAAAGAGCTTGAATTGAATATGAATTCTAGACTTTATATTAAATTACTTGAAATTTCGAAAGCCACAATAATAGAATTTAACAACCAAAACCAATTGAAAATGTTAAGATTTCTACTGAGAGATCATTAAAGGAGCCCATGACTCAGGTGGAAGAGTGAGGGTGGGGGATAACTTGAAAAGGCATAGAGGTGACAAGAAAGAAAGGGAGAGAGGAGGAGGAAGATGGAGAGAGGAAGAGATGGATAGAAAGAAGGGAGGGAGGGAGGGAAGGGAGGGAAGGAGAAAGAAAAGGAAGGAAAGAAAGGAAGGAAGGAATTATTTAGTGTTTATGGTTCAAAGAATTGAGTGAAATTAAACTATTCACACTATCCTGATTTTTACTAACTATCCCTTATTCAACATTTTGCTTCTTTAAGAGCCAAAGTGCTAGACTACAGTCTTCTGTGGAAACAACATATTGAAGAAGCTAAACGATTTAGATATGTAACATACCATCTCCAAACATTATTTCCCTCATTCTTTTCTTTTTATGTTCTTTTCTTTTCACTTTTTTTTTTTTTTTTTTTTTTTTTTGGCTATATATATACCATGAGGGGTGGGGCAAGTTTGACAATACCCTTACCCTCAAGAGGCTTACGGTACTGCTAACATTCAGGAGAAATTACAAATACAAAGCTGTAACAATTATCAAGATATTGCCTCTCAGCTCCAAATCCAGCCTTCTTTGTCCTGCTTTGTTCTTTTTGCCAGATGGTGCAGTGTTAGGATTTGTCAGTAGGAGGTGCCAGAGGTACATGGGAGGGCAAAGGTGCACGTCTTCCGAATTTTTGTTTGTTTCTTGCTTGGCGCACACAGTGGCTAGTGGCCTGTACAACCTCCAAAGGTCCTCAGTCCTCAGTGAGTTTCAGAGCACCCCCACAAGTAGCTTCCCAGTGACAGTGTCATTCCCATAGGCAGCTTCCCAGCAAATTGTGGATTCCTTCTATATCTGCTATCCCCATATTCTTTTGAATGATCTTTTATCCCTTAGTAGTTAATCTTCGGTTATTAGTTAATCTTTAAATCCCCCACCACTTATTTCCCTCATTCTTAATATGGTAATAATTCTGCTTACCTTACAAGATACATAATAATGCTTTGTATGGAATATTTTGTGAGTAGAGGACCAAGTAAGACATTTCTGACTGATCTTCCTAAGTGTCTTAGTCTATTTGGGCTGATATAACAAAATACCCCAAACTGGGTAGCTTATGAAACAGCAGAAATTTATGGCTCCCCGTTCTGGAGTCCAGAAGTCCAAGATCAGGGTGCTATCATGGTGGGTGAAGGCCCTCTTCCCAGTTGCAGACCTCTTATTGTACCCTCCCAAGGTGGAAGGGGCTAAGGCACTTAGTGGAATCACTTTTATAAGGCACTATCTCAAATATTTGAAATCTCACCCTCATAACATAAGCCCTTCCCAAAGACTCCACCTACTCATTCGAGCACCTTTGGGGTTTAGGATCTCAACATGACTTTGAGGAATACAAATATACAGAAATAGAAAATAGCTTGATTGGCCATATATAAGAATGTGAATCATTTTAAATATAAGGTACTATTCATTGTCTTCTAAAATTCTCATATAAACTCATATTCAAAAGCTTATTTTGATGCCATATCCTGTTATTAGGCATAATACCCCCTTTCAGGTCTAGATTTTAAAAAGGTCTATTATATTATGTCATGCTATATGGGATCAAAAGGTTCCAGCTTCCAATTATAAAATAAGTAAGTCATGGGGATGTAATGGATAGCATGGTGACTATAGTTAATAATACCATATCACATATTTGAAAGTTGCTAAGAGTAAATATTGCAAGTTCTCATTACAAGAAAAAAATGTTGCAACCTTGGATGGTGATGGATATTAACTAGACTTTTATTGTGATCATTTTGCAATAGATACAAATATCGAATAGTATATAATACACCTGAAGCTAATATAATATGTAAATTATACCTTGGAATTTTTTTTTTAAAGATGAAAGGACATAAATTCAGGGCCTGGCCTATTTTGAAAGAGATTACTTTTATCTTAAAAAAGTAATAATAATAATAAAAAAAAAAGAACTTGAAAAGTCCTGGAATGCACAGGGCTAATCAAATTACAGTTAAATAAAATTACTCAGAACAGGTACACAAGCTAAGGTGGTGGCCTCCCCAGCCACTGTTCCAGATCACCTCAAAATAGTCACCTTTAAATTTAGAGAGTGACCTGTGTACTAAAAAGCTTAAAAATAAGCCAGCTAAACTATATCAATTGTTTAGGTGGATGATTAATTACTATCCTGCCTACTTCAGAAGTAAATTCCTGTCATTGAGCACATACAATTAGTTTTCCTCTCCATTTTCTGGTCTGATTCCTATTGATAGTAATTTATTCCTTCAGCCGACATTTTATAAATTACAAAATTAGCTCGTGATGGGTCATGGCAACTCTCAAGACCTCAGGTGGGCTGATAATAAACCCCAAAGGATCATATGTTGTGGGAGAAATCAGGTTTAACTTTGATCCACTTTGCTCTTTCCTTTTGCCATCTGGAACACACACATACACACGCATATACTCATGAGCTTATTTGGACTCTATGTCCTATGATTAGATATCATACACCATAGCAGATCTAGATTACAAAAAGTCTGTATTGCTACATTATATTACCTAGCCTTTTTAAGGCATTTTCAGTAAACCATTATAATGTCAAGAAGTTCCAAATATTTCTCCCAAGATCACAATTCTATAAAAACTAAAAAATATTTTCTAACCATGCATGTTAATCATCTTCTAAAACAATTCTTACACTTGAAGAAGTGATTATGAATGTTGCTTCTCAGGGACCATCAGCCACAAATCACCTAAATCCATTTTCATATAATTTATTTTATATAGTTATAAATTAACTATAGTTCATAATTGTCTTAATTTTGAATTTTTATGGTTATTATATCCATCAATAATTGGTAAGAATCAATGAGGCTTTATAGCATACCATACATCATATTATATACTATATGCTATACAAAATGAAGAAAATTATCCGCTCCCTATAAATATTTCATAATCTACAAATGTTTCATCTTTAAGATTCTCTAGTTGGTTAGAGTAAACCAAATGCTTTTATGTTCCATATTACATAAGACCTATAATTTCTTAACCTGTTTAGCAAATCTTATATTGATTACATAGTATCTTTTGACAAAATATACTTTGACAACCAGAATAAAAATCCCAGTATTCATATGCTTTAACATGAGTAGTCCGTTAGCATTTTTAAAATTCTAAATAAATAATAAAAAAGAAATTAAAAATTAAAATTATATCAAAAGCATAATGGATTAGATGCCTTCATTATTTCTCAGAATATATGTGGAAGGAAGTTATATGAAAAATATTGCTGAAAATACTTTTGGTGATTAATTTCAATCTATAAATTTCTGTTTTTTTCTTCCATATTATTTCTAGGGCAGTCAGATACTCAATATAGCTCATTTTTCTGAGCTAAGCAAAGATCCATTATAACCACCTTTTATTTTTGTTTTATTATTTCAAAATTCTCATTGGTACTTAACTTTTCTGTCATTTCAAAGATTAGGTGACTCGTTATTAAAAATTTTAAAACATTACTCTAAGTTATAATGTAAAAACTCTTGAGATCTTCAGTGTGTTTTAAATATTTAAAAAAATGCCATGCCAATGAGAATTATGATGATAAAATGCTTGGTGTCCATCTCAATGTCACGTCCTAATGGATATGAGAATTTAATGGAGATGGTGGAGCTTATGCAGTTTCAACTGGCACTGGGGGAAAAATTGCAAAAAGTTACAGTGGATTGAAATTGCTTGGCAGAAACATTCACTTATATGGTCCAAAAGTATAATGTTTACTATTATACTGTCTACATTTTGGAAACCCGCTTAACTGACACTTACACGGAATATTTCAGATATTACAGCAGATGAGCCCTTTATGAATGATAATCTGTTTAGAATCAAGTGCTGACAAGTATCTTGCCTAGAACAAGAGTCTTGTTCTTCATTTCTGTATGCTACGCCAACTTTAAAACACATTGTTACTGGCATGCCTGCAAAAGCAATTGAAAAGAATGGAAGCACTTAAAAAATCACCTGGCAGGAAACATTTTATTGCATTTTTACAACCTGGCACTTAAAATACACATTATGAATAAGGAAATAAAGATGATGTTAATTGATTTTGCTTTTTCTCTATGTACTACGGCCTGGGATGGAACAAGCATATTTAGCAAATTTTTTAAATATGCAAATTGAGAATGTTTTAAAAAGTACAAATTCTTTTTTTAAAGATCTTATTTGCTTATTTGAGCGAGAGAGAGTACGAGTGGGGTGAGGGGCAGAGGGAGAAACAGACTCCCTGCAGAGCAGGGGGCCCAATGTGGAGATTGCCCGGGGTCCAGAATTATGATCTGAACTGAAGGCAGATGCTTAACAGACTAAGCCATCCAAGCACCCCAAAAAGTACAAATTCTTATTTAAAATAATGAATATCATGATTTGGAAAGGGTACATTAACCTTTTATATACATGTAATGTTTGCATAGTGTGTATTTTAGGGTGCCACTGGCCTCCCCACACGCCTCTATCATGGGAAGGCAAAATATTTTTCTGCCAGTATACTTAATGTGATCTACACTGGCTTGTTAGAAATCCTAGTATATAAATATTGTATAGTTTTAACATATATTATTAGTCTCAGATAAATCCTTGAATTTAACTTGGTGGTCTGGATAATAAAGTTCCCTGTGGATGGTACTTTTAAAATGTAGATATTGGATTTCTTTCCTTCCTTCCTTCCTTCCTTCCTTTCTTCCTTCCTTCTTTCTTTCTTTCCTTTTTCCTTTCCTTTCCTTTCCTTTCCTTTCCTTTCCTTTCCTTTCCTTTCCTTCTTTCCTTCTTTCCTTCTTTCCTTCCTTCCTTCCTTCCTTCCTTCCTTCCTTCCTTCCTTCCTTCCTTCCTTCTTTCTTTGTATTTTTGGTACAGGGATCTGTAAGTGATAGCAAGCAAGTACTGCACTTCACATATTGAACTATATGTGTCATTTATGTATTGCTTCATTAATATTTACAAAACTCTTGGGAAGTAGGATATATTCTCAAATTACATCCGAGGAAACTGAGGATAAGAGTTTAGTAATTTTTCTTTTGTTAGGAGATCTTGTACTAGGATGACAAAACTTTTAACTCCAAAACTGGGTATAAGAATATTATAACAACTTACTGCTGTGGACAAAGTCTGCCTTAAAGAAATTTTGATATTTGGAAAAATAAAAATAAGTGTTGAAAGCAAGATTACCAATGAATAACAAACAAATCATTTCTGCCTGAAGACGTATGATTACACAGAAAAGTTAGAGATGAACAGGCCCAAATTAAAAATCAAATGACGCTGTGGGATGACATATGTATATTACTTTCTCTTTCTGAATGTCAGGCTGTTCCTCTCCAAGTTGAAGAAAATAATAGTTGGCATACTGATCTTTCTGTGATTTAAATGATAGAGGATGTATAAAGCATAATACCCACAGAAACATATACTACAGTTTTATAATCTTTAAATTTTCATTCTTCCTCCTTTTTTTCCTTCTTAGATTGAAGGCGGTTATAAGTAATATAGTATCACAGGTATGAGAAAGACTAATTTATCCAAGTTAAAAACTGTACTTGCATGACTAAGGTAGGGCCATCATAAATTGTCAGAATTAAATAATAAACTATGCAAATGCCCAGTAATAGAATGAGGGATTTTAACAAATATCTTTCAAGAACTGTGAAAACAAAAACAAAACCAAAAAAAAAAAAAAATCAGTAAGATTATATTGTTAGGAGACCATCCTCCATGGATCTCTTGCATTTCTGAATATTTTGTGAGGAAATGCACTGGCTAATTTCTGCACTAGTTTTTCAAGGATATTTGTATAGCAAACAGCTTTGAAAGACATAATGTATCCTAGGAAAAAAGGGAGGTGTGTATATAGACTTGAAAGATAGAAATAGTGTTTCCTTCTGAAAACATAGACATGTAATGCTTGTTAAGGAACCATGGCAACAAGTGTGTTGTTTTATGGTTGAATTCATCATTCTAGCCTTAGATCAATTTGGAAGTGGCAGTGCAAGTTCTCATCCTAGTTGGAGTAAGGGAGCTTTTTCCACCCTCTGACCGTTTTCCTTGAGACAGATCAACTAACACAGGAAAACAAAGGATTGACTAGAACTTAAGCTCTTACTACTCTGGGTTGGCCTTACAGTGCTAATAAAAGAAACCCACTAGAGAGCACGAAAGAAGGGCAAAGAAATCTAAATAATTCTTTTGCCCCTTATGTTGAACGTGGCTAAAAACTGAAGAGATACAGTCTTGAAAATGGAGTAGCAGATGTCCCATATTAACAAGACTTTTTAAAAATTGTTGCCATTCTGTGAGTCAAGCAGAAGTCAGCCAAATCGAACAAGTCCTGTAGCTCCAGTCTGAAAGCATGTGGCAATGGTTTCTTAGTAAAGGAGTTCCCAAAGCCAAATAAATGTTGTTAGTAATGACAACCGTGCCACATGATATAAAGCTTTGGGTAGACAAAAACACTACAAGTTCATTTGGTTGAGCTACAAGCAGTTGCCATGATACTGGAAACCAGAAGTCAATGCATCTTATTAAATGAAAAGGAGTCAATCTCTCCTATGTCCTCTAATCTTTCCTTCCTTCCTAATGAACTTCCTGCTTTAAGAAGAAAGAGAAAATGAGGAAGCATGAATGCATTCAGGAGTGGGGGTGCTGAGGTTTCACTGTCTGCAAGGGGGACCAAAGTGATATGAACCCACCCATATGAGTAAGCTGGGGAACTTCAGAAAGGGAAGGGACTCAAGTTTTCATGAATCTGTTGGATGCAGGTGTGCAAATCACCAACCTATTCAGTCTTGAGGAAGGGCGAACCCAGATTACCTGCTGAAGTGGCAAAGGTAGCCAGCATGACCTTGTGAGTGGTACCCTTTGGGACAACTCAATTTATAGTTTTAACTACCTCTACTGCTGAATGTATAGTGGTACTGATGTTTTTCTTGCCTTCTCTCTTAAAGTATTAAATGATAGAAAGGATTCTTTTGATCAGGCAGAATTCATGCATGAAAGTGCTAATGGGACACACAAATAGCTTCACAATTTATCTCCCACCTCACTCAAGCAGTCCAACAAAAGCAGTATGGAATCCCAGGATGAGAAAGGAAAATCACAGCTTTGAGTTAGAACTTAAATTTTACAGATGTAGTAAAATAACATGGTATCTCAATATAAAAGCCCTATATCACTGGCAAGAAGCCAGATGGAGGTAGAGGTTTATTGGGGATTATCAACAATGAATTTCAATTTTGGTCTGTTAGTCCCTGTTTTTTGAGATATTACTGCTATAACTGAATACATTGCATACACTGATAACACTTGATATGCTATCTTGGACATTCCCAACTCCTTCCTTTCTAACCTACAGGCACCTAAAGACTATGATTAATTTACATTTATATAGCAAGGCCTCCAGTATACATTTGCAGTACTCTCCCAAGAATATTTAATCACCTGCCATTTGCCTCCAGTACCTAGGTCAGGATTTAGTGTAAGCACCTCTATCCTCAGATTTTCTAAGCTTTCACTAAATAAACGGTGCCTTATTGCTTGGTAAGGCAGAAAAGTCCATATCAAACACCCTGACTGCACTATTTCACCTCCCTTAGCAGAGATAGCTGAAAATACCTTACAAACTTCAGGAGGTTGTTTACCAACTAAAGTTTATTGGGACTATGTGGGCTTATCACAATGTTAATCCTTTCGGTAATCAGGAAAAAAAAAATGGGGTCTTCAGACCCCATCACTTAAAAAGGACCCTACTGGATCCCTGAGACAGTATGTGTTTACTTAGGCATTCTACCTGGTCCTCTATATCATTGAAATCCCAAATCAGTATCTATTGCATGAAGCCCAAATCAAGGCTATGCTGTAATCAGTTCAGCAAGATGTAACAAATTTTATTTCGAGAGATCCTCAAGCCCAATATAACCCCACACATGTAAAATGCAAAAACAATCAAAATTTAATTATAGTTCTAGATTTGTATACAAAAATGATAAAATTATAAGGAAAAGTAAGGAAATAATTTATGAAAGTCACTTTTACCATAGTAAATATATTTTTTTATATTTTGATTACTTGAATGATTTCTATATGAACTGATCTCAGATAAGTAAAAATTAGGTGTCCAAAGGAGTGTAAAGGGGCTTCATAGAACCTGTCATGTCCTCGTTCTTTCCTTTTGCAATTTTGATTACATGCCATTTTCAATTTGCTTGCATTCTAACTTGGGAAATGTTTTGGAGTCTGGGAAACCTGAGAACAAGCAAAGTTTTTGGTGTGGCCAAAACTGCTGCTAAAATTATTATTTTTTTTTTATTCCAGGAAAATCTGCAATGCTGGTTTCCTTGTTATAGTAGAGATAATCTTTCTCATCACAGTGGTACTATTAACTTTTGTAGGAAATAATACATGCCTTAGGAGCAATACTTAGTGTTTATATTACCAACCATATTTTTGGTCACAGATCCCCAAATGAGTACTTTAAAAGTGCTGGTTGGCAAAAGGGAAAAATGCATGGTGTTTTCTGACCTATTTCCTATGTAAGATAAATAACCGAATATCAGCAAGAGAGATACCTGCTGTGTGACTAACACGTGGAAGAGACTTGAAAAGGTTATATATATATATATAACACTTTCAGTTCATATATGTAGAGAGAGAATGTTCAATGTTACATTAGTTTCAGGTACACAATACAATGATTCAACAATTCTTTACTCAGTACTAATCAAGATAAGTGGACTATTAATCCCTTTCACCTGTTTCACCCATCCCCCCACCCATCTCCCCTCTGGCAACCACTAGTTTGTTCTTTGTATTTAAGAATCTTTTGTTGTTGTTTGCCTCCTTTTTTTCTTTGTTCATTTGTTTCTTAAATTGCACATATAAGTGAAATCAAATGTTATTTATCTTTTTCTATTTGACTTCACTTAGCATTATACCCTTGAGGTCTGTCTATGTTGTTGCAAATGGCAAGATCTCATTCTTTTTCCTGGCTGACTAATATTTCATTTCATATATTCATATATCCCCAAAGCATCCATTCATCTATAGAGTGACACTTGAGTTGCTTCCATCTTGGCTATTGTGAGCAGCAGTGCAATACACACAGAAGTGCATATATCTTTTCAAGTTACTGTTTTTATTTTCTTGGGTAAATATCCAGCAGTGGAATTACTGGATCATATGGTAAATCTATTTTTAATTTTTTGAGGAATCTCCATGCTGTTTTCCACAGTGGAAAACAACATTGAGTTATATTCCCACCAACAGTGCATGAGGGTTCCTTTTTCTCTCTATCCTCACTATCACTTGTCTGTTTGATACAGCCATTCTGACAGGTGTGAGGTGATATCTCGTCGTGGTTTTGACTTGCATTTTCCTGAGGACAAGTGATTTTGAGCATCTTTTCATGCGTCTGTTGGCCATCTTCTTTGGATAAATGTCTATCCAGTTCCTCTGCCCATTTTTCAATTGGATTATTTGTTCTTTGGCTATTGAGTTAAACAAGTTCTTTATATATTTTAGATGTTAACCCTTCATTGAATATGTCATTGGCAAATATCTTCTCCCATTCAGTAGGTTGCTTTTTTGTTTTGTTGATAATTTCATTGGTTATGTAAAAACCATTTATTTTGGTGTAGTTCCAATTGTTTAATTTTGCTCTTATTTCTTTTGCTTTAGGAGACCTCTAGAAAACTGTTTCTAGGGCCAATGGCAAAGAAAAATACTGCCTATTATTTCTTTTAAGATTTTCATGCTTTCAGCTTTCTGAAATGAAAAACATTTAGGTTTTTAACATTAGGTTTAACATTAGGTTAAAATTAACATTAGGTTAAACATTAGGTTTAACATTACGTTAAAAAATTAGGTTTTTAATGTATGTTGAGTTTATTTTTTGTGAATAGTATAAGTGATCCAGTTTCATTCTTTGACATGTAGCTGTCCAGTTTTCCCAGAACCATTTGTAGAAGAGACTGTCTTTTCCCCAATGCATATTCTTGCCTCCTTTGTTGGCGATTAACTGACCATATATTAGTGGGTTTATTTCTGGGCTCACTATTCTATTGGTCTATGTGTCTATTTTTGTGCCAATGCTGTTTTGATTAACACAGCTTTGTAATATAATTTGAACTCTGGGATTGTGATACCTCCAGCTTTGTTATTCTTTCTCAAGATTGCTTTGGCTATTTGGGGTCTTTGGGATTCCATCCAAATTTTAGAATTATTCTAGTTCTGTGAAAAATGTATTTCAATCGGAATTGCAAATTAATTATTTTAAATGCATAAATTAGAATACTACATATATCTTTAAAAAGCTATTCTCAGATATTCTTCCATGCTGATTTCATGAATATAATGTTCTTCAAAACTAAATAGAGGCGGGCACCTGGGTGGCTCAGTCAGTTAAGCCTCTGCCTTCGGGCTCAGGTCATGATCCCAGGGTCCTAGAATGGAGCCCTCCATTGGACTTCGCCTCTCCCTCTGCCTCTGCTTCTCCCTATGCCTCTTTCTCTCTGTCTCTCACGAATAAATAAATAAAATCTTTTAAAAAAAACTAAATGGAGGCAATAAAATTGAGAATAATGACAATTGAGTGGATGGAAAGAACTTGTGCCTTCACAAATTACTTGAGAAGAGACAAAATAAATGGACTAAGTTAGAGATCAGATTATTTTCTGTTTTCTTAAGCTATTTGTGTTTTTCAAAAATTTTCTTTATTACTATGTAAATGGAAGTTTATACTGTTCAGAATCTACACCAAAATGTCCATTATTTTAAATGAAATCTATTTCCTCAAAAAAAGTCTGTCTTTAAGATAGAGGAAAAAGATATGATAAATTCTTATTACAAATTATTATAAATTGCAAAATTAGGCAACTAAATTTGTTTAATACCACCAATTTCTTAAAACAGTGCCTTTCTTTTTTAATATCAGGATTTTGCAGATTTTCACAACTCTGCCAAAATATTGATATCCTAGGTACTTAAACCTACTACCTACTTTGTTATTGGAAAGACAAAAGGGAAATTTATGATAAGGACCATTTTACTCTGCTATTGAAAGTAGTCACTGATCTTAATTGAAGTAAGTAAAGATATTGAGCCAATAAAGAACACAGAATTATAAAATGCAGTGGTTTTCAAATATTACTGTGTGTATGGCTCATCTGCCAACCTTAAGAAAATGGAGATTCTAATTTAGTAGGTCTGCAGGAGGCCTGGTATTTTGCATTCTAACTAGCTGCCAAGTAATGTCAGTGCTGCTGGTCCACACACACACCTTTATCATTTTCTAGGAAATGACAAAATTGGTGAAAAATACATTGAGTGATTTTCTCAAAATGAAGGTACACCTGGCATCAGCACATGTTAGGGCCCCTGGAGTTCACAGCATCGACCCTCTCCAGATGAGGTGATTTGTTAGCCAGACTGGGAAAAGTCCCTAAACAAAGACTTAAAGACCTTCAAGGAACAATTCTCATCCCAAATTCAGATCTACTTTAAGTTTCAAAGCAGTGTGTTGTGTTGTGTTTTGTTTTTAAAGCTGGATCTGCTGCAGCGAACTGCCATTAGCTCAAAGCTGCAATTAGTTTTAGCAGTGGTGTTTCATATCAGTGGTAGAGTTATTAAAAGTTACATAGTTTTTAAAAAGAGGAGCAAAAGTGTAAAGAAATAAGGGAGTAAATATGTAGAGATTAGTTGTTTTAGCAGTTTGCATTTTTTAAAATGAGCTATGGATGTAATTGTCAACTAACACTAAAATCAGCTCTTCCTCAATACTTCCCTAAAAGCTGGTTTTCTATTCAACTATCAAAGAGATGATTTTCTTGGGCCGAGATTTGATTTTTGGAAACCCCATAGTCTTACTTTATAAAACTATTTTCTTGAAAGGTGCAAATGCTAGAATAATGAAAGCCATTTAAAAATGGTTTGTACTTCCATTCATGATTTTTTGTTGTTTAAATAATGCAAAGCTCAAATATAAATGATCTTAAATTTTCAAGTGCATACTTACTATTTTGAAGTATAGGAATTCAATTTGTCCTTTTTGCTTGCTTATTTTTCTGATGGCACTTAGTATATTGCTATAGACATTGTGGGTGCTCAGAAAATGATTATGGACATACTGAGAGTTTAAGTCCAAATATTATGACTGATCTATTATAAATCTGGAATTCTGCTGCTTGGTTTTCACATGGTTTTAATGCCTAAGGGAGTATGAAAAGAAACAGCTGCATCTCTATTATGACACAACCAGTTGTTGAAATGATTGGACAGGTGGTTGATAGACCCAGTGGCAATTCTGGAACAAGTGTTAAGCCTTAAATTATGTTAGGTCACTTTTCCAAGCTTGATATTCCCCATTTGGTACAAGCATCTGAGAGTGTTATTTTGTCATGAAGTATATTATGTGCTAAAGTCATTCTCTATAGATGGATTTCATGTTAATGTATTTTAGTTGAACGAATAACTCAGTTTGCATGCTCCATCCATTTTTCATTTTTCTTATTGTTCACTGTTCCTTACCTCCAACTTATTATGCTCTAAATGCAAACTTTTATCACATTCAAACTTTTATCACATTTATATAGATGCTATACATATATGCTGTGTATATTCTACAGTTTATATACTCTGTGTAGAATACTGTATAAACTATTTTTTTTCTTTTTATTTATTTATTATTTGACACAGAGAGAGAGATCAAAAGTAGGCAGAGGGGCAGGCAGAGAGAGAGAGGGGGAAGCAGGCTCCCCGCTGAGCAGAGAGCCCGATGTGGGGCTCCATCCCAGAACCCTGAGATCATGACCTGAGCTGAAGACAGAGGCTTTAACCACTGAGCCACCCAGGCACCCATAAACTATTTCTTATACCCTGTCTCTCTCTCTACATACACTGTAAATAAGATGCTGTAAATAAGTGACACTAGTTTTCAGTCATAGTTTATGTCCATTCCATTTCACATATTTATTTTTTGACATAATTGAAAAGTTAAAAATGTGCAATCATAGTAAATACTATCTGAACTGGACCACATGGTCAAAATTATTTTTGAAGTTTTATAATAGCATTTTCAAGATAACATAGATGTCATTTTTTATAAAAATATGTTTATGATGGAAAACTTTAAAAATCTGAAATAATTATGTGAAGAATACAAAATCTGCATTTCTGCGGCCTTTTGATAGGTTTTGTTAGGGGTTTCTTTCCTTTTGTGCCTGCTATCTCAGATAGATAAACACAGATACTAAAATTCACTTATGTTTAGGGCTTGCTTTCTATATAAATTCTTTTTTTTTTTATATAAATTCTTTAATCACAATATCCATTATAGTATGGCATGGGGATTATTTATAAGATTGTCTATATGACATTTTCTAAAGTGAATGAGGCATGGATTATGTAACTATATATTTTAGATATTTAGAATTTTGAATTTTGTTGACATAATAAATACTTATAAATTTATTTTCAGGAAAGTTGAGTCATTTCATAATCACATTAGCATTTAATTAGAATACCTCTTTCAACTCACCGTCAGCTTGTTGTTTTTTTTTTTAAGTTTTTCTTATTTCTAAGTGCGTGATAATTCTTAGTTATATTTCTCTATTGGATTATTTAGAATATCTTACACCATTAATACTCCCTAATATTTGACATGTCTACCAACCTTGTTATGAAAATATACTTTTTATTAATTTTCTGGAATGTTAGGATATCTTGAATAGTTCATACTATAATTTTGCCCACAATTTTGTATTGCATATATGTGTGTGTTTTAATTTGATATATAGCAGTTTTAAATGCTTATTTGCTGAAGTCTAGTGAACTTTATGTTTTTCACTTCTTTTGTTGTTGGTTTTTTTTTTTTAAAGGTTTTATTTATTTGAGAGTGCATGTGTGAGAGAGAGAACATGAACAGGGGGAGGGACAGAGGGAGAGGGAGAAGCAGACTCCCTGCTGAGCAGGGAGCTGGATGAGGGGCTCAATCCTAGGACCCTAGGATTATGACCTGAGCCAAAGGCAGAAGTTTAACTGACTGAGCCACCTGGGTGCCCCTCTTTTGTTGTTTATATGCTTAAAAACACATTTCCCAGACAAGATCAGGAATCTATTCATTACTGATTAATTCTGATTTGCTTTTTTATATCTAGTCATTAACTTTATCTAGAATTTAGAGGAGGTAAGGATCTTTTTTTTTTCCGAAATAGCCACTATAATCACATTTATTGAAGGATCCATTATTTATTATCCAAATACATTTTTTCTGTTTATTTTTAATTAAGGTATAGTTGACATACAATATTATATAAGTTTCAGGTATACAACACAGTGATTTAGCATTTATATATATTACAAAATGATCACCATAAGTGTAGTTACCATCTGTCTTCATAAAAACCTATTACAATATTATTTATTTTATTTATGTATTTGACAGAGAGAAAGAGATCACAAGTGGGCAGAGAGGCAGGCAGAGGGAGAGGAGGAAGCAGGCTCCCCGCTGAGCAGAGAGCCCACGCGGGGCTCGATCCCAGGACCCTGAGATCATGACCTGAGCCGAAGGCAGAGGCTTAACCCACTGAGCCACCCAGGCACCCCTACAATATTATTTATTGACTGTATTTCCTATTCCTACTTTACATCCTTATGACTTATTTATTGTATAATTGGAAATGTAGACCTCTTAATCCCCTTTACTTATTTAGTCCATCCCTTTACTTCCCTGCCTTCTGGCAATACCAGTTTGTTCTCTGTATTTATAAGTCTGTTTTGTTTTGGTTTTTTAGATTCCATATAAAAGTAAAATCATATAGTATTGTCTTTCTTTATCTGACTTATTTCACTTATCATTATGCTCTCTAGGTCTATCTATGTTGTCACAGATGGCAAGATTTCACACTATTTTATGGCTGAGTAATGTTCCATATATATGGAATATATATATATGGTATATATATATATACCACATCTTCCTTCTCCATTCATCTGTCAGTGGATGTTTAAGTTGCTTCCATATCTTGACTTTCATAAATAATGCTGCAATAAATGTGGGGGTATATATATCTTTTCAAATTAATATTTTTGTTTTCTTCCATTAAATACCAAGAAGTGGCATTACTGGATCATATGGTATTTCTACTATTAATTTTTTGAGAAACCTCCATGCTGTTCTCCACAATGACTGTACCAATTTACATTCCTTCCAACTGCGCAAGAGTTCCTTTTTTTCCACATCCTCACCAACACTTGATGTTTCTTGTCTTCTTGATACTAGCCATTCTGACAGGTGTGAGGTGATATCTCATTGTGGTTTTGACTTGCATTTCCCTGATGATGAATGATGTTGAGCATCTTTTCATGTGTCTATTTGCCATCTGCCTGTTCTCTATGGAAAAATATCCATCCAGGTCCTCTGCCCATTTTTTTTTACTTGAATTAATTTTTTTTTTGGATTGAGCTATATGAGTTATTTATATATTTTGGTTATTAACACCTTATCAGATGTATGATTTGCAAGTATCTTTTCCCATTTAGTAGGCTGCCTTTTTATTTTGTTGATGGTTTCCTTTACTGTGGAAAATTTTTATTTTCGTATAGTCCTGATAGTTTATTTTTGCTTTTGTTTCCTTGCCTCAGGAGACAGAGCCATAAAAATAGTGTAAGACTGATGTTCAAGAGTTTACTGCCTTTTTTTTTTTTTTTTTTTTTTTAGGAGTATTATAGTTTCAGGTCTTACACTTAGGTCTTAATCCGTTTTGAGTTTACTTTTGTCTATGGTATAAGAAAGTAGTCTAGTTTCATTCTTTTGCATGCAGCTGTCCAATTCTTTTAAAAATTCATTCATGTACCTTTCCAGTTTCGATGGAATAGCTCAATATAATAAACAAATATAAAAACCAAAGAATTATATACAAAGGCTCTTTTGAGACATTCCACATAATATATAATCTTTGTGAGAAGGATAAGCACAGGAGTTTAACTTCACATTTAACTCAGCTCTCTCTTGCAGGGTATTGTCAAAATCTTATAGCAGAGAAATAGAGTCCGAGCAAAAAAAGAAAAAAAAAAAAATCCATAACATATGTAATCAACAGAAATGGAATTTTATAGCCTGAAGACACTTTTGGAAACCCCCTGCAGCCCCGAGACAGGAACAGGAAAAAAAAAAACAAAACTCTAACCTGTGGAAGAGCAGAAAGATGTATTAGTTCCAACATCGCATCTGGAGGAAGAGCAGCATAGTACGCTGTATGATAGCCTCAAAATTGTCCGCATCCTAATCCCAGAAACCATGATATGTTACCTTACATGGTATAAGGGACTTTGACAATGTGATTAAGTTAATCTTACAATAGGGAGATTATCTTGCATTATCTGGGTAGGCCACATGTAGCAAAGATATAATTGTTCAGAGTCTGATAAAGAGATCTAATGACACGTCTAAAGGAAAAAAAAATAGTGTACTATGAATATAGAGTAAAGATCTACAAGCTAATGAATGCAGGAGACCTTTAGTACCTTCAATAGGCAATGATTCTCCCCTATGGTATTCAAAAGGAACATAGCACTCTTGACACCTTGATTTGAGCCCACAAGCCCATAGGATCCATTCTGGAATATGATCCTCAGAACTTTAACATCATAAATTATGTTGTTTTAAGCCATTAAATTTGTGATAATTTTTATAGTAGCAATAGTAAACTAATACAGAATTACCAAGCATTTATTTCTAAAATATAATTTTGTGGGCAGTTTCTCTAGAGAGTCCAGCATACCATGTTTCTTTGAATTATTCAAGTACAAAAGTCAGAATAAGGAGCTTTGATAACAGAATCAGTTAGAATGATGAATATTGAAGATGGAATAAGCAACCATTAGCCAAGGAATTCCTCTAGAAAAAAGAAAAGGCAAAAAACTGGATTTTCCAATTCCTCTAGAAAGAATACAACCTCAACAATGAGTTGCAGGTTTCTGACGTTCAGAGTGATAAGAAATAATTGAAGTTTATGGTGTTTTAAGCCACTGATTTTGTGGTAGTTTGCTTTAGTTGCTATGGTAAACTTTTATAGACAGGATCCCTTGTGAAGGCTGCACTCTCAGGAAACAGGCTTAGAGTACCCACTTAAGACTGAATCTTTGTCAAAATATCATAGAATTCTCCATCTACCAACCCCCATCATCAGGCCAACAAGCATCAGATAAAAATAACAAGGAGAACTGCAAGAACAAGATTTTCTCTGGAGAATAGGCAAAGGGGGAAAAAAAAAGAAAAAAGGAGTTAATCATGTGTGGAGAAATTTTTAAACAGGGCTCAATGACTAAAAAAGATAAAAACAGAAATGAAAGCTAAAAGACTAATAAGGTAAAGAGCCTAAAAAGGTAAAGAGACTAAAGAGTAAAAAGAAAGATAAATATATCATGAATATTAGGAATGACACAAGATCATTTCTACAGAACTACAGACACCACAGCTATTAAAACGACAATAAGGTAACAGGATGTACAACTGTTCACTCATAAATTCAACAATTTAAAAGTAATGGATCAATTCCTTCAAAACTACAAGCTAATGTAAGTAACTCAAAATGAAATAGATAATATAAGAAGTCTTACAACTTCATTAAATAAACAAAATTTGTAATTAAAATTTTCTATAAAACAAATCTGATAACTTCACTATCTTCACTAACTTCCAAACATTTAAGAATTAACGGCAATTTAGCATAATCTATTTCAGAATATGGAAGAGAATAAAAAGTTTCACAACTCATTTTTGAGGCCAGCATTGCACTGGTATCAAAATCAGACCAAAACATGACAATAAAAGAATAATATCTATCACAAAATTAAGCACAAAAGTCTTCAGGAAAATATCGGCAAATAGAATCTACAAATGTGTAAAAATTATATATAATGATTAAATAAAATTTATTCCATTTGTACAAGGCTGGTTCAATATTTGAAAACCAATCAAGTAATCTATATCAACAGGCTAAGGGAAAAAAAAAAAATCTATGATCCTATCGATGCAGAAAATCCCACCATCAATTTATGTTAAAAACTATCAGCAAATTTGAAATAGAGGGATAAAATTTTAAAAAATAGAAATAAAGGAACATTTCCTCAACTTGATAAGATCACATATTTTTTTTTTAAAGCTATTGCCAACTAACATTGTACTTAACGTTGAAGGACTGAACGTCTGCCTTCTAAGTTTGAGAATAAATATCCATTGTCGCCACTCTTTTTTTTTTCCCAAATACTTTTATTTTTTTCAGTGTTACAAGATTCATTGTTCATGTACCACACCCAGTGCTCCATGCAATACATGCCCTCCTCAATACCATTCTTAAATCAGTTTGCACTGGTTGCT